>CM071945.1:18653621-19853621 GCA_036784905.1 Acrossocheilus fasciatus
TGTAATCATTAGCTCTCTCTCCCCTACACCGGGTCAATCGAGGCTTAGTCTGTCATCTGTTCAGAGTTTTTTGGATCGATGTTCAGAGAGTGGGCTGCCAATGCAATCATGTGCAGCTCAGGAGAGATTGGAAGTGACTGCTGTGAATTGACGCTAGTTGAAATGACAATGGCCTCTCGTTGAGAGTGAATGGAGAGAAATGGAGGTGATCTTACCTCTGTTATGAGGCAAGAGTGTATGTGTGTGTATGTATATGTATCTATGTATGTATGTATGTATGTATGCTTGGATGAAGGAAGGTCACTAACGTTTGAACCTATTTATTTATTTATTATGATTATTTTGCTCTACATTACATTTACATTACTTGTTATTGGGCTTTATTGGTGTAAAAGATAATTTTTTTTCTGTTTCATAGATTTAACAAAGCAAAATACATTTATTTTCTCCTCTGGGATATGTGGTTGGGATACATTTTTCTTCTTTAGAGCATAAACCAGGAAGTCAATATTTTTATGCTCTGACACATGAGGCCACACACGCAGAGATGCACACGTGAACACATGAATACTCACATTTGTGGCTCTTGCCAGAAGATAACTTGAGTAAGTGATGCTAACGTCATACCACGTGGATGTTGGTGGAGTGTAATTAAGTTTTTCTCTTGCAGTGAGGGGAGAAAGCTGTGTAGGATGGGGGTTTGGTTAGGGGGCGTATGCAAATTTTCTGCAGCATTCAAGATTAACCAATCATTTGAGAAGTTAACCTAATTATACAAAGCTATTTAAAGGTTTACAGATGATTCAATCATAAAAGCAGCATGCTGTCTGATGTGCTGTGTGCTTCTCTCCTCTCTTGGGTAGTGCCTCATCAGCATTACTTTCTTGTACTTCTCAATCTTGCTTCCTCTCTCTGTCTGTCTCTCTCAATTATGTTTTGATTTCAGTTTAGTGTGCTTCATTGGTATGACAATACAATGCAAAATCTGTGAAATAATATTCAAAAATGATAATGTGAAGAATATAAAGAATATAAAAATCAAATCAAAATTAAATTAAATTAATTTGCAGTAAAATAAATTAAATTAAATTCCATAGGTCTATATTTTTTATATTTTTAAAATATTTTTTTTTATTATTCAATATTTTTATTGATCAATAAAACATTAATTAAATAAAACATTTTAAATAATTAATTACAATGATTTAAAATGTTTTTCACTGAAATAAATTCAATTCCATAGGTCTCTAAAATGTGTTTTTTTTTTTAAATATTTTGAAAGAAGAGTCTTATGTTCACCAAGGTTGTTCCTTTGATAAATAAAATATCAACAAATGTAGCATTGTTGTGATTTAAAATAAATGTATTTATTGTATATTTAAAAATAAAATGTATTCCTCTGATGGCAAAACCTGAATTTTCAGTAGTCACTATTCCAGGTTTCAGTGTCACATGAGCCTTCAGAAATCATTCTAATATGCTGATTTGAAACAGTTGTTAAAAAAAAATTATAATTCTGAATTCTGTTACAAATGCAAAAGTAAAAATAATAAAGGTAACACTTTACAATAAGGTGTCATTTATTAACATTAGTTAATGTATTAACTAACATGAACAAACAATGAACAATGCATTTATTACACTATTTATTAACATTTGTTAATACAGTTGCTCATTATTTATTCATGTTAGTTCACAGTGCATTACCTAATGTTAACAAACACAACTTGTGATTTTAATAATGCATTAATAAATGCTGAAATTAACATTAACTAGGATTAATAATATTGTTCATTCTTAATTCATCTTTACTAATGTTGTTAACTAATGAACCTTATTGTAAAGTGTTACCATAATAATGATAGATAGATAGATAGATAGATAGATAGATAGATAGATAGATAGATAGATAGATTAGTTATAGATATATCGATATAGATAGATCAATTGTCACTTGATAAGTTTAGTGTCCTTCCTGAATAAAAATATTAATTTCTCTCAAAATGTATTTATATTAACCCTCTCTGGGGGGTCTGAGGGTGTTTGGGAGCCCTGGAGAAGTTTTGACATGCCTTTACATTTGTGCTTTTTTCAGTTACTTATAAACCTATAAATGGCTAAAGTCTTATAACACTGTAAACAGCACAATCAAACATTTATACATTTATCAAAAAGGAATAAATTTCAAAGGTGACATTAATTAAAGTCAATATGCACTTACTGTGAACAGTTCATCGGAGCATTTTATTCTACAGAATAAAAATCTGAATAATTTTGCATCAAAATGTATTAATTTCCTCTTCCTCTGAAACAACTTTTCTTTTCCATTGATGTAATGTAGTCTATGCTGATTTAGTGAAGGACTCTCTCTCTCTCTCTCTCATTCATTTTCTCCTTGTCTATGTAGACTGTTCTAGACGTGTTGTGTGGAGACGGCATGATTTCAGTTGACTACTGATCTCTGTAGTTCAAACCCTCAGTGTCAGTCTTTCTAAGACAGATGGGCCACAGCGTCTCTCTCTCTTACTGTCTTCACTCACTCACTCACTCTCTCCCTGTCTCGCTCTCCTCAAAATGAATAATGCATTGACTAACACTAGCTGTGTTGGAAACTCTCTGTTCTTACCAGGAATACACCCTGCCGTCTAAACGTGTGTTTATCAATGTGTGCCTGTGAGTATTTCTGCTAGACACAAGCGTGTTTGAAAATGTATACCACAAAACGGAGAATCTGACCTTTCTCTCTCTGTGTGTGTGTGTGTGTGTGTGTGTGTGTGTGTGTGTGTGTGTGTGTGTGTGTGTGTGTATGTGTTGACAGGAGAGTGAGCTTCAGCATGTTCTGCAGGAGAAAGCACGTCTGAATCTCCGCTTGTTCAACGATACCCAGAAGGCAGCAAAGTATGAGCAGGTAAGCAGTCTGTCTCATTGTGGCTAGATAGTAAACCCTCGCCGTCTACTCACTCACACACGCACAATGGCATTGTAATCCGCTCGCGCTATCATTTGTTCCCTGGTGGAGAGCACTAATGGTGTTTTTGCCACTTGAGTGGAAGTGGAGGATTGTTCCTCATAAAGCTGGAGGCCTTGAGCCGCCCGGCACACATTTCAGCATCCTCTAACTCGATCCGCCGAGTCCCTCTGCCCCGCTGGAGCACGCCAGTGACCACCCACTCACTCGTGAGATTGATGAGTTCATTTCTGAATGGCTGTATAAATGCACACTGTACGAGTATGGAGGATTTGTGCCGAGATATAAATGTCATGCTGATTTTGGCTTATGCTAAAGGAGAAACCCTGGAAGGATAAGGTTTGACTTGAGTGTAAATAAATCACAGTTACACATACATCTGTAAAGTTGAGTAATGTTTCAGCAAACTGAAACTTCTTAGAAATATGCACAGAAAACTAGCACGGTAACGCAGGCGGTTATTTTTTTATTTCAACGCGTTTAAAATATTTAACGCAGTTAATGCAGGGGCGGGGCTGGGGTTGGCCACTCCACTTACAACTGCTGCTTGTATCTCTTTGCATTTTATTTAGTCGCAGAACGGCACACGCTATAGCCTTCATCATATCATATCAAAGTGCAAAATAAACAACGTGCATGCAATGTCAGGGTCAGTCAAGTCATGAAGTTACCAAAAAGGCGATTAAAGCTGCTTTAAACTGTGCATGCGTGTAATATGTTTAATGTGAGTTACATTTAAGAACATAATTATTTCTTTAATTAAAAAAAGAAGAAAAAGGGGAAATCAATAACATTTATAGCTTTAAGGATTCGACTATATTTAATTCAGAGTTTAGTGTTTGATAACTTTATTCAATTTCTGTATATTTCTGCTGAAGGGCACAGGTAGCTAAATATGACATTTATTATAGTGGGTTTATGTGTAGGTTGTTTTCAGTACATTTAAATTAAAGTTATTATTTAAATTGATAGCTCTCAATTATATTGTAATGTTGAATGGCTATGGTCAATGGTTAAATATTCAGGGGAAAACTATTTTAAAGAGACGTCAGTTTTGATATCAGTGATACTCGCCTTCAGTCATACAAAAAAAAAAGATGCCATTAAACAAATATTAAAAATATACTGTCTTTATGTTGTTTGTACATTAACTCTCTGGGGTCGGCTGTATCGCCGGCGAGACCAACTCGTTTTTTTTAAGATCAGTGCAAAAGACACTAAAAATACTCTGTTGATTTTGGTCACACAAATAAGTGTTATACATCAATCGAAACTGTTAAGTGTCTACTTTTTTTTGAGTACACTCACAATAACAACACAACTTTGTGCTTTTGGAGAAATAAGAAAATAAACAGGGTGTGCTCTCTGTCTTCTCCGTCTCCGCAAACTGTTTTGAGAAACGCGTCACTAAAATGAACTGTAACTCAGCGAATACTCAACACAGAGACATGGGAGTTATATCTATAGAAAGCCTGAAGTGTCTACTTCGAAATGAAGCAAGTCCTATCGAAAACAAACATTCTGTGATGAAGTAATCCGTATGAAACCAACACGATGTTCAATCTTTCCCGTCTGACTCATTATCTCTAATGAGTTAACGCCCTCGCGCTCCTCGCGCCGTTCATATGTAAATAGCCACGTGGTGCGCGAGCGCGTGTAAACGCCCAAAACAAAGAGCGGAGGTCCTCATCGCGGCTACTGTTACTGTTCACGCTGAGTAAAGAAAGGATTTCCCTCGAAAGAAGAACACGATTTCATCCAGAAGAGGAGATCGATCTGATGAGTAAGTTATGTTTCTTTTTTGCATTAGTTACCGTGTTATTGTGTCATAAACTTGAACAGATTTAAACAGTTAGTTGGGTTTTTCCCAAACGACAACATGATGAATGCTACGCGTCTAAGAATGTTTAGACCATATTTATTATTAATACTCTGTTCACAAATATATTTTAATAGCGTGCTAAACAATAATAATTAGTTTCTCAGATATAAAATATCATTTTTATAGTACAAAGTACATCCTTTTATTGTACAAAGCATGCTTGAGTCTGTGGTTACAGAATCATGTCATAGGCTACTATAAAATCATACATACTAGACTATATGACTACAAAATCATAGTTGGGTTTTCCCCAAACTATAATTCCTGACTACAATGTTTGAAATCGTGTAAAACATTTTGAATATGATGGGCAATTCATTGTATTTAAATTTCTTACGGCGCGATGATGTTTTCATGCTCTATATAAAACAATAAAAGTAATATGAGTGTACACTGTAACATGATGAATGCTACGAGTCTAAGTATGTTTAGTACATGTTTATTATTAATAGCCTACTCTGTTCAGAAATAGATTTTAATAACGTGCTAAACAATAATAATTAGTTTCTCAGATATAAGATTTCTTTCTCTTTTTTATGAAAGTACAAAGCATGTGTGAGTCTATGGCTACAAAACATATATATATATATATATATATATATACAGATGTTCCTGATATTAACATGCTCACAAATGTTTTTTTGTTTGTATTTTATTGAATCAGATACCAGCACCAGATGAATCCTGATGTCTCTTCAAACTGTTTTCCTCTGAGAGCGCTGAACCAACATCAGATGTTCAACTACACTGATATTCTATGTTAAAACAAGCTCCTTTTCTACTGATTATGTTTTTTTCTTCTTGAATCCATGGAAAGAAGTAGAAACACTTAAAATAAATATCAGGTATGATTTACTTGTTTCACTTGTTGAACAGAATCTGTTGTCTGTTCACATCTCTGTGGTTAGATCAGTGTGCACAATAATGTGTCTTTGACCTTCATTATGTGTTTTGATTATACTGTGTTGTAAATAAAACACAAATAATTAAAAAAAAAACTTTTTTTCAATGTCCTCACATTCTCTCTTACCTGCCTCACAGTCACAGTCACACTGATGGGCCATTAGGGCCCCATAGGGGAGGGCCCTTTGTCTCTCAGGTGAGACTCACTCAATATTCATGGCCATTACCACTCCCTCGCATATAGACCCTCGATCACAAAACATGTCTTGAAAATTTTAAATCAATATATTGTTTTCTGTGAATGAGTAAGCAGAATGATTTTCACATAATTTTGAAGTAAATATTCTAGCCTACAAGACTGATTACTCAAAAGTCTTATTCAGGACTATTTAGTGTGGGTTTTAAGGCCTTATTTCAGCTACATTTTTTTTCCCAAAACGTACTAACCACGCATAATATTTTTTTTCTAAAAAATGCAAACATGTACATCCATCTTGGTCACATATTATTGTAGCAGAGTTTGTGCTGAATACAAAAAAAATTACATGTTGGTCAGTAGTATGTTTTAAGTAGCTGAAAAAAGCACAAATATCAGGGCATGTCAAAACATCTCAAGGGCCCCAAAATGACCTCGGACCCCAGAGGGTTAAGTTGAAGATTGAATCTGAAATTATTGCAATATAAACTTTGTTAGTGGGGATTAATCGTGATTAATTTCAGAAAAAATGTGCGATTAATTAGTTAATTTTTTTAACCGATTGACAGTACTAATTTATTTGTTTATTTATTTATTGCCATACAAAAAAATATTTATGCTCTACCATTCAAAAGTTTGTGGTCAGCAAGATTTTTTGTTGTTGTGAAGGAAATGAATACTTTTCTAAATTAATAATAATTAATTAAAAATCAAGGATATTGCTCAAAAGTGACAGTAAAGACATTTAGAATGTTACAAAAGATTTCCGTTTCAGATAATGATGCTCTTTTGAACTTTCTTTTCATCAAAGGATCCTGAAAAAATGTGACACATTTCTGAAAAAATATTAAACAGCACGACTGCTTTCAGATGATTATAATAGTAAATGTTTCTTGATCAGAAAATCAGCTTATTGGAATGATTTCTGAAGGATCATGTGACACTGAAGAAATTCAGCTTTGACATCACAGGGATAAATTATATTTTAAAATATTTTCTGTTTTAAACTATAATAATTTACTGTTACTGTTTTTACTGTATTTTTGATTAAATAAATGTAGCCTTGGTGAGCATTATATTCTTTCGAAAAAATTAAAAGGTCTTACTTATTCCAAACCCTGAATGGTAATGGCAGGGGAAATGTTTTTTTTTTTCCTTTCCATCCAAAAAAAAAAAATGCAAAGTACGCTTTCTTAACCAGCAATAATAATTTGTTGCCAGTAAATTTTCTGAATTGACTCTCCATTGGCCATAAGCGCACTGTGGATCCTAAATATCTGTCAGCAGTTAGTACTTTAATATGTGCCTTTTAACAGTCAAAAGAGTCTGTGCTAAATCACAAAATGATTTAAAGTCTCAGATAATGACAGCAAATTCCATGAATAGTGCCTGAGCTGAGATGAGCAGTGCTCCTGCTTGAATCCAAGTTAATCCTGACAAATGTCTCTTTCCATGTGTTCACATCCATGTGTAAAATGGATCTGTAGTGGTATGGGCAGCCATATTGTACCTTGTTAAATAATGTATCTGCATTTTATTATGTAATATTAGCTTTAGATTTCCAAGTCAGTGTTATTTTAGTGTCATTGATGTTGTTTTTGTTAATATTTTGAAATAAATTTTATTTTTTAATTTTGTTTTCACTTTATTTTAGTTACATTTTTAGTATATTATCATGAGTTTTTTGGGGTTTTTTTACATTTTGATTTTGAGTTACTGAGTTACATAGTTTTTGTTGATTTAGTTTTAGTTATTTTAGTACTTTTAAGATAAATTAAACAAAAAATGAGATGTTGCCTTGGCAAGTAGCAGAAATAAAATAAGTTGAATTTTTTTTTTTATTACCATTTATTTTGCTAGTAATGAAAATATTTTAGTTTTTGGTAACGATAATGACCCTGTTTCGAGTCTTTCAGAGTTTTTTTTCTTTTCTTTTTTTCACCTAGAATAGTGCAGTATTCAGATACACAGTATTTAAGCTTTGGTTCATAATAGGGTGCCAGAAAGCACTGGAGCTTTCCTGAGTCAAAAGGCACATTTCTACTTTCTTTTATCTCTTGGTATTATTATATTTTTGAGGTTTTCTAATCCACCATTTGTATGTGTCTACTCTGTATAGTCTATGTGTCTGTGTGTTGGTCCTTAAGGGGTAAAAATGTAATTTCCTGGATAGTGAAGTTGATATCGCTTGTGATGTTGATCTTGAGGTGAGGGTCTTTTGTGTGTAGTCATGGAAAAGCAATTTCCTGAAGGAGCGGGTTCTGACAGCGTCAAGAAACATTGTTGAACAAGACGTTGTAAGTCAGTTTGTGGCGTGTATGTTTTTGTGTAACAGAATATGTATTGAAGACTTTTCTTCGAGGGTCTGTCGCATCTGAAGAGTGGATATGAAGAAGTGCTGCTCTCTGGAACTGGCAGATATTACATTCTTGTAATAGCTGAATTTTATAAAAACATGATTGGATTCGTGCTTGAGCAGCAGCGTGTTTACAAGTGCTGGTTTGTCACGGCACTGATGGACCATAGCTGCCATCAAACAGACATATATTACTCACATAAACAGCACAACATATCACTTATGTTCTTGTTACCAAACACTGCAGTCTTTGAACCAAAAGCGTAAATGTCATTCCTCATTAATATACTTTAGTGCTAGATAACAACTGATCTGTAAATATAAAATGTTATTTATGATATAAATTAATATTTTTTTGTGGAAATCATTCTTTGATGAATAGAAAATCTAAAAGAACTGCATTTATTTACATTTGAATATGTGACCCTGGACCACAAAACCAGTCTTAAGTCGCTGGGGTAAATTTGTAGCAATAGCCAAAAATACATTGTATGGGTCAAAATTGTCGATTTTTCTTTATGCCAAAAATCATTAGGATATTAAGTAAAGATCATGTTCCACGAAGATATTTTGTAAATTTCTTACCGTAAATGTATCAAAATTTAATTTTTGATTCGTAACATGCATTGCTAAGAACTTCATTTGGACAACTTTAAAGGCAATTTTCTCAATATTTAGATTTTTTTGCACCCTCAGATTCCAGATTTTCAAATAGTTGTATATCGGCCAAATATTGTCCTATCGTAACAAACCATATATCAATGGAAATCGAATTTGTTGATTGACTCTTAAGACTGGTTTTGTGATCCAGGGTCACATATGTGAAAACAGCTTAATATTTTTGTGGAAATTATGGTAATTTATTCATTATTCTTTGATGAATAGAACATTTAAAAGAACAGCATTTATTTGTGATAGAAACATTTTATAACATTATAAATGCTCTTACTGTCACTTTTGATTAATTTCATGCATCCTGTTTTTTTTTTGTTTTGTTTTGTTTTTTTATATTTTATTTTATTTTATGCCCAGACCTTTAAATGGTAGTGTATCACGGTTTCCACAAAAATATTAAGCAGCAAAACTATTTTGAACATTGATAATAAGAAGAAAAGAAATGTTTTATGAGAAGCAAATCAGCATATTAGAATAATTATAATTATATATATATATATATATATATATATATATATTCAACTATAAAACAGTTATTATGAATTGTCAGATTTAAGGGACTTCTTTCAACAACAGTAAATAATGTTTAATTATTCCAGACTTATTTATTCTGAACTATATTTATTTATTATTTTCTGTTAAATGGTCTGCTATAATCATATAATACAGCAGCTTGTATTCATTGGGCTCCATTGCTTTTGTCTTCCGATGCTGCACCTGTGCACTATAATCATCTAGTTTGGTCTTGAATGTGCATTTTTCTGATCTCCCCTAGTTCTGTCTCACACCTGCAAGTGTGATCTGTTCTTTCAGATTTACGCCTGCTGGCATCAGCACCCCTATAGCCTGCTTATAGTTAATCTTTTAGTCATGTCTGTGTCAGTGTTTAGTTGGAGGCACATCTTGGCATCCCATCCTGGCAGAGCAGTGTCCTCCTGCTGAGCTGTTTGAAGGTAGGCCGTGTCCGAATCGTCCGAGTAGGTGTGTTGTCAAACGCTGTTGCAAAACAGGATCCCTACTCCCTCATTAGTCATTTATGAATGCAGTACCTTTGAGGCCGATAGCAATACAGAGGAAGGAAAAGGGGAGAGAAAGAAAAGACAGCATAAATAAAGGAACCCCAGTAATTCAAAATCATCAGGAGGTCTTTAAGTGTGATATTCATAAGTAATAAAGTATAACACTTTTCATAGTTTATGGATTGAGTTCTAGTAACATACTGTATGTATTTGTCTTCACCCAAAAAGGAAAATTCAACTGACATGTTCAAGACTGACATGTTCAAGGCCTAGAAACGAAGTAAGGACATCGTTAAAATAGTCCATGTGACATCAGTGGTTCAACCTTAATTTTATGAAGCTACGATAACACCTTTTGTGCCCAAAGAAAACAAAGATAACAACTTTATTCAACAATTTCTTCTCTTGCGTCTCAGTCTTCAACGCGCTTTCACAAGAGTACCACGACGCATAACATTACAGTTGAAACACTGCTGTCACATGGACAATGACGGTAGCCATTGACTTCCATAGAATGGAAAAAATACTATGGAAGTCAATAGCTACTGTCTACTGTTTGGTTACCAACATTCTTCAAAATATCTTCCTTGGTGTTTAACAGAAGTAAGAAACTCATACAGGAGTATAACTCATTATAGGAGAACTTGGGAGGAAATGACAGTAAATCCCTGCAGCTGCGTTTCAACGTCTAGCGGAAAACCTTCCCAGAAGAGTGGAAGCAGAGAGGCTAAATTTTTCTTTCCTGTCTATTAATTTAAAACACATTAAAAATGCAGTTCATGCATAGAGTGACTTTAATATACATCTTCTAATCAAATTTAACCTCTGCATTAAACTTCATTTTGATATTGTTTGGGAGGTGTAAAATAAAAAAATAAAAAATCCAGGGTGATACTTCGATAAATAAATGAAAAGAAAATTCTAAGTAGTTTGGCATATTTTAATTATTATTTTGTATATATAGCTTCTGCTCTGCCGCAATATAATCTACTTTAGCTGCAAAATATTTACAATCAAATGACACGACCAACAAAAATTAAGATCACAATTGTACTTGCTTTAATGTAGATTTTCAAAAGATTTTGACAGATACTGTAGTGTATGTACTGCCTGCAGAGTTTCCTTAAGGCTTTATATATTGGGACTATAGCACAAACAGCTCCTTATGTTACGATGCTAAACTGAGAGCTGTAATGGTGTGACGTCTCTGAGTCATGTGAGACTGCTCTTGCTTGAAAAGAATGGTCCTTCATGCATCACTTATTTTGTGAGTTTACCCCCCACTCCTCCCTCCCCTCCATCTCAAATAGCTGTTTCAGAGTGAGACATCATTGAATCTACAGCTCTGTCCCAGCATGCAGAATGGCAGTCATCAAGATGGCAGCTGCTCCATCTACACAACTTGTGTCTATCCAGTCTGTTTGTGGCTCAGAATTACTGGATAGCAGAGGAGGACCATTATAGATGAGTGTCTTCAATGTTTTTTTTAGAGCAAAGACCCTTTGGCAGGCAGAGAGTTTGCCAGAGAATTAACCGTTGTATTTCACGCCAGGCCTATAATAACATGCATACTTGTGTTATTAACATTTTTTGGAATGAAGCTTACACCGCAAAGCCATTAAAAGTTCCTTGCTGGTGGAATGATCTTCCTAACCTTGTCCAGATAGCCGAGTCCCTGACAATAGTCCAGAAACAGCTGAAAACTCATCTCTTCCATGTGCACTTAACTGCATACTGCTGACTCTTTTATCAAATCAAATCAATTCAAATAATAAAATAAAATAAGTTAAAGTGGGAAAAGAGTGCTCTCACTATTTCTCAATACCTACCTATTCTAACTTATTCTAACTTAATATTTATTGCAAAAATAATTGTGATCAAATAGTAATGGTTCCCTGGTAAAGACCACTGATTTAAGACATTGAGGTTAAAATGTATTTTATTTTATTGTTTTTTGTTTTTTAAAGAAATAATATAATATCCTGATAAAGATCATTGATTTAAGACATTGTATAATAATAATAAAAAAAAACTTATAGACAAATAAAAAAAAATCTAATAAAATTGAAAAAAAAAAAACAATTAGGGAATTATTAAAACTATTTATTAATATTCTTAAAAATTAAAATGAAATCAAAACATAATAATAAAAAACTACTTCAAAATATTAATAAAAACTATAATAGTATCTCAGTGATACTAAAATGAGACTGTTCCTAAGTGCACATAAAGCCTTGCCGTCGACTGAATTACTGAGTAAATTGGTTTTCTCCATTTAAAAATCCTTTTTCATTTAGGACTAGGCTTAATCTGTCTCTGTAGTTTTCGCTTGCACTTTAAAATGAATGTTCCCCTTAAAGTATGCAAATTTTGGCAATGTGAATTAGACTGCCTTTTAAACAGGGTGCACATTGCCTTAAACACATGAAGCAGCATTCACAGCACGTTATGTAAAGCTGAAAATAATAAAGCAGGACTTTGATTAGATATAGTTCAATCGTGAAATGATTAAATATTTTTTTTTTTACCTGCCCACATGGCCTTGTAATGAAGTTGTTTCAAAGGTGGAGAAAGTTCAATTGAATTTTCATGTACGATTGTAAAAGCATTTTTTATTCCAACATCATATGATGTCATATTTATAAAAAAAAAAAAAAGAAAAGAAAATCATTTATTAAAATGAAGTATGGTCAATTTTGATGAAATGTTCTCTTTAATTTGTACGTGAAGGTCGTTTACTCAACACCACCGTCACTATCCAACAACATGCTGCTGAATGTCATAAGTATCAACAATACAAGTGTAATAGGTCAAACATATTTCCTCTAGAACAAGCGTATTCAGCTGTAATTGCTGTTGCAGTGGGTGTTCACTTCAGGTCAGGTTGCAGATAAGAGATGAGTGTCAGATTGGTCAGGCGTGGAGTGTGAGTACTGCTTCTGTCTCTGACAGCTCAGCTTTTTATCATGACTGACGCTGCGATCGATACAGGACGCCAACCCCTCTGCTCTCGCTCTCTAAAAACACGACTCTCACCCCAAAGCTCAGTGCTGACTACACATACTCTGTATATCATATATCAGTGGATAAAGACAAACAGAATATGTCATTTTCAATTGATCAGAGTATTTAATAGCATAATTGAATCCTTTGGGGAAACCTCTAATAGGTAACAGTGGAGCAGATGTGCCTGGAGGTTTCCTGGTCGGGATGTGAGCATCTAGAGCTGCCCTCTCAGACCCTACTGTTTATGAAAGCATCCTGATAGTTTCACCTATTAGTCTTGTGGCCACGTGGGTCCAGATGGTCTGATTTCGTACAGATCCAAAGACAACCAACACAGAAAGTTTGACACTCATAACTACTGGTTTAAACTCTCACCTCAATAGTTGGTATGAAGTAAATAAAGTAAACTTGTTCCATTTTATCCTTGTGACATTAATGAAATAAAATCACACATCATTTTTTAAAAAACAAAAATGTGGCCTAAAGAGACAGAGAACAGGGAATAATGGTGGAACGGGACTTTGAAATGTGTCATTTGTATGAGTACCAGTGTGTCAAACGTGTGCAAACCATTAGGCCATGGCTCTAATGTGTGTTTTTTGGAGGATGGAATGACCTTTCACCTTTCTAACAGAGGTCAGAGGGTAAACTGTGTATGCCTGAAGATATTCTAGATTAATCTCTGCCTCTCTCTCTCTTTATCAGGTGAAAAGTGAGTATGAACAGCTGCAGGAGGCTCTGTACACTGTGACAGTGGAGAGAGATTGCGCTCTGTTGGAGAAGACTGAGCTCCAAGGCAAACTGGAGAACCTAGAGCAGGTGCTGAAGGTGAGAACCCGCCAGACGCGTCAGTGTAAAACACATAATCAAAAGAAAAATGATAAGTTATGGAAAAAGAAAATGAAGCCTATGTTTGGACATTTTCTTCTATAGTTCTTCAGTTTGCATTGTAAGATTATTTTCATTACAGTTGCATAAAGTATCACAGTAACATCTATCTATCTACAATGTCCTCCACTAATATTGGCACCCTTGGTAAATATGAGCAAAGGTGGCTGTGAAAATAAACCTGCATTGTTTTTCCTTTTGATATTTCATTCAAAAAATTCACAAAATTCTAACCTATCATTGAAGTAAAACAATTGAAATTGGGGAGAAAATCTCATTGTGAAATAAATGCTTTCTCTAGTTCGTGTTGGATACAGTTATTGGCACCCAATTATTGCAACATCCTTTTCCCAAGATAACAGCTCTGAGTTTTCTTCTGTAATGCCTGAAGAGAGAACTCTTGATAAGAGATCAGAGACCATTCCTTCATCCAGAATCTTTCTAGATCCTTCAGATTCACAACTCCATGCTGATGCTTCTTCTCTTCAGTTCACCCCACTCATTTTCTATAGGGTTCAAGTCAGAGGACTGGCAAGGCCTGGGGTACTATTTATCCCTGTTTGCACTAAACGCATCTGGTAGTTTTGCTGTCAAAAAGCTCTTTTTTTTTAGTTTCATCTGACCACAGAAGCCACCCTTACCAAAAAGTAGTATACTTCAAGTTTATTTTATTAAGTATACTTAAGTAAAGTTCAAGTATATATTTAAGTATACTTTATGTAGTAAGTATACAAATATCAGTGTACTTGTAGTATACTTGTAAGTGTACTATTTCAATACTCCTTGGGACTAAATTGGCCCACTTTCTAGTATATAAAAGTATACTTTAAGTATAACTTTTATATACTAGAAAGTATATACTTTAGTAGTAAACTTTGTGTACACAACTAGTTTACATCAATGTTTTAGCTTGTACTGCAACTATACTAAAAGTAAACTTAAACTTAAACTTATACTGATAGTTTAGTAAATAAATACTTGTAGTAGCATTTTAGTAGGCCTACGCTTTGAAGTATAGTCTCAGTAAACTACTAGTTTAGTAGTTTTATACTGTAAGTATACTCGTAAATTTTCTTTAAGTGAACTTTACGTCATACTTTAAGTATACTACTATGTCCTTATTTAGATATTAATTTGTATATATTTTGTTGTATGAATATCCAAACATACAAAACATCAAAAGAAAGAACAGGGTATCTGCTTGTAAACAAAAACATTTTATTCTAGCTTCATGCATTCTTTTTTTAAACACTTGAATGTGGGTAAGTTTCGTAAATAAAAAAATAAAGAAATAAACAACATTTTGAACAAAAAGCTGAAAAAAGACTATTAATTGGATTCAGAATGATAATCAAAACGTAGATGGAGTCGATCAACACCCCCAAAGCTTGACAGTCATTATTACCTCTTCATTGGTGACATTTTATTCCATAATGTTACACAGTTTTGATGCTGTTTTATGTCTGATGATCGTGTTAGATTACACGTGGAAGCATCTGTTGTTTCGGTTTCTTCTTCACTTGTGCTTTTTTGGAAATTCTGTAAAGAAGATGTGTACTAGCACCCCCTACCGTATAACAATGAAAACACGGATTCTCGGAGCACAAGTATAGCTCAAATATATTTAGACTTTTTCTAAGTATAAGTCAAGTATACTTAAATGTAATTTTAATTATATTTCTGAGAAGAACATAAAGCCCATTTCTGAGAAGAACATAAAAAGTAAACTGAAAGTATACTTTCCTATTTTAAGTTTAAAAGAAGTATACTAACAGCACATTTGAGTAAACTTCATTTTCGTAAGGGCAGTGCCATTTGAAGTTCCAGTCATGTATTACAGCTGAATGTGCTGGAGTCTGGACAACATGTGGTGATGTAGGGGGCTGTTTGATTTTTTTTTTTTTTTTTTTTTAGGCTTTCTGATCCCAAGATTCAACTAATCTCTGCAATTCTCCAGCTGTGATCCTTGGAGAGTCTTTGTCCACTCAAACTCTCCTCCTCACCATGCATTATAGAAATGTCCTCTTACAGGCAGATTTGTAACATCTTTAATTGATTGGAGCCTCTTAATTATTGCCCTGATGGTGGAAATGGGGATTTAAAATGCTTTAGCTCTTTTCTTAGAGCCACTTTCTATTTTGTGAAGCTCAGCAATCTTGTTCTGCACATCAGAAATATATTCTTTGGTTTTACTCCTTGTGATGGACAATTAAGGAAATGTGGCCTTTGTGTTCCTCATATTTATAATCCTGTGGAACAGGAAGTCATGTCTTGCAATTTTATGTTCCTAGTCACCCTGGTGTGCTAAAAAAATGTAAACATGAACAGGAATATACTTCAGAGATATTTTACTCATAAGGATTTCTATGGGTGCCAATAATTGTGGCCAACATGCAGAAAAACATTTATTTCATCATGAGATTTTCTTTCCACTTTCAATTGTTTTAGAATTTTTGTGATTCTAAATTTTTATCTATCTTATCTATCTATCTATCTATCTATCTATCTATCTATCTATCTATCTATCTATCTATCTATCTATCTATCATCTGTATGTCTATAAATATAAATTGCAGCTTTACAACAAATACTTTTATACAGTGATGTGTAAATATTTCCTTAATAATACAACTAAATAATTACAGAATTGAAAATTACCTTTTTTTACATTACTGTAATAAGAATTTAATCTGTGCATAATAGTCATAAAAATAATGTCACAACTATTTATGTAAAAACTCTTTATGGTCATAATATAGGCTTCATTTTCATTGTGGAAAATAAAATAACATTTTTTTCTTTATATTCTTGGGTGATATGTTATATTTCGTGAGATTCACCATATCAAGTCATTCTGACCTAAAATCAAGTTTTTTGATCAATTTGGAGTAAAAAATAAAGTAGAAACTACGAACTGGACATTTTCTTGACTTTCTTGGTTGCCTGATTAGCTTTCATGTATGTTGACTGAGTCAAACTGTGTGGTGGCAAAGTGAAAAAGTTATAGTCCTTTATCAAAGCATGAACTGTGTCAGTATCCAAGCTCATGACAGATGTTTCAGGAAATCCGGCTGGCAATGTATAACGATTTATATCATGACCTCCACTTTCATCTGTGTTTTCACCTCTTTTACTCCCCTTGTACTCTTTTATGGTTTTAGAGCTGTCGTACATCCTCAAAGTGTGGATCTGTGATCAACTAGGAGTCCTGGAGCGCCCTACCCCTCCCCTAACGTCTAACCCTCTCCTGCCCCTCCCCTCTCCCTGCCTCCCTCCATATTTTTCATTCATCAGGTATCTCTAAAGACTTTACAGAAGCCAGCACTAACTGAATGTGAACCTTTTGACTGAGTACTAACAGCTGATCTGGATGCTGTATGTGATCTGAATGGTCGGCCGGCTGAGGCACTGCTGAATGCATTTGTGCATGACACAACAGTTATGCACAATTACACCCTCCCCTCACAAAATAAACTAACTCGGCTCTTCTTTTGAATGTGAGATATACATGCTGTTAATATTAAAAATATGCAGATTTTGTTTTTGTTTTTTCAGTTATGAGGTGACAGTTTTGCTGAATGTACAAAGTGTGAAATATGTTGAATATGTCTTGATTTTAAAAAAAATTAAATAAACTGGTAGTATCACATTATTTTAGTGGTTTTAATGATTCATTTTTATTCTGTGGTCATATTGTCTAGTTTGTATGCAGATACTTTATTATTGCAAAGTAAACTGCAGCAGCGTGATCATTATATGATCTTGAAGGGGTTTATTTTGCAGTTATGACTGGACGACCAAACATTTTCCATTAAATATTTAACTTAAAACATAATATTAAGGCATGCATCTTCGTTAAAAAAAAATATATATATATATATATATATATATATATATATATATATATATATATATATATATAAAACAGCTGTTCAGCTGTAAAAAAAAAGAATAATAATAAATAAATAAATGATTGACTGAATGAATAAATAAGTAAATAAATAAATTGACAAATTTATATGTTACAATTATTAAGCTATTTAATAAATAAGTACTTGAGTAAACAAGTACTGATAAATGCACAAGTAGATCAGATAACCATAACATATTTCACACACAGTACAGTTTATTTGTCCTCTGAAGGTTAGATTATTCTAACCTTCCTTTTCCCTGCACTCTCTTTCATAGCAGCATGGAAAATCCCTCCTTTCCCTTTATCCCCTGTAACCTCACCTGTCACAAATGGAAAGAAAATTGCTAGGTTTTGTCACTGTGTACTTTTAACAGGTCAGAAGAGCTTCTGGGGATGTTGTTGGGCAGTAATCGGCGTTGATTGAACATGCTGTGTTGTTTGCACACACCCTTTCATGTACAGAGCCGCGACCCTTAAGCCCTTTATTGATTATGCGAAACTCCGTGGCTGTGCTTAGTCTGGCTGATTGACATGATGCTTCACTTCTGTTTTTGCTTTACCTGAAGGGGTGAAGCAAATGACACAAACTTGATTTACAACATTTTGCTGTTGTTTTCAGTGCTTAAAGGGATAGTTCACCCAAAAATGAAGATTCTTTCATTATTTACTCGCCTTCATGTCATTTCAAAACCATATGCTGTTATTTTTTCAGTGGAAAATTACTGAAGTGCACCTCAGAACCATGCAACAACAGTCTGTAGTGACTACGTCTGTTCCAAGTCTCCTAAAGTCATGCAATAACTTTGTTTGATGAACAGGGATAGACTTACAGACTTCACAATGGCTGTACAAATACTGTATAAAGGTAATAATTTTCACAACTCACAACATTAAAAACTGTTCTATAGAGTTTTTGTCTACGTCAATTTTTTTTTTTTTGTCTGCTGCATGGTCGATATTTTGTTAAACAATCCATTGAGAACGCATTGTACTGTCCCTTACAGCCTAAATTTGATTCCTTTTCAAATTGAAAAATAGTGCTACCCTGACTCAGTTCAGTTCACTGAAAATCATTTAAAGAATCAGCATGTGGGTTTCAAATGACTTTACAGAATCATTTTTGGATGTACTGTCCCTTAAAAAAACATTTTAGCTCATTGGAGGACAAATAAGTGTCTGTATTCTGAAGGTGTTAACACAGTAAGGGGCCGTTCACACACAATGCGATTTTACTTATGAAAATGTGAGACGGGGGCAGGAGAATAAAAAAAACCCCCACAACATCTAGAGACACGTTTTAAACAGTTTAACTTCTTTTAGGTTTTAGATGGCTGTGTCATTTGCTGGACAATGCATAAGCGCAGTGGTCAAGTGCATGTTTACATAGAAAAACAATGTAAAAGCATTGCAGTGCAATTCGTTCCGTGTGAACGGCCCCTAATTCTGAGTCGATTTGGTCAGGTAAGAAAGAAATCTCAGCGTTTACATCAGATATTCCAGGATTAGAAGGGATTTTTGTCTCTGGTGCTCCTGGAGACTGATGATCTTTTGTAAGCTGATATGAAAAGAGGGTCTGTAGATCAGTGCAGGGACTTCAACCACGACTAAAAGTGTTTCAGTGTGACCTAAAAAGATTTTAAAGGAATTATTTCACCTAAAAACAATTATTTTGTTATCATTTACTCGCCCTGTTCCAAACCCATACTTTGACATTCTTGCGTGCAACACAGAAGTAGTTATCTAACATCATGTTCAAGCTGCTGTTTTACAATGAAAGTCAGTGGTTACCGCAGCTGTCCCTGATCCCCATCCGCTTTAATTGCATGGAGAAAAAAAAGCAGCTTGGACATTCTTCTAAATATCTCCTTTTGTGTTCCTCTCAAGAAAGTAAGTCATCATGAGGGTGAGTAAATGACAATTGAGTTTTCTATTTTGGATGAACTATCCCTGATTGATGGTCGCTCTCATTCTGTCTGTGTTCATCCTTTGCTGAGTTTCCTCTCACCTACTGCTCTCTCTTCTCTCTTTCCCAGCATATGCGAGAGGCTGCAGAGAGGAGGCAGCAGCTAGAATTAGAGCATGAACAAGCCTTGGCCGTCCTCAGTGCCAAGCAGCAGGAGATTGACCTTCTGCAGAAGGTGAGAGATGGGGGTTTCCAACCATACCAAACCTTAGGATGGAGCTCATGCACAGGCCAGAGTGTAGAAGACCTTATTTCATACTTAAGGCTTTTGGTCTATTTTAAACAAACCAGAATCTGATTAAGACCAGATTCTGGTGATAGATGGTTTTACATGGTTTCAGGATGGTACAAGCTGGTCTAGATGAGTAATCAGCTGGTGGGTGTTTTGTCAGGTGATTCTGGACTGGTCATAGCTATTTTTTTAACTAGGGGCTGTGTGAGTTTTAATTTATTTTACTCTGTCTTTAATATGTTTATTTATTTTTTATCATTTTAAACATTTGCATTAGCATGACTGTTAAAATGACTAGCAATAGCCAAAAATGCACTGTATGGGTCAAAATTATAGATTTTTCTTTTATGCCAAAAATCATTATTATATTAAGTAAAGATCATATTCCATGAAGAAGATATTTTGTAAATTTACTACTGTAAATATATGAAAATGTCGTTTTTGATTAGTAAAATGCATTGCTAAGAACTTCATTTGCAACTTTAAAGGCGATTTTCTCAATATTTGTATTTTTTTGCACCCTCAGATTCCAGATTTTCAAATAGTTGTATCTCGACCAAATATTGTCCGATCCTAACAAACCATACATCAATGGAAAGCTTATTTATTAATTTAGAAATTGACACTTAAGACTGGTTTTGTGGTCCAGGGTCACATATGTATGCTAAATAAATACAATTAAAAGAATATTTTTCAACTTTTTGCATCATTTGACAAAACCTTATTAGGGCCAAAATTGTTGTTTGTGTGGAATAGTTGAATTTTGTTTTAAAACACTTAGTTTAAATTATATATTAAAAATGTAATTATTATTTTTATGATGGGTTTTCATAATTTAAGATAGAAAGTCTAGCTTTAGGACAATAAAAAATCTTTACATACTGTATAAGTTACTTTGAAAAGATTATTGATGAAGGCATAGTAAAAAGTGTCTAAGATAGTTTTAATGTGACTTTAATATAATAATACAAAAAAATGCTTAAAATTGAAGAAACACCCAGTAATAAAATCCAGCTGTCAAAGTGCTCCTAATGAAGAGAGATGTTTAATGAAAAACTGTTTCAGCAATTGTAGGTAACTCTCTGAAATTTTCCTCTCATTTCTCGTTTGAGTGAAGAGAAAAGTGCCACTGTCTCACCACTCAGAGTAAATTACTCTCTAATGAAAGATGACATTTTCTCCAGAACGCACGAACATTGTCACCCACTGAAACGTTTGAGTTATTGTCTGTCTTTATTGAATGGAGCACTGTTATTACAGAGGAGAATAAACAGAAGAAATGACACACACGCTCATCAGAAGAAGTCAAGACATTAAGAACCCAGTTGTGTTGTTCTGAAGGTGAATCTCCATGCATATTTCTGAAATGTTCCCTCATGTTGCGATGCTGCAGAGGCTGACACTCAAACAGATGTTCCTCCATTCATGTGGAACTGAATGCTGTTTTCCACAGCTGCTGAGAGTTACAATGAATGACCCTACAATGCACCGCAGTCCTTGTTGCCTAAAACCTATTCAACCAAACTTGTGAATAGAATGTTTATACACCAGGAACGTGTATGAATATTTTTGGCTGTGACTTTTAATAAGTATGCCATGACTGACTTGGTATTAATGCCGATATATATTATTTTTGTGTTGTTTATAGGCTCAGGTTGAGGCTAAGAAGGAACATGAAGGTGCCGTCCATCTGTTAGAGGTGAGTAACAATGTCTACTCATGAATGTCAGTGCATGTGTATGTGAGTGTGCATATAAGCATGCATTTTAAATCATATCTTGGCTGACCATGATAGTACAGCACATTCCACATGCGTCATCGTATATATTTTCTCATATTAGCCAAAAATCTGGCTACCATATGAGTCACATCTTAGCTTACACCATTTTGACATTTTGAGTTATTCAGAGAAATTTAATAAATAAAAGTTATTGTGTAAATATCCTTGCTGACCATTGTTGAGTGTTTTAATCTAATGTACAACTATTTTATTATTTATTTACCATACTCTACTTTCTTTTTTTCATTCATTGCTGGCATTAATGGGCAATTAAGGGAAAATGGGGGGGAACTGTACTCATGTTGGGTCTCTGTGACTTCTGAAACTGAAGAAATACTCATGTGTGCAACTGTGATTTGTTTGGTTCCTTACATCTCTTGTCACTATGTTACTGGTCTTTTTTTTTTTTTTTTTTTTTGCACATACAGAATCACTTGGACAGCATGCAGGTATTTTCGAGTTACTTCTCCTCAAAGTTCTGCCTCTCCTCCCCGTGTGATTCATTGGGGGTAGTTCCTGTCACCTCGTTTAGCTGTCCTGTCAATTATTGTACCGCTCATCCATGATTGATCTGTAAACATTTGATCAATAGCTTTGATCTATATCGCCATAGATCAAATTATTGAACCTTTTTAGTACAAACCATCAGTCTTCATAGTCATTTTATACGTACCTGACAAAAGTTATTTATGTGTTTTATAAATGTTCAAAGTAAAACAGGTCACGTTTTGCTTGTCTTTAAATCCAATCAACTGCTTTTTATTGCGTTTTTATTTTATTATTATTATTGTTTTATTTTTTTGATAATGTTATAACATCATGAACATTATCAAAAACCATTTCATTTTAATTCAGTTATTGATAATGTATAAATTGTATTTAATTAAAAGTTAATGGAAAATTATTTATATTAGTCTATAAATTAAAAGTAAATTGCTTTTAACAGTAAATGCACAAAATAATGCATATCTATTTATCTATGAATGAACATTATCAAAAATCATTTTGTTTTAATTTAACTATTAATAACAAGATATACATTTTATTAAATTAAAACAAAATGGATAATTAGTATTTGGAAGGATAATTTCGTTTTTATTTAATTTATAGACTAATATAAATAATTATATTAGTCTATAAATTAATTTTAAACTAAATACATGCATTAAAATGCATAAAAACTATTAAATATAAAAGTATTATTATATTTAAATATTACAATGAATTGTTTGTTACTATCATTTCAATTGTATTATTTTTAGCATGTTGCCATCCCAGTAGACATTTATCTAATGAAAAACAAAGACAAAAGTTGTCAGTGAATTACCTCTACCTTCAGTAAACAAAGAGTAAAATGTCTTTGACTGTTATTTTATTTTAATTAGTTTGAAAGCGTTCTGTTGTCTCCTCATTCCTCTTGGGAGTCATTTTTTTGATAGTAAAGAAGCTAAACACAGGAGACAAATGAAGATGAGGGCAGCGTCTGAAGTTGAGGGCTTGTTTATAAAAAGTATAAATGAAAGTGCTGTCTCTTAAAAGTTTCTCATTCACTGCCTGATCCTTTCTGCTCCTCCTGTGTTGCGATGCATGGGTGCTGCCTTGTGCTAAATCCTGTTAGCGCCTCATGGATATGTGCGTTTGCAGATCAGATCAGCAACAACAAACATGACTGATGGATTGCAGAACGTGACATGTCTCCCTTTCACCACCCTCCTTTATATTCATAATATTCAGTAATTTATATGAACTTGTAACTGTGCATAAACATGTTACACAAGACATCAGTATAACAGGTCAAGTTACAGTTTTGTGTTGACTTGTTAAAATGCAAACCCACATGATCCTCTAATGTGGTTTATAGTATTGATGTACAAATATACATGTGAGTTTCGTCAAATGATCATCAGCTTTTACTGTTATTTTGGCATGTATGGTACCCTCCTCCATTTAATAGTACTTCCCATCGCTAACATCATGATCAAAACAGAGATTTGATGTACAATAACAGCTGAACATAGATTGACTCCTGTCTTTGTTTGATTCTGTTGGTGTCTGAAGCTGAGAAGTTTCCTTCGCACTAAGAACACAATGCGATTTTTGGTAGGAAAAACCTCCTTTTAGATGTAGGCATTTTTTGTAGTATTGTAGGTTGTTTACAACATTCACAGTTGGTAGAGTTGGCAGGCTCTATTCATTAGCATTCATCGGTTAGTTAATGTGAAGTGTAGATGTTAAAAAAGCTGTTACCAGATTTAAATGTCAATGCTTTTATCACAGACCAGCCAAATTGGTCTGTATTTGTTTTTAATGCTGGCCTTTCTCTTTTCTTTTTCTTTCTTTCCTTCCCTCTTTTTCTTTCCAGGCTAAAGTGAGAGAACTGGAGGAAAAATGCCGGACGCAGAGTGAGCAGTTTAACCTGCTGTCAAAAGAGTTGGAGAAGTTCAGGTTGCAGGCTGGGAAGTTAGACATTCTGAGCAGCAGTCAGCTGACAGGGGGGGACTCGCC
Source organism: Acrossocheilus fasciatus (assembly GCA_036784905.1). Taxonomy (NCBI): domain Eukaryota; kingdom Metazoa; phylum Chordata; class Actinopteri; order Cypriniformes; family Cyprinidae; genus Acrossocheilus; species Acrossocheilus fasciatus. The sequence continues at coordinate 18,677,908 of CM071945.1, forward strand.
CGGCTCACCCACCAAACCCCTCACACTCTCCCAGCTCCTCAACGGCCTCACTGCCCCCTCCGGGAAAGGTACAGCGTGCATATTGAAGAAGGTCATGTGTTGACACTTCCTTAAATATTTAACAGAGTTACATTGCAACATGGTATGCTTTCTTTTCATTAGGTGGTGGTCAAATATTAAAATCCATATTTGACGTTTTTACTAGATATTAGATAGATAATAACTTTTGGGAATCTTTGTCATTGCATTAGAAATTAAAATAATGTTCTCAGAACTAACTTAAATTTTCTGAATAATTTTTAATGTTCGACAGAGCATAAATACTTTTTTGCTTAATTGTAAACAATGTAACGATTTATTTGTATGCAGTTTTTCAAAAAAGTGAAATATACACATATACTGTATATGCAGGGCTTGAAATTTTTTCTCACCAGCCTCTGCTGCTAGAGGTTTTCCAAATTTACTAGCCACTCAGAATTGTTTACTTTCACTTTCAAATTATGTGTTATATGACTAAAGTTACCGCATACAATTTTTTTTAAAATTGATATTTAAATGGTGTTTTTCCCCCTAACCGTATTAATTAAATACATGCGTCATCTTTCATATCAAATTCCTACATTTTAAAATAATTTCACTTAATATATTAAGACACTATAGGGCTATTACCAATCAAATGAAATCAATATTAACAAAGCTGATCTTTCCACTGCAGAAGAAAGTGGTATTTAGATGCATTTACACAGACAGTTTGAAGCTGAAATGTAGCATGAATGCATTTACACTGAACAATTATAATCCTACATAATGTTATGAACTTGATGTTTTAAATCTTTTTTCTTTTTTTTTTAAATATACAAATTTGAAATATTGGAAAAAATGTAAAGATAAGCTATTTTTAAATATGAAAGCAAACCGCCAGTAGGTGACAGCAAGTCACTGTCTTAATGAGCGAGTCATTGAGCCAATCATGCAAACGATTTGTTCAGACACTGATCCACGTTACGCATTCATTCAAGAATGAAGCAAGTGTCTGTCTTTATAAATAGGCCACTGAATCATTGACTCAAATAATTAATTCAAAAACATGAATAATTCAGTTATGAAACACAGCTGTGTGTTGCTCAGAGTTGCATGACTGTTCTGCTGTAATTTTTGTTTGGAACTGTTTTTGTTAACCAAATCGAGCAAAAACAGTCAACATTGACAATATTTTACTAAAATGTATATTAACTCTTGTATAAATTTGCTTTTGCAGTTTTCTGGTTAAACTTCTCTCTCTTGGTTGTGTCATGTTGCTTAACTAGGCTATATGTTATCAATATAAAAACTAAGTTCCATAAGTTTTACCGCAGTATGTCTGTAGGCTATATAAAATTCAACCCACCAGAGTGGCTAAGTGGGAGTGACCAAATTACCCACCACTGCTGAAATCCACCCGCATTTGGCGGGTGTTAATGTCAAGCCCTGTGTTTATTGCTTTATTTTGCTTTGTCATTTTGTTAATGCAAATACATAGATTGCAGTTTAAACTTTTTTATAAAAGAAATTAATACTTTTTATTTAGCAAGGATGCATTAAATTGATCAGTACAGAACACTTGACAAAAAATTCCCAAAAAATCATATTTGAAATGAATGCTATTTCATTGATAATAATAAGAGATATTTATTGAGCAGCAAATCAGCATATTAGAATTATTTCTGAAGGATCATGTGACACTGAAGATGGGAGTAATGACAATTCAGCTGTCATCACAGGAATACATTACATTTTACAATAGAAAACTATTATTTTAAATCGCAATATTTCACAATTGCTGTTTTTATTTTTGATCAAATAAATGCAGCCTCGGTGAGACTTCTTTAAAAAACAAGAAAATCTTACTGACCCTAAACTTTTGAACAGTAGTGTATATTTCCTGTCCAAATCCCTTTGTAATGTATTGATTGATTATAGTTCACTCATATTTGCTCACCTTTAGTTTACCATCCTTCATCCTTTACCCTTCTCATAAGGCAATATGAAACAATGTCTAATGCTGAAAAATCTGAAGACTGATAAGATCAACAGCAGTGATGATGTGCTGAGATGGTGGGAGGAGTATGGGACCGTACCCAGTAATGAAGTAATCAGTCACCTTTGTTTGTATGTGTGTGTGTGTGTGTGTATAAAGGTAATGAGGATTCCATGAGTAAGATCTCAGAGCTCATTCGGCCTCTGCAGATGACTGAGGGGGAGAAGGTAGAGCTCCTGTCTGTCAAACCCACCTTCCTGTCACGCAGCACACCCTCCAGCCCACGACGGGCCTTCCTCTCAGAGGTGCGGCCCGTCATCGCCACTGCTGTGAGTATGACAAACAAACCAATCAATCAGTGTTAGTTCGTTTTACCTTTAAAGGAGTCATGAACTGCCCTTTTTTATTATTTCGTACTGTTCTCTGAGGTCCACTTATAATTTAATTAAGATTTTTACATGAAAAAAACATCATAATTTACAAGTAATAGGCTCTGTTTGAATAGTCGACCCGGAAGTAAACACCTACTGCTATGATTGGCTAATAGTTGTTTATGTTTGACAACCTTCACAGACGGATGCTGATGTGATTTTGGTTAAAAACGCATAAATACTCAAAAGTACATATCAAAAGATCTTTTGTAACAAACAAATCAATAGTGACGACGTAATAAAAACAGTTACTCACACTTGTGTGGTGTGATATTACTGTCGGATCTAATGTAGTCGGCAAAGCATCATCTTTTAGTTTTAATCTTTCTGAAAATCTGTGTCAAATTGTGCCTTGTTTGTAAACGAATCCTTGGTAAAATGAAGTGAACAAAGCACCATTTCTTACGGACACAGTTTGGAACTTCATTTTGAAGCCATCTTTATCGTTCGGTTTCTGCGTAGGCCTGTTGTTTGCTTCTCTTGTTATTTACACTACATGCGCGAATTGGAGGGCGTGGTTAAACAGGCAGCGATGTAGAAGCAGGCGTTGATGTTCTGCAGAGACGGTGTTTAGCCACACGATTACATCACAGAGTAGAACATTCCACAAGCTGTCGTTTTGGCAGATTGGCTTCAATCTTGCAAGCCAGCACAAGAATGTTAATGTGTTAATGGACCTTGGTTTTGGTTCCGTGTGCATTTAACAAACTTTAATACATACATTTTTGGTTTTAATATTTTTATTGTGTCGTAACCATTTCACAGTCTGTGATACATTTCCAGAGTTATTAACATTGTAAATCCATTTTTTTTTATCTAAATGTAAGCAAAAAGGTACTCGAGGCATGCTGTATTGTGAATAAGTCACAGCTGAAGGGGATGCAGGCACTCCGCTTTGCGTCATGCCTAATAACGCCCTTCAGACATGACTTAAGAAAAAATGAAAATATTAAAACTGTACTAGATTTAATAACTATCATCACAGTCTGTGAAAAGAGAAAATTTTAAAATGTTCACTTAAATTTATTTTTAAATATTTAATAAAATTTTTAACTTAAATGTATTATAAAGATTATTTAAAAAAAAAAATCAAAAATTCTAAAAGATTCTTTTTCTAACCAATATATTATAAATTCTAAGAGAGCAAAGTAAATTCTAATAGTGTGTCATGTACCACAGTGATTTGGCCATTATGAGAATAATTACAGTATACATTGACAGGCTGTGTGTGTGTGTGTGTGTGTGTGTGTGTGTGTGTGTGAGAGAGAGAGAGAGAGAGAGTGGGTGCGAATAGTCCAATCTGTCTGCTCAGACTGTGCTCTGTTGGTGTTATTGGCTTAATCGCCCACATTATCAGATTGCACACTGGACTTTGCTTTCAGTTATTTCAGACTTCGTTTTTGTCCAAACATTTATCAAAAATCAAAACTTGAAAAACATTCATTGTTTTATAACCGGCTAATTTGTCATTGACTCTCTTAGGCATTGTTCATACTGCACATAAATCCGATTTGGTTTTCAAATCCGATCTTTAGGTGTGAGTGTGTACAGTGTCATTTTGCCGTTTGATTAAATATGATCCACTTCAGGAAGTGTCACCAATATCTAGTGCATCTACATCAGCACAATGTCAAAAGACACATCATGAATTATGAAAAGTGGCTATTTTGAAATCCGATCTGACCAATTTGACTAGAAAATCAGATGTAATCAGTTTTCAAACCACATATGAATGTGGTTTGGATCAGGTTTGTAAACATTGGATTTGATGTGGTTTGTTTGCTGTTCATACTACAAAAAACTAAACAGATTTGAGACAGCTATGCCAAAAAATCTGTCTGAACAAAGCATTAAACTCCCTGTGCTGGTGAGGCTTAGCATGCTGCTTCACAACAACAATACTGTAAGCTAGTAAAGCTGACCATTAACTCATCTATCCGCTTTTCCTCTCTCCTTTAGATGGACAAAGAGCTCGGCTCGTCCCCCAGGTCTAAGTCCAGATACACAGGCAAAGTGCGACTTTGTGTTGCCCGCTACAAGTGAGTGGATCCACTACAGCTGTTGTAACACGTTACAGTATGTTACAATAGGACGTTTGCTGTAATAATAGGTTATAGCATGTCATTAGCTATAATGATTTGTTATATCATGGCATTAGCTGTAATGATTAGGTGTAGAATAGCATTAATCACAGTATCAGGTCTGCCTTTAAGAAATACTCTGGGTTAAGAACAAGTTTAGTATATCAACAACATCTGTGCACACTGTCAATTACCACAGACAAGAATTTTGACTCCTCTACCAAGCACAGCAGATAAACATTTAAAATGTGCTTTCACACTGTTTTGATAGTATAATCATAGCACTTATGATAACATCATACAGTAGGCCTATGTGTTAGCATGAGGCGGTTTGATGCAATTGCAAAATGATATCCAGTCTATTCAATTTATTGTAAAATCATGTAAACTTGGCAAAACGGGTGCAGTATCCATTTAAAAATACTAGATGTGTGTATTTTTAATTGTGATGGTTGTGATGTAAACATCTGCAAAACATGGTTTCTATATAACCAAATACTTCATCTGCCTAGAAAAGTAGTCCTACCTGAACAGGACACATACATACAATACTTTTACAGTTTAAATATCAAACTGAAGCATTCTCATAAAATGTTCACCAAAAATATGAGCTTCACTTTCTGCTTTTAGACCCTCCAGTCAACTTTCCCTATATGCTTCCAAGATTGTATCCCAAAAATAATGAAAAATTATGTTTCAAATGGGTTTCACCCCATTATATCAGGATGGTTGGGATGTTCGAACAAACCAAGTACAGAGCTACAGTGTTTAACTTTTCATTAAAAAAAATCACCCTGCAAATGGCCTAGCGATGTCAGCATTTTGTGCTAATACTATTTTGACATTTAAAAAATGTAGACTTCTCCTTTTAGTGTTTTTTATTTAATCCAGAATATACCTTTTAATGTAGGGTTTAATAGTAATAATATTGAAGTTCATGAATTGAATTCAGCATGTCCTCCCTGCAGTTATAACCCTTATGATGGCCCCAATGAGCATCCTGAAGCAGAGCTCCCCCTGGTGGCTGGGAAGTACCTGTATGTTTATGGGACTATGGATGAGGACGGCTTCTATGAGGGTATGTCACATTATAAACACTATTTTAGAGCTTCAAAAGTTTGGCATCAGTCAGATTTTTTTCTTTTTCTTTTTTTTGACAGTAGTCTCTTTTGTGTAGGCCACATTTATTTAATTAAAAATACAGTAAAATTGTAATACTGTTTTCTATTTGAATATATTTTAAAATGTAATTTATTCCTTTGATGGCAAAGCTGAATTTTAAGCAGCCATTTTTCATCCTCTTGTTCATCACTCGGTACCCTTTTCTATTCTCCAGGTGAGATGTTGGACGGACAGCAGGGTCTCGTTCCCTCCAACTTTGTGGACTTTGTCCAGGATGAGGAGCTCCCATCGGTTCCTCTCTTGGACCGCATCAAGGAACCGTCCTACCTCAACCACAGCCCCGCCTCCATGCCCAGCAGTGCTGTGAGTACACTCAGTACGCTGCTCTCAGAGAAGCTGGACGCCCTGGGCTCGGGCACCGGGACGGGCACCAGCAGCAGCAGTGGGGTGAGCAGCTTGGGCATGAGCATGGGTCTGGGCATGGACTTTCTAGGACCCTGCAGCAATGGCACAGGCACGCTGGACGTGAACATCGACGAGATTGGAGAAGACATCGTGCCTTACCCCCGCCGCATTACCTTGATCAAGCAGCTGGCCAAGAGCGTGATCATAAGCTGGGACCCTCCGGTGGTGCTGCCTGGGTGGACGCCCATCAGCGGCTACAACGTGTTGGTGGATCAGGAGGTACGCATGAGTGTGCCCTTCGGCGGCCGCACCAAGTCTTTGATCGAGAAGCTGAATCTGGCCTCCTGTACGCACCGCATCTCTATCCAGAGCGTGACAGAGCGGGGGCTCTCTGATCCGCTCCGCTGCACACTGTTGGTGGGGAAAGATGTGGTGGTGGCACCCTATTACCTTCGTGTGGAGAACATCACGCAAGTATCGGCTGAGCTCACCTGGATGCCGAGCAACAGTAATTACAGCCACATGATCTTCCTGAATGACGTGGAGTATGATATTGTGAAGCCTGGAGGGTACAAATACCACTTCTACAACCTGAAGCCCATGACAGTGTATAAGATACGGGTGGTGGCCCGGCCCCATCAGATGCCCTGGCAGCTTCCCCTTGAGCAGAGGGAGAAGAAGGAGGTCTCAGTGGAGTTCTGCACACAGCCAGCCGGTGGGTCAACACTTAACGCACACTCATCTCAATTTCTTATTATAGTGATTTGAGATCTGGTTATCTGTAGGGCTGTCAGTCAATTCAAAATTCAATCTGATTAATTGCATAATATTTTGTTGTGTCATAGCTCATCATGCGTTCTTGCAAAAACAAGATGGTACTTCAAGACTGAATTGCTCCAGTGGTAGGAATATTTCTTATTACAGAATTTACAAATCAGGGGTCATGATTAATGCTTATGATCATATATATATATATATATATATATATATATAACTATGAATATAATAATTATTTCTTAAGACATTTATTTAATTAAATGCATTAAAATGATCAAAAGTGACAATAAAAACTTTTGTAATGTTGTAATGTATTTGTTTCATATACATATAGCCTTGGAGAGCATATTATTTTAACAACCTATAACTTTTCATTTTAAATGATCACACTAAATTGTTAAATTGCACTAGTTATCACTCTACTATTATTACTAAGCCCTTTTAAGAACTGTGCAAAACTTGTCACCACCATGCCAGGATGTTGTGTGTGGTTGGTAGGCCGTAGCTATGTGGTTGCAAAAATGTTCTGCTTCTAAATGGTTGGTAGCGCAATGTTGTGTGGTTGCTAGGGTTTTCTGAATAGTTTTTGCTAGGAGTTTTCTGGCTGCTCTGCAATTAATCCATGGGCTAGTTTCTTGCAGATTTTCCATATTTTTTAGCCCCATGATTATTTCCAAGCCAAAAAAAATGTCAGTGATGCCATGTTTTTAGGGTATGATATCTCAAGAATTATAATTGATGGTACCTCAAAATGAGCAAAATGTTGTACCATACACAACTAAAATATGAATCTCACATTTTGATCATGACAGACTAAAACTGACAGAATTAATAAGGCTTATACTTTAAGATTAAAACACATGTATTGGTATTCTATTTATGGATGTAATTAAGCCCCCTATACCACCCACGTCAAGAAATGTTTCACTTTTTTTAACTTTTAAGGGCCAATTATGAATATATCTCTACCCAGAGGAGAATCTGAAAAAATTTTGACTTCAAGGGAACAAGTCTGTCTTTGTATCTACCAGCTCCTAAGAGACCAGCAATCAACCTTGTCCAATTATAATTCTCATCCAAATATTTTGAAGACGGTGCTTCCTCAGAGAAAACGTCCTTGCTACTGTATATCATACAAGTTGTCAGTTTTTTGTGGGAGTTCCTAGTGCCAGATAACAGTTAACATTAAGCATGTAACCTTGATGTTTTCTATGCAGTTCCTATTCATAAATTCGCCCTGCTAAAGGAGGAGACTGGAAGTTTAGTGCTCCATAATGAGCTTCCTACCCTAGAGAGACTGTAGACAAGCACAAGCTGCCTTCATTAAAAGAAGCCTATGGCACGTTAGCGTATAAACGAAGAGCTGTCGGCTCTGGTTTTCACATAACACCTATTACGCAGATGTCTACCTGAGATGTTGATCAACCGAGTTGCGTTTTGCTTTTCTTCATCTCTCAACGCTGTTCCCAGTGGACCCTGACGATGCCTTGCTTTGGAGTACAGACGAATGAGAGCGGAGGAAATGAATGAATGCGTGATGAATGGAAATGGGATGAGCGTTTGCCGCAGTAGGGAAGTGGAGCGACTGAAGATGAAAAGAGGAAGAATCAGAGAGGATGTGAGAAAGGGGGAGGGTGGAGGGGGATGCCCGGTATTCTGCTTCTGAGGGAGTCCTCGCTTGCTCGTTTTTTACTGTCTCCCACTTTATTTCACACCGGCACACACACTCATAGACGTATACGCTCTCATTGCAATGCCAAGAAGCAGAGCAGACGTGCGTATGAGGATGCTTTCAGTGCCAGCTCATTCTTCCCTCCCATCCTGAGTGTGACAGCCATTGTCCAGGGAGGAAAAGAAAGGCCGTCGGCATTAGTACGGCTGTCTCCTGCCGTGCCGTGGCTCTCAGCAGAGCCTGTTATCATTAAGAGTTGCAGTTTTTATTGCTACAGAATGCTAATTAACCCTAATCTTCTGTTTGGTGTGTGGAGAGACCCGAAGATGCTTTTAATATCTCAAAAATCACACTTCATACATCATTAGTTTGATACTTAATGAGGTATTCATACTTCAAAAGTTTATAAATGTCTGTCACTTTTGATCAATTTAAAGCATCCTTGATGAATAAAAATATTAATTTACTACTAATAACAATAGTACTGACCCCAAACTTTTGAATGGTGCTGTATCTTCATTAAATAAGCATGACAGCAATACATAAGATGCTTTCCATCATTCTCATGGTGAATACCAAAGCACAGTCTTCAGAAGTATTTACACAGTGGTTGGTGTGCAAAAGCACTACATTTACCTTGTAAAGCTAATAAATTTTATATTTGCACAGTTTAATAAAAAACAGTCATGAGCAAATAAATCTTGTGAGAAAACATACAATACAGAGTAACTGGAGTAGCCAAATCCATAAGCAAGTTATTCGTCTGAGCCAGTTCTTTTTAACGAATCAAAAACATACCGCACAAACAAAGGAGCAAGAAAATGATTCTTATGACTCATTTCATATTTGCGAATCAAAACATTCAGTACAATGCGACCAGAGTAGCCAGATTCCCCAGTAAATGACTCTGAGTCATTCTTTTTGTTGAATCAAATCAACAGTCAGTCAATAGCCTGATTTACCTTATAAAGTTAATACATGTTATAATTGTGTCATTTCGTTTTATAAATTGTCATTTTACAACATGCTACCTTTAATAAAACTTAAAGTAATATGTGAAAAACAATTCAACACAGTTTAGCCGGAAAACAATATATCAGATGCAACATCCGTGGCTTTGTGCACCCAACTTGCTTTTTTTTTTTTAAATCATGCTTTTAAAGTGTTAACAGGAATGTTTTTTTCTCCCACAATGCCTTTGGCTGATCTATTTTTTTTTTTTAAATTGATACTTTTAATTGATATAGGACGTTAATTAAGGAAAGGCCACTCCTGATGGAACGGTCCTGCTTGCAGATTATCGAATTTCCAGCACAGTGGAGTGCATGCCTCAGGACATCTTGACATCTTGAGATAAATGAACCCTCGGTCTAGTCTAGCTCACATTGTGTTCCCCTCCTACAGACTGTGTTATACGTACAGGGCAATGTAAACCCATCAGTGGGCTTCCCTGCGGACTAACAGTGCAGGCTTTTATTACGTGACACCCATCTGCAGGCGTTTAGCCGTGCGGCACCGGCCTCAAATGAAGGCCTGATCAGATAAAGACAGCTTTTGAGCTGTTTTCAATTACAGAGCATTGATCCGGTTCCTCTGGATCAACTTCACAAATTACATGATCCACTTTTAGCTCCACTGTCTTTCCACAGGCACTCAGTCATGCCCCTGACGTCTCTGGACCGATCAGCACCCCAAACAGCCCTTGGGCTCTGATCAGTGAGGGGTGGCCATTGATTAAGCGCTCCCCCTGATGATCTGTCATGTGGTGGGCAGAGAAGTGATCAGTGTGGATTAGTGTGATCCATCGAAGAGTTCAAACCTGTGACAGGACTACCTGCTTTCTGACATCAGGATGGCTTGTCTTAATTGATTGTTGGATTGAGCGCTTGTCACTTGTACATTTTAATTAGTGTTTTAGTATACAAGACATATGATGGCATCTCTCAAACACAATTAAATGCTGTTAAAAAGTTAAAATATATATTTTTAAAATAAAAGCTTTGTGTGAGGAAAAATACTGAAATTTGATTTCAAATCTTTTTCACACTTGTCTGCGTTTAACGGTGGTGCCATCATTTACAAGAAATAATGGTGAGAAATGTCTTTCTATTGAGCTGTCAAGTCACCTTTTTTTGTAGCTCTTGGTATAATACAAGAGTGTTTAAAAGCAACTTTACGGTGACAAACATGACGATGATTCAGTGATGCAAATTCAGTTCTGTTGTATTCAGTTTAAATCAGTTCATTGTTGATTGAGTTTGGTTTCAATAGCTGTGTTAAATGTCCCCAACTAAGCAAGCCAAAAGGGAGACAGTGGCAAGGAACTCCATCGGTGACCGAAATGGTGTAAAAACCTTGGGAGAAACCAGGCTTAGATGGTGGGCCAATTCTCCTCTGGTCAGATGAACCAACATGGTGTGGCTGCACAACAAGATTGTGGAATAATATTTTTTTGTCAAGAATATCAATATAGTTCCTTCTCCTTGAAGATTGGGATACATTACGCCAGAGTTTGGTGAAGAGAGTAGAAGCTGGCCATAGAGTCTGTGCACAGGACAGTCTGGTTCTCATGGACTTCACAAAGACCTGTGGTTCATTTTTGTGAACCAGTACTGTTTAGCAAATCAGAAACTTGCTGTATACTGCAACCAGAGTACCTGAAATAAATTATTCTTATGATCCAATGCATTTTAGTGAAAAAAAAAACTTACAGTATGACCAGAGTAGCCAGATTCATGAGCAAATGACTCTTATGAGCAGTTTTTTTTAGCAAATTAAAAACATACAGCATGACCCGAATATTCAGGTTCACAAGCAAATGACTCTGTTTGCTGATTCTTTTTAGTGAATCAAAAACAAGCATTGACCACTGTAGCTAAATTCACACGTACGTAAGCCAGTTCTTTTTAGCAAATCAGAAAGTAGGGCCAGAGTAGTCGGACTGATAAGCAATTGACTCTGATGATCTGATTCTTTTTAGTGAATCAGAAACACGTGGTATGATATGTACAGTGTATACCCTGATTCCCAAAATGAATGACTCTTATGAGCCATTTTGTTTTGACAAGTTACTGATTTGAATAAGTCTGAAACACTGCTCTGTGTAATTTATAGCATTAGCAAAGAGAAAATTTCTTTCTGTATGGAAGAATAATTAAACAAAATGGACATTGTAACTGAAATCTCTGCAAATTAATTAGAATTGAATCCTAATTAGAATCAGATCGAAATAAATTGAGTGAATCAGAATCAAATCAAAATTTGTATCGATAACCAGCCCTAACAAATGCCAACTGGTTACAACACATTTAAATGTTTTGAATTAAAACCAATCGAGAGATGAGGTGAATGATGCCTGCTCAGTACTATTATGCTAAACAGCTGAAATGATAACAGAACATTGTGTGTTTTAGGTTCTGAGATGGTGCGGGCCATTGCTGGCAGCCACATAAAACACTCAGTATGATTAAGACGAATCAGCCCACATAAATTCAGAGTGCTGACATAAGCAAATACACTGTGATAGTCTAGGCCCAGCTGGCGTCCCTTGCGGCTGTAAAGCGCACGCACGCAAACCCACACGCACATTTACATGCCCATTACACATGCATCATATTTTCATGCACAAGCATGCACGTGTTTCTGAAAGCAGAATGCATGTCACAGCCCTCCTACAAACACAACAGCAGACCTACATGGATTTGCTTGAATCATGATACGGTGTAACAAACTCACAAAGCAACTCTTTTTGTTTCAGGTCCTCCTTTACCACCTCAGGATGTGCAGGTTCAGATGGGACAGACACCCGGAGTCTTGCAGATCCGTTGGAAGCCTCCTCCCCTCACTTCTACTGGCACTTCCAATGGAGCCAATGTAATTGGATACATAGTCTGCACTAAAGGTCAAAAGGTGAAGTGATGTTGCCGATTCTTACTATCACCATGCCGGTTGTGCATAAGAGCTACTGATTTGCAATAAGCAGTGGTCCCTGCTAATGAAGCCAATGAAAGGTCTAAGATCACCTTGGAGGTCGAACATGTTATGCTAGTTCACATTTTTGAAGTGCAGGTTTCATTCTGCTCACTGGCGCCATCAGGTGATCTCTGTGGTCATTGCATGGGCAATGTTTTCCCTGTGTTATATAATGCAGGGGTTTATGTAAGTCATTTTGGATAATCTGACAAAATATATTTGGAAATAATATTGACCTCTTTTCGTGAGACAAAAGAAAAACATTACAGTTATTTATGTATCATATATACAAATGTATTTTATTTCTGAGATGTTTTTCATGTACCAGTAGGTTTAAAAGAGGCACATCTTAACAATAAGGATGTCTGGATGATCCAGGACCAGTGTGAGGAATTTTTGGACTTGTTGACAGAAATGTCGCTATGCAGTTTTGTCACCTTGTTTTACATTCATAAAATGTTATGTTTTTGTGCCTGGCAAGCTTAAATTTTGGAGTTCTGTGATGCATTAAGCATCTAGCTGTCTAACATTTGTCAAAAATGTGAGATTTACTTGTTATACTCTTGCAAATATCATCTGTAATAGTAGCTTAAAATGATAATCAAATCACCATATGCTACTGTTTTCTAACAAAAGTGTGTTCATTTCTGTCAGAAAATTTAATTATAGCTGTGTAATTTCCAGCTGTTATTGCAAATACATTTCTTTTAATTATTGCATGTATGTATTTGGAAATGATTTAAAAATAAATTTTAAATAAAAAATTCAATATTGAACAAACAAAATAAAATATGTACTAAAATGTTATATTATTTTATATTTATTTTACATTTATATATGTATTATGTATTTATAATTATTTTTAAAGTAAAAAATATGTCATGTATTTATTTCTAACACATTTAAAATTATCAATGACGTATTTCATTTTAATTAAATATATATTGAATGTATTTATTTTTAACACAAAATGTATTGCTAAGTCATTTTTATGATGGGGCTAGTAAAAATATCAAATAAAATTAAAACCACAGGTCAAGTACAAATCTGAATAACTGCCAGACTATATCAGCGGAAAACACTCATAGTTTATCCTTGCTAAGGCACATTTGTTTATCCCGTATTTCTTTTGTTTGTTTGTTTTCAGATAGCAGAGATAATGTACCCCACAGCAGATTTCGTTACGGTGGAACTGAACCGTATCCAGTGTCTGGAAGCGCGGGAGGTCGTCGTGAGGACAATATCAGCACAAGGAGAGTCGCAGGACTCTCCCGTGGCCACCATTCCGCACAACCTCCTGGTGCCTCACCCCCACGGACACCTCCAGTCTCACCCTCAGACTCAACCGCCTCCCTACCCACAAGCCTACCCCCCAACCCATCCACAACCGCACGTCCAGCCCCACTCCGTCCCGCCATCCCACCCTCATCCACCACCCTCGCACCCCCACACCCACCCCTCGCCCTCCCCGTACCCCATGTCTAAACCCAAACTCCTACCAAGTGCCAGAGACCCCCATGCCAAAGAGCCAGAGATGGGCAGGCGAATGGGGCAGCCCTGGGAGCCGCATCCCCGGGCTCCGTCACCCCTACCGCCCCCTTCGCACCCGGGACACACACTGGAGCCCCCTCACGTAGAGGGCCGGCGCTCACCCTCCCCTCAGAGGATCTTGCCTCAACCTCAGGGAGTGCCCATTCCCAACACAGTGGCTCGTGCTATGGCCCGCCAGGCAGCGCAGAGGACTGCCCCAAACAGCAGGGTGAGTCCACTGGTTTGTTGGGTTAAATGAGGAAGTTGATGATCAAGATGGTTGCTGGAATGCACATGCTCTATTTCAGGTGGAAAGGAGGAACATCTTTAGCGAGAGAGGTAACGCTCTGCATTCATTAAACTCAGACGAGGAAGAGGACGGGTACGATTCCCCTCACGCCAGGCGAAGAGGAGCTTCTGTGGATGAGTTTCTCAGAGGTTCTGAGCTTGGCAGACACGTGAGTCTAAGGAACAGCAATCTTTTTGTACTGTACAAGAAAACTGTTTTAGGGAGTTTTGGGTCAGCTGTCAGAACACGAGAACACATATGTTGTGTAACATTTCCAACACAAGTAATGGACATTTCTGTTTATTTATGCTTTACAAATCACTACAAAATGTGCATTCAAAGCGTGACATTATATTGTATTGAATTACATTATACTCATATGTTATGTTATTATTATATTGTATAGAAATATTTAATTAACACTGGTGAAATGCCAGGCCAATATCTCCTAATATGTCCTAAAATGTTGAAAAAAATATATACTTTATACTGTGCTAATTTTTTAATTTTCTTATATACAGGTGCATCTCAAAAAATTGGAATATTGTGAAAAAGTGTAACTTATTTAAAAAAGTGGAACTTTCATATGTTCTAGATTCATTATATGTAAAATAAAACATTTCAAAAGTTTTTTTGTTTTAATTTTGATGATTAGAGCTTACAGCTTATGAAAGTCAAAAATCCATTATCTCAAAATATTTGAATATTTACATTTGAGTTTCATTAAATGACCATCCCTACAGTATAAATTTTGGGTATCTATTTTAATTTGAAACCGCGTTAATGAGGAAGACTGCTGACTTGGCAATGGTCCAGAAGACAATCATTGACACCCTCCACAAAGAGGGTAAGTCACAGAAGGTCATTACTGAAAGGGGTGGCTGCTCACAGAGTGCTGTATCAAAGCATATTAAATGCAAAGTTGACTGGAAAGCAAATTTTGCGTTTCATTTGGAAATCAAAGGTCTGGAGTCTGGAGGAAGACTGGAGAGGCACAGAATCCAAGCTGCTTGAAGTCCAATGTGACGTTTCCTAAGTCAGTGATGATTTGGGGTGCTGTGACATCTGCTGGTGTTGGTCCATTGTGTTTTATCAAGTCCAAAGTCAATGCAGCCGTCTACCAGGAGGTTTTGGAGCACTTTATGCTTCTATCTGTTGACAAGCTTTATGGAGATTTCCTTTTCCAGCAGGACTTTAGCACCAGCCCACAGTGCCAAAACCACTTCCAAGTGGTTTGCTGACCATGATATTACTGTGCTTGATTGACCAGCCAACATGCCTGACCTGAACCCCATATGGAATCTGTGGGATATTTTCAAGAGAAAGATGAGAAACAGTCGATCCAACAATACAGACGAGCTGAAGGCTCAATAGCGCCTCAGCAATGCCAGAGGCTGATTGCTTCCATGCCACACTTCACTGAAGCTGTCATTTGTGCTAAAGGAGCCCCGACCAAGTATTGAGTGCAGAAATTAACATACTTTTTAAGCATAACTTTACTTAACTTGATTTTTTCTGTTTTGCAAACCCTTTTTTTGATTGATCTTTGGAAATATTCTAATATTTTGAGATACTGGATTTTTTTACTTTCATGAGCTGTAAGTTTGTTACCAAAAAAAGGTAACACTTTATTTTAAGGTGTCGTAATACAATGTAATTACCTAATTAAGTACTTAGTAGTAGCCTTTGTACTTGCATGAAACAAAATGTACTTACCATGTAACTAAGTTATGGAACAGCCTATAATTACAGTTTGTAATTATGTACATGTAACAGGCAGCTACTGTTACACATATGTAACAGACCGAGTCTGTTACACAGCTACTAGTACGCTTAAGTACAATCTTGATACACTTTATTTTAAGTAGCTTATGCCTGTGTAATATTCTGTAATTTTAATGTAATTAGAAAGGTATTACATGTATTTAAGCTTTGTACCAGTGGGTTAAATCAAATTAAGGTGCAGCTGGATAAGGTGTACAGAATAGATACACATGAAGTACACTTAAGTACAATCTTGATACACTTTATTTTAAGTAGCTTATGTCAGTGTACTTACATTTATAATTGCGTTGTATAAAGTCTGCAAAACATATGTAACAATCTTTTGGTTACATAAGTAGCTGTGTAACAGACTCGGTCTGTTACGTGTAACAGTAGCTGCCTATTACATGTACATAATTGTAAACTGTAAGTACAGGCTGTTCCATAACTTAGTTACATGTTAAGTTCATTTTGTTTCATGTAAGTACAATGGCTACTACTAAGCAGTTAACTAGGTAATTACTCTGTATTATGGACACCTTAAATGAAAGTGTTACCCCAAAAAAACTTTACATGTAATAAATCTAGAATATATGAAAGTTTCACTTTTTGAAATAAGTTAAAAAAAAAAAAAAAAAAAACTTTTTCACAATATTCTAATTTTTTGAGATGCACCTGTATACCAAATTGTTGGTTATAACTATGCTTTGTAACTTTGAAATATTGCTTTATATATGTATGTGTGTGTGTGTGTGTGCGTGCGCACATTTTTGTGACAAATGAGGACATAAATTTGTATAATGACAAGGGTATGACATAGGTATTACAAGGAGAAGGTGACTTTTCAGGATATTACCTCATGTCCCCACTTTTCAAAATGCTTATAAGTCACACAGAATGGAGTGTATTGAAAATCTGAAATAGCACAAAGTTTCCTGTAAGGGGTAGGGTTAGGTGTAGGGCAATAGCACATATAGTTTGTACAGTATAAAAACCATTAAGTCTATGGGATTTCCCCACTTTTCATAAAAACAAACGTGTGTGTGTAAGTGAGTATTTATATGTATTTACTAATCTGGCAAATACAAATAATGGCAGGGTAAGTATAAAATATGAGCTAAAATGTGACATTCATTAATTTTTACATGTGGGCCAAATGGGCCTCCAAATATGGGCCTAAATTATTCTTGGGGCCTCCTTATGATTATTTATTTTTTATTTTTATTATTTTTTTTACTTTTATCATCCAGTGTTTTTTTAAATAATAATAAAGCAAAAATATGCAAATGAATATGTATAAATTCAAAATCTAAGGAAAACAAGTAACACATTCAAACTAGACAGATTTGCAAAAACCAATTAAGAGCGAAGTACTGATGAGCAAAATTAGGAACCAGAAATATTAGAAAACCAGAGCGAAACTACGTAAAATTTCAGTTTTGAAGATTTCTTTCTGGAGTGTTAAATCATGAAGATTTCCGTGTCTGTACCTCCAGCATCATCAATATAGCCACAGTGAGGACTACTACACCGAGAGCAGTCGGGGCTCTGATCTGTCTGACATCATGGAGGAGGATGAGGAGGAGCTGTACTCGGAGATGCAGCTGGAAGAAGGGCGCCGCCGCAGCATCAACTCACACAACACATTAAAGGTATGGAATAGACACCCTTCCGGCCGCCGTCTGTCTTGGGCGTGGGCCACAGGGCCGCAGGCTAGAGGCTGGGACAGACGAAGGGGGATGGAGTATGCCGTGTTCTCTAGGGCTCCTCCCAAGGGGTGGTACTAGATGATTGGCACTTCAACCTTATAGAATAGGCTTGAAAGGCCAACTGCAGTTCAGTTAAGGTGGTCTTTAGAGGTAAGAGTATTTTTTGTTATAAAGTAACTCAGTGCATTTGTCCTGAATGTGACTAGCGCTGGGTTTTTTGTGTTTTTGTGATGGTGAATTTAAAACAGGGGGTGTTAGACCTCTGATGTTGTACACAAAGCTTGAGCGGCAGGATCTTAACAGGTCACCCCATCCTCAGTCTTTCCTGGGTCCTAAAAGCGGGTTGTTTTGCACTACCGAACTTCGACGTCATCCAGTCATTTAGCCAGCTTTGTATAAGCCTGTCCAGTCATACAAAGCTCGATACATCTGAATGGCTTAACCTGAGGCTGCACACGCAATGCATGAGAAAACGATCTGAATATGCTTTACGCTCTCCAGATGTTGCAAACTCTGTTGTTCAGTTTTAAGTATTGCATCACTATGCATCTGTATCTGGTAGAAATCGATCTGGATTACTCTATATAGTAGAAGAGGCTCATGTTACTTGGAATTGACAGGATTATTTAGCAAATTCTTAGATTTATTGCATATGACAATCACATATGTGCAGATAATATACAGTGTGTATTTGTTTGCTATGCCTGAAGTGTTTACCTCATTGAATATAACGCCATGGTTTTATGTGTTTGTGATTATTATTAAATAAAGACAGGGTTTTTTGTGTGCTCTGTGTATAAGTATTACATAAATTGAATCTGTTTTAAGTGTCAAATTAGCTGCTCCTTGATCTGGTGAAAATGCACATTTCATTCCAAGGGCATTTTGGGAATCTCATTTAAGTAAAGTCTGCTTAAATGAAACAGTTATTCACTTTTGATTATGTTTGTCTCATGGTTACAATTCTGTTAAGTTTTACTTTTCTCAGTGTAATTTTACAATTTTGTGGATATCTGTCTCTTCATGAAAAATGTTTAATACTGTTAAGATTTCTTTCAAAATATATTTATGAACAAGTATTATACAGAAAGGGTTACAAAAATATATGATGTATTGAATATATGAAGCAATAAATGGTATATTATATTTCAGTTTTTGTCATTTTTTGTTTTGAGTTATCTTTTTGGAGACCTGAGCAGCCATTGGGATTGTGGTATGAAAGCTAACACCTTATATAGGCTACAGTATATGCTACTGTTTTTTTTGGATATGATTTTCCTCCAACTGCTGACATCTGTGCAACAATTTAGTATGATACAGAGAACTATTCGTAGTAGTGTCTAACTTAAATATTTTAAAAAATTACATTATTTTTTTTTAAAAATATGCTGTTATAGCTATCAACAATTTAGTATGATACAGATATTTGTAGTAGTGTCTAACTTAAATATTAAAAAAAGACTTTTTTTTTCATTTTTTTTTTTTTAAATATGCTATTATAGCTATCACCTCTTAATCTAAAAATATCTGCTACATGTATCACAATGTAGAAATTTAAAACCAACAATCACAATTTTCATACATAATTTGAAATAATTAGGAAAGATTTGTCTTTTTATTAATATTTTTTAAATTTCCATTCTAGGTTACTGGTCTACTTTTGAACACAATTCACTTGTTGCTTGGCAGATGAATCTCCATTTTGTTTTTTGTTTTTATTTTTATTTTATTTATTTTTTTCATGTATAGTCCTTAGATGCTTTAGTCTTGATCCTTTGATTGCCTGTTAATAATTTCTTAATGTTCTGTGTTCTGAATTCTCATCTGTAGTTTTTTTTTTTTGTTGTTGTTGTTGTTGTTGTTGTTGTTGGACTGTGCTTTGTTAGTGAATTGTCTCAATGAGCCCTGCATATGTGATACTTTCCAGTTCTCATTTTCTCTACGGTTTGCATTTCCTGATGTTTTCCTTCTACAGATTCCCTCCCGTCGCATGTCATGTCCGTCATGGAATGAGACTGCATGCCCTACATTCGACCATGACCTCCGATAACTAATTCTGTCTTTATTTTGTCTTTCTTTTCCCATTTTGTTCTCTATTTGCACACTGTTTTATCTTCTCTGCCTGTTCTAACACCATCAAACAAAACCCGCCAAAAACAATCCCGATTTTAACTAATTGAAAAACGTCCAAATCTAACTGAAACTTTGGCTCCTTCTTCGTCCATCACCCTCTCCGGCTTCTAAAAGGCATATTACAGGAGACAAGACCTAGCAGTGGACCGAGACAGTTGGGACCTGCAGCGGGAGGTGGTACGACAGCGCTCCTTGCGCTCCCACAAGCGGCTCCACAGCATCCCTGAAGTTGCCGAGGAGGAACCAGACACCGGGGTGGAGGTCATGGGCCAGCGGCTGCGTTTTGAGGAGGCTCGTCCGGGCACTCCTTGCAGGAGCCCACGGCCCTACCACCAGGACTCACGGCAGCCAAACCACCTCTCCCCGAGCAAGAGCATCCGCAGGCTGCAGAGGCAGCGCTCCTCTCCGCGCTACAGCTCCATAGAGGAGCGGCCACCATACTGGAGCAGCAGCAGTAGCAGGCAGACCACCAAGAGCCCAGACAGTGGACTAGACTGCGGGAGCGAGGAGGAGGGCTCGTTTGGCTACCGTGGAAGCTACCACTCGTACACGGGGGGCAGCCCGCTACGAGTGGGTTCTGGCCCCAACATGCGGGTGATCCACAGCGAGGGACCTGTGGAGAGACGTGCTCTGGCTGCCGGCAGGAAAAGGACACTGACCCGTCAGTGCAGCGTGGAGGAGGACTTCCTGGATGCCATTCCAGAGACGAGGAGCATGCGGGAGTCATACCACCATTACCACTATCATCCGCACCATCACCATCCCCAACGCAGGTTCCGGAGCGAGGGCAGGCTGAGCGAGGTTGGCAGGACCTATCACAGGGACATTAGGGCCTACTCTGTGGCCAGACTCAACAGGGCAATGGATGAACCCCTGGTGTGTGTCTCCTACCCCTCCTCTCACCCTTCCGCCCTCTCCTCATCTACCAACTGCTTTGTGTTCTCATCAACAAGCGATTAAACCATTCTTCTGTTCATGGTGTTCCACCCAGTCTGTCATCGGTTTATTTGGTTTTGTTGTTCTTGTTTTGCTTTTTTGTTTGGTCTATTTTGCTAGACGTTGCTTAACTTTGTTATGTTGTTGTTTAATTTCAGCTTTTGATATTGCTCTTGTTTTGGGGGGATTTTAGCTTGTATGATCTTTCTTGACTTTCTTGATTTGGTTTAGATCTCATGTGACTTTGTTTGATTCCTAGAGTGTCGAGTGAAATTTTTTGGATGTGTAGATTTGTTTTGATTACCTAAAGGCCATTTCTGAGTGTTTCTTGTTTCTGTTGTAAGAAGAGTCACAAATCAAATGACAATGTTTCCACGGTCCTCCAACTTATACTTTAGAGTCCAACCTAGAACTTTGTAGCAGGTATTCAACACTGCTCCTGGAGAACCACTATTTTTCAAAGTTTAGCTCCTGTCCTAATCATCTGAACCAGTTAATCTGGGTTCTCAAGATCACTTGAAAACTTACTGGCAGGTGTGGAAATAAACTTTGTAGGATAGTGGGTCTCCAAGAGCAAGGTTGAAGGCCTCTGGTTTAGAGCAGTGTTTCCAAACCCTGTTCCCGAAGGCAACCCCGTAAGTACACATTTTGGATGTCTCCCTTATCTAACCCATCCAGTTTAGGACTTGGAGGTCTCTACTAGGTCTCTTTTTAAGCCTCTACTAATGAACTGATGAGTTGATTTAGATGTGTTTGATGGGGAAGAGTTCAAAAATTTGAAGTGTTGGGGTGCCTCCAGGAACAGGGTTGGGAAACACTGATTTAGAGTTGTTTATGGGAAGCCGGAAACACCAAAGGGATGACGAATCTGCACATTTAACAGTGCAGTATGGACTGAAGTTATTCAAGCCAATGAGCAATGTGGTGCCACTGATTGGAACGGTCAAAGCTCGTTTATTTGGGCTTGAATAGATAACTCACCTCACTTATCTGGATTGAGCAGCACAGATGTATACTTTTTTGGTGTGTTTTGCTTCCCATCATTGTTTTCTTCTAATATCTGCTCATACATCATCAAGGTTTTTGCACTACTGACCTAATAGTACTAAATATTCAAGGGGGACCAAATAAAAACTTCAGGAATCAGAGATTGGAAAACTGTCCATTATTCTGAAAATTCCAGGGAAATCTCCCAGGATGTCTGTGGTGGTTAAGGTCCTGACTACTATCGTATACAGATTTGCAGCATGCTATATACCTGTACTGAAAGTTTTATATACTCAACACATTACATTAAGTGTAGGCAGAGCATAATGTAGAATGATATGAATCAGAAAGCTCATATCACAAACTACATTTAAAACTTTCCCATATGAACTGAAGAGGAGCAGAACAAAAACCAAAATGGTCTTTAGCTAAGCATCTGATTTCTGCCAAAACCCTGCTCATGTTGTTGTCAGAGTTTGTTTCAATTGTTTATGTTAAATGTTTTGGCGGGTTCATCCTCCTTGTTTTGATTTCACTTGGGACTAGAATCTTGTTCTCTAAAGAATCACTTTATTTATTTTTTTCATTTTGGGGTTGATGGGAATCTTTTTTTTTTTTTAATAGGATATCTATTTTTAAGGCACCGCAGGCTTTGATTAACATGTTAATGTTTGCTTTTGAAGATTTTAGGGAGCTCTCCCTCAACGGGACGCTCGGATCGACTGGACCATTCCGGCCGTAGGACGAGTCACGGCTGTCCACCCACTCAGAGAAGGCCAATGACAGTCCCTTCCATTGGTTAGTGTGGTCACATGATGTTTGGACTCTCGCTCCCTTCCTTTAGTCTCTTTCTTAGAGACACCTATTGTGTGTTCCTCTGTTTTCCTTAAATGTCATGATGACAGTTCTGGTGTTCTGTAAGCCCTGGGAGTCACTTTTGGTTGACCTTTGCCATTCATTCTGTTTCAGATTCACTAATAATTATTTAACTGCTTTATTCTAGTGTACAATTGGTACTCCTAACAGGCCACACATTGTCGCTTAGAAAACCATCATCATGTTGAACATTGCTGTTTTACTCCGGAGCAACTCATGTCAGCTGGCTTTCAATACTGTTTTAAGATCAGAATGCCATTTCTGATGCTTTAATGCTATAGAATGGAATTTCCGATCCTAAAACACACCTTGAGAGCCTTGAAAATGTCATAATCCACAACTCACGGGCTGAGTAGAGGGGCTGTGGCTGTAATGCTCTGATTGGTGTTTCCGTAGAGATCACCGTGGAGAATAACAGTGAGGGGAGTGAGGGGAACCTCTCACCTATCAAGGACGATGTTTACTATACCAATGTAGCCCACCACAGGAAATGGCCCCCACAGCGAACAGAGCACCGATATGGTATGTGGTGTGAAAAAGAAAACGAAAATCTAACAAAAATTACCGGAACAAATTTGAACTAATATATTACATTATTACCAACAGTATCTTGTTTAAAGACCCTTATGAAATCAAAGTATGCAGATGAATTATATATAATATCTCATTGTATTAGCATTACACATGAGCAATTATTTAGCAATTACATATTTTTTTAATTATTAAAAAAAAAAAAAAATATATATATATATATATATATAGGTATACTTACCTTTCTTTAAAGCTCTTTGTTATGTATATTTATTTTTAACTCTAAACCTACTCTGAAACTCAGACTTTGTCCAACTAGCTTCGTGTAACAGGCCAGAGGTCATCTGTCTTCTAGTCTACTCCTAAATGTTGACAAAATAAACTGTTAGCATACTTTTGTCCCACCTAAACTCCCTTTTTCAGTAGGAAAAACATCAATTCAGAAAAGCAGAGTGCATTTTTCAGGTGATTTCATGGGGTCTTTAAATTATTATTTCTTAACTTAATGCAAGTTAAGCTCTAATGACTGCTTCTGTGATATGCTGATTATCACAGATTCAAATTTAGGTTCTTCAGTTTCTAAAAAATAACAGTGTCTCACAGCAGTTCTACCTGAATAAATAGAAAAAAAAAAAAAAAAACTTTTCAAAATAAAGTCATGTCCAATCTTTCAGTTCCTGTCATGTCCATTCTAAACCATTAGACCTTAAAGTTTCACAAATAGGCTAATTATAAGGACACAAAAATGTACTGTACAGTGAGGGGAAAAAATTTTGCTGCTGATTTTGTACGTTTGCCCACTGACAAAAAAAAAACATGACTTAGTACTTGGTGGCAATCACAGAGGTCAGTCGTTTCTTGTAGTTGGCCACCAGGTTTGCACACATCTCAGGAGGGATTTTGTCCCACACCTCTATGCAGATCCTCTCCAAGCCATTAAGGTTTCGAGGCTGACGTTCTGCAACTCGAACCTTCAGCTCCCTCCACAGATTTTCTATGGGATTAAGGTCTGACGACTGGCGAGGCCACTCCAGGACCTTAATGTGCTTCTTCTTGAGCCACTCCTTTGCTGCCTTGGCCGTGTGTTTTGGGTCATTGTCATGCTGGAATAACCATTCACGACCCATTTTCAATGCCCTGGCTGGCTTCAATGCCCTGACCCTGGCAGTACATGGCCCCGTCCATCGTCCCTTTGATGCGGTGCAGTTCTCCTGTCCCCTTAGCAGAAAAACACCCCTAAAGCATAATGTTTCCACCTCCATGTTTGATGTTGGGGATGGTGTTCTTGGGGTCATAGGCAGCATTCTTCCTCCTCCTCCAAACACGGGGAGTTGAATTAATGCCAAAGAGCTCGATTTTAGTCTCATCTGACCACAACACTTTCACCCAGTTCTCCTCTGAATCATCGGCAAACTTCAGACGGGCCTGTACACTGAAAATCCTGTGGGCGCTGCAGGATTTCAGTCCTTCATGGCGTAGTGTGCTACCAATTGTTTTCTTGGTGACTATGGTCCCAGCTGCTGTGTAGTTGTGGGCTGATTCTTCACCGTTCTCTTGATCATTGAAACTCCACGAGGTGAGATCTTGCATGGAGCCCCAGTCTGAGGGAGATTGACAGTTATTTTGTGTTTCTTCCATTTGCGAATAATTGCACCAACCATTGTCTCCTTCTCACCAAGCTGCTTGGCGATGGTCTTGTAGCCCATTCCAGCCTTGTGTAGGTCTACAGTCTTGTCCCTGACATCCTTGGATAGCTCTTTGGTCTTGGCCTTGGTGGAGAGTTTTGAATCTGATTGATTGATTGCTTCTCTGGACAGGTGTCTTTTATACAGGTAACAAGCTGGGATTACTCCCTTTTAAGAGAGTGCTCCTAATCTCAGCTCCTTACCTGAATAAAAGACACCTGGGAGAAATCCAGAAATCTTGCTCATCGATAGGGGATCAAATACTTATTTGACTCATTAAAATGCAAATCAATTTATTACTTTTTTTATTTTTTTTTATTTTTATTTTATTGTTGTTCTGTCTCTTGCTGTTCAAATAAACCTACCATTAAAATTACAGACTGATCATTTCTTTGTCAGTGGGCAAACGTAAAAAATCAGGAGGGGATCAAATAATTTCAGCGGTAGTCTTAACATTAAAATATGGGACAGTTGTTCAGCTAAAGTAGCACATATATTTCGACAAAATTACAAGCTTCACATGTCTTTAAACCTACAAATTTAAATTGTATATGTAGTACTGTAAACAAACATAAACCAGAAGCATATCTCGGATACAGTTAATAGAGCTTTATTTGTATTTCTAACCTTAAAAAGCACAGAAGCTGCCATTACCTTAGAATAATAGACATGCAGGAGCCTCTCATTAACATATGAAAGACAAAGATGGATGAGGTACATTTATTGAGCTATTTTTTCGATTCATTTACCTTTTATATGTATATTTAGGTTTTAATCGAGGTAATTTTATTGTACATTTTACCTTTATTTTTCCCCCATGTTAATTTGTCTTTATTTTAGTTACAGATAACTAGGATTAGGTTAGGGTTTCAGTCTGTAAAGGTGATTGCTCCTTTCTTTGTGCTCATTGTGTGGTCTAAAACACCAGACAGTGTTTGTGAACCCCTCTTCTCCTCCTCTTGCTCCCCTTGTTGCCTTTTTCCTCATCATCCATCTTTTACTGAGCTCCTTGTGAGATCCTTGATTGTTTCATTTGCATGAATATCTTTCTTCTGTTGGATGTTGTAAGACTGCACACCATAAGAGCATAGATGCCAACTTTCGTGGAGAACTATGAAAATTACTGTGATTTTAAATGCCGCTTGTGAATGTTCTACACATCCTTATCAGTAACAGGGTGCATGATTCACTTCTATCAGCTCCATATACATTTTTAATTAACTGGCATGGTCTACTATTTACTCCTCTCTAAGACTTTGGTATAAGATGAGAGAAAAAGGTTTGAGATTGGTAGTGGATCATTCCAGTAAAGTATTGGTAATGAGTTGCTGCATGTCTGTCCAAGAATGCTCTGTCGATTTTTACAGTAAAACAGCAATGTTTTTATCCTTTCCTTGTTTTTTTAATATGCATGGCAATTTCAAACATGTTCTTACTGCATTCTTCTGTTTTCAGCATGCTTGTGTATTATCCCACTGGTGTGCTGTGCGCCAGATAATTTTACTGTATAGAGAACATGCATATGTATCAAGTGTGCTTAGCATTTCAGTATCAGTTTATGATGTTAATATGTAGTTTTAATATGAAGGAATGGTACATAATATAGTCATATAGCAGCATACTGTATATCATTTTCTTAATATTATTTAGCTGTCACAGATTGATGCCTCTGAAGATATAGATTAGGTTAAGTGTGCTACGGTCTCTTTTGGGCTTTAGATGTCCTTTGGTTTCTGTGTGTAGCAGAAGCTTGCCCTCTCCTGTGTTTCAGATGGTTATGGAGGACGAGACCGGCGGTCTCCAGACTACTATGAGTCAGAGCCAGAGGACTTGTCCCGAATCTTTGTGGCCATGTTTGACTACGACCCCCTGTCAATGTCTCCTAACCCCGATGCTGCTGTAGAGGAGCTTCCCTTCAAGGAGGGCCAGATCATAAAGGTTTGATCTGAACTGGCTGATGTCAAGCAATTCTCAACTGACATTTAATTCCATAGCTTGTTTTTCATTTCTTTCCACATTTTAAGACTTTTTATTTCTGCTCTATTTAGGGATGCATTGATACAGATAATTGATAATTATGTTTATATAATAATCCACAAATTTAATTGCCAGTAGTAAAAGTAATGATTATTAAATTATATAGTATAATGTTAGATTATTAATACACGTTTAATGTAAATGTTATATTACTTACTTTGTTTTTATTCATTATGTATGTATGTGTATGTGTATGTGTATGTGTGTGTGTGTGTGTGTGTGTGTGTGTGTGTGTGTGTGTAAGTGTTGGCCCCCTTCCTGATTTTTACATTTTTTGCATGTTTGTCACACTTTAATGTTTCAGATCATCAAACAAATTTAAATATTAATCAAAAATAACACAAGTAAACACAACATGCAGTTTTTAAATGAAGCTTTTTATTATGAAGGGAAAACAAAATCCAAACCCACATGGCCCTGTGTGAAAAAGTGCCCCCTCCTATTAAATCATGAAAGAACTGTGATAAACCACATTATTTTAAAAAGTTAAATTTCACTAGCCAAACCCAGGCCTGATTACTGCCAGACCTGTTGAATCAAGAAATCACTTAAATAAAACCTGTCTGACAAAGTGAAGCATTTTTAAAGAGCAACACATCATGCCGCGATCTTAAGAAATTCATAAACAGATGATAAACAAAATAGTTGATATGTATCAGTCTGGAAAGGGTAATAAAGTAGGGATGTGCAGGACTAGTCGACTAAACGGTTCAGCTCCTGCTAGTCGACACTGAAATCAATAGTCGATTAAACGAGAGAGAAAAAAATACCATAATTTTAACGTTACATTTAAAACATTTTAACAGCAAGCTAAAATAAAACTTTTGAAAAATAATAAATATCAAAATATTTAAATATTTTTAAAAGCGTATCTGGGCGGAAACTATATTTTTTACCTCAGACGTCGCATGCTTTTTCTTCTTGTCAGTTGCGGCGAGATCAAAATGACCAGCGAAGAACCAGCAAGGTGTGGGATTATTTTGAATTAGAAGGAAACTGAAAAGTTTTGTGTAAACTGTGTAATGTCCAATTGGCTTACAATAACTCTACTGGAGCGATGCGTAATCATATTCAATACAGGCACGTATGCGTTAGCTTGAAGACAAAAGCCAGCAAATGTCAATAATGTCATACACTACAACCCGCTGCTGCGGTCCGTGATCCAATCCGCGCCTCTAAGACCCACTTCGGTGGTGCTGCAGGATTTCCAGGCTCTTTTCGAAACTGTCTGCTTGCTTGTAGTTATCTCCCTGCGTGCCTGTGACTTCAATTCCTGCCGAGCGCGGTTTTTTTTCCAAGTGCAGAATCGCCTCTAGTCCACGTTAACATGTTAAAGGAAAACGCCACCGGTTTTCCATATTCTAATATGTTCTTCCCTCAACTTAGACTAGTTGATACGTACCTCTCCCGTCTCAGTGCGTGCACTTAATCGCTCTAGCGCACGCGCAACTATGTTAGCGTTTAGCTTAGCCCCATTCATTCCTTAGGATCCAAACAGGGATGAATTTAGAAGCCACCAAACACTTCCATGTTTTCCCTATTTAAAGATGGTTACATGAGTAGTTTCACGAGTAAGTATAGTGACACAAAATAAAACGTGGCGATTTTCTAAGCGGATAAAAAATGATAACTATAATGTATGGCGGAAGAGCACTTCGACTTCGGCGCAGTAATATCATCCCTCAAGTGAGCACGTCGCAGCACTTCGACCTCGGCGCATGATGATATTACTGCGCCGTGGTCGAAGTGCTGCGACGTGCTCTTCCGCCATACATTATAGTTATCATTTTTTATCTGCTTAGAAAATCGCCACGTTTTATTTTGTGTCATCACACTTTCTCGTGAAACTACTCATGTAACCATCTTTAAATAGGGAAAACATGGAAGTGTTTGGTGGCTTCTAAATTCATTCCTGTTTGGATCCTAAGGAATGAATGGGGCTAAGCTAAACGCTAACATAGTTGCGCCGTGCGCTAGAGCGATTAAGTGCACGCACTGAGACGGGAGAGGTACGTATCAACTAGTCTAAGTTGAGGGAAGAACATATTAGAATATGGAAAACCGGTGGCGTTTTCCTTTAAATTCACTGAACAAATGCGCATGTCCTGAGTAAGTAAAACGAGCATTGTTTTGTTTTTAGACAATATAGTCAACATGAAGTACATTTTTAAAAGCCGTTTTAATGCCATTCCTTGATAAACTTTCCTTTTTTTTCTTAACTTGTGTTTTAATGTTGGCTAACGTTATATGAAAATGAAGAATACTGTCTATTTTCCATTTCTGCGTTGCTCCAACTGATCTGAATAAATAAGCTATGCACTGGTTTATGTTGAGTTATGCTCTTCCTTATTTTCTGTTTAAGGAGCGCCTAAAATTAAATGATGTTCTGTTTCATTCCTCCTGACCGCCAGAGGCAGTGCTAAGCACTAGTGGATAATCGCTGCGCCAGCTAGATAGGTCGAGAAAAAATAACAACAAAGTCACGTCATGACGTCGACCGAGATGCGAGGATATAAACCACAGCAGCTCGATGCCCAGCCTCTTTCGCTTTCTCGCTTACGATAGGTCGTTAGTTTAGCGTTGTCCCGTGCAGCTTACCTGAGTCGCGAGGATTCGCCCTCCCAAGCTGTGACAGCGCGTTCTGCACTATCATCAGGACGGATATTGTTGGATTTTTATTTTTTATTTTTTCTTCTTCATTACGTGAGTACACATCTTTGTCTGATTGTCGTGTCGGCGAAACCCTGTGCTTCACGGTACTATCCGGTAGCTGGTCTCGACCGCACATAGGTAGCGTTCCCCGCTGACCTATTTATCATTGATTCGCCACTTACAGTCGTACAAGCTCTTGTATGCCCTGTGGTGCTCCGAAGGCGGCTTTGATAATCCACGTGTGATTCTCTCACTTATAAATCTTTCGGTTCTATCCGAAGATTTTACCAACGCCTGTTTTTTCTTTTGCGCGCATCATCGCAGTTTGTGTTCCTACGGTGCTACCGAGGACGTGTTCGACGGAGTCATGGATCACAGCTCTCATTTTTCCGTTTCTTCACCGAGTTGTAAACTATGTCCGAACACACTTCTTCCCGATGACGGACACGATCTCTGCCCGTCATGTTTAGGGATTCAGCATCTGAAAGAAGCGTTGACTGATCCGTGTTTGTATTGTGCCATGTTGCCGCTGTCAGAAAGACAGCTGCGTCTTGCAGAGCTAGATCCTAACTCACCTGCTAGCCTCGCACAACCGTGTATAGCGCCACGACATGCTCAAAAACGTCGCACATCAGCGGCTGCTGGTGCGCCGCCGACCAAAAAGAAATCTTTACCGAAGACAGAAAATTCGCTGTCGAAGACTGTTGCTTCTCTTTCTTCAGAGATGGCAGAGATGAAACGCCTTCTCCAGTCGTTACAACCCCCGGTACCAACCGCGCCTACTAAAACCGCGTCAGTGAATGAGAGTGATTTCGGCCATCCTCCAGATAGGATCGATTTAGACGCTCTCTCCATGAGCGCATCTAATTCACATTTCCTTGATGAAGAGTTGGCGGATCCTGCCATACAATCTGGCCCCCCACAGGAGGTTCTCTCCAGCCTGTCGGCTGCTGGTGGTTCAAGCGGTGGGTCTGTACATTCATCTAGTGCAGGCCAGTCTTCTCCTGATGACATTCTCTCAATTCTTCAGATGGCAACGGCTCGTTTAGGTCTTGACAGATCTGTTCAGCCTGCTCAATCTAATGTGTTCTTCAGACAAAATGCTGATACTACGTTTACTATGCCACAATGTAAGGATTTTGTTACTGAGTTCTCCAGTGCATTAACTAGCTCCAATGCACCTAGAAGGAGGTCAAAGTCAGCCCGCACTCTGGCCTCAATGGCTGAGGCTGATTCTATTGGGGTGGGTCGGGCACCTGAAATTGAACAGCCGGTAGCAGCCTTGGTGGTATCACCAGACGAAGCGCTTAGAGGCAATGTGCGTTGCCCAAGTGCACAATGTGGTCGTACTGACACATTTCTGAAAAGAGCATATGAATCCGTAGCCTACATAACACGGGCAGAGAATACTGTTTGCCAACTACTGCTTGCCTGTAACGCCACATTGGAGTCTGCAAATGTTGACCCCTCTGTGCCTCAGTTTCTACAGACTGCCCTATTGACTATGGGTCATGTGACACGTGAACTTGGGACACTGTCAGCGACCCTTTTAACAGCAAGACGCCAGGTATGGCTTGCTCAGGCAAGATTGCCTGAAGATTGTAAGAAGACATTGAGAGAACTACCAATTGTACCGGGACATCTCTTTGGCCCCAACATCTCTGAACTATTGGAAAAGAGAATGAAGTTATCGGAGGCTACACGACAGCTAACTCAGGCCCCACGGGCTCCCTCCTTTAAGATGCCATCGACACCGGCTCACCCACGCTACTCAAGCGCAGAACAGCGTTTGCGTCACCACAGTGGTCCGCAACTCCAGACACGACATAGAGTGGCTGAAGAGGTTCAGTCACGCCGCCCTTTTCCCCGTCACCAAGGAGGGCCACGTCAGCGCCCCCCCACAGGTCCAAAGGGCAGAAACCCAAAACCCTGAAATTCCTGGGCTGGCAGTCGGCCGTTTCACTGCAGAACACCTACATTGCTGGGAAAATTTAACATCCGACCCCTGGGTTCTGTCGACTCTGAACAGGGGATACAGTCTGCAGTTCCGACGCCGGCCTCCAAGGTTTTCAGGAATTCTTCCGACAGTTGTCAAAGATTCAACCAGGTTAATGGCCCTTTCCATGGAAATTCGTTCGCTGTTGTTGAAAGGAGCCATAGAGAAAGTTCCCCTTCTCAAACAAAGAGACGGTTTTTACTCAACTTACTTCCTCGTTCCAAAAAAGGATGGCGGGTTTCGCCCAGTTTTAGATCTGCGACGCCTCAATGTGTTCCTGAAGCATCTTCCCTTTCGGATGTTGCGCACAGTCGACGTTCTTCGATCTGTGACGAAAGGAGACTGGTTCGTGAGTGTAGACTTAAGGGATGCTTACTTCCATGTTCCCATTGCTCTCCACCACAGGAAATTCCTAAGATTCAGCTTTCAGGATCAGGTCTATCAGTTCAGAGTCCTACCATTCGGGCTATCTCTGGCTCCTCGGGTTTTTACAAGATGCATGAGTGCGGCCCTGTCTCCTCTTTGGTCCAAGGGCATGAGGATTCTGCCCTATTTAGACGATTGGCTTCTCTGCGCCCCAACAAGAGTGCATGCTCTACACGACACCAAGATTGTTCTGGAGCACATACAGAAGTTGGGCCTTGTTGTGAACGACACAAAAAGTCATCTGGTTCCAGAGCAGACCATAACCTTCATAGGAATAACGCTCAATTCTGTCACAATGTCTGCTACACTTTCTCAAACTCGGACAGACAGGATTTTTCAGTTACTGACTCGTTTCCGCATGGGAGCAAGGATACATTATGGTGTCCTACTTCAACTAATGGGGATGTTGGCTGCTGCCACATCTGTGATTCCCTTAGGGTTGCTACACCTCAGGCCCCTTCAGAGGTGGAACAACAGCCTAGGGCTAAACTCAACGAGACATCGTTATCACATGATTGTTGTCACTCCTGCCTGTGTCCGAGCACTGAAACCATGGAAACGGGTAACATTTCTGAGGGCTGGAGTGCCACTAGGGGTGGTGCCTTCTCGTCGAGAAGTGATCACAACCGATGCTTCGCTAACAGGATGGGGGGCAACATGGAACCAGAGGGGGATTGGTGGTTACTGGTCAGCAAAGGAGACCTTAGAACATATCAACGTTCTAGAGCTGAAGGCGGTATATCTAGCACTACAACGCTTCCTACCACATCTGTTAGGTCGCCATGTGCTTGTACGGTCCGACAACACGTCGACAGTCTTTCATTTGAATCACCAGGGTGGCACCAGGTCTCTGGCTTCTTTTCAGCTAACTCGCAAGATCCTCAGATGGTCTCAGGGCCGACTGGCCTCATTAAAGGCAATGTATCTCCCAGGAGTGGACAATCAAGTGGCAGATGCTCTGTCCAGAGATCTACTGCTTCCGGGCGAATGGAGGCTTCACCCGCATGTGGTGCAGCTGATTTGGCAACGGTTCGGCAGGGCAGAGGTCGATCTATTTGCCTCGAAGCTAACCACACATTGCCGCTGGTGGTTTGCGAGGACCGAGAAATCCAGCCCATTGGGACAGGATGCATTAGCTCACGAGTGGCCGAACTGCCTATTGTACGCGTTCCCTCCTTTTCCACTTCTATGGGAGACCCTACATCGGGTATTCCTGTCCAAACACAGGGTGCTTTTAGTGGCACCTCGTTGGCCAGCCAGACTATGGTTTCCTCTTCTTCTGAGCCTGTTACAGGGCGAACCGTGGCAGCTTCCGATCAGACGGGACCTCCTTTCTCAGCTGAATGGCCGTGTCTGGCACCCAGATCCAGCTCGTCTTCAGCTTTGGGTTTGGCCAGTGGGTCCACCTCTCAGTTAACTGATTGTGAGCCGGCAGTACTGAACACTATTGGTAATGCTAGGGCTCCTTCAACGCGACAGCTTTACGCTGCTCGGTGGAAGCTTTTCTCCTCTTGGTGTGGGGATCAAGGATTTGACCCAATTCATTGTACTGTTCCGAAAGTGTTGAGTTTTTTGCAGAATCTGTTAAATGACAACAAGGCGGCTTCTACTTTAAAGGTTTATGTTGCCGCCATATCTGCTTATCATGCCCCAGTTGATGGTGCATCCTTGGGATCTCACAACCTCGTATGCAGCTTTCTGAAGGGAGCGAGACGTTTAAAACCTGTTCGTTCTACTCCCTTTCCTGTATGGGACTTGCCACTTGTTCTAGAGTTTCTTTGCACACAGCAATTTGAACCATTGGATGTTGTGGATATTAAGTGGTTGTCCTTGAAGGTATCTTTCTTGTTAGCCATTGCTTCTGCTAAACGTGTTTGCGAGCTTCATGCCCTGTCAGTGAGTGCACCGTGCTTACGCTGGTTACCAGAGGACTCTGGGGTCATTCTTCGGCCTAATCCAGCCTTTCTCCCTAAGGTCTTGTCACCACAATTTGTGAATCAGTCTATTCATTTGACTGCTTTTCAACCGCCTCTTTCTCCTTCCGATGCAGGTGGGGGTAGGACTCATCTTCTCTGTCCTGTAAGGGCTTTGAGGTGCTATGTTAAGTCTACTGCTCCTTTTAGACAGACGGATCAGTTATTTGTCTGTTATGGGGAGGTACGCAAGGGCACCCCCTTGTCTAAGCAAAGATTGTCACATTGGATTGTCGAGGTGATAAAGCTAGCATATAATAATTCGAATCAGCTTTTACCAGTGGGTGTTACTTGTCACTCTACTAGGGCTGTCTCTTCATCTTGGGCCGCCTTGCGGGGAGTCTCCTTGGCGGAAGTCTGTGCAGCTGCTACCTGGTCCTCTCCATGTACCTTTGCACGGTTCTACAAGGTGAACGTGGCTGCTTCCCATGGTGTGAGTTCTGCAGTCCTTCTGGAAGATCCCTGATGTTTGCGGGTGGGTGGCATTCCTCATGACTTTGTTGGTATGTGTCATCCACTAGTGCTTAGCACTGCCTCTGGCGGTCAGGAGGAATGAAACAGAACGCTAGTTACGTATGTAACTGTGGTTCTGTGAATTCCGGATGACCGCCAGAGTTCCTCGTCATTTGGAATGCGCGAGAAAGCATTCCGAGGCTGGGCATCGAGCTGCTGTGGTTTATATCCTCGCATCTCGGTCGACGTCATGACGTGACTTTGTTGTTATTTTTTCTCGACCTATCTAGCTGGCGCAGCGATTATCCACTAGTGCTTAGCACTGCCTCTGGCGGTCATCCGGAATTCACAGAACCACAGTTACATACGTAACTAGCGATAACGTGAGGCAAGCATACGGCATAATCGTGACCTGTTTTTAGCAAAATTCATTGAGGGATTTTACAGTGTGATGCAAAGATTAAGTATTTCAAGTGTAGGCTGTTATACACGCACAGTTTTTTTCTTTTGCCATTTTTTGGGAGTTTCTAGCTTTTAGACTAGTCGGATACAAAACGTCCGTTTAAACGACTGTCAAATTAGTCGTAGCGCACATCCCTATTATAAAGCCATTTCTAAGGCTTTGGGCCTCTAGCAAAACATGGTCAGAGCCATGTGTCCACAAATGGAGAAAACTTGGAACAGTGGTGAACCTTCCCAGGAGTGGCCGGCCTACCAAAATTACTCCAAGAGTGCAACGACGACTCATCCAGGAGGTCATAAAAGAACCCAGAACAACATCTAAAGAACAGCAGGCCTCACTTGCCTCAATTAAGGTCAGTGTTCATGATTCAACAATAAGAAAGAGATTGGGCAAAAACAGCATCCATGGGAGAGTTACAAGGCAAAAGCCATTGCTGACCAAAAAGAACACAAAGGCTCGTCTCACATTTTCCAAAAAATATCTTGATTATCCCCAAGACTTTTGGGCAAATATTCTGTGGACTGATGCGACAAAAGTTGAACTTTTTGGAAGTTGTGTGTCCCGTTACATCTGGCATAAAACCAACACAGCATTTCATAAAAAGAACATCATACCAACAGTCAAACATGGTGGTGGTAGTGTGATGATCTGAGGCTGCTTGCCATAATTGATGGAACCATGAATTCTGCACTCTATCAGAAAATCCTGAAGGAGAATATCCGGCCATCAGTTTGTGACCTCAAGCTCAAGCGCACTCGGGTTATGCAGCAGGACAATGATCCCAAACACAGCAGCAAGTCCACCTCTGAATGTCTCAAAAAAAAAAAAAAAATTAAGGTTTTGGAGTGGCCAAATCAAAGTCTGGACTTAAATCCAATTGAAATGCTGTGGCATGACCTTAAACAGTCCATTCATGCTCGAAAACCCTCCAATATGGCTGAATTAAAACAATTCTGCAAAGAAGAGTGGGCCAAAATTTCTCCACAGCGATGTGAAAGACTCATTGCCAGTTACCGCAAACGCTTGAGTGCAGTTGTTGCTGCAAAGGGTGGCACAACCAGTTATTAGGTTTAGGGGGCGAGCACTTTTTCACACAGGGCCCTGTGGGTTTGGATTTTGTTTTCCCTTCATAATAAAAAACTTCATTTAAAAACTGCATGTTGTGTTTACTTGTGTTATCTTTGATTAATATTTAAATTTGTTTGATGATCTGAAACATTAAAGTGTGACAAACATGCAAAAAAAATTTAAAAAATCAGGAAGGGGGCCAACACTTTTTCACACCACTGTGTGTGTGTATATATATATATATATATATATACATATAAGCATATATATATATATATATATATAAAAGCATAAGTAAATAAAACAAGACAGAAAAGATTAGAAGTAGTACTACCGTACAAAATTGAGTAGAGCCGTAGTGCAGGACATTAGAGAGAGTGCAATTAAAAATGCAATGGAACGAGTTCAATTATGGCCCTGCTGTGTTGTCCAGGTGTTTGGAGAGAAGGACACAGATGGATTCTATAGGGCAGAGATCTGTGGCCGCAGGGGGCTCATCCCCTGTAACATGGTCTCAGAGATCCAGACAGATGATGATGATGAAATGATGGACCAGCTGCTCAAACAGGGGTTCCTTCCTCTCAATACGCCCATTGAGAAAATAGGTATGAACTAACAGGTAGTTTGTACTGAGCCCCTGCCAATCTTACCCCTCTGCTTCATTTTCTGACTATTCTTTTTCTTTCTGAATTATTTTAGATTAACATGGTGCTAGTCTGCCAGTCCTCTACCTTTTCCATACTATTCTTTATATAACTCTCAAATTCTATCATCACTCATGTCGTTCCAAACCTATATGACTTTCTTTCATCTGAGGAAAACAAAAGGAATCATAGCAAAATGTCACAGAAGGATTATTCCTTTAAATCCTGTGCCTTCCTTACCTTCATTCTTTCCTCTCTTTCTTCCATTTCTTTCTTGCTTTCCTCTTTTCTCTTCAAGTAAACTGTAATAGGTTCAAAGATGGCCGTTCAGTTAATCGCAGGTCCAGGAAATCCAAGAGAGGTTTGTGCCCACACAATTTCTTCACCAGTTTTCTCATTCAAACCTTTCTTTTCTTTTTCACTTAAGTGCCTTTTCACAGCTCACCTCCAAGTTTCCCTTCAACACTTGAATGTCACACAAGCATGACTTCTTCTTTCTGTTCCCACTGACACCTCATACAGGAAATAATGCAGATTGAACAGTGAGGTCCAAAAGTCTGAAACTGCTCTTAAAATGTTTCTGTTTAGTATTTTATTGTGTCTTGAGCTTTAAGTGAGAACATCTCACCATTTACACTGAATTCACATGATCAGTGTCACAGATTTACTTTTGATTTCTTTGTTTTACTCTGGTTCTTTCCATTTTCAGTTTGAAATGTTCAATATGCTGTAAACTCAAACTTTTGGACCTCACAGCTCAGAATAATGGACATTTGGATTCGATATTAATAACTTGTCTGCTAAATGTGCCTTTTATTGTTGTTAAAAATGGTGATAATATTAAATGTTGTTGGTTGTGTTGGTGTTGCTGTTTTGGCTTAGACAGTAGTAAGTATTTTAACACTGAAAAATACTTCACAAATTTGGTAATATGCTATTCTAAATTTATCCATTAGAGGGCAAAAAATGAGATGAATAACGTGAAGGAGTTTTTGATGTCATTATTACAACAAGGCCTGCTGTCATTCATAAATCATGCTCTTTTTTCACATATTTATATGTTTAATTTTAACTGTCTTGGTTGAGTATCTTGGTTTACTTATTTATATGTTTTGCTCATTTATTAACCTCTTTTTTTTTCAGAGCGGAACAAAAGGAGTGGAAGGCAGCACCCAGTGTCGACGCGGAGGATGGTGGCCCTGTACGACTATGACCCCAGAGAGAGCTCTCCTAACGTGGATGTGGAGGTACTAATGGAGTTCATTTTGTCTGGGCTTTTTCTTGCACTTACAGTCTCATCCCATAAGCTTTTGATTTTACGCTGGCTTGCCTGGATGTCTGCCTCTGTAATAGCCACCAAATTCATTTTCAGCTTATTTTCCTTGCTTTTGCGGCTACAATGTGGTTTGTATTTTTTTATGTTACTGTTCATTCAGATGGCACATGGCAGCTCTAAAGGTTAAGTTCTGGTTAAAAATAAAATTAAAGTTCTGTCATGTATTTACACACTGTTATATCATTCCAATCCTGCATGACTTTCTTCTGTGAACTTATTAGATTAAAGTTGAAGTGTGAAATTTCTTTGCCAAATAGAATTTAAAAATATAAATATATTTTCAAACAGGTTTCCCAAAATCTCCCCCTTTCTGCCACAGTGTTATTTTAATGTTATTTATACATTATTATAGTATTCATAATATTTTAAATTATTTTTTTATATTTTCAGTTTTTATTTTAATTGTAATTTGGGTTTCAGTAATTGTGTCATGTGCTATATATTCATGTGTCATATATATATTTGTATTTAGCTTTATTTTTCTAGCTATTGAAGTATTTATTTCAGTTAGTTTCCAAGGCTACATTTCTAATTTTAGTATATAGGTTTTTCATGTAATATAAATATATACAGTATTATATTTTAGATTTATTTCAGTTGCTGAAAACTATTTTAATCATTTTAGTTCTAGATAACAGTAACAACACTGGTCCATCAATGTTTGGAAAACAAATAGTCCCACCCAACAAACTTCACCTTTAAAGTTGGTAATAAGCACTTCTGAATGTATCCATCAGAGGGCATCAAAATAGAATAACATCAAACTGAATGATTCATATTACCATCCTGACAGCCAAGCCTGCTTTCATTCATAAATCTTGCTGTGCTTCTTTTTTTACATATTTACTTGTGTTTAAGTGTAATCTTACTTCATATAAAATTCTAATAAAAACATCAACAAAAAAGAAAGAGCAATGTTAAAAAATAATACATTTAAAATAATGAATTGGTTGAAATGTGTCTTTAGTAGTTCACCCATCAAATTTGTCCAATTCAATTCCAAATCTATTTTTTTTTTAAAAACTCACAGAACATACAAGGTTAGATCAGCTAATAACTATATATTATAATTAGTACTTCCAAGTCTTTTACACCCCATTGTTACTTACTGTCACCTTTGCATTGCCGCTGGCGCACAGGCCCGCTATGGGGGCAGTCTGCAGAGTGAGGAGGTGAGTGTGGAAGGAAGTAGTGAGTCTACACTCACTGAGCCTGTGCCAAATGACACTCTATTTCCTGCTGAGGGAGCTCACTGCACTGCATCAGCACCTGTACTGTGTGTGGACATTTCACTTACGGGACCCAAACATCATAATGCATGTGCAATACATTTGCATTTCATACTGAATGTGTTTTAAAGCCTTCGTAATTTGCTTGATGAATGATTCTCTAAGGAAATAAGCGTAACAGGACGCTTTATATTCCATGATGGTAGTGTTAGTGTTATGCTTTACCAGACAAGCATTTAAATTAATTCCAATGTGTATGCATGCATTTATCGGATATTATGAATCATTATAATGCATTTATGAAGGCTTTGTGACAGGCTGTTGAGAAATCTGCTCTGCTGTAAGTGAGTGAGTTCCTATGAAAGGAATAGGGAATGGTTATTTGTGACACTGAGATCTCTGTGTGTGGTTTTTTCTGTCGTTGGACTGGAGATAAAGGGTTACATAATCACTGTAGTTTGTGAACACAGCACCCAGTCTGACAGTGAGGACCTGCCTTGCCCAGTGTTGGTTGATCTGTGTTTATATTTCACAAGTTTGGTGGATGTTGTTTTGGACCTGAAGTAGAGAATTTTGCTATAAATTATTGTTATTTCATTTTATTTCTAATAAGGTACGTAGAGATTCTTTTAGATATCTGACATTATGTAGGTTTGTTTTTTTTGAATATACAGTTAGGCCTAAACCTTGTGTAGGTTGAATAAGTAGGTTTTAATTCTGTCAAAAGTTATAGTGTACAAGTGTCCAAAAGTGAAAAAAATTCACATATATATAGACAAACAGGACGGACGGACAGACGGAGATAGATAGATAGATAGATAGATAGATAGATAGATAGATAGATAGATAGATAGATAGATAGATAGATAGATAGATAGATAGATAGATAGATAGATAGATAGATAGATAGAATGATGGATGGATGGATGGATGGATATTCAGGCAGACATAGATAGACGGATGGACGTATGGATGGACAGATAGATAGATGGATGTTTAGATGGACAATAGATAGGTGGATGGATGGATGGATGGATAGATGGATATTCAGGCAGACATAGATAGACGGATGGACGTATGGATGGACAGATAGATAGATGGATGTTTAGATGGACAATAGATTGGTGGATGGATGGATG
The DNA here is from genome assembly GCA_036784905.1 of Acrossocheilus fasciatus. NCBI lineage: Eukaryota > Metazoa > Chordata > Actinopteri > Cypriniformes > Cyprinidae > Acrossocheilus > Acrossocheilus fasciatus. The sequence continues at coordinate 18,718,241 of CM071945.1, forward strand.
GACAGATGGATAGATGGATATACAGACACAGATAGATAGAAAGAGATATACAGACTTATAGATGGATGGATGCATACAGATGGATGGATGGAAGCACAGATGGAAAGATAGAGACAGACAGGCTGATTTATGATTGATTGATCCTTTAAAGTGATTAATACATCTATATTGTGGTTGTAAATGTTGCATATTAAATTAGCTCTGTGACAGATATGAACGATGACTGAAATCTAACATGTTTTACTTTTTCTGTCCTTCAGGCTGAGCTGACGTTTTGTGCCGGCGATGTGATCACAGTGTTTGGAGAGATTGATGAGGATGGCTTTTATTACGTGAGTAGATTATTTCCACCATCTACACCACGTTTTTGGTCCAGACACCATACTATTCTGCAAAACACCTAATGCAGTTCTTTCATGTTCGAGGTTATTCCTGCTTTCAGCCCTGAACACAGGAGAGCCGTCACACTGGCATTTAGCCTTAGATGCATGATATCCTCTGTTTTTCATTCAGGGGGAGCTCAATGGACACAAGGGTCTGGTCCCCTCCAACTTTCTTGAAGAAGTGCCTGATGACGTGGAGGTTTACCTCACTAACACCCCGAGCCGTCACCCCCAGGACCACCCGTCCCGGACAAAGAACAAAAGGGTACATCCTGTTTCACACTAGCCCTCTGTCATCCATTCGCTCTTTTTTTAATCTCCTTCCTGCTCCGCTGTTTTTTCCTCTTCTCCGTCTGTGTTTGTGTTGTGTGACAGCCGGTTGCTTTTTTGATGGATCATTGAAGGAAAACAGAAAACAAAAGAGAGACAGCTTACTAAACACAGAGACATACTGTAAAATACAAGACTGAGGAACCTTATTTTTATGTCAGATGTTCTGCGGATGAGAAATGTGAACTGTTAATGAAATTGCATATTCATAAAGCATTGTTTGGAAAAGAAGAATTCACACAAAGTGACGTGCCAGATTATTAGTTGTTTATTGTTATTATTTCTGGAAAAAGAAGCACTAAAAGACTATTATTTTTTACCTAATTCACAAGTGAGGCATTGTAATAGATGCTTTATGAATGTAACTGTGTTTAAAAGTGAAATCAATTTATAATAGAGAAGATAGTTTTGATGTACAGAGAACTGATTCCATGTAGAACTGTAGAACTGCATGCTTTTTCTTTCAGAATGCTTCGACACCACCGTGAAATTTTTTTAGGTGCTTTAACGGATTGAGACCAGTTAAAAAAAAAAAACAACAACAACCTTAAACCCTTTTGTATATGTTTCCAAAAGAATTGTTTTTTGTATATTGCTGATATATAAGACTATCAATTTAAAGAAAGACACAAAACAAATGTTGCAAGTAGAGAGAGTTATCAAGAATGATTTTATCTGTAGATGTAGATATTGTACAATGGTCTGTATACAAAAAGAGAGAAAAAAGAAAATATAATTGCTGATGGATGTTCTGCTCAATCATCAGGACCCATCAAGGTTTTTCTGTACTGAAAGTTTTGTGATTCTTTTCTCATATTCATTGTGCAGACAATTGAGATGCATTACATCATGGCATTGTTTTTTTTCCTCACTTGCTTGGCAAAACAGAAGAAGAGTGTTCATTTCACTCCGTAACGGCTCAGTATCTGTCACGTAAGTGAGCAACAGGGGATACCACAAATAACGCTGTCCTCGTCTAATGCACACGACGCGGGTCCTTATTACTATTGCTCCTGGTATGCACAAAACACGCGCATATGTCACATTCACACCAACCATATACATGAAAGATCCATTAAAATTGGTCGCAGACTCACAAAAACATTACGCTGATGCTTAAAGTTTGATTTGCTCAAATTACCATTTCAGAATTTACATGAACTAAAAGACTAATTGCATTTTTATTTTAATAAATATTGTATTAATATTTAAATGTTTCATTAATATGTACTGATTAATATGTTTATTATTTATATTTTTGTTTATCTTTTATATTTATAATTTATATCATATATTAATATAGAATTATGTCATTTTTAATGTTTGTAATTTAAATGAAATTTTATTAAAGATCTAAATTGATTACAAATATTTTTATTAAAACTATATTTTCATTATTTAAAAAGATTTTTATTAATTAAAATTACGTTTGAATTAATTGCACAGTTTAAAACTGACAGTATGCCCACAAATTCCATACAGATTCATGCACTGACCAAGTTACTCATCAAAACACCCCTATAATTTTTATGACCTCATGGAATTCATATTTTTGTGCATCAGTTAACAGTACTATATGTACGGCTGCTCAGAGAGCTGTGATTGGTCCACTGCTGTCAGTGCATTAGACAGGCACAGCTGGTATCTTCAGTTGTTTCTCTGGGTGTTGTCCATTATAATGTTCGTCTTTCATTGACTCCTGTAAGTCATAAGAAGCTATAAGGCCATTGTTGCACGGTCAGAAATTGGACCCCTGACCCCCATACCCCCACCCCTTCTCTTCTCTAATGTGTGCAGTTTAGTAGATTCCTAGTGTACGCCCTGGGACAAACCCTCTCCTCTCCTGTAGCTGTGCACCCTATCATACCACACTGAGCACGAATTCACACGAAACGCTTTTGAAATGGATATTGGACATTGGCAAGGTCAGCCAGATCATAAAGGTGTGTGTGTGATTAGGGTGCACTCTTTCCATTAACTCTAAGAATGATCAAACATGTCCAGCAAGCATAAGTATCATTACCTATATCTATCTAAAGAGTAGATTTTAGTTATATACTGTCTCCTAAACTTGATTGAATTGATTTTTAAGTTCATGCATTCTTGCAGCCACTTTTGTAAATGAAGCTTTTTTAAAGCAGGTTTGATTTGGCTCCAACACCCTTGGTGAAGTTACCATGCTGAAAGGTGATAGATTACTTCAAAAGACTGGTAAATTAAATACTTATCTTCTCTTTTCATTGCCATTATAGAGTATGTTGCTGTTAGCATGAATATTAATTTAAATTTTGTGTTATGCAACTATACAACTGATATTAAGGGCAAATTGTGGCATGTAAAAGATGTTTTTGCTGTTAAAGGAATAGTTCACTCAAAATGGAAATTTGCTGGTAATGTACTCACCCTTTGGCCATCCAAGATGTAGATGAGTTTGTTTTTCATCAGAACAGATCTGGTTAAATTTAGCATTACTTCACTTGCTCAGTGAATGGGTGCCGTCAGAATGATAGTCCAAATATTGCTTTCTCCAGTGAAAAAGTTATCTACGGTGATGTTTTTATCAGCTGTTTAGACTCTCATTATGACGGCACCCATTCACTCCATTGGTGAGCAAGTGATGTAATGCTAAATTTCTTTCTTTCTTTTTCTTTTTTGATCAAGAAGCAAACTCATCTGCATCTTGGATGGCCTGAGGGTGAGTACATTTTCAGCAAATGCTCATCTCTAGTTGAGCTTTACCTTTAAGGAGTTCCTAATTAGTTGATTGTCACGAAAAATGAGATTACTGTCATGTCACTATGTATAAATAGTACATTTCTTATGATATTTTGTTGCACTTGCAGACTGAACAGGTTTATTAATGTTTTAATGAGAGTTTAGCTAGAATCTTAAGTGAAGCGCACTCGATTTTCTGGGTTTCACCACATATCATTCATAGATTACTGTTTAGAACGCCGCCCCTTACTGTCTGGGTGTATTATTCATGATGCAAAATGTACTGTTGATTGATAATTGACTGTATGGTGGCCCTGCTGGGACAGAAAGGACTGTGAGAGGAGATGGAGTGTCTGTTGTACAGTAATGACATTGAGATGCTTTAAAAGGCAAAGAAACACCTTCTTTTCTTTTTAAACATCCGGCCCTGAACTGTCCCTTGCGGGTCTTCCATTAGGTTCCCGTGGAAAAAGCGGGCCCTCCCAGAAGAAGTGCCACCCCCACAGTGCGCCCACACATCCTGGGGTCCGGCCCCGCAGCCCAGGGGCCCGGCAGTCCCATCCGGCGCCCCCGAGCTGACTCTAAGAAAACAGGACTGCTCTCCAAAGGAAAGAATCTATTGAAAAGGCTTGGTGCTGTCAAATAGTTTCACATAACTCTCTTCACAGCAGCTGGGTTAAGGAGGTTGGAATTGCGGAGAATTTACCTTAGAAGGTGGGAAAAAGAACATTTCTCCCATTTTCTGTTTCTGTAGTCACATGGATTGGCCACGGAAAAGAAAAAGGGAAGTGGTGGAAACTAGGGCTTTCATGACCACAACTTCAGCTTAATGCCTTTGAAAAGTTCTGTTTGCCCATGTTTGATTCTCAAAAGCACAGAAATGCTCACTAATGTGAGTTACTAAGATATCTTGTTATAAATATACAATAGAAGGGATGTTCTTGGATAATAAAATAAAATCTATATTTATTAAATTTAATTGTTTCATTTTAGTGGATATTCAATTTATTCTTCTTATTATTTTTTTAATAAAGTTGTTCAATATTTAATACTAATAATTACAATAAATTGAATATCTCTTAAATTTAAGAAAATGCTATATTTTAATTTACCAAATGTACTATTATTATTATAATTAAGCTGTATTTTTGGCACATTTTTCATCTAGACCTGCTGTTCTCAGAGAATAACCTAATAACATAGCACAAAGTTTTAGGAGTTTAGCACAAATATGAAATGTAAGTTTTGCAGTGACTAGACACGGCTTATATTTCTACAAATACCATGAGGGAAAACCTGCCACCTGTTCTGCCACTTTTTTTTTAATTTTTTTAATTTTTATTTTTTTTTAAGTACTGACAGGTCATGAAACTCCTAGTGGAAGTGAGCCTCCTCATATTTGCCTTATTCAATGCACAATGGTTTGTGTTGTGTCCAGTCAGTTGGGTGAGATTTGTCTGTGTCGTGTGCAGTCATGTCGATGCTTTCCTTCTCATGAAAAAACAGTGTATTTCGAATCTGTGTGACCAAGTGTTGTGTTGTTTTTTTTGCAATGGGTGTCAAAAGTAGGGAAGGAGGGATTCTAACTTTGTTTAAACAGTTCGGAAGGAACAAATGGTTCATAAATCCATTCACTTGTAAATTGTGCAGCTGAATGCAACAGTTTGCATGAGAATGTTTTTATTTTTACGATTTACACAGAAGTTTTGTATGTTTTTGCAAAGATGGTCCTTGATTTCCACTTATTTAGCACAACTTATTCACAGTTTTACATAAATCAGTTTGGTTATTGACTCACTGATGCCTCTCCCAGCATTCAAATCATTCAAATAACATGATGCACATATTCCGTACTTGATAAGGATGAAGGAAATGAGCAATTGTGAATGTATGGCCAAGGAAAACCTTTCCGTCTCCGTGATCCGTTTCATCCAGTCTGTACTGTATTTCTTCTCCATACATTGTTCATTTTATTTGTTTGTCATTTCACCCCTTCATTTTGTCCCGAACCAAGATACTAAAAGTAGGTTTGCAAGTATGGACCGAGACTGCCAAAAAACAGGAATGTATGAGAAACATTCTGTATATCTTGTACAATTTTCAGCCAAAATTCCAGGCGTTTTAATTCATCAGAATAACTGTATTTTTTTTTCTTTTTCTTTTTTTTTGCCGAATCATTTAATCGTAAGATGTTACAGAGCATCGCTTCTACATGTTTGAGTGACTGCTGCTCTTTTTGTACTTTTTGCCCATTTGTACATTCTTTTTAAATGTTTATACTTGCTTTTCAGACTGCCTTTTTTGTACATTAAACTTTATAATCTGACAGTGCAAGCTTTCCTCATGGTGTCTTCAAACCATAATGTTTTAAAGTCTGCAATTGTGTGCTAGCTTTATGAAAAAGAATTATAAGCCTATATTGATGGTTATCAAATATTGTGTGAGTGTGCATGTGCAGTTTTATAACAAAATAAATTTGATATTTTATACACACCGTTGTATGTGTTTATTTTATTAACTCAAGTCAAGTCTGCGCAGTTTTACAGGTGAGTGAATGAGCTATTTTGGTGTTATAGGGTTGATAAAATATAATCACATACTTCCAAAAGATGGCGCCCAAAGTCCATAATTGCCTGTCGATGTAGTTGTTCTTTAATATCTTCTACCACATTGGAAAGTTGTAAAATCAAAGGTCTCTCTCTCTCAAACACACTCAAAAACAATACAGTAATCATTTATTTCTTACCTGCTCTTTTCCGTCCCGTCCTGCACAAACTTTTTTTGCAGAATAACTAACCACATTTTCATGAAGACTACTCTATTTGTTTTTGGCTCTGCAGCTCCACCTTATTTTATTTATTTATTTATTTATTTATTTATTTTTTTAGTTTGTTTGGGGGGGGGGGGGGGGGGGGTTAATCTAAAAAAATGAGCACATTAGGCCTAAAGAATTCCCACGTCCAGATAGATGCTCAATCATCACTGGAGCAGAAAAAGTGAGTGGAATGGCACAATGGTTAACTTTTTTAAATTGTTTGCTGTGTATTTGAATTTTAATACAATGAAGCAATTCTCGTTGTCGTTATTCATATAACAAATTGTGTGAATTCATAAGCACCATAAATGCGGCGTTGTCAGTGGGTACCTGTTACTAAACTCAACGCTACTCCGGATAAACCAATAACTGTTGCTTGAGATTGCTGTGTAAGGTTATATAGACTGACGAAACGGAATTCCTTTCAGATGTCAGGTCATTTTTATTTTATTTTTTTGTACTGAACAGATTTCGTTACACCATAACTGTAATGTAAAATATATATATACTAAGTCAAAGATGCGAATCAATTCGGCTTTCTTGAGCCTCCATACGCCCCCTGCAGGAAAACAACTTCGTGTCCCATAGAAAACAGTGTAGTAACATTTACCGCCCAAAGGGCTCAACGGGCTCAACCCACTGATGAGAGCGCGAGCGCAGCGCTTGTTCTTCATCTTCATCAGAGCTCGAGCTCAGCGGCGACACTCACGGACTCTAATAAGACGATGGATTACAAACTCTGAATTTATCTTCCAACTACAAGTGATCTTCATACCTGCTGGTCATATTGAACATCATATTCTGACGCACTCATAATTTTTTTTTCTTACAAATATACCCTAACAATATCTTTACATTGATATAAGCGCAATGATTTTGTTCGTTTACCATTAACGGCGCAATATAGATTTTAAGTTTGTAACTTTTTTTATTTGCTAAAAACTCCTTTGAAGACAATGGACTTAATATACTGTAAAGTACTACTTATGACTCTCCTGACTGTTCAGGTAAGATAATTGTTTTATGGACAGAAGAAACATTTGTTTTGATGCGGGTTTTAATGCAAAGTCGCTTGATAAGTTGAATGTTTTATTTCTTTCAGGTTCGTAGTGACATTGTATCACCGTCAAAACATCCAGGTAATCAGTTACAATTACTAAATGCATTTTTTACTTCAAAACTCGAAGAAATTTGTCACAAAAACGTAATTTCGTTGTTTTATTTAGACTATAAAATTGTATACACTAATAAAACCGTAAGAAATTAATCTAAAATTAAACTGAGGATGACTTTTTTTTCCTTCAGTTACGTTGAATGTAAAAGGTTAATTTAATTTAACACAAACTATAATAAATATAGCTAAATTATTGTTTGTAGCTACTGGCGATTTAAAGACGCGATTGAAACTGAATTTTAAATGTAGTCCTTTTTTTTTTTTTTTAAGTCCTCTGATTTGTTGTAAAACTCGCAATAGGTCACCGTAATCACAGTAATAATATCGACGGATCGACATTTAACACTAAAATTTCCGTTCACTATGTAGGCTATGAATAGAAACCGACATCCTCATCCACAGTAACACTTTCTGCTCAAAATTTGCTCTAAATCTTATCTAGTTTAATAAAATGTTACGTTTGACTGAGGAAAATTGATTCTGCACTGAGATCATCTTTTGGCAGTTGTGAAATGTTATGACATGTTATGAAACTCAGAAAATGAGGACATCTTTACAGGTAGTGCACATAGAAAATGAATTATGAAAGAAACTTATATAGGCTATAGAGAGAGAGAGAGAAAGTGTGTAGCTTTTCTGAAAATAATTAAACTGCAGAGCAAGAAGATAACATCATTTTGTCTCTTTGGAAGTTAATGGAATTTTGAATTTTATTATAGGAATATGTAGATTATTTACAACTCAATAGCTGACATTGAATATGGATAGAAAATTCCAGATTTGGTTGTTTCTCAAAAGGCAGGTGTAGTGATTAGTCTTAAGAGATCTTACCTTACAGTCCAGGTTAAGCACTATTAATAGCCTCTTGTGGAAGTTTGGTTCTCGACACACAGAATATTCCAGCCAAAATTAAATATTCAATCCAAATTGACCAGCAGAGACAAGTCTAAACCAATGACAACCAACATGCAATAAAACTGTCTCGAAATAATTTCCGTGAATCCCTCTGTCAACATTAATAAGAATAAACAGAAAACAGTCAAAATCAAAAATATTAAAATAATGCTGAATTGACTACAAACTGTCACTGTAATGTTTTTGCATGTGTGTGTATACTGTATGAATGTGTGTGTTTTGATCAGGCCTGCAGGTGTTGGCCACAGCTTCACACTACTGGCCTCTGGATTCAGTGGAAGGGATACACGGCCTCTCAGACCAGATTGGGAACAGAACAGGTCATGTTAATGGGACTAATATAAGTATGTCACACCTGCTCTGTCTGTCTGTCTGTCTGTCTTTCTTTCCTTCTTTGTTTCTTTCTTTCTTTCTTTCTCTTTCTGTCACCACAGCTGTTTAACATTCCTCCACGGTCACGTCTTAGTTGCAGAAATCTCTGTGGCTTTGCAGCTGTCTTCAGTTCTTAAAACGAAATGATTTCCTCATTTGATTCGAAACGTTGAGGACTTACATGATTACCTCAGTTGTGATGAAGACAAACGGCTATGACATTTAAGGGTGTCAAAAGTACGCACAGTTTTTCTCAGTGATTTACTAGTCCACTTGGATTTTTAGCTGTCCAAACTCACCAACACACATTACTATAGTCCGATAGCTCTGCAGTGCCCTCAACAGATCTGCTGAAAATTTGTGCATGTTAGACAAACAACCACACGTCATTCCATAGCTGGAGTATATTCCCAGTATAAGTACAGTATGGCAGTTGTTCTTTGCCGGCTAATTCAGAACAAATGGAAGGCTGAGAGGAATTCTCTGGGCCTCTCAGACTTGTGTCGACACAATGCATCACATGTGCAGATCTAAAAGATATCTTAAAATCTGACTGCTGCTTTGAATGTTACACTGGGACACTAGTCATCTTATCCACCGTGTCTACCTGAGTGTCTCACAATGTCTCTTTTTTTCTGTTTCATGTCTCTGTGCTCATTTGTATATGTGTCTGTTGCTGAATCACCTGTTTTTGTTTTTTTTTTCATCTCATTTCTTTGTTGTTTCCACGTTCTCTCCATCACAGCTGTCAGAATCCACAACCACACTGTCCTGACTACCCATAATTCTTCTTCTGTGTATACCAATGACTCTGCCTACACTAACATTTCCGCCACTGTAGGTGAGGCTGCTACACATGTTCACTTACTAGTTCAAAGCTATGGGTCTTGGGGAATAGTGTTAGGGCCTATACATTCATGTAGACCTTGTATATCAGCAGGACATTGTTAGGAGAGGGTAAACTGAAAAACTCTGATATATGACCATTTACATTAGGGTAATTGAAGCATGCATTGTTTAGTGCTGTTTAATCTGGCATTCTTCACTGAAATCAAACTTTTCGTAAGCTTTACGACTGATTTTATTGGATCCAGTGTGTTTGTGAAACTGCGTTTGAAAACCTTGTCCCATCTTGGAAATCTGCTGTATGTGGTGTGATTTGTTATGTCAGTTTATTTAAAACAAATGTCCCAGCCAAAATTGTACAGCCATTTGAATCTAATTGATAAAGCAGCAAGAGTGCTGATATTTAGTATAACAGTGTTCCACGTAATCCTTTCACTTGTTTTTGTTTGCTACATGAATTCTGATTTCATTGGCAAAGAAAAAATTTTTTTTCAAAACTGACAGTTTATATGGTCAGATATGTAAATGTATATTGCTGACCATAAGTGTATATTACTTAATGTAAGCGTATATTACTTATATTTATATAAATATATGGTCAATAAGATTTTTTTAAATGTGTAAGAATTTATCTGATCAAAAATATAGTTAATAACTTTTCTATTTTAATATATTTTAAAATGTAATTTCTTCCTGTGATGGCAAAGCTGAATTTTCAGCAGCTATTACTCCAGTCTTCAGTGTCACATGATCCTTCAGAAATCATTCTAATATGCTGATTATGTTAAATAGTTGTGTTGCTTAATATTTCTGTGGAAAATGTGATACTTTTTTTCTGTTTTTGTTTTGTTTTTTAGATGAAAATTCAAAAGCACTTTGCAGCATTGTTTTTACTATATTTTTTTTATCAATTTAATGCATCCTTTCTGAATAAAATGTTTTGAATTTTCTTTCACAAAAGAAAAAATCCTACTGACCCCAAACTTTTGAGTAATTTCTGAAATTGCCACAGCTAACAAGCTGTTCATTTCAAAATGTAAAAAAGTTAATAAATAAATAATAATAATAAAAACCCTGAACAGTTAAAAAAATAAAAAATAATAAAAATAACATTCCTTTCAAACAGTCCACCATTTTGAAATGTTACTGAAGTATTCAAGTAAAAACTTCCAGTGCAACTTGCACAGTATTTATTATAATTCTGATAGCATATAAAGACAAAATTAATATCAGCATGGCCTGCTTACACTATGTGATTTTGTAATTCAGATCTCTTTTGTGTACATTATTTTTCCTGTAGGAAACCTTTTAATGATATTTCAGTTGCCTCAAAATTTCATTAAAAAAAGCCACATTTAAGGTACTTCTGCACAATACTTCACAAAGGCATGCCGATACCCTGGATCTCACTGCATAGATGGATGTTCGGTCCTCTGTACCTCTTTATCTCTCTGCCCCCACAGTACAACTGTTGTTCACTCACTCCCTACTTTAGTCTGTCTCCTCTCTGTCTTCTGCCAACCACTGTGTCTTCACTGATCACTCTTTTCCATGATCATCTCTTCTCTCAACTCATCCATTCATGAGGTGCGATGGTGCTGCAGCTCCCACTGTGATCCACAGATCCTGGCTTTTTCAGTCTGATAAAGGAGGATTTATTGAACAAAGTTACTGCATTCAAAGAACAACTTACCATTGACAAAACCAGACAATCATGAATCATCTGCAGTTCAGTTGTTCAGATGGGGGCTTTTTAATTCTCCAGATCCTCATAATTCATGAGGTCTGCTCTTGTTTTAGAGTACTCATATTTTTACTATATGGGTGAAAGGTTAGGATTTCCTCATAAAGTCTCTAGTCAATACATCACATTGAACAAATTACTTTGTTGAGCATAAAACAGCTGTCTTTCCAGTTAGACTATCAATGATTACTCACCTAAAATGTTCAGGTTTCAATCTGTGTTAGATAAAAAAGGAAAGAATGATGAAGTAGGTTTGTGCATAAGATGATTATGAACTGTAATGCCTTCGGAAATTCATTTCAAGTGTTATAATCTTGTTGGTTGCTCTCTCGTCATGTAGACATTGTAGAAGGAATGGTGAATAAGGGCATCTATCTGAACGGTGATAATGGGGCCACTTTCCTTCACTTTGGCAACTATAAAGACTCCTGCATAAGTGATCCTGCTCTGTGTGGACCTGCCGGTGAGTTTTTATTGTCCTTCTGCACTCTTTTCTATTGTTATAGAAGTGCATGAACATCTTTATATGGTCATAGATGTATGACAGTTGAGTAATGTGTTGCTCAGGTTATACATGATGTAATAAAGGCTAATGGTTCAAAATTAAGTTTATATTTCTCAAGAGCAAATATATCAGCTTACATCAAGCGCTTTGTGCGTGAAAGCTGATATCATCTGTTATTCATCTGCTCACATCAGCGCACATTCCTTTGCTCTCAAAAACAGAGAATATGTTGTATTTATATTTATTTTCCAAGGCTTGACCAAAGTAAGCCTTGCAATATTGTTTGTGACGAAGCGGCCTGGATCTAATAAAGAAGCTTTTGTTTAAAGTTAGATATCAGAACGTATTGGAAAAAGAGCTTGGTTTTTGGTTGCAGCCAGAGGATTATGAAAATCAGACTTAAAAGCTTAAATTTATTGATACATCACTCTTTGTTATTCATTTATTAAATTTTACTAATTTACATCAAATTATAATATATTTGTAATATATACTGTATGTTAAATATTATTATTAAAACATTGTTAAAATAAAGGGAAATATAATTATTTTGAATGAATAAATGCAATTATTTGAGTATCAGACCACAGCCTAAATACTGTAAAGTACTGTATGCTGTATTATGTAGTAGCATTGTTCTCAAAGTTTCTTTGTGTCATTGTGCTCAACACTAAAGCTTTATTTAACTCTTACTCCTGGACAGGGATAACTTTCTCCTTCTTCTGGAAAAATAATGATGTAGATTCTCGTTTTGCGATTGCATCCGGAGGTAAAATCATCTCAAGCGGTTTCTCTGTCTACTCCAACCCTTATGGCGGATACGTGGAGTTCTACACGAGAGGAGATTCCAAGACATGGAAGGCACATATTAAACTTCCAGGTAGTTATTATTTGAGTGTGTGGGGGGAATTTTAGTTCAGGATTTGGAAAGTGCTTAAATAGTTTGGGGAACCATAGCATTTTGCCTTATCTTTAAAGCCAAAAAATATTTCCCATGATCTCGAAGTTTTGCTCACATGGCCTCATTTTGAAATGCATTCTGGTTTGGAATTACATTGCAGTCTAACCGTAAATATTTTGAATATGTAGTTTTGTGCATAATTATATTGATTACATCCAGATGTCCAAAAGTACTCGAGTCGATCATTTCTTTCATCTAAAATTTTCCAGTCATTTTTGTTTCCAGAATACATCTTTAGTATCTGGACATGATTGTACACTACAGTTTGGGGTCAATAATATATATATTTTAAATACATCTGTGAAGAAATTTAATTGTTAAAAAAGTGACAGCAAAGACCTTTATAATGTTATTAACATTTCTATTTTAAATAGTTTTTTAACTTTCTGCTCATCAGAGAATCCTGAAAATATGTATCAGAATTTCCACCAAAAAAAACAAATTGGTGCACCACAACTGTTTTCAACATTGAAAATAATAAGAAATATTTCTCGAGCACCAAGACATATTAGAATGATTTCTAAAGGATCATGTGACACCGAAGACTTTGCAATCACAGGAATACATTTTAAAATGTATTAAAATAGAAAACAGTTATTTTAAATTCTAATAGTATTTCACAGTATTACTGTTTTACTGCATTTTGATCAAATAAATGCAGCCTCTAGGATAAAGTCAGAAACGTATAATCTCTAAGACTAAAAATGGGTATTACCAAAGCATAAACCAATTCTTCGAAAAGAGAGACATTAAAACATTACGTACTGAGTGGGATGATGTGATGAGACATGCTCCATGTGCTGTTTTATCCCTGGACAGATGAAATGAGCCATTGACAGTTCAGCTCAGAGTTTCTGTATACCATGTTTTATTGGCTTCATTATAAGCTGATGAAATCCATTCCACATGCTGTCTTCAGCTCTTAGTTTCTGTTCATTTTAAACTTGTGTTTTATGGACCTAGACACTATGAGTAGATCTGGAAATAATATTACTATTATCTTTATTTCCAAACAGTCAAAACATGAAATCTGTGTATGCTTGTTTGAAATTTCATTTGCTGGCTTTCTCTCTCCTGTCATCTCTGTCTTTATCTAGGGCCCTACTGGACACATGTGCTCTTCACATGGACCCAAAAGGAGGGGTTAAAGGTCTACATTAATGGGACATTCAGTGTCGGAGACCCCACAGGAAATGTTTCTCTTAACTACGGCGATCCCTATGCTGACTTGGTCATTGGCACAGGAAACACTGGGAATTACAACCACTACGCCACAGGGGCCTTCGATGAGTTTGTGATTTGGGAGAGGGCCTTGTCCCCTCAGGATATCTGGATGTACTACAAAGCAGCCGTTGGTAAGTTATTATGGAGCTCTTTGTGACTCAAATCTGTTGTTATTTATCTATCAGTTTGTTTCCTCTGTGGCAGCCTTCACTTGTCCCAACTATGTGCTTCTCTGCAGTTGTCAGCCATCGCCGTTGTTGTCAGGGCTTCCCAAATTAGCTGCACTTGATCTTTGGTGTCTCTGGCTTGTCCCAACTTGTCTTTTAGCAGATGGTAGCACCCCATGCTTTTCAATATATTAAATGCTCCTGGTTAATTCTGTCTGTCTTTATTCATTTGAAGTACAATAGCAATTAAGCCACTGAACAATTGGTCATTTAATCAATGCTTAAATGTACAATTGCATTGAATATAGAAAAGATTAAACTTTTTTTAAAGTAGCATCTGCACACAACTGGTTTATCATATCAACTCAAGTGGCAAAATAAATGCCACTTGAGTTAATATTTTGTGATCTAATAACATTTTCAAGTGTGGCTTAGGTCTGCTAATATTTGTTGGGAGCAACAAATCATTTTTAATAATTTTGTGTTCAAAAGTTTGGGGTCAGTAAGATTTCTTTAATCAGCAAGGATGCATTAAATTAAAATCAAAAGTAACAGTGAACATAATTACTTATAATATTACAAAAGATTTTTATTTCAGATGTATGCTTTCCATTCATTAAAGAATCTTTAAAAAAAAAAAAATTAAAATAAAATAAAAACCTTGTTTACATTATGTTTTCCAGAAAATTAGGCAGCACAACTGTTTTCAATACTGATAAAAAAAGAGACATGTTTTGTAAGCTCCAAATCAGCAATATTAGAATGATTTCTGAAGGATAATGTAACACTGAAGACTGAAGAAATGCGTTGCCATTATGGGATTAAATTACATTTTAAAATATATTAAAATAGAAAGCATTTTTTATTGTAATAATATTCCCCAATATTACTGTTTTACTGTATTTTTGATCAAATAAATGCAAATGGAAGTGAAGTCTTGGTCAGCATAAGAAACTTTCAAAAACACTTAAAAAAAATAAATAAATAAATAACTTTCCAATCCCAAACTTTTGAATGGTAAATCATCTAGATTAATACAAAGAAAAAAGTGTAGTGCCATTGGTGGAGATCATGGCTAAAAGTTGGATTTCAGAATGTTCTTTTGACTGTATGGATAAAAAACATCTGTGATGCTGCCGCTTTGCTTTTTTGCCATTATTGGTGTTATTGCCCTGCATGCAGGTTATTATAGAAAGGAAGAAGCATTTGAAGACAATTTCCTTCAGAGACACTGGTTCACATTCCACCAGTCCTCAAACAAACCACAATGAAACGCACTGTTGAAATACCATTATATGTTTGTATGTGTCCTCGAAGGCAGTTTTGTTGGCTTTGGTTGTAACTGCGCATATCTTTACCTTATATGTATGTGGCGGTGGGACGAGTTTTATATAAGGGTTTTGTTTTCTTTTAAACTGCAAGTGTTTGGAGCCTCATTTGGGCAGCTGGTTGAAGTTTCTTGCAGGCAAGATGTCTTCAGTGTGGCAAAGACGAGTTTAAGCTCCAATAAGGCTACAAATGGTTTCCATCTTCATCAGTATCAGAGAGCAAACCAATGAGGTCTTTAACACCTGGAGAAAACTATTCGTTAGCATTCCCATTCATCTCAGTGCCATTTGCCAAATGCCCACCATAATGGTGTATTTACAGAATCTGCCAGCAAGGGCTAACAGGGTCATGCTAATTAGACAAACCTTGACCTTTTAGACCAGACAACACAAAAAGTTTGAAGTCATGCCTGCCTTTCCATTACCATATGAAGAAGATTATACGTTAAATAAAATAGTGGACTGGTCATCTGGAAGGTCAAACCTGGAGTGATGATGCATTTTCATTATTTTTGAATGCTTTACAGTAAATATATATTTAAACATTTTTCTTCTCTTTTAAGCACAAAGTGTTTCTCAAACAGTAATATCCAAAAATTAAATACTCTGGATCCACTGCAATAAAAGCATCTGCATGAATGTGAAATGTAAAATCATGCTAAAATTCAATACCCTGTCTCCAATACCTTAATTTTAAAATACATTTATATCTCAACAATTTTGTTTCTCAAGTAAATTATTTAAACTTTTAGGGTGCAGCTTTACAATTTAGTTCAATAAAACATCCATACTGGCACTTTAACAAATATGGATCCATGGCTCTTTTAAAGAGGGATAATAGTGAATATGTAGGTCGATGTTGGCACTCTGGAGGAGGTGTTGGCCACCACTTTAGAAACTGTGAAATATATCCTCTCAGAGCGCTGATTGTTAGCCCCTGTTAGGGATAAAGACCTTTTGTTAATGATAAAAAAACATGTTGTTGTTGAAGAAGAGAAAATCTACTGTTGTTTTGCACATGTACAGCTGAAATAGGCTCTAATGAGGGGCATAGTACAGAGTCATTAGAGAGCTGCTTTGCCAGGGGCCCTATAAACCAGCTTCACTGCAACCGACATGTGCTTTCAGGGAAAGGTGTCACATGTGCCTTTCCAGCAGGTGTGAACTGTTTGTTCCGTGAGATGAAGAGTACTTGTTCAGAGCTCTTTAGATCATGGCTTCTGTGCATAGCTTTGATGTCATATTATTACAGCATTACATTTTTTCAATTATCCTATTATGCTTTTTTTTTTAAACTATCCTATACCTATTTAATTATTCTTATTTATTTATTATATTTTTATTGAAATAAATGAAAATTATTTTATCAAAGAAATGTTAGAAATTAAAAAAAAATATATATATACATTAATTTTATTTTATTTATTATTTGTGTCTGTTTTCTTTGCACAGTATTTCATTTATTTTTGTCACCACAGGTGAAAATGTGATGTCCACCTTCCCAACTGAAGCATCCATCAACGTCACTTCTGCAACAGATACTCAGTTAAAGGTAAATTCTTCTGACCTGAGGTCACCCGTTGCTTTTTCTGAATCTGTTTCTGTGAGTCAGGACTATAGTCTCCCAGACCAGAGGAGTGTAGAAAGATAACCGCAGAAATACAACTTCATCACATATTACTCCAAATTCCAGGGTTATCTAAGAGATTTCACATGGCGGGAGCACTCATTAGAATATTCCCAAAAAACACTGAAACCTTGAGGGCAGTCATTTTGTTTGACTAATGTACCTAAATGCAAATACATCTGTAATGAGGGTAGGCACTAACCTGTCTAGCTTTTCTCTCAGCGAAAGTAAGAAATAAGTACTTGCGGTGAATTCACCAGTATCTAATTACGAAACATGTTTGCCTTTGGTTTCTGTTAGTTTGATTAATTGAGTTCACTGAAACGACCACAAGTACAAGGCGGGATTTCTCACTCATCAGCCTTAATCAAAACCGTCCCAGCCTGGCTAGATTAACTGCAATGAAGTCTGCTTTTGGAGTTTAAGATTCATGAGTTTATTTTAGCAAAATAACAACTAAAAATCCACCATGACCCTTGAAGGTTACATATGTGATTTATTTGTGTCACCACTTTCTGCTAATTGCGGGAAGAAAAAAAAATCATTATTTTCTAGCAGTTTCCTGAGTCAGTGTTATTTTAGTGTAATTTATATGCTATATTATATATTATAGTTTTATTAGGTTATATTTGTATTATTTCTTTTTCATTTTCATTTTAAAGTTTTGGTAATTTTGTTGTTTTATCATGTTTACCATTTTTTTTCTAATATGTCTGTATAGTTTTGTCTGTATTAAGTTTTAGTTTTTTTACTACACAAAAATTTGAAATTTTGTCTTGGCAACTAGCTGAAATAAGTTTAATTTGTTTATATTGTATTTTATTTCAGTTATGATAATAACCCTCTTCCAAACCATCACCCAGTCTTCCATTGGTCAACCAAACAGAGTTAGTCCCGCCTCAAACTCACACCATTGCTTGAGCCAGTGTGTTGTTAGCTGAGTTGTTCAAACAAACACTTTTCAAGGCAATCAACCGTTTTCTTAGATGCAATTCATACAGAATGTGTTTTCACATATAAAAACTTGTAAGGTAAGGCAGTGGATTTAAAAAAAATAATATATATATATGTATTCTCTAAGTCTATGTTTTTTAAAAGTTGAACTTAAACTTGAAGTTATAGAATAGTGTGTCATGTGAGACGTTTGAAAAGATGCGAGGCGCAAAAAGTAAAAACAATGAAGTAAAGTGTAAAAACGCGTTCTGTGTGAACAGCCCCTTACAGTTGTTTCTGCATATTGAGCTGGGATATGGAAAAGTATTTAACTTATTGACATTTCTTGAAATAATTGTACACCTTTAAGATCTGCAGTTTAAATGTGAGCATATGGAGAACAGCAGTCACCGAGAGCAGTACACTCATTCTGTTGACTTCATTTGAATGCTTGTAAATTAAGTTGGCCATTCAAGACACTGACATATTCTCTAAAGGCTCTCAGCAGTGTTTGACACACCTCCTTTTACAGGCCCTCAATCTGTCTGCTCAGATTCTTCTCTGCGCAGTAATTAAATGGAGTGGACGAATGCAGACAAACACACACACACACACACACACACACACACACACACAGAACAGGGCCTCCCAGACTACACCTCACACACCCTTGGCTGATTAGGTGTTATGAAGCCGATGCAGACGTTGCTCTGGGACCGTCCGTGTGCATATAGACGCACACACCCTTGGCAGACGTACAAGAACACAGCAGGAAATGAGGTGGAGGCGAAGCTGTAAATACAAACAAATTCAGCTCTTTTGGAACTATTGTTTCCCCCCAGACTCTGAGGAAATGGAAAGAAATCAGAGATTGAGCATTCGCACAAATGACAACACTGGCCGTTATTGAGTAAGGAGGTCAAGTAGAAGAGAAGATTTTCCGTAATGGCCTCTTATAGGGTATGGATGAAAAATAAGACTTTAAACAACTAGTTTGGAGGTTCTTTCTTTGGAAAGTTCAAGTAAGACCGGCATTCAGCTTTGCTGTTGACATTGACATTCACAAATCCCATGAGAATGAGATTTAATTAAATAATTTCAGCTGTACTGTAAGTGCCAGCTACTCTGATGCTTGTTGTTGAAATGATTCTATTAAATTATGGGAAACCAAAAGAACGCCTTTTATATTTTGAATGTCAAGTCCAAGCCACACAGAGCCATTACATGTGATTGTGGGTAATTTTATGGAGTGCTGTTGACACACATGCGCTTTTTTGTGTGTGTGTGTTACAGAGAACCACGGAGATGCCCCGACCTGCCTCCACAAACCTGACAGAGGAAGTTCAGAGACTTCAGGACCCCATGCGGTTACAAACGCTAGACCTCCTTCAGTCTCTATCATTTAACCTTCCAAACAAGAGTATACCTCAGGAAACAGCCAACAATCTTACACAGGTAAAGATAGGAAGTTTAAGGGTTTTGTCATAAAATCATAAAGAAACATTTAGGCATAAGAAAATAAATATTTCAGACTATACTGCACTATTTTTTAGGTCACTAATAGGTGAAATAAGTACATTTGTGACATTAATTGTATGATTATTTTTTACAGACAGTCATACTTCTATTGAAGCACAAAATGCTCTTTGGAACATCTTCAATTCAATTTAATGTTACCTTTTCAATACATATTTCAATCAAATGATTATGCTTTTATCATTTGTCTATCATTTGTCATGGAAATATTGTATTAACTTAAATATTGTATTAACTACAAAAATTTTAAGACACACTACCATTCAAAATGTTTTTTAATGAAAGAAATAATACTTTTTAGCAAGAATAAATTGAATTCATTAGTAGTGACAGTAAATACATTTTTTATAAAAAAAAACTCAAAAAATCAAAACATCTCAAAAAATGAATTGCAGCATTTCAACATCAAAGTTTTTAGCAATGATCATGATGAAAAAGGTTCTTGAGCTGCAAATCATCATATTGGAATGATTTCTGAAGAATTATGTAACACTTAAAGCTGAGCTAATGGCTGCTAAAAATTCAGTTTTGCATCATAAAAATAAATTACATTTTAATGTATATTACAGAAGAAAACATTTTAAATTGTAATAATATTTTGTAATATTACTGTTTTTACTGTATTTTTAATCAAATACTGTGAATGCAGCCTTGGTGAGCATAAGATACTTCATACAAACAAATAATAATAAAAAAAAATCTTACTGACTCCAAACTTTTGAACAGTATTGTAAATTACAGTGGGTTAAATAAAAAAAGAAGTATATTTCTTGTTTCTTGTAGACACACACACACACGTTTTTTAACTATGCTTTGTTCTGCCCTGCGTGTTTTAGTCTCTACTGAAGAGTGTGGATGAGGTCATAACTGCCAGCGACTGGAGAGAAAGTGATGAGGTACGTTTAATGGATAGATTGATGATTGGAAAGAAATAAAGATTCTATCAGTCCATTCATTCATAAGTAGGTCCAGATGAATCTGCAGACTTTTTCCGCGTTTCATCGGTTCCTTTGAGAGAAATGTCTAGAACTGAAAGAATTCAAACATGGTAAAATGTGTTAAATGGAGCTGAAGGTACTACACACTTATTAGTAGCTGAAAGAATCATCTGGTTCTTATTTGTGTAACCTCAATGAGCCGTAATATACTTTGGACTTGTCTTTTGTCATGGTAAACAGTGGAGTCCAGTGGTCAGTGGGCTGGTGGAAACAGTGGATAAAGTGATGGTGCATATGGCCTCCAAGCTTCGGTCCAGCCCAGACGCAGAGGCTCCTCTGGCCATAGGGGGCAAGAGCTCTGTAGCAGGTCAGTACACACTCCAAAACACTTCTTCCAACTTCCATTTCCAGAATATCTGTTTTTAGAAATTCACACTGCCTTCCCTTCCTCTACATACTTGACTGGCTTGAAGTATGTGGAGTATGTCCAAGTATGCTCACAGGGGGACGTGTAGTTAATCCACATGCATGAATGCAGCACACAGGGCGTGCATCACAATGTGCAATTAGGCCAGAGTTAAGGAAGTTGAGGTTTGAGACATGAAACATGACTTGAAAAAGCTAAACAGCCATATGTTGCAGCTGCTTTTTCTTGTGTTTCAATACTAAATGTCCTGTTTTTTATACAGTCTAACATATATGAGAAACAGTTGGTACAAATTTCATTTTTAATGATTTTAAATAGCCAGAAGTGCCCCTAAGTTATGAATCACACAAAAATCTGCATGTCTGTCATGTCTTTTGGAAAAAACGTAACATGAAATGAATTAGATATGGGTTGTAACATCTCTTGATCTGCTCTGTTCAGATTCAAAATGATAGGTCTCACTGAAATCTCAATTCTGAATCAGGCCCTCTGAGATTCCACCAGCTCTGTCTCTGATCCTCCTTTTGCTATGATAAGACTGTGTGTGAGAAGCAGAAGTCGCTTGAGAAAACATTTTGGGTTGCATGAGCTATGCTTCAATGCTTCATTGTTAAAGCATAAATAAACACAAGATCACAGATAAAGAAAAAGAACGAGAGATGATGTTGAGAAAAGACTTCCCATAATCTTATTTGGATGGCGCCCTGCAATAGCTTTGGCAAGAAACCAACTTTTAATAGCATATACTGTACCAGTAGTTTTTAGATAATTTCACAATTTTTTGTGTCAGTTTTAATCAGACAATTATTCAAGACATGTAAACGTTCTGTAATAACAGAGCTACAGAACAACAGAGCTAATATACACTTGAAGTAAACAGTGTTGACTATGTTTACATTAAAACCTCACAAATAATTGCACCAAAATGTGCACACATGTAGTAGAGTAATGTATGTGAGATTTTGTAACAAGCTGCCTTTCAGATGGTGCACAGTTTCCAAATACATTCAGTACTCAGTACCACCAACTTGGTACCAAAATGCCGGTCCTTTTGACTTTCTTGGAAGTGATGTAGTGTCAAAGCAACAGTATACTTACTTTGAACAGTGACCTATCTTTTTTTTTTAAATGTGTCTAGATTACTCTCTGATGAAGATCCCTCAGAACTACAATCTGCAAAGCTACCGGTTCCCCACACAAGGGAAGAGTTACATCTCAGTACCAGGAGAGGCCCTCACAATGCAGTGTGAGTAACCCTAAAATCAGGCGTTGATCCATGTCCTGGTGTCTCATTTATAAAACTCTCCGTTGATTTCATCCTAAAAGTGTACGTATGCACAAAAGCTAGATTTTGCGTATGCACAAAAGTTTGCAGATTTATAATACCATGTGTGTGCCAGAACCTGCGCAAAAATCCCTTTATAAATCCCAACCAGGGGAAGATTGTGTGTACGTGCATCTCCACCCCGTCTACTCCCTGAAATAACCATATATGGAGCTTGCAACACCCAGTTTTACTATGCATAACCTCATCTGCATATTATTTCCATGCACATGACACCATGTTTAAAACCGAGACTTTAAGGAAATATGAGATACGGACTATAATGCTATTTGTGCCATACACATTAATTTTTATTGCTAAAAATTATCCAGTATCCTTATTATGTTTTATAATAAATATATTAAAATATCCATAAAAACAAAACGGCTGAGAATAGTTCTCAGATATATTTTAGAATAGAGTTGATGTCATTCTTTTACACTGGCCAAATAGTATTTCAATTATATTAAACAATTCACTTATGCAGTTTTGCTGATAAGCAATCATTGATCATTGTTCTCGCTAAAAAATACTTTCTCGTATCACGAGATCTGTAGTTTAGTTTAAATATGAATTATTGTGCACCTACAGTATATCAGTCCTCGCTGTCATTAAAACAGGAAAACTGATCGAGCGCACATATGTCTAAATTCATATATTTTTTTAACTTCTATGTTTTGTAATTTCAGTGCTTATCTCCATTAATGAGAGTGGAATATTTAATGCAAATACATATCGAAATGAATACAGACTTTAAAATCTTTTACTTCATTACTTTTCTCACTCCAAAAGAGTTTGTACGCGTGGTCTAGAATGCCCGTACGGTGTGTACATATTTACACCAAGTTTATTTTTCATAAAGTGAAATGTTCATTTGTGCGTGGAAAATTGCTTACGCATATTTATATGCTCATTTTGTGCATACACAATGTTTGTAAATGAGACACCAGATCCTGCAGTTTTATGTTAATGAATGTTTATTACTGGAGTAGGCACATTTGATTTTATTTTATTTAGTGATTTCACTGTACCAGAGTGAAGGTTGTCCTGTGCCGCCCTTGGAGAACAGTGGCTGTCTATGTCGCCTGTGCCATCCGCTACCAGCTAATGGGATAAATCATGCTTAAAGTAGCAAACTTTAATGCTTTTCCACTCTCTTAACCACAATTTAGCCATAATGTGCATAATGGAACAAACAAAACCTGGACTAGAGCATAGAAATATGAAATGGGATGGATTGCTAAACAAACTGCCAATCATATTTTCTTTTTTGAATAGAAGGTTGTTGTTCTGAATCATTCCTACCCAGTTTAAACCATGATTATGAGTAAACGTGCACGCACACACTTCTCATTGCTTTTGGACACCTCAGGCTGGGGTGAAAGAACACATTGTTTTCATAAGAGGAGGATGAGGGACGTTTATTTTGTTGTCTGTTTATTTGTTGTTTATGGCTGAAGAGGACAATGCAATCAACTCTGATGACTTCCTGCTGCTCTCTGACGAAAACTGCCAATCACACAAGCCCCTCAAGGAGAGTTTCATTAAAAACAGAGAAAGTGTGTGCGTTTGCCTTCCTTTTTTGTCTGTAAATGCGAGCAATAGTTGAAGAGTGAGTTTTGCAATGTTTCCCATGTGGTGGCGGTAATTATGAGTGCATTAAACGTTTTGTTTGTTTGACACCGTTTTGGGGTCAGCTCCCCTCAGCTCCTCTGGCACAGTGTTGAACCTGAGCCCCGCTCTGTTCATTATAAACAGTTTTAATAATCTATTAAAGCTCTATTATCAGAAATGGCACATAAACGCTAGCGCTGGCATTAATGTGCCACTGAACCGCTTCTCCTGTGCAGCCGGACATATGGTACACTTCATTAACAGAACCTAGCAGAGCTTTTATACGGCAATTAAAGACCGCAAGAGAAGGAGCGCATTGAAACGCTCTGTATTTCCGCTGGGCCAAGTTTCTTTCAGTCTTAATAAAAACATTTGTAAGAAGATTTTGCCCATTGGTTTGTGAGGTTATTGGCCCAGAGCTCATCTGAAGCCCAACTCAGAGGAGTTAGTTGGGACACAGCGATATTGCATATTCGGTCCATTAACACCTGTAAAAACACTAATAAGTTGCAACAGTTCTCAGCATGTTTCACAATAACCAAAACTGCAAACAAGCATCACTATGGGTGCTTTTTTCACAAGCAGATTGTAATTAAAATGTACCAAAAATCATGATAGTTGATCATTCTTTTGTTTTGATATTGTTATGGTTAACTTAAACTAAAACTATTAAAAAATGATTTTGGTAGTTCAAATGAAGCTGAAACAAAATATAAATATTAGATTAAAAACTTAAAAAAGTAACAAAAAAAAGTTTGTTGAAGTAAAATTACTAAAACTAAAACTGAATTTTAAAAAAATAGATGAAGATAACTTATAGAAGATAAATATAGATACATAGAAATAAAAAAGAATAAAAATGAGAAAAGCACATAATAAAATTACTGAAACCATAACTAAAATTAAAATGAAAATATAAAATAATTTTAATTATGTTTATTTAAACAATATGTAAATAATATTTCAATTTGAAACATTTATTTTGTGTGGGGCAACTGCTTGCTCTTTTTTTTTATACTAAAAATGATACTTTGATCCCAATCATAATGTAAGTTATTTATACTATTAATTGCGCGGCTCTAATTCAGACCCTGATGAAATGATAGTGCCATATCCAATGGTCCACAACAGTTATTTTACTGTTATTAAGGTTATTTACACAAATTCTTCAGTCAAATTATGATAATAATGATTGTGTTTTCATGTGAATACTGGAGTTGAACTCAAAGGGAAATGGTCCTGTGTTTTTATAATTTAATGGTTGAAAAATTTTTTGAAGTAGAGTGTAACATATTTCTCCCTCACACACGTGGTGGTCCCTCATCGCTCTCTACTTGCATGTGTGTGTGAACACACATCTTTCCCATTAGAGCTGCAGTGAGAGGAGTGCATGCAGTGTCTGTGATAATGAGTCTGTCCTCGCTGTGCATTTCAGCGGCAGCCCAACACATTCTTCGACACACATGCATCCGTGTGATCAAATGTTAATACTTTTGTATGTTTCCCCTGCAGCTCAGACCACGATCGTGGGACTTTTCTACCACAAAATGCACAACTACTACAAAAAAATCAGCCCTCTACAAACAAGGTAAAGTGTGTGTGTGTGTGTGTGTGTGTGTGTGTGTGTGTGTGTGTGTGTGTGTGTGTGTGTGTGTGTGTGTGTGTGTGTGTGTGTGTGTGTGTGTGTGTGTGTGTTTCCTGTTGTACATCATGTTCTTGCGAGCATGTCTTTATCACTGTGGTTCTCATCTGGGCCTCTGCGTCTGATACTCCCAGCCATTAAGTCGGCTGATAACACTCTCTTTCCATCTTAATACAGCCATGATCAGTGCTTATCTCATTTAATTTTTTTTTTAGCACAGCACTGGAACTCAGCTGGCCTTTTTTATGTAACTGTACTAGCCAGCAGAGCTGAGAGATGATGCAGGGTAAATTCTTGTTGACATTCAAACATTAATGAGAACCCAAAATTAAGTCAATATAAATGTAATATGTGCTATCAACTATATAGTGTCCCAGACAGACTGTCAGTTTGTGCAGTTTTGGTGTGTTACATCCTTACACCAGTAGGTGACGACAAGAGACTTTATAAGTGCGTCGGTGAATCATTCATTCATCTGATTTGTTCAAAAATACTGCTTCATTTAGCAAGGAAACAAGTGAGTGAATGCATCTGAAATTGCATAATTCCCCTAAATATAGTAGGCGAAAAACAGTATGTGGAAAGAGTATTACTGCTGCTTAGAAACAATCTCTATTGTATAAAGCGCAATAAAAATAAAGGTGACTTGACTTAAAAACACATTCATACATTATGGAAAAATCATTAGCTCACTGAATCATTAGCTCAACAGATACATTTAGAAACACTGATTAATGCAGGAGCAAAACAAACGCCACTACTGTTGGCTGAACAGCTGATTCTGCTGTGACTTAGTTTGGAACTATTTTCATTGCCAGAGTAAAAACAGACAATGTGACTGAATAATGTAACTGCCAATAATTACCTCTTGTTTAATGAACTGTTTCATAAAAACAAAATCACAATCTTTCTGTATTTCTGTTTTGATGTGATTATTGTTATCTTAATACTACCCTTACTCTTTTCTTTACAGATAGCTGTCGTTAGCATACGTTTCTTTGCTCATTAGTTTGTACAGTGGTTGAAGTGTGAACAATAACTGATTGTCCGTCTCTGCAGGATAAATGAGGCAGTGGATTTTAAAGATCATAAGATCCAGATGGCCAGTCATCTTATTTCTCTGAAGGTGGAACCGTCTCCTGCTCTGTCACTCAACCTGTCCACTGAGCCGCTGATCCGCATCGTCCTCACGCATCAGCTGGTAGGAGAACATCAATCATCACCTCATTTTGTTGATTTTGGCATTCAGTCAGGAGTGCGGGTGCTTGTGTGTGTTTGTGTGTATTACAGGTGTGTTTAGTACATTTGGAAAATTATTATATTTAAAGTATTGTATTTGCTTGACGAAGGTGCCAAGAAAAATTGTGCTCAATAATGGCTTAGGATCAAGCAGAAGATTCTACCAACCATTTAATTTAGCAGTGAGCTGAACAAACGCACTCACACTCATCAACCAACATCTGGCCTTCAGCAAATCAGTTAGACTGAATGTAATTAACATAATAAATTCATATTTATGACCCAATCTGGCCTGGCAGATTCAGCACCAAGCCGGTCACAGAAAGTAAATTTCCAGAGGAGAGAAGACATGAACAACAGAAAAGAAGAAATTAGAAGAAGACTTTTTATAGTCACACCTGTCTCAATATTTTAGGCCTAATTTAAAGGGATGGTTCACCCAAAAATTTAAATTCTGTCATTAATTACTCACCTCCATGTCATTCCAAACCCGTAAGACCTTTGTTCATCTTCAGAGCACAAATTAAGATATTTTTGATGAAATCTGAGAGCTTTCTGATCCTGCATAGACAGCAATGCAACTACCACATTCAAGGCCCAGAAAGGTAGTAAGGACATGATTAAAATAGTCCATGTGACATCAGTGGTCAACCGTAATTTTATGAAGCAACGAGAATATTTTTGTGCACAAAGAAAAGTAAAATAACAACTTTGTTCAACAATTTCTTCTCTTCCGAGTCAGTCTCCACTGCGTGTTCACTAGAGTATCACGACACATGCATGTGGTGCTGCTGACGTAGAATCCGGATGTGCTGCTCCCATGCATGTTTTTTTGTTTTGTTTTCTTTGCGCACAAAAATATTCTCATAGCTTCATAAAATTAAGGTTGAACCACAGATGTCACATGGACTATTTTAATGATGTCCTTTCTAGGGATGTCACAATACCAAAAATCTAGTGCTCTGTACCGATACCACTAAAGGTACCCGATACTCGATACCAAGTCAATACCACAGGGAAAAAATAACTTTAATTCTTAAACATTAGTGGCACTTGGCCTTCAAATAACACACACACCTATACTCTAGATGCAAGCATTAGTTTAAATTCACTGACATACTAGCAGGCCGAAAAAATTTCTTAAAACTATTAACATAAACAATTATTTAAACCAGTAGTATTAGCCAATAATGTTAATAAGGATAATCCACGGACCGATCAGTGGTGGAGGTAACGAATTACTATTACTCACTTTACTGTAATTAAGTAGTTTCTTTTTTTTTTTTGTATATTTTTAAAGCTGTACTTTTACTAGCACTTCAGTAGCCAATAAAGATATCCGAACATAAATGGACAAATAAAAACCCTGATATCTGAACCGGGAAAAGCAGCCAGGTTTGAAGAGCTGACCGGACAGTGAGGGAGCTCAGCGTAATTCATGGACTCAAAGTTTGGAGAAACATACTGCATGGTAGTGTTATCATAAACATCTATATTTTGATACCGATACTGAAATATCTGACACAGTTCCATTACTCATTTTCCACAGTATCTACCGTATATACTAGCTCTCTCCTCTCCGACAGCGAGTTTGACACGCATCCGCCTCCTGTCGATAGAGTCTGAATATCCGCACGGGATTGCAGGTATTCCGCATAATTTTAATCATTCCTGTGCAAATGTGGCGAGTGCTTTATTGTAACACAGTCATGTAATCGCAGAAAACTGGATGCGAGCTCTCAAATAGGCTTAAATTATACAAATTAACTGCCTGTCCTCTCACTCCAATATTGCTTGTGCGCACTCGGACTTTGTGCAATCGCGATCACTCCTTGCTAGAAATTATATCTCTTTGCTCCTGGATTAAACTTTGTCAAATATTTTCAACCATTCAGAATAGATCCACGGCTGACAGATGAAAACGCGACTGGAAATTTTATTGGCTGTAAGTAAAATGCATAATCAAAGATTGAACTTTAAAGCCACTATTATGCCCCTTTTTACAAGATGTAATATTGGTCCTGGGTGTCCCCAGAATGTGTCTGTGAAGTTTCAGCCCAAAATACCCCACAGATAATTTATTATAATAGCTGGAAAATGTCATTTTTTGGGGTGTGTCTAAAAAAAGAGCGCGGATCAATTGACCGAGCTGTGCGACTGCGCTACTGAACGAATCTCGCGCTACGAACGGCGCAAACTAATCTCAAAAGTACGGCGCTGATCAGTTAAAAATACTTAATGTGCGCACACAAATACGGTTAAAATGCTAAGCACTATAATGACATGACATTCACAAAGGAGTCTGGAGTGATGCATGTATTTAGGTAGATTTTGAGGCACATTACTTTGAAAAATGAAAGTAATCCACAGCGTCCTCAGCAGCTCAGATGTTGGGAGAAAATGAAGACTTAAGTTCAGTCTTACATTCAAACACAGAGCACTGGGATTGCTTGCGATACATTTTTGACGTTACAGCTGTTCGAGCGCGGAGAAAATGAAGGACAGCGTAACCACTGAGGGCGTAAACTATAACAACGCAGGGCTGTCAATCAGCCGCCGTGGCCTGGCCCTCCGAAATGTGACGTCACACTGCGGTGAGAGTCAAAGCGGCAGGCCTAGTGAGACTGACTTTGTTTAAAGTGGATTAAAAAATGAGGAGTGGGTGGATTTTTATTACTGTTGGTTGGTTGTGTTCACACACTGCCAACACACATTTATGTCCAAATATATGTAATAATTATGTGATTTTGCATAATTGGTGCCCTTTAATTTCTTTACCATGTAAGTATGCTACAAATGTCTCAAAATGGGATATTTGTATGATTTGTACATATAAATATCCTAGTCTGTCTAACTGCATCACTACATTGTACAGACATTATAGGTCTAAGCCATCTGATGTTCCATTTATCTAAACAAACAATATATATGGCTCTTAACACTGCCTATAAAAATTCAGTCTCGTCATATTTTGAATACCTCAGCTGAATTGAGGTAATTTGTTTTATAATTTTATTACTGACTGAGTACTTTTTTTGTAAATTCAATTCAGTTTGAAATCGAATTTTAAATTATGCTTCTTTGTGTTGTAAGCTTTTGCAACAAAGTTACCCTATTTTAAAGACATAAATACACAGATGGGGATGGTAACTGATCAATGTTTATATGTAGGCTATGTAAATAAAAGCCTATAAAAAAATAAAAGCTGTGTGGCGCAGCTAACATAGAACAGCATACGCTGTTTGCGTCCAGCTCATATTCTCCAAAATGGTGCTACGCTGACACAGAGGAGACGAATTGTTGAATAAAGTCGTTATTTTTGTTTTCTTTCCATACAAAAAGTATTCTCGTAGCTTCGTAACTTTACGGTTGAACCCCTGATGTCACATGGATTATTTTACCGATCTCCTTGCTGCGTTTCTGGACGTTGATCGTGTTAAGTACATTGCTGTCTATGGGAGGGTCAGAGATCTGTCAGAAAGCATCAAAAATATATTAAATTGTGTTCCGAAGACGAATGAAGCTTTTACGAGTTTGGTACGACATGGGGGTAAGTAATGACAAAATCTTCATTTTGGGGGGGAGTAACCATTTAATTAGTTGCTAGATGTTCTCCCAGCTGAATCTTATCAAAATGTCTTGCTTTTTCAGTCCTTTGTTGCCCCCGTGCCAACTATTTTGAGACCTGTAGCAAGCATCAAATTTGAAATGAGCTCATTTAGTGGATAAAAGTGTAAAATTTCTCAGTTTAAACATTTGTAATGTTCTTTATGTGAATAAAATTGTGAATAAAATATTGACTCATGTGATTCGAAAGTCTTTTAGTTTTATTAAAAATTACATTTTATTCAAATTTTAAAAAACGTCCCAACATTTCTGGAATTCAGGTTGTAACTAGTAACTAGTACTCAGAGTAGTTTTTGAGAAGAGTACTTTGTACTTTTACTTAAGTACTGTTTTGGCACGAGTACTTTTACTTGTAATTGAGTAGTATTTTATGTAATGTAACAGTACTTGTTCTTAAGTACAAATGTTCAGTACTCTTTCCACCACTGGGACCGATACACAATGAATGAGCAAGCTGTAAGCTGTCAGACAGAAACTTTATTTGTATGCGTGATCATGCACAGCATCCGTGCTTTCAGAGCTGTGCGCTCTCATTTAAATCTCACACAATCATATTCATATATCGTCGTCATCTTCCACGTGTAGTTCTTCTGTGTGCTTTTTGTAGGCATTTTTTTCTTCTTCTTTACCCTTTGAGGTCCGACTGAAACACTTCCAGGTGTATGCTCTGCCTGCCCCCGCCAGTTCCTGAAGAACTGCAGCGTCGCTAGTTGCTACCTTCGGTACCATCGATACTTACGTTACTGAAGTAAAACAAGTACCGACAGGATTTTAAAATGTTTATATCGACTTGGTACCGTAGTATCGGTTCTCGTGACATCTCCTGGTCCTTACTACCTTTCTGGGCCTTGAACATGTCAGTTTTGTTGTTGCCAATGCAGGGTCTTAATTTTTATTCCCAAGATGAAAAAAGGTCTTACGGCAGTATTTCATGACAATTTTCATTTTTGGGTGAACTATCCCGTTAAAGTTATGATAAATATGCTAGAGTGTCTGATGGTTTTGGAAATACCATTTTTTAACTTTCAAATCTTATCTTGTGTTTCCATTGCAGTGGTCATTCAAAACAGTGTCATGCATTTGAAGAGAGAATGATGAGATTTCTAATTTATCCTCACACATTTCAGGCCATCTGTGACAGTGTATTCTGAACATTGAGGTTTGATTGATACATAGACTTCTTCTGAGACGTTTGTTTAACCAGAATAACTCCTTTATATTTCTTAAATGGAACAGAAATGTTTCTTAATATGTTGGAGGAAAACTTTCAAAGATCACTTTTTTTTTGCTGCTGTGTTTGTGGTTTTGTCTTTCGGTGAGCCGTGTTACACAAGAACCCCAGAGTTCAGATCTGCCAGGACTAACCATGGAAATCCATTTTGGTTTGCATCATCCCTAGCGCTCGTTTTCTTTTTTTTCAGCTCTGAAACATTGAGAGCTTTGCACCAAAAGAAAAGTGGTTCTGAACGCTGGAACCATAAGCCTTGAGGTTTTTTGAGAAGGGAAAGATGATTTGGTTTAACAAGGAGCTTATTTGGCGTGTGTGCGCAGATGCTACGACTCAGTCGAGAATGCATCTGTCTGCCAAATTTCCATGGGAAACCCATCAAAAATGAATACAGATGGCATGTAGACAAGTTAACCAATACAGCATGTTTTTGGAGAGTATTTGTTGTTAAAAAAACAGTAAGGAGTTCACCGTAGCATTGGATTTCACACACCACGTTACACACGTTATTCATCAGCTAACCCACATTTGACAGTTCACCATGCTCTTGACCATTACATAAGATCTGCTAACCTTTGCAGTCTGTCATAATAACCCTTCTAAACAAAGACTTTTTCATTAAATAAGCAAGAAACTCATATACAGCGTAATTCCCTCAAAGAAAAACGTATTTAAATGAGCAGTCGTTTCCTTTTTCATTGTTCTTTTTAAAGCATTTTTAGAGCCTTCCAAATCAAAACCATGCTGGCATGCATGTAACTATAGAGACTAACGTTTGTTTTGCTGGCTTTTTATGGTTTTGTGAGTGATGTTTATTTTGGTGATGTTTGTTGATGGAAATGTGTCTTTGTACAAAGACCATTATGCTAAATGAAAGGAGCCTGCTAAAAGAGTAAATCCAGAAACATGCTTAAAGGGGTAATTCACCCAAAAATGAAAGTTGTCATCATTTACTCACCCTCTCCATTTGTTCCAAACCTTTTATGACTTTTTCCTCTGCTGAACACAAAAGAAGATATTTTGAAGAATTTTGGTAACCAAACAGTTGACAGTAGCCATTGACTTCAATTTTTATTATTTTTTTTATCTTTGAATGTCCCTGTTGCATATTATTTTCATATCCTTTGGTCATAGTTTGAGTGATGGTCTAATTAATCCTGGGACACAGGCTTCCTGTGTGTGGGACTGTCCAGAACAGAGGCATTAGTGTCAGGCTAGTGTTTCATGAGTAATGTGTGTGAGCTGAATCACCAGATCAATAATCTGTCACTGCATCTGTGATGGAGTACAGTGATAAGACTGTTTAAGATAATGGTCTCTGTGTTGTGTTTTAGCCAATGTCTTGTTAGGTGGAATGATTCAACAAGGGTTAAAAATTAGAGAATTAATTATAAGTTGTCTGTGGGATTTTTTTGAGGGTGCTGCCACTTCTCGCGGTAAATAGTCCCTGTGATCAGAACGAGACTTGTGTTGGTTTGTTGCCTTTGAACTACACTGGAGAAATACACTACATATTTTCAACTGTTCAAGGAGTAGTTTCGTCAACTATTTGGTCTTAAGGAAACCCTTTATAATTAATTTAATTTTGGATCATGTTCAGCAGACACCGTTCAGGTGCATTTCTTTGCAATAAACACTACCATGCAATTTGGGGGTTTGTTAATTGAATTAATTTAATTTTATTTATTTGTTTATCATTTTTGTTTCTTTTTAAAAATCTTTCTAAAAAATGTTTCTTTGCTCACTAAGATCAAACTTTTAAGTGTAGATTTGAACACTTAATACAGCCATTAATGAAGTAAGACAATTATTGATTGAATTGTAATTTATTGTTCAAGGCAGTGGGTTTGCTACAAAACCAGTACTTTAATGACTATAGCTTTTTGTCTGGCAATGGACCCACTTACTGTAATTGTTTAACAACCAACTTGTCAATTCATAAATTTAAAGGAGATGAATTTAGATGCAACTTCCCTCAAAATAGTGTCTCAATGTGTTTTACGCTTTAAAGCGCTGCCACTAAAATATCAAAGCTATCCCTAAACTACAAAGACAGCAACAATCAAGCAACTATAAGCAGCAATCACCTCATTACCTCATCTCATCTTTCCATCTCTCTTCTCCTTTTCTTCCCTCTCCACTCCTCACCTGTCTGGTCTCTCACTGCTGGATCTCATGGCACGAGGTGAACAAATGGAAAGAGTGATTTCATGAGGAATGCTGGCGATGCTCAGTGTCGAAATCAAGAGGATTAAAAAAAGATTTCTGACAAGCTCTCGCTGCCTTTACAACCTAATAAAGCTTCAGCGGAGCGGACACAAAACAGAGACGCCACGCATACCGAGTGTGAGCGCATGTCTGTCGCGCTGTTTGTGAGCGTGTACTTGCACTCATATGTTTACACTAACCAAAGACGTTACTACAGGCTATTTATTAATTTTAATACAATGAACCTCTAAATCTGACGTGCATGAAACAGCCTGGACTGGATTAATGTAATCATCCATTGTGCTGTGTTCATGTGAATGTGGTTTTGTGTCCAGTAAAGATGTTTATGGGTGAATTACAGAACCACAAGCAATTTTTTGTCAAGAAAATATTTCCGCTGTGGTTCAAATATAATCACAGATTCACACAGCCCTAATGGCATTACAACTTATAAAAAATCTCATCAAGTCTGACACACATTTTGATTGATGACTTAGAAATTTTGTTGTCTACATAATACAGTTGGGATTTTTAAAGGTACAATAATTAGTAGTGCTCCCTGCCAGACACTTTTTATAACTCGCACACCCACTTCCTGTCTGAACTCACTCACTTAAGCGCCTGCTCCCACACTCCCTCACTCACACAATATTCAATACTAACTTAATGACTCTTTTCAGCCATTCAACCATAGGGCTGGGTGTCGTTCAAAAATGTTCTATATCGATACCGATACTTTGACTTCGATATTGGTTCCTGAACGAACTTTTTTCGATACCAATTTTATGAAATCCATTTACATGATTACATTACACATTACCTCAAAAACCTTGGTTTCATTTAGAGATGCACTGATTACAATTTTCTTGGCTGATTCCGATTTCCAAATTTTTTGTTAATGTGACCTGCCGATGCATATTTTTGCAGATTCAGATTTTCTTTCTAAGAACTATAATTGACAGCATATATAAACAAAAATATACTTTTTTTTTCAATGCAAACAAAATATTTACATAATAAAATAAATTATTAAACATTCTAATTTCCCCCGGTTTGGATTAAGTTACAGATGTTTTCTCATGTAAACAACTCTCTAAATAAAATGCTCTGTGACTGGAAAGAGCTAGGAATGAGTTGCTGTATATAACAAAACAGATGTCAATTCCCACTGTTCATAAATAGCCATTTTTCCTTAACCTCACTAAATGTGTCATCTTTCTCATCAAATTCTTACATTTAAGGATGCACCGAAATGAAAATTCTTGGCCCGAAGCCGAACAAACTGAAACAAGTTTTTTTTTTTTTTTTTTTTTTTTCCCATGTTAGGCCTATTTTGCTTCTTTTTTTTTCACTATTGCATAAATTAAATAGCCAACATGTGCTTTTTTACTGTTTTGTCCTGCTTTTCAAATAAAATAAAAAAAACAATTACAAAACAATTTAAAAATATTTACTTAACACTGAACATTTTTTTAACATTCTAGCAGACATTATGCCAACAAAGTACAATTTAACTTAAAATTAATAAGTTATAATATTACTTAATATTATAAATAATATTATTTGTCCATTTTTGAGACACTCTTCTTGAATTAGGCATATATGTTTTACTGTACAAATAAATGCTGAGCAGAAAATACTACTTTTAAAACATTAGAATATATTACAGATCCCAGTTTGAACACTATGTGTGAATGTTATAATAAGTGTATTAATAGAACAGTTGTAGGGTAATTATTATTATCATTATTATTGTCTTTTTATTTTATTTTACAGAAAAACAGTAAAATTACAATACTAACATTAATGAATGTTGATGGAGCTTTTTCTCAGCTTTTATTTTGGCAAAAACCTGCAGGAAAATCTCAGTAGCCTACTTCTTTTTGTTGACAACAGCAGATTTATGAATTATTCTCATTACGAAATTTGGGAAGATGTTTGTCACACGTATCACATGCCTTTAAAAAATTAATAAAAATGTTACTGAGCAAACGACGAGTAACAGTGTTTCAGCGCAGATTTTCCTCATGCTTTGGACTTTGAACCCTGGGGTCGCATGCTTGCGCAGCATTAATTGAATACATGCAATTCATCTGTGTATTTGAAAACATAACATTCTGCAGTATATTTACTAATCATTTGAGGCCATTTCGCAATTTCAGTCATCATACAGTAACCAGCATCAACCACCTCTTCCACTTCTTATCGGAAACATGAGATGCAGCACTAAGCAGTCTCTAGCTATCGGTACTTCGTGCTTGTAAGGATTTTTGCATCTTTCTCTGACAGTCTTAAATACTTTCACACTGCAGGCACGTTTACTGCATTAGTGCGCACCTCTATTTGATCACGTCACGTCATTATTCGGTACAATTTATTCTGTCTTTTCACTTATTCGACCGAACACCGAAAGAGGTTTTCTTGGTATTTTCAGCCGAATAATTTTGGTTGCCAAACATTCGGTGCATCCTTACTTACATTGTTTCAATTCATTCGGTTAGAATAATAAGAAACTGTAGAGTTCAGAAATCAGTATCATCAAACTCCATCTTTCCAATGTGAAGGAACAAGAAGCAGCATTAGATATATTTACACAGACTGTTGAAGATTAGAGGTGCTATAAATACATTTACACCACGAAAATGTGGTGTATGCATAAATAATGTGATAAGATTAATGTTTTATTTTTGGACATACAAATAAGAAATGTTGGGGGAAAAAAATGCAATAATACTTTTAAATATGAAACCAAACCACCAGTAGTAGACCAATTCATTCAAACAGCTGATTCATTCAGAAATCTTTATTAATGGGTCACTGAATCATTGACGACTTGTTCATTCATTCTGATTTGTTCAAAAACATGGATTGATTCACGTTCAAAAATGTGGATTGACATAGTTTGCCCATAAAAATAGTGATTTAATGCCCTCATACTGAATGCACTCACATTTTATTGAGGTGGAAATTTATTGGTAAGAAATTGTGCAACATTCAGGAGCTGGTTTTCAACTCCTGCCCTGTGCATTTTATAAATACAACAGCTTTACTACTAAAGGCTACATTACCAACAAGCTTCACTATTAGACTACTCGCTTGCGCATTCTCTCTCTGTCTCTCTCATTAATTCATTCAAATAAAATCTTACAACACTACGTTATTTCACCTCAGAATTCTACATCTAATATCTAATAATCTGTAGATAAAATAGCATATGAAAATTACCGGTATTTCCATGACAATGTTTCCATGTTATTTCCATGGGTGATCAAAGGGTGGCCAAAATCTTATTTCACAATATGAGTAAGTTTACCCTGTCAAAAGTTTGGAATAATTAGCAAGGCTGAATTTGTCTGATCAAAAATACAGTTTTAAAATATTACATATACTGTTTTCTATTTTAATATATTTTAAAATGTAATTTATTCCTGTGATGGAAAGCTGAATTTTGAAATATGATCCTTCAGAAATCATTCTAGTTTGCTGGTGTGGTGCTCAAGAAACATTATTATCATCAATGTAATGTATTATTATTATTATTATTATTATTAGCAATGTTTAAAACAGCTGTGCTACTTCATATTTTTGTGAAAATCGCTCTTTTGCTCACTCATTGATTCACTCATTCACCTGCTGACTCATTCATTCAGTCTCACCTTTATTCACCGACTTAATCAGTCCCTGATTGCTCAGCCACTCACTCATGGATTCACTCTGTCGCTCAGCTGCTCATTCATTGGCTCACTCACTCAGTCTTTCTTTGAATGTGTCTTTGAGTTGGTCTGACGTCCCCCTCTGTCTTTATTTCCCCTCCCTCTCTCATGCTTTCTCAGATGAATCGTTATAATCTATAGCAGATGGTCTGGCTCAAGCGATCCTGTTGTAGCCAACGGCTGCGGATTGTGTGGCCTCCTCCTTTTCTCCCTCTCCGTATCTCTCTCTTTCTTTCTTGTACTCTAAAATGCCTGCAAATTTAGCCTTTAGACTGTTAGTTCTGCCTTGCCTTGTTACTCTAACAGTTATATCTTTAGACTTCTCTCATATTATGATTTACAGTGACCAAATCCTCCAGCAAGCTTGTGTTTTCTTCAGCGTTATGATAGAATACCACTAAGCTCTTAAAACGTCCCCACATGATCACCTGAGCATGTTCCACTGCATATTTAGCCTTGACTGGATCCAGGTTTTAGGGCTCCACAGAGGCTTCAACCATTTCCTAGCTTTTTCCAGAGATCCGGAGGACGTCCGACAACTGGCTGACCCCCTGAGCACCTCTCTGGGTTTCTCCTCAGACCACGCACAGCTCCTAGGCAGATGTTATACAGCCTCAGTCTCACCAATGTCAGCCGAGTCTCACCGCATGAATGTAGGGATATTTATAAAGACACGCATGAACTTATTGTACTTTTAAAACAAGCTCGCTCTCTCAAAGTGTTTCTCATGGTAATGATTCTAATTCAAGACCCGCCACTTGAAATCTTGAGATTTTAACTTTTTAATTGACCTAAATCCATTGTAATTAAACATTTTGTGGGGAAAAGTGGGATAGATTGGTCAAAACAACACTATTTTCATCAACACAATTGTTTTATCTCCGTTTATGCACAATGTCACTGTTTGTGGACAGGAACTTTTCACAAAGTTTGGCCGTGATCAAGAATAGCCGGTATAAAGAGATCATAGTGGCATATATTGATACCAAATTTAGTTTTGTGACATGAGCCTGATTGTGATTTTGTGAGAATCAGATTATATGGTTAGATCTCCTACACAGTCATCCAGGCTTACTTAACACTAGTTCAGATCTGGCTTGCGATATTTCCTGTTACTGTCTCATTTCCAGGTTTTTGATGGAACAGGTTTCTACATTTTCATTGACTTTGCAAGTACATTATTCTTTGTCTACAGAAGCAGCTGCTCTAAATTACAGCCCAGCCTGTCCATACACTATGTAATTACAGGGCCTGTGAATAGAATGGGAGAGACCGAAAACCTACATTTACTTTTCACCATTTATCTTCTGTGTTAAGCTTGGACTACATTCTTCTGTGTTCTTAAATTTAGCCCAGCCAGGCTTTATTTAGATTGAGCAGTTCTTTAAATATACCCATGTGCAGTGCCATTAACCAGCATACCTCAAGAAACCAGTGGCATCATGTTTCGTACGGTGTGTAACAGGGTTTGGTCTCAATCAGAGAGAATGTGTGAGGAGATGTTTAGCAGGCCATTCCCAACATGTGCTCTTGCGTATGTGTGTGCGAGAGAAACAGAGACATTATTATTAGAAGTATTTAAAGACACAGTCTATCAAAAATGTTACGACAAACTTGAGTATTTACTAATTTATTTTACTTACCTAATATAAATCTTATTGATCCACAAGAATTGTTATATAACATATGAGACTTTTGAACAGCTTTTTGGCTGCTTTTTGAGAGAACAGACCTCTATTTAACTGCTCTTTTAACACTTGGGAAATTCTGTAGGCTTGTTCTTGTTGCATAAATGAAATATAGACTTCGTTGTATTGCTAGCTCTCAGTTTTTCCTTTAGTTAGTCAGTGGGTTAGTCATAAAAGTCAGGCATCAAGGGTAATGTCCCTAAACTATAGACACAGTACTCCCACTTCTTTATCACACTGTCAGCCCTTCAGATACCCACTGCTATTGCCTTTTTAATGTAAAGTTATAAATTGTAATGATATGAAGGCCTCAGTTAAAATATGTATCTAGGTTATATGTTAGAGCAGATGAGACCCCAAATCTTTTATATTTAAAGCTGAAATGTTATGAAAGGATGTGGGAATCAAATTAATTCAATTAAATTCAATAATAGTTTACTTGAGTGTTTGAATAGGTCTGCAAGACTACTAGCTTTATAAATATATATGTATGTATGTGTGTGTGTGTGTGTGTGTGTGTGTATATATATATATACATATATAATTTTTTTTTTTTTTCAGTGAGCTGTTGTTTAAATACTAACATTTGAATACGATATTATATTATGTACTTCTAGAATATTTATGATAATATTATTACATATTATACACCACAGTTTGGCATCAGTATGTTTTTCTATAAGGTGAAATTAATCATTTTATTCAGCGACGATGCATTAAATTAAATTTTAAAAAATGTCAGTAAACATTTAGAATATTTCATAATATTTCTAATTTGAAATAAATGTTGTACTTTTAAACTTTCTATTCATCAAAGAATCCTGAAAAAAACTCTATATACATAAAACTATTAAGCAGCAACATTATGGTGTTCTGTTTTTCACATTTATAGTAATAAGTGTGTGTGCACGCTAAAAGCGAAGCAAATGTTTGCATCGCGTTACTGACTCTAGATTACTCACGGGATGTTTTTCGCGTCACTCACGGGAATAAAAAACATTTTCTGATGCAACCGGATGTGTCAAACCAGCTTATGCCAATAAGCTCTTTGCTGATTGGCTTGCACGACAATGCGTCGTGCGAATTTTCCACTGGAGTTGAAATTTTACAACTTGTGTGGAAGACGTGATTGAGGCGAACATCGCGTGTCCACAGCAAATGCATCGCATATTTAAATTCACTTTTGGTGTGCACATATATTTAAGCAGTTGATGAAAATGCAGCTTTTTACTAGATGAATGAATTACATATTAAAATATATTACAATAGAAATGAGTCATTTGAAATACTATTTAATAATAATACTGATTTTACTGTATTTTTTGATCCAATAAATCCAGCCTTGGTGAGCATAAAAAAACGTAAAAATCTTACCAGCCTTACACTTTTGAATGGTAGGGTTAATTATATATCTTTATGTTAAATTACATGTGCTTCTTTTAAATAATATTCATGAGCTAAGCCTTTGCCATGTTGTGATGTTACAGCCAACACATCTGTGTACCTCCCACCCTCAGACGGTCCCCAGCAAACAGTGACGCGGATGTAGAGATCACTCACTCGGGTGTGAAGTGTGAGGAAGTTTGGCACCCACGTGAAGCTTTCAGGGGAACTTTGAAAAAGACCCAAATAGAGCAAAGCTGTGAGGTTGTTTTCTATTAACTTCTGGCACGTTCTGGTGGAAGAAGTCTCATATTTTGACAAAAGAGATGAGAGGCGGGCTAAACGAGAAACTATTTTACTCAATTGTTGTGACTTTTGGTGATTTACAGAAATTTCAACCACATTAAACCAAATCCACGGGGCTCAACCTAGCTTACATGCCTTTCAGTCCTCGATTGTTGTCCAAAACTGTCAGCTTCATCCAGAATGTTGATCAATATTCACATTATTGCAATTCTCCACATTCCTCTGAGCGACAATACAGAGGCTCGCATTCACTTGTAATTACACGTCATCCAATCAGGAGAGAAACTGACGCACCAGTTGGCAAAGTTGACCGTGTAAACCATTCCATCAGCATGACAGGGATGAGTGTTTTCTGCTTAATTATGAACACATGTCACTCAGGCTCTCTGAATAGACCTGATGTGTGATTACACAACCTGCTGCCATCTGATAGGCCGGTGAGAATGATGTCATAGCAGCTGCCAAATACCCCAAGCACCCCCCAAAAATCAAAGGTTA
The DNA here is from genome assembly GCA_036784905.1 of Acrossocheilus fasciatus. Lineage (NCBI taxonomy): Eukaryota > Metazoa > Chordata > Actinopteri > Cypriniformes > Cyprinidae > Acrossocheilus > Acrossocheilus fasciatus. Next base: position 18,759,651 of record CM071945.1, read on the forward strand.
CGTAACATCTAGCCAACGTTTAACCCCTGCGATGAGTACAGTTCTCAGTGGCTATAAAAGTTATAACTCAAGGACTCCTTCCAAACCTGTACAAGCTTGTGGTTTGTTTCTCATAAAAGCCTCTCTTAATCACCTACCTGTGTTTTTGCATGTATTTTAAGTGTAATTTCACTCTCTCTGTATCTTTAGATAGGTTAGAAAGGGAGCTCCTCCAATACTGCGTGCTCTTTTGCAAGCCCTTTGTTGTTAATAAAGTGTTGGAGTGCTTTCACGCTTCTCTGGCAAGTGTAGAGCGCTGCAGGGCAGGGGGGAGCCGCAAACACCAAGCCAACCCCATCTGTGTTCATTTGACTGGTGAGAGAGAAAGAGGCTTGCTGATGGAGCTGTAAAAAGTACCTGCTTTTTTTAGTAATGAGATTTTGGCCTAGAGAGAGAGAGATGGCAGTAGACTCTGAAAGAGAAGCTAAAGCGAGTGAAAGTGAGAAACTTTGGGGAGTGCAGAGGAGAACCGCACCCATAGCCGCTCCTCTCTACTCATCGCACAGTCTGTCTTGTCAGTATGGCTCAAACTTTCCATCTACTCGCACTTAGACTGACTTTGACTTGTGGAATAATGTATTCTGGCACAGAACGGACCACAAAATTTTACTTAGAAATTTGTAATTAATTGGTGTGGTTTTTTTTCAAACTCCACTTGTGGCTTTGCAGAACATTCAGAGAAATAGTGGAAAATGTGTTTAAAAAATTATATGTTGTGATGTTAATATTGCAATCTACTTAAACTATTAAAATCTGTGATGTCTTTGGAATTATACTGATAACCACAATAATAACACAACACAAGTATAACTGTTGAATAAAATAACTACTTAAATACAATCTAAAATTAAATGTGATTGTATCATTCAGGAACGTCTTGGTTACGTATGTAACCCTCGTTCCCTGAGGGAGGGAACGGAGACGTTATGTCGTGATGACATTAGGGGATTCACTTGGGAGCCCCAGTCATCTCTGACTTTAAGAGAAAACGCCAATGAATATTGGCTAGTGGATTTTGCATACCTGAGCCACTCCCCATGCATATGGGTATAAATAGGCGACAGGTGCATCCATCAGGTTTTCCGCTGAGGAGCCGAGAACGTGTCCCTGGCACCCAGCGATGGTTCAAGATTGTGGCATGGGGACATAACGTCTCTGTTCCCTCCATCAGGGAATACGTAACCGAGATGTTCCCTATCTGTCGATCACTACAAGTTATGTCGTGACGACATTAGGGGTCCATGACCGCCACAACCTGAACCCCGGCGCCACAACCTGAACCCTGTCACAACCTAATGGCATTGTAAATGTTGACAAGCAAGCGTGTGAAAGACAAATGCCATGCAAAGGTCGTAACCTTCCCATCACCCCAGCGCAAATTCGCTCACCTTGGCACCCGCAGGGACCACAGGTGAGTACATCGCTGCTGGAGATAGCCAAGCTGCTGTTCCTTTCACCACGGAATTTAGAATTGAAGTCTTTCCTATTTGTTGTTACAGCTCGACAGTAACGATGGGGAAGTGAGCCTTCCAGAGAAGGGCGCTACGGAGGCCACATCCTGCCCGTAGGGAGGTGATATGTGGAGATACTGATATGGACTGACCCCAGCCTGGGGCAGTACTACATATGAAATTGGTCTCTGAGGCAGGTCCTACCTAGGAGTAGGGAGGAGAGCTGTCAGCAGAGCCTGACAGAGTGCTCTGTCAAAGGGAAGACACGGGTTTACCGAGAGGGACACGCAGCCCGCAGCTCAACAGATGTCTGCCAGAGATGCGCCTTGAGATTGGTACGCCAAGGTGATGGCATCCACTATCCAGTGGGCCAACCTCTGCTTGAAGACAGCCTTCCCTTTCTGCTGATCTCCATGGCAGACAAAGAGCTGCTCAGTGCTTCTAAAGCACTGGGTGTGGTCCACGTATATGGTCCACGTCCTCTTACGGGACACAGCATTGCCAAGGCTGGGTCTGCTTCCTCCGATGGCAGTGCTTGCAGGTTCACCACCTGATCACGGAAGGGCGTGGTGGGAACCTTGGGCATGTATCCAGGCCAGGGTCTCAGGACAACGTGAGAGTAGTCCGGCCCGAATACAAGGCACTCTTCGCTCACCGAAAATGCATAGAGGTCCCCGACCCTCTTGATGGAAGTGAGCGCGGTCAGGAGTGCTGTCTTGGCAGACAGGAACTTCAGCTCAACTGACTCCAGTGGCTCAAAGGGACCTCTCTGAAGTCCAGCCAGGACGATAGAGAGATCCCAGGAGAGAACCAGGGGTGGCCTAGGAGGATTTAACCTTCTGGCACCCTCAAGAACCTGACAATGATATCGTGCTTTCCCAGGGACCGGCCGTCCACTGCAACATAATGTGCCGTGAAAGCAGCCACGTATGCTTCCAAGGTGGAGGGTGACAGCCTTTCCTGCAGGGAAGAAAGCACTACTCCAAATGTACATCGGGGGCTTCTCAGCGAGAAGAACATCGGATCACGAACAGACTCAACTCCAAGGCAAGAGCTTGCCTCGTGGAGAGGGCTCTGGCCTGAGTGAAGTGTCTTCCACTGCCGGTGGACAAAAACACTCAAGTCTGCCACGTCTCATCCAGGAACCACACATGGAGCTTCCAAGATCTGGACGCGGGTGCCACATGGTGCCGGGCCCCTGAGAAAGGAGATCCTCCCTCAGAGGGATGCGCCAGGAGGGGCTGTCACGAGGAGCATGAGTTCCAAAACCCAGGTCCGGGTGGGCCAACGGTGCTGTAAAACCCCTGCCTCATCTCGGCTGGACGGACCGGTTCGATTGCATCCTTTGCCAGGAGGACAGCAATCTCCTCGCACAAGACAAGTGTGTCTCGGACTGCCACCGAAGTCTCAAGAGCGGCGCTGAGCTTGGGAGGTCGCCTGGCGATCTGAATTGCATAGCCGAGTCGGATTGTGCGAATGAGCCAGCAGAATGGGTTGGGCAGTGCAAACCACGCCCCCAAACTCCATGCAAGTGACACCAAAGGGACAGTCGACATACCCATGGTGGTGCAGCGGAGGGGAGCAGAGCTGGATGGTACAGAAGGTGTCGCATTCTGACACATCCCCGCCGGGGGGACTGGCCAGAAATGCGTGGAGAGGCATCGCGTCTGCCAACCACAATCTCTTGGCTGCTGGCTAGAGTGAGGAGGCAGTGCGTCGCACACTGTCAGCCCATGAGCCTGAGAACCCGGAGGAAATGGAAATTGCTCTTTTTTTGACAATGTGGTTACTGCAGGCCCTTAAGTCAGCGGCGGAACTGAATGAAATGATTCTCCCCCTGCCCTTCTTCGGGGGAAGGAGCGGCGCTGTCCTCGTCATCTCCTGAGATCGAGCAGCTTCCCACATCTCCGGGTTGCCTGTGTCAGAGCCGCTTTATCGCCTCTGTGGACTATATCGGGGCCAGCTGGAACAAGGGGGGCAGAGCAGCTCTGGAGGATACAGGAGGGCGCCCACGGCGATGGTGCATCACGCCGGGGCAAGATGTGTTGGATGGCCTCAGTCTGCTTCTGTACTGCCGAGAACTGCTAGACAGTGTCGCCAAACAGTCCAGCCTGGTAGACGAGAGCATCAAGAAGGCACACTTTGTCGACATCGCTCCTATCAGTAAGGCTGAGCCAAAGATGGCGCTCTTGGGCCGTCAGCTTACAGGCTTTGGACGAGAAATGAAGATGATTCTTCCAAGTGGCGGCGTTTTGTGGGCACAGGTGCACCACAACCACACTCTCCACCTGGGGAATGTCAACATACCCCCTAGCTGCCCCGCCATCAAGAGTAGCGAGGATGGGGGAAGCAGACAAGCTGCTTCTGGCCATAAAAAGGGGCCGTCCACGACTTCATCAGCTCCTTGTGCACTTCCGGGAAGAAAGGAACCAGGGCAAGGCGTGGTCGCGAGCCATGGCCCATGCCGAGGAGCCAATCATCTCACCGCGAGGGCTCGGGACTGGGACGTGTGCACGGCTCCAGCCCGATGCTCACGGCAGCCTGGGAAAGCACGGATATCAGCTCTGGGTCCGATTCGGCGATTGTCCATCCCCTGATGCTGCGATTGACATCTATTCCTCTATCAGCGTGCCGAATGAAACGCTGGGCATGCCGTAAGATGGCACAGCAGAATCACCGGAGAGCTGCACAGAACAGCTGCTGGGGGAGGAGTGGAAGTTCTGTGGGGACTGGCCCGGCGGAAAGCTTTCACTGTAACCCCAGATCGCTCACAGCACTAGCCGATGGTTCTCTGCTCGTGACAGAGGGAGCCCCTCCCACCCCCGTGAGGAGAGAGAGGCGCAATCGCACTGCTGCCATGGTTACACGCTCAAAACGAATGCATAAACCATCCACGAACGCAGCTTCAGCGTGCTGGATGCCCAGACACTGAAGACAATGATCGTGGCTGTCGACGAAGGCTAGGAAATGGCCGCAACCAAGAGGACACGGCCGGAACAGCGTCTTTAAAAAGACGTGAAACCAACTGTGATTTTCTCTTTTAGGAAATCTGCTCTTTTAGTTGAAGTGCTCAGGGGAATCGCTGCAGACAGGGACACCACTGTTCGCATCGTGACGCCAACCAGAACAGCTTCCAGACAGATGATGAATGGCTTTGTGGAGATCAACACGTTCATCCACTCGGCTCCGAAGCAAAAATCTGATGAGTGGATGCACCTGTCGCCTATTTATACCCGTATGCATGGGGAGTGGCCCAGATATGCAAAATCCACTAGCCAATATTCATTGGCGTTTTCTCTTAAAGTCAGAGATGATTGGGGCTCCCAAGTGAATCCCCTAATGTTGTCACGGCATAACTCGTAGTGACTGACAGATAGGGAACTTCTGGGAGCGTTCATGAATTTATTTTATTTATTTATTTGATTGATTGATTGATTGATTGATTGATTGATTGATTTTTTTTTTTTACTGTATAAATTAGAAGTTATGTTAAACTTAATAGTATTTAAATATAAAGTCTTGTCTTTATAACTTACATTTCACCAATTAACAGTTTTTTGCCAAAGCATTTTTATGTAATTTTTCATTTCAAATGATTTAAAATTATCGTTTATGTATTATGTATTAGGATGATCATTTATGTATTAGATTCTTAAAATCGTTGTTTTAAAAAATATATCATTTTTTATTTATTTTATATTTTACTTTGCATTTCTGTTTGTTTCCCTTATAACAAAAAATCACGTAAAAATACTATAAAGTGTGTGTGAACTTAATTAAATTTCAGTCACACACATTTCCCTCTCTGAAACTCTTAGACATCCTTTATGCCATTTTTTTTTCCAGCCACACAAGTAGTGCAAAATTTTAAAAAAATAAAATAAAATAAATAAAGCACCAGGTTTGTATCTCCTAACACCCCTGCAATTACTCAGTCACAATGTTCTTTCCTTTTAGATGTTAATATTTTATTCTGTTCCCTTCAGGCAAAAACACACTTTGCCACTTTCATTTAAATCACTATTTTATTAGTTAAGCCATCTTCTTAAATTAATTAACAGGCTCAGTTCATAACCATGTGCGGGCAAGAGAGGTTTGGAAAATGCTACAAACTATGTTTATTCTGACCAAATAATTGTTGTGACCGTTAAGAGTTCTGTCAGTCAGGGTTATTATAGTTAAAACTAAAATTAAAATAAAAACCATAATAAACATTAACTTTCTATAAAATATTTTAAAACTTAAACTTACTGCAACTATATAGTTGTCAACACATTTCTTATTCTCTAACTTAATGTACTAGAATAACCCAAAATAAAACAGAAATAAAAAAATAATAAAAAATATATACACACATTTTAAAATAAACACAATAACTAATATAAATAACAACACAAAACAAAATTACACACAACAAAACTTTAACTAAAACTAAAATAAATATATAATATAATAAAATGAATAAATAATTAAAATTTATAAATTAATAAAAACTATAATAATATCTTAATAAAAATACCAAAATAAAAACTGACTAAATTTCACTTGCCATCCTGAGTGTAATCTTATCTTTATTTCTATCTGCTGTGAAACGCAGCCACAACTGCTTCACATTTTGAATGTTCAGAGTTAGTATGTTCTTCCGATTCTCTCAATTCTTTCCTCTCTTAAATAATCACCAGTTAGACTGGATGATGTCCTGAAGGTAGTTTCCAAGCTGTTTCCGAAACATAATTCATCTACTCTACCAGCTTGTTTCCATTCCTGTCTGGAATATGGGTCTGTTCTTTACTCCATCCCGATATAGTCATGTCATAGATGTTCTGAGAGTCTGACTATTGAAAAGAGATGAAAAGCGTTCTTGTTTCTGAGTGTGTATATTTACTTGAAAGGACTGTGTGTGTATGTTGAAATGTCACCTATTGATATATTTAGCAATATTGCACCACTGATACTACAACACTTATGAGTGCACCTGAGTGAGTCTGAGAAGGATTTTACTGTGTTACAACATATCAGCTGCTGTGTTTCATTCTTAACTGTGTTGTTCCCTGTATTTCAGAGTAAAGAACAGCAACTCCAGGCCTCAAACCAAAGTAATAAAGTGTTCCTGTACTGCGCCTTCCTGGACTACAGGTGGGTCACACAGCTTCAAATATGTATTTATGCACACAAATGATTTTATCTTGGCCTTTATTCACTGAAAGAAAAAATCCACAGAAATAAATTCACAGGGATTATAGGTTGCCGTTTTGGTGCTTTTATGTTTTTTCTTACTTAATATGATGTTAATATCCCAACTTTCTTGAACTATTATAATCCGTTGTGTACTTTAAAATATACACTGATAACCACCATAATAACAAAATAGCAATATTTAATTTAAATAATATGTATTTAAATAAAATATCAAGCCAAATGTGATGGTGACTTTAGAGAATGTATTTCATTTTTTATTTTATTTTTATTTATTTTTTTATGAACTTATGAAAACTTAATGCATCGTTTTAACAGTACTTTAATATAAAAGTCTTATCCAATTAACAGTTTTATGGTAGCTTTTTTACATGCTGTTTCTGTTAAAACTCTTAAAATTGCAGCATGGGACTCATGTTTAGATATTTTTATGGTATCTTTCACTTTATTTATGGTTTTTTATGTTTCTCTTTGAGTGTGTCCCAACTTTCATCCTCAGTGTCACCGTTCAGAGATATTTATGCAGTCCTTCCTGTATATTCTCTCTCTCCCATCTATCTCTCTCCATCTGTCACTTTTAGTGTCTCATTTTCACATTTCCTGTTAAAGCTTGTCAGGAAGTGCTTTAATATATCAATGTGTGTTTTATATTTATGTCCCACTGTTCTCCCATTACCTACGTAAGTGTCATAGGTTACATTTATGACATTTAGCACATGTACATTGTGATATCCAGCAATTTAAGCATTTTGATTGTGACTATTTAAAGAACAGAATTTGCAGTCTTGTCATTTTTCTAGCAGTCCAATCCGATCTTTGTCTTCCAATTCATCATTCAACCATGTCATTTAGAAATTATGAAAATCTGTTTTTAATAAAAAGCTATTTTATACCATAATAATTTTACCCCAAAAATCACTTAAAGCCAATAAACGAAGCCAATTCTTAGGATCATGTGAATAATTTGAAATGGAGCATGTTTGATTTGGTTTGAGACTTTCTTGTCTTCTCTCTCGCTCTCATTCTTTTTCATGCTCATTCACTCTTTCTCCCATGTGGGCATTTAATAAATGACTGCATCTATAATGGAATGATGTAGCTGGAATATTTGCTCGCACTGAAATTAATGGGGTCTTGCGTTAGTTTTGATTTAGTTTAGATCTGATTTGATTAATAACTCGCTGGTAATTCCATTAACGCTGGGCGAGGGTGTGAATGTGTATGGTTTCAATATAAACAATGAATAAATCCAGCAACTGTAATGCTCAATTAAACCTGTATGTATGTGTGTGTTTCAGCTCCAAGGAGGCTGTGTGGTCCAATGAGGGGTGTGTGAGAGCTGATGGAAACCTGTCCTTCTCTATTTGCTTGTGTAACCATCTGACAAACTTTGCCATCCTTATGCAAGTGGTTCCCATGGAGGTGAGGCACTCTCAGGGTTGCTCTCTCTGGTGCTAGTTTTATTTTGTGCCATAGATGAGTTACCAATTCATCTTGCTTGCTTTGGCTAAATATTAAGTTGATTCAAATAATTCAAAAACTTTGCACAATTCTGTCTTCATCCTCCATGGAACATTAAATTGATTAGTGTGACAGTAAAGACATTTATGTTACTATTTCAAATAAATGCTGTCCTGACTTTCGATTAGTCCTGAGAATCCTGAAAAGAAAAATCTTACTGACTCCAAACCATAGAACAGTATACTTATACTTTTTTTTGTATATATCCATATACTTTTTATTTTCTTTCTTTCTTTTTTGTACAGTTTTGCAAATTACATTGTTAGGAATAACACATTTTACTGCTTTACTGTACTATTTAGTTGCTTTCATTATTATTGATTCTGCAAAGTTTCACCATGAGAGCCCCATTTTAGGATTCCGTTTCAAGTAAAACAAGCATTCAGCATCAAAAAAACACATTTTGAGACCTCTGTGATTTTCTCCATTCCATCTGTTATGAATGCAAGAATGGCCCATTTTAAATGAAATCATGCAATTTATTTCTAATTTTGATGCAAATAGGAGAACTGAATCCTCCCACAGAGATATGCACAAGCAGACATTGACATATTCACCTTTTTTGCATAAGAACATTTCTTTGAAATAGAAACCTTTTGTAACCATAGTAATCACTGTCACTTTTCATCAGTTTAATGCATCCTTGTTGAATAAAAGTATGTTGTAAATATATTTATTTAAAAAAAAAAAAAAAATCTTACTTACCCTGCACTTGAGCAGTAGTGTTAGTATAACCCATACATATTATGCTCCAAAAAATATTTAATAAATGTACCATGTTTCTTGTGTTTTGTTTTGTTTTCTGATGAGGCGAATGATCTAACTTTACGAGGCCCCAAACTGCAACATTATTCTAATCAAAAAACTACTTATTTACTCATTCAGTCTGACTAGCTAAGCTTATCGAAGCTGTATATGTCAAAAAATATGCACGTATAGTACAAAACTGGCAACGGACCCTGACATTAGTGGAATTTCTCAAGATTCCTTGATTGAGCATGTAGGTCATTTCCCAGCAGGGATCTTTAAAAACACCAAGGCACTGGGATGAATGCAATGCTAACTGTGTTTCTCGTCTTCAGCGAGCCAACAGCATGCAGGGCTTGATGTTTTGATTGGCCAAGACTCTCAGTAAATCAGCAGCAGAGCTTTAAGCAAGAAGACAATTTGGACGTAGTTAAGACACTTCTCCAAGGGTGACGTGCTGGATTTTGTTTCAAGTTCATTTGAAACCTGTCGTTGTGTGTGAAAGCGCCTCGAGAGAGGCCGCTAGTCACAGGCCGCCAGTGCGGGTCGAAGACTGTGGGCTCTTTTTGGGCGGACAGATGGATTGTCATTTGTCAGAGAAAGCTTGTAAATAACATCTGCCTTTGAAATACTGAATGACAGGCACAGCTTGATATTTTGGTATCCCTTGTCCTGTTGATTTATTTAAAGAGAGCTGAAGAGCAAATTTAACTCAGGCTAAAGACCCTGTCAGCAACAACTACTCGCAAAATAGGGACATGTTTGTGAAGATGAGAGACATATTGCTTCACACGAAGGCAGATTGCCATTTCAAGATCCGTGCATGAGCCAAACCAAGGCACCCAGGTGCAGCTTGGCTCTTCTGCTATCATCTGCATGTGTTTGTTGAGAAAATCTGTCCTCGCTCAGTCATGTAATCATCTCCTCTGGAGCTTTGATGCTAATGCCCGCCTCTGCCGGGGCCTCAATTAGCGGCTCACCTCAATACTTCAAGCCTGGAGGAGATCGTGCTTTCTCCACCGCTCCGCAGATCCTCGATATTCTGGGCCCACGATAATCACAAGGCAGGAAACAGAGTTAATGTACGATCGAACCCACGCACGGAAATAGAATTATGGGGGAAAACAACTGCCAATGGGTCCGGCGTGCAGATGCAACACTGAGTACCAATTACTGGCACTGGGTCAGAGGAGCCGTAACAATACAGCTCTATTTCCTAACGGATGTTCAGGAATAAATCTCTTCGCTCTTTACCAGCAGATGCTTAAGGTGTCGTAGCATGGAAATCTTTCCACCTGTAGTGTTAGTCAAGGGTTTTTGTGCCAAAAACAAATGATATTTTCCTTTTTTTTATCACCATTTTACACTCTCTGTTTACTTGCAAAATCAAGTTTTGTCAAGTTTTGAAACATTTATGAAACGAGCAGTACTTAAAAGCTGAAACTGACCAAGCCGTGAAGTTTTAGTAGTCATTTTTTGTTTTATTGTTCACCAAAGCTGCATTTATTTGATCAAAATACAGTAAAAACAATAATATTGTGAAACAATGCAATTTAAAAGAACTGTTTTCTATTATAATTATTTTATAATATAATTTATTCTTGTTATGCAAAGCTGAATTTTCAGCATCATTACTCCAGTCTTCAGTGTCACATGATTCTTTAGAAATCATTCCAGTATGCTGATTTGCTGCTCAAAAACATTTGTATTTATTTTCAGTTGAAAGTTGAAAATAGTTGTGCTGATTAATGTTCTTAAACTGCAATACATTTTTTTTCAGGATTCTTTGTTGAATTGAACGTTCAAAATCAAAAAATTTATTGCTTTTTTTAATTAAAATTTAATTTTAAATGTCTTTACTGTAAATTTTTGTTTAATTTAATGCGTTGTTTCTGAATAAAAGTATTAATTTCCTTAAATTTTATTATTGACTCAAATCTTTTGAACAGTAGTGTATAACAGGTTCCAGAAAAGTGAAATATTGAGGATTAATGTGTATATAGACTGAATTTGATATTTGTATGCATAAAGCAAGACTGGGTCTGTTACTGTTCATCTTTTTTTAACCGTCGGTCTGCCATGTCTGTGAATAGTTAGTGCTCTTTATGAAAAAAAAACAACTTGTTCCAAGAAATGACTTGATTGATTGTCAGACTCATGCAGGTTTGTTCTGATGAAATGATCTTGAAATTGCCAAGTCATTTAATATTATACGAACATCAATCCCTGTGCAGCTGGTCATAAGTAACCTTTGACTTTACAATCAGTGGAATGTTGCTGTGGTATTCGATATTTCGTATTTGTAGTAACTTCGTGGGGTTTTCAATGCCTTTAACCCCCCTTCAGTGCTGTAAACTAGACCAACTTCAGACATTTTCATCATCTCATTGCCTGTGCTGTCATGTTTGTCTCCACCTCAGCTCTCAAAGGCCCACAAGGTGGCGCTGTCCACCATTAGCTACATCGGCTGCTCTATCTCTATTTTCTGCCTGGCAATTACACTGGTCACCTTTGCCGTCCTGTCGTAAGTATCCCACAATGCTCTGTGAACATGCATGGTTTTAATTCATTATATAAACATGGTCAAAAATTTTTTATTCACATTGCTAAACTTCTCATTTTCTTTTTGATTTATTAAATATAATAATTTGAAATTTCAATGAATTAAACACTAAAAGCTTTTAATGTTTCTGCATCATTACTATTAAAAAATGTATACTTTTTTTTTTTTTTCTGTGCATACAGGTCCGTTAGCACCATTCGTAATCAGCGTTACCATATTCATGCAAACTTGGCATTTGCAATCTTAGTTGCTCAGATCCTTCTGCTCATCAGTTTCCGCTTCAATCCCAGCACGGTGAGTCCATCTAACACAGGTTCATCTTAATTCAGCCGTTTGACTCAAAGCCCCTCCGTTGTCCAACATAATAATAAGAACTGTATATTCTTGAATTACAAATAATAGTTGTATAGGGAAAATAAAAAGAAATTTGATTTCATGTATTTTTGTTTGTTTTGTTTTTTTAGAATTTGCATTTAGATTACTTTAATATCTTAATAATCATTTATTAATTTAAATACTTTTAAGTCATCCATGTCATATCATTAAGTCCAGTATTATTTTAGTATTATTTATATACTATTATATTTTTTCTTAATATATTGAATGGGCTTTTATTTATTTTTTTATACTCTCAATTTTCATTTTCATTTTAGTTAATTTTTTGTCAGTTTCGTTATGTGCTTTTTTAATATTACTAATCAGGTTTAATTTAGTTTATTTTAGTTTTAGCTCAGTTTTTGTTTTTATTTATTTTATTTCCTGTTAGTAATTTTAGTGCTTCAAGTTGGAAATGTTGCATTGGTAACTAACTGAAAAAAAGTGTAGGTTTTCCATCTAACATTTGTATTTTATTTTATTTCAGCTTTATTTTAGTGTTTTAGTTCAAAAATAATAATTAACAAAAATAATTTTCGTTCTAGTTTTAATTAATGATAATAACCCTGCTTAAGTCATCCTTGTTAAAAGTAAGGTGGCCCAGTAGTGCACAACACAATAAAATTAGCACAACACAATGGAAACAAATCGCGACACAACAAAATTTAGCACAACACAATGGAAACAAACCACAACACAATGAAATTAGCACAACACAACGGAAAAAAGGCACAACACAATGAAATTAGCACAATCAGTGTTATGTTGTGGGGATTTTGTTGTCTTGTGGACTACTGGGCCACTGTATAAGAGCCACTGTAGAGCGCAGTTCTGCACTAAAAACATCAGTGAAAAAAAATGTATTGACTAAAATAAAAATGAGTCTCCACACAAATATTGTTGGAAGAAGCTTGCTTACGAAATGTTCTAATTAAATCGACATCTCATTTACAACATGTGATTATGTTTAATCGTGTTTGTTGTCTATGGTGATTATCGTATCATCATCAGTATCAGAACCAGCATGTTGTCATTACATAAAGAAATCTAATAAGGTGGAAAGAGCTGATGATGACTCCACTAATCTCCTAACATGCCTCCGGCATTACGGACAGATTCATTTGATACTCACTTAATTTGATTGTTCTTCCTCTGTCTGAGGACTTGGCTGAAATCGTGCTATGGTAATGTCAGTGTTGAGATCACTGAGCTCAACCACTCTGTCGCCCATATGTTTATTTAAACAACATGTGTTACATTAGCTAAGATGAACAAAATAGATCCGTTTTCGGTACAGTGCATTTTGTCTAGACGCTTGTCCTGATCCGAAGGGCCTGCAGAAAATGAAACTGTCCTCTCTCTCCCAGCTCCCGTGTAAGATCATGGCCGTATTGCTGCATTTCTTCTTCCTGTGTGCGTTCGCCTGGATGCTGGTGGAAGGGCTGCATCTATACAGCATGGTGATCAAGGTGTTCGGCTCAGAGGGCAGCAAGCACTTTTATTACTATGCCATCGGATGGGGTGAGTACAACATCTTGCAGACTGGTTCTGAGCGCTAGGTGTGGAGAATGCAGCAGACCACCACAATCTGGCATACTTTATTGGCACTCTATGCGATCACTGATTCATGTGCGTACACATGACATTTTTTCCCTTGTGAATTTGTCCCTTGTATACATACACATTCATATAAACTACACACAGACATGCTTGAACTGACTTAAAAATCATTACATGCTGAGAAGAAAACATCAGATCAGTTTCATTTGCCTTAAACGACCCGATTAAGCGTAATGCACAAACCCAAGAGAGTCAAATGAGGTTGTCTCATGGCAGTCATTAGTGCTGAGAGAGATCAGGCACCTCCCTCAACCATAACTGATGTTGCAGTGTCGTTGAAAAGGAGAGGAAAAGAAGACATTTGTGCGCTACGGTCTGTCTGAGATGTCAGTAGATTAAAGGGCATTAAATCTTCAGTGGGTCATCGCTAATGTTGCCGTCACTGTTATTAACTGACCTGATCTCAAATGTGCATATGTGATAATAGACACCATGTGCTCTCTCGCTCTTTTGAGAACAGTTTTTTCCTCACATAAAATGACATTGCCAGAGCTACAAGGGGCCTTGAAGTAAATCAATATACACTTTTATTAGTACATGCAAAGTTGGCATCATGATAACTGAAGGTGTTTTTCATTATTACATATGATAAAGTGTTGAATAAATAGACATGTTTACTTGTATCCATAGTGACACGGGTGATAGGCTCAGTGTGGATGAAGAAAACAGGCTTTGTTAAACTTGAGTCATTACTTCAGACTGAAGTCTACTCCCTTTCTAAAAGCCTTTGGCACAGCCAGGCTGCTCTTTATTTATGGTGGCACGAAACAGCCGGCTACAGTCCAAAAGTTCTTATTTTAGTTCCTTCGACATAATCTGAAAACTTCTACGCTGGGTTTTACAACAAGGTATTTTTAGCTCCAATACCGTTCCAGGTTTTTTCCCCGCAAACATTTGTCTTTTAGCACGTCATTCATATATAACAAAAACATATGGTGAGAGGGAGAGAGGGATTTGACAACACTACTAAGCTATTAACTCTTTATACTTTATACTGTATAATATAGTATATATTGTGAATTATTATTATTATTATTACAATTTTAAATAAAATAGATGTTTTCTCTTTTAATATATTTTAAAACGTAATATATTCCTGTGATGGCAAAGCTGAATTTTCAACATCATTCCTCCAGTCTTCCGTGTCACACGATCCTTTAGAAATCATTCTAATATGCTGATTTGGTAAACATTTCTTATCATTATCAATGTTGAAAACAGTGCAGATATTTAAAATAGAAATATTGTGTAACAAAGTAAAAACCTGTCACTTTTGATCAATTTAATGCATTCTTGCTGAATAATAGTATAAATGTATTTTCTTGTCCAAATTTTAAGTTGTATAAATTAAGATTGTGAAGTAGTATATTTAAAAATTTACATTAACCTTATTTAATAAATTATAAATCATACGTGTTACCATATTTATTAGTGTGTGTTTGCATATTTGCATTTCTCACTATTTTTTAACCAAATTATCTTTTTGCAGATCATTAAAATGATCCTACAATGTGACAAATTAGTTATTTAAAGTTTGTAAATAGTCTGTTTATAATAATTATACCTGAATTACAAGGAAATGTAGTTTGAAGTACTTTTCAATTAAGTATAAGATATCAGGGCACTGCTATCACTGTTTGAAATAGTTACTTATGAAACTTTCCTCTAAAACTGTTCACGTCTTTACTCAGGATGTCCTTTGGTCATATGTGTGGTGTCTATGACCTCGTCACTAAACAGCTACGGAGAGTCCGGCAAGTAAGTTACCATGGGTCATGGCAAAATCCAGGTTGAAGAGAAAAGATGACTTACGTCATTTGTCCATCTTGTTTTGTCTTTCTCTATATTAGTTGCTGGCTGTCTCTGAAGAATGGGGCGATTTGGGCTTTTGTAGCCCCTGCTCTGTTTGTTATTATGGTAAGCAGCTGTTAATAAGGTGTGTTAAATGCACTACATTAGGTGAGCATGACAGGAACACTTGTAATGTTGTAATCTCTGCCATCCAGGTGAACATTGGCATTTTGATAGCTGTGACACGGATCATATCCAGGATCAGTGCTGAAAACTACAAGGTTCACGGAGACGCCAACTCTGTGAAGTGAGTTTATCTGCTATCATGATTGTAAAATCAGCCATCGTGCGGTTGCTTTTTGTCATATGCGTGATTGTGTTTCTAGGCTTACGACTAAAGCGGTGGCAGTACTCTTGCCTATCCTGGGCATATCGTGGATCTTTGGGGTCCTAGCGGTGAATGACCACTCCCTGCTTTTCCAGTACATGTTTGCAGTGTTTAACTCACTACAGGTCAGGAATCACTACTGTGTAAAATAACAGTTTCACCAGCAAACCGATTGATTTTCACTTAGTTTACAGCCTCCAAAGTCAATAGCACGTTCGCCAAACAATGACAGCTTTAAAAAAATATGAGACATAACAATGTTTGAAATGACTTTGGACCTGGACTGACTTGTAAGAACTTTTGCAGATGTGAATTGGAGCGCTTTCACAACATTTAGTGTTATCTGTTGTTTTTCTTTTATTCCTCAAAGGGATTCTTCATATTCCTGTTTCACTGTCTGTTAAACTCTGAGGTAAGCGTGTGTTTGTGCAGCTGTGTCAGAAGTCTGTGCTGTATGTCAGCTGAAAATCTCTGATTAAGTGTAATCGCCATCTAGTGATGTTAATTTGATACTGCATTATGTGAAAGCATTTACAGAGAAACACTTTTAAATTATTACAATCTCGTTTCCATATTAAAACCAGAGCAAATGTGTCAATCATGCTGTTTGTTAACTGGTTTCATGTCTTGTTACTGCTCTACAGGTGAGGGCTGCTTTCAAACACAAAACCAAAGTGTGGACTTTAACCAGCAGCTCAATCCGCAACATCAACGTCAAACCTTTCAACTCGGACATAGTGAGTAATTCCAGTTCTTTTCATTTTTACATTTGTTGTTCATGACCAGTGAATTTAAACAAACACTTGTGAAAATGATGTTTTTTAATGAATTAAATGTAATATTTTTGGACAATTAATTGCATATTATGTACAATAAAACACATTATAGTTTAAATTTATATTAAATGCAGTTAGCTGAACTTGAGAGTGCATTTTTGACCCACTGAAGTAGAACTTGAGTTCATCTTTTTGTAATTTTATAATTACTTCTATTTGAAACGTGGATAATGTACACTGCCAAATGTACTGACAAGCATTTATGGTAAACTAAAATGTACTTACATATCATTACTAATAAAAGTTGCATCATGCCTTTAAATATATTTGTAATTGCACTAGGGCTGTCAAATCGATTGATCAAAAATAAAAGTTTGTTTATATAATATAATGTGTGTAAATCACACATTTTTTGATGAAGCTGATGATGAATATAAAAAGCTAACTTTTATTATAATATCAAATAACACACCACAGTACACTTAATCGCATACTTTACAAGTGCTTTAGTATTAGTATTTTAGAAAGTGCTTTTAGTTAGTCAACTACTTCTTTAAAGCATGACAAAAGATTACAAGTAAACATAATATGAGTACTTAAAAGTAAAACTTGTAAGTTTACATTATTACACACTTAAGTGACTTTTTTTTATCATTATTATATTAATTGCAAGTGAGGTCATGTAATAATAAAATTTAATTTTTTTTTTTTTTTTTAAGTACACTACAAGTGCACATTCAGTACAAGTAAGCACACTTCTTTTTCACAAGGGTATTAGAACACAAGCCTGTATTAATATGGTTTTCTTTTGCAGATGAACGGCAACAAGGGCGGTGTGACTCCCACAAAGATGAACACATGGGACAAAAGCACCAACTCAGCCAACCGCATAGATTTGTCAGCAGTATAATGGCTTCTGGTCCAAACAGAGCAAGAGGACAACAGCATAGCATTTCTTATAGAACATGTGCCTTTCTATATCACACTTTAAATGGACTTCAAATGATGAATTAGCTACAAACACTTGCAGCTAAATGTAGGATAGTTAACTCACAACACAAAGTTCTCTGATGTCATTTCCTCCTGCTGATGAGCTCTCTAACACAAACGTAGGATGAAGACACACGACCCATTGTTGGGATGAAGGAGTTCACGGTTTGCTAAAAATGTGGTGTGCTGAGGAAAACACACTAACTCTCACAGACAGGAGACTCTCCTGAGATACAGTACCTGTACTGTAACAGTGTTTCCTTGCTTTGATTTTTTTGGACCCCACACTAGACCTGTGCTACATTTGGACCACTGTTTGGCCATCCTTTAAACAAAGGAATCATCGAGAACAAAGTCTGGAGTGTCTCAGCTTTAATGAGAACACTTTTGCAACCGGCCTGAGTGAAGTAGCAGCTTCTATTAATCCATGTCCACCTGTCCATCGGCTATGGCTTAAAATTAGACCTGGAAGAGAAGTACAATACTGGCGAAATTCTCTGGAGAGCTTCCTCATTATTGTGATGGTTTTCTCTCTTTAAAAAAAAAAAATCTAGTAATGTAAATGGCACTTGTGTTAAACCAAATAGGCTTTTTTCAAAAAGAGGTCAGTGAAAATAAGTGATGAACCTCCACAATATGTTGATGGTCAACCTCAGAAGGTCATTTATAATATTGCACAACTTTATTATATACGTGTGTGTGTGTGTGTGTGTGTGTGTGTGTGTGTGTGTGTGTGTGTGTGTGTGTGTGTGTGTGTGTGTGTGTGTGTGTGTGTGAATGTTACTTTTTTTAAAAGTAAAAAAAAAATCGTATAATAACAGGGTTGCAGGAGAACTATGAGATGCAGATAAATAATACTGTTTTTGGTGATTAACATAAAGGAATTAATAAATTATGTTAATGTGTAAATACTAATATTAATTATTAAAATAATATGATATTCAAAAATACATTCAGTTTTATACAATGGATATGGCTTTGTTGTATCGTTTAAATAATGTGATGCTGTTGAGAAGGTCAAGACCTCTAAAGTTGGACAAGCCTTACAGACATTTGGTGTGTTTCATGTTATGTTTCATGTTAGAAAATACTTTATTTAATAATTCCTTAGAACAGTAAACATGGGACTTGTGTCTCAGTAATTAAACACCTAATTGTACCCTATTCATGCACAGTGCCAAATAGTTTTCTCATGTCATGATATATATCAGTTTGCGTCATTTCATAAAGGTGGACACTTCTGTTATGTATATAGCACAGACACACACACAGCCATGCGTAATTGTGTAATTGCGTCATTGTCTGTAATTGTGCCATCGTAGAAGTATTTATTGGTACCAAAACAGGTCAGTGTATTATCAATGTGTCACCACATACAGCATATCTTTAAATTATTGTCGTCATGTTCCAACAAGACTTTGATACTGCTTAAAAGATCTTATTCAGTTTCATAATACGTATTTTCTCAACATTATAGCTTAATCAGCTATTGTTTGTAGTTTGTGAGTGAATGCCTTAGTGTTCATGCTCTCCGCAAAGAACAAATCGCAGAAGGTACTTTGTTTTAGTACCAACATTTCAAGAGAGTTTCTCCCAAATGAACATTTAAAGGCCAAGTGCACTTCATGTCTGATTGTTATTTAATATTTGAAAATAATGGTTTATGCAGTGTCTCTCAATCAAGGGACATTCACTATATCTGTGTCTTTAACCCATTCATGTGATGTTTTGCTTTTGAAAATGTTGTTATTATTATCAGCAGGAACATAGTGATAGTACACCATATAAGATTGGATTTACACATGCTTCAGAGGTATTAAATAGCGCAGTATGATCTCAGAACTCACACACAAATGGCCATAGCAGAGTTTTGAGATGATGCTGTAAAATATAAAGTGACTTTAACAGAGAAAGTGACTTAGCCCTCCAAATTCCAGTGAAGAGTGTTGCTCTTAAGTTTATAATGTGAGAAATCTTTCTGTGAAATTCTTTTTCTTTTTATTGTTTTCTTGATTTATTCTGTTGTAATGCAAATGAATTGTCACAGTTCTCTTTTATCCAAAATAAAACTTTTATTTAAGTCTGAAAACTGTACTGTGATATGACATACATGCGTTGTACATATTTGTAAGTCCTATATTCCTACATATCTCTTTTATAAGAGTGTCATTTATAAGAGATCTGATTATTCATTTTGAGGGTAAACCTGAAGAATTTATTTAATATAACCAAAAAAAAAAAAAAACTGCAGAAATCTGTCACTGTTCATTTCAAATATCAGTTTCCTGATGTGAATTCCTAACAAACTCTCGCCATAATGCTGACTGCTTATTTACCAAGAGGATGGGAATATGTGATGGATATTGATGAGCTTATTAAATGTATTTTCTGTGTTTATGTTGGACAGGACCCCCTCTGTGAGTCCTTCATTAGGGTTTACCGTGAAGAATGATTTCATATGGAGAGTGAGGCATTGCAACCATTCCCATGCTGATCGTCTTCACATGTAAAATAAAAACTGATGACATTTTCATTGTATTTGCCACATTATATTTTAATGAAAGTCATTATGTAATATGCCCTGTACAGCTAATTTGAATAAAACTGTCTCTTTAGACATTGCTGCATTTGAGTTTTAATTTACCATTTTATGTTTTAAAAACATTTCCTTCTAATTAAGCTTTGAGAATTCGAATTCAGCTATAATCCTATAGCCTACTATTCAGAGACGATTTCCAGGGGTTTTATATTTTACAAGTGTTTTATTATCACAGAAATAACAGCCTGATGGTGGTGGTCCTGAAAGCATCATTAAAACGCTTGGGACGAAATAGTATTGCAACTTAGCCGTTTAAAATGTTATGTATTCCTGTGATGGCAAAACTGAATTTCCAGCATCATTCCTTCAGCTTTCTTCAGAAATCATTCTAATATCGTGATTATTTACTCCTCAATAAACTTTTCCTATTATTATCATGTGCTGGTAGTGTATCTAATACGTTACGCACACCCAATGAGTGAAGAAAGAAACGGACCGCAGACAGTAGAATGAAAAACAAACAGACAGGACTGAACATTAGTCTCATAATGTTTTACTGCTGCTTTTTTTTTTTTTTTTTTTTTTTGTGCCAAGACAGGACTGGAGAGAATGACGCTTGTTCTGCAGGAAGTGTCATCATATGGCTCATGTCAGAATTAGTGATACACATTAAAAACCTCTTACATGCTCGATGTCTCATAGATTTGGCCGATTACAGCGTGACCGGGTGGAGTACAGTTGAGATACAAAAGCAGATTATGCAGATTCATTGATTACGTTCACTGCAAATGACAGATGAAGCTCCCAGGCGGCTTTTTCAAATGTAGGTTTAAAGGAGTGCTGCTTATCAGCCACACGTGTTTTATGGGAAGAAGGGGAGCAGAATATGAATAATGATCCACCAGTATCATATATCGTTAGGTTTGGGGTGGAGGTGTTTATATGCCAAACGTTCAATTTAATAATATGAATGATATAATAACCCAGGCAGAGTGCTCACATAATGTTCTTATTCATTCAGTGAATAGGGTGATGCAAACAGTATTGACGTCCAAAAGAGAAGACAATGACCAGGACTCTTAAATGTGATTTACTGAAAAACGACATGGAAAACTGTTCCTGATCCTGAAGACGATCATTTGGGAATGCTGCCTCTTTTTTAATCATCTCCTCATGGAGTAAATTTCCTGTTACAGGGATGGTGGAAAGATGCCATCAGTCTAATTCGTTCCAATGAAAACAAAAACGCAGAGAAAAAACAATTAAAAACGAAATTTCTCACTAGTCATAGCCTATATCTCACAAACCTAAAGAATGTATGACCTGTCATGTAAATAGGCTTTAACAATACCGATATCTTAATAATACATCTTTTCATATTGCTAATACTGATAAATCACACATATCTTAGGCTACACCTTTTCATTGGCTAGTACACGTTCATCTATCAAAACTTAAAATTCAATCTCTGACTTGTGTCCAGAGCGTTCGGTTAATGGTATTTACCGTGATTAGTGTGTGCGAGTGTAATAATGCACTTTTACCACAAGAGGACAATGTTGTCATGTCTAGATGGTCATTGAAATGAGGACAATGTCTAGATTCGCGCTTTTTTTTTTTTTTTTTTTTTTTTTTTGAGAATAATATATTTATTACAACAGATTACACAGTAAATAACAATCTTGTAAACACAGCAAACATTTTACACCCTATTCTCTCTCCCATCACCCCATCCCCAAGCAAAAGAAGATAAAGAAAAAGAAAGAAAGACAAAAAAAACTAAAAGAAATAAAAAGAAAATTAACATTTTAAATATACCTAAATCAAGTAAAGAGTGTTTCCCAAGTCTGTAAATAAGATCATGATATTACCCTACTCCCTCAGAGCTTGTTGTAGCAGGCTATCAACATTAGCATTGTGCCTTAAGAAGCTAAAGGTCTTCAGACATCTTCAAAAACTTTTGTTTCTTTCTGACCATATACGTGATCTTTTCCATTGACATGTTTGACTCCATTTCTTTGATCTACTTTCCAATTCTTGGCTCATTCATATTTTCCCAATTGAGGGCAATTATTGGTTTAGCTTGTAAAATACACATTTCAATGAATCTGACCTCTTTGCTTTGTAAGAGCAGATTGTTAGGCTATAGACCCAGAATAAAAAGCTTAGGATCCAGTGGTAATTTCTTTGACAGAATTTGGTCAATCATATCAATTATAGCCTACCTTGCCAAAAAGGCTTCACTTTCTCGCATTCCCATATAGCTTACAGTGGTACAGTGTACCACTTGCCTCATTGCACTTTATACATGTATCAGGAATATTATCATTAAACTTAACAGGAGTTATATACACTATATTGCCAAAAGTATTGGGTCACCCCCTTCTAATGAACAGGTTTGACTACTTTAGTCATTTCCATGAGTACAAATCTTAATGTTTAAGCATATAATGATATTCTAGGAATTGTGTGCTTCTAATTTTAAAGCAACAGTTTGGACAGGACCCTTTTCTATTCTAACATAACAATGCCTTTGTGTATAAGGCAAGGTTCAAAAAGAAATGATTGATTTAGTCAGTGAGGAAGAACTTGACTGAAAGCCAAGTCCTGATCCAAGATGAACACCTCCGGTGTGACTTTAAATGCAGATCTTGAGCCAAAAACTCTTTACTAAACACCAATGACTTGTACATATGGGTATAGTCATTTTAGACACTTCCAAAACTGTTGCAACAGAGATGGAAATACAAATCTTTGTTGCCACAGTTTTGGAAGTGCCTTTTTCTGATCTAAAGAAGGGGGTGTCCCAATACATTTGTCCATAAGTCATTGGTGTTTGGTAAAGAGTTTTTGGCTCAAGATCTTGGATTCAGACTTGGCTTTCTGCAGACCAGTCAAGTTCTTCCACACTGACTAAATCAATCATTTCTTTTTGAACCTTGCCTTATACACAGAGGCATTGTCATGTTAGAATAGAAAAGGGTCCTGTCCAAACTATTGCTCATACAAAGAGGAAATTGAACCTTTATCATAACAGTGACCTGTGATTGCTGCCTCTAACAGGGAAATGACAGGAATATCTAATGAATGATTTTGAGATGAGGATATAAAGCTTCTATGTTGAAGATATTTGAGAGAAAAAAAATGGGTCTTTGGAATGCCATATCTGTTTGATATTTCTGCAAAGGACATACAAACGTCATCCTCATTGTACATGTCTTGCACTTTCCTTAACCCTTTTTAAGCCCACATCCAGGCAGATGTACCCTGGGACATTTATTTTGCCAAACAAAGTTGGTAAACAATTTCTTAATTCTAGTAAACAAAGATGAGGGAGGGGGTAGGGGAATATTTAGCAACAAATAGAGAAATTTTGGGAGTATATTCATTTTTAGGATATTTATCCTGCCAATCACTGAGATGGGTAAAGATGCGCAGGGTTCTACTGACGAGGTAGTAGTTTCCAAAGTTGGGTCATAATTTATCTGAGCAATCTTAGTCACCTCATGAACAATTTTTATACCCAGATATGTAAAATGATCTGTTGAATTGAAGATAGAAGCATAATTTTGGTTATTTTTCCTCTCTGTTTCATTAAGTAAAGTTGAGCTTTTTATGTTATCATGCGATTTCATTATCTGGAATATGTGAATTGACGTGAATTAACAAATAAATAAATAAATAAGGATGGTTCATGGATTTGAAAAGAATAAAACAGGTTAATTATTCATTAACTTTACAATTTTTGTCTGTAATTTATTAATTATGATAATGGTGTTAATGTACATCATGATAGGCTGTATTAATAATAATGAATAATTGCTATTAAATTATTATTATTAGTAGTAGTATATTAACTACTACACTACTGCTCAAAAGTTTGGAATAATCAAGATTTTTTAATGTTTTGAAAAAGTCTCATATGCTGACCAAGGCTTCATTTGTTTGATTAAAACAGTTTAAAACGATAATATTGTGAAACAGTATTACCATTTAAAAGAACTGTTTTGTATTTTAAAATATTCTAAGAATGTAATTTGTTCCTGTGATGAATTTTCAGCAGTCAATGCTCCAGTCTTCAGTGTCACATGATCTTTCAAAAATCATTTTAATATGCTGATTTGCTGCTGAAACATATCTTATTATTATCAATATTGAAAACCTTTTTTTTTGAATGGCTATGTAAATAAGATTGTTAAATAGAGAGAAAAGAACTTAATACTTTTATTCAGCAAGGATGCATTAACTTGATATAAAGTGACAGTTATTTAAACTAGGCCTATCTGTTCATCAAAGAATCTTGAAAAAATAAAGTATCACAGTTTCTACCAAAATATTAAGCAGCAAAAGCTGTTTTCTACATTGATAAGAAATGTTTCTTGAGCACCAAATCACATTAGATATTATAATCTGATATTAGCATATTAGAATGATTTCTGGAGGATCATGTGACACTGAAGACTGGCTGCTAAATATTCAGCTTTGCATCACAGGAATAAATTACATTTTAAAATATATTACAAAAGTAAACGTTTAAAATTGTAATAATATTACTGTTTTTACTGTATTTTTGATTAAGCATATATGTAGCCTTGGTGAGCATAAGAAACTTCTTTCAATCATTATTATTATTATTATTATTACCAGCTTTTGACCAGTAGTGTATATTTGTTCACATACTGAAGTCAACATCAGCAGTTCACGAGGGTTAGCATTTTGACCCGGCTCCTTGACACGCGCATGCGCACACTGAGCCACTGGTGTGCGGACAGAGCGGTAGTGCGCATGCGTGTAATGCACACGCAAGTTTCAAGCTTTGTTTGGAAAGTGACGAGCAAAACAGCGCAGTATACCGAGGCGTCACGACCGAGTCTGTTTCTGACAGTTTCCCAATCTAATTTAGTACACTTGGTGACATACTTTTGAACAAAGTGTTAACATAATACGGTCAAGATGACAGTGACTTTGTTTTTAATAACAAGTAGGTAGCGAATGCCGATCATGACCGAAGTGTCAGATTGTTTGGGCGCAAAGCAGCGGATGGGAAGCGACAGACGGGTCCAGTTGTGCTGTGTCCTGCTCACACGGATCCCTCACACCCTGACCTCTCTCACCTGTGGATTTACTGAGCGGTTTTAAAGTCTATACGCGATGGAAATCGTTGGAAAATTCGAGTTCAACAGGAGGGACTTGATAGGACACGGCGCTTTTGCTGTGGTGTTCAAAGGAAGACATAAACAGGTAACGTTAACGCTAAGATTTACGTTTCGTAATGTTTATGCCAGTTGAGCTGTATACTGCGGCTTTTTATGTGTGGAAAAAGTACTCTACACGAATGTCATATAACGTAAATCGATGTCTTTATTCACAGAAACATGATTTTGAAGTGGCGGTGAAATGCATTAACAAGAAAAACCTCGCCAAATCACAGTCCCTCCTAGGAAAAGAAATCAGGATATTAAAGGTGAGCTTCGTAGTTAAACCTTGGGTGCGCACAATTTCGCTTGCTACACTTTTAATGTTATTTATTTATTTAATTTTATGTATTTGTTTATCTATTAAATATCCTCAGATATAAGGTAAACATTGCGAAACTCGACTTCTCGCTATCTGAAAGGCTTCTACACGGACCAAACAACGTTTAGCTATTTATATAAACAGTGTAAAGGGTTTGGAAAATATCACCAGCTCCTTATAGTAGCAATTGCATCTATGGCTTCTGCTCACTAATATACTGAATGTGTGTTTTCGCCAGGAGCTGAAACATGAGAACATTGTCAGTTTACTGGACTTTCAGGTATGTACCTACTAATTGTTTGCTAATGTAGTTGTTCGAGGTGTATGTGTAAGCCAATTGTGTTATTTTAAGTGGTTTCTATTCTGTTTAAACATACAGCTTTTTACATGTTATTGAAGTTATTTATAACTCGAATATCGCATGGCTCACTGTTGATATTATGGGTGCAGTTCCCTTCGTCTGATTGGTTAAACTTTAAGCCCCGCCCCTGACGTTACGCACTGTGGGCAATTTATCAGCAGTTTTAGCCTAGTGAATAGATGTGGACTATTTATGACTCACTGTGAGTAATGATTTCATGTTGCATTCTCTTGCATCAGAAACAGTCAAATCATTATCTGATTTCAAGCTAGACGTGAGAGGCACAGTAAATTAATCATCTCAAATATCTCTTGTGGCTAAAGTATTAAAAGTAAAGAGGCAAGAAACAATTGCAGCCGTGACAGGTGTCTATATGTCTGTTGAAGTACCTGACACCTGTGCATGCATTAGCCAGCACCTGCCGGCCCAGCACACCTATTTAACTGCCCGTCTCTATCATTTGCATACAGAACAGACGTTGTCTGATGTAGGATACCCTTATCAATGCATCTTAATGAATAGAGGACAGGACTCCAGGCAGTCAGGCTGATCTGATGACAGGTGGTTGTCTCAGGTGTGGAGAGATTAAGAGACACAACACATTGTGTTACACCTTCCATCCTGCAGTGTTGTGCCCTTGAGCAAGTATGACAGGTTTACTTCAGATTGTTTGTACTGTTAAAATACCAGAAGACAAGATAAAAGAACAAATTAAGTTAAATTTGAAAATATATATATGTTGTTTATTAGTTTAATCACATATAAAATTCCTCTTCTTATGTAATATATAATTTTTTTAATTATTTAATAAATTTAATTATAATTTAAATATATAAATTAAAGAAAAAAAAAATCTAAATAAAACACAACATAATATTTACCTGTATCTCATTGACCAAAAGAAGGGGAGTGTGAACATGTTAATGTTTTGTTAAATTATTGAAATATTAACTTAAAATCTCAAAGTCAAAGGGGTTCAGCTGACACAAAAGTTTGGAAATCTCAGATCTAAATTAAGGTACAATTAAAACAAATTGTTAATGAAATGGATCTTTTTAGTGTAACCGCATTACTTCACTGCACAAGGCATCTAGTCCCTGATTGCTCTTTTAAATTGTAACTTTTAACTGAATTGCATAGTTAGGCAAACCTCTCACCACAATATCCTCAGAGAATGACCTGACAGTGAATGCACACTAATAATTCATGCTCACTCCATCATGCTTCACACACTGTTAGAACCGACATAGGTGCATTTGATACTATACAAGCCTGCAATTATAGGACCACCTCCTTTAACTGGCTCCAGTATCAGTCTAATTTACATCTGGCCAGCACTTACGGTATTTGTATTGGGTTTGCCCACCCATCAGGGTCGATCAGCTGCTCAGCACACAGCCACCAAGCAGTGGATCCACCTGACAGCACAAAGGGCACAGGTGGATGGCGGCTGTCCTGCGTGAAAGCTGAACAATAGCACAGGAAATAACACTTGTGCTTAGTCAGTGAAACCCAACTCTCATCCCCCATGCCACACTCATGGAAACCTTTAACTTTGTTCGTTAAGCTTTGTTGTTTTAGTCTTTTGTTGTGGCGAAACTCTTTTGTATTGTATGCTAATGGATCGTAATGTTTTGACAGTTGTCTCCAGGGCCTGGTAAATATGTCTAGAGAAGATAATTTAAGTGTATTTTGCCCTGTGTGTGGTCTATAGCCTTGGGCAGGGCTTTACTTAGTTTACTTTGCATTACTGCTGATGGCCTGGTTTCATTTCTCACCGGTTCAACACACACACACACACACACACACACACACACACACACACACACACACACACACACACACACACACACACACACACACACACACACACATACACACACATACAGGGGAAGCTTAACGTTAAGACTTTATCCACAATAATTGTGTCACACTTATAAAATTAGCTGTTACACAACTTTGAAGTCATAAGGGGCTGTTATCTTTTATGAAACAATTTTTTTTTGCTTGTGTAATATGCTATTTAAACAGACATGCTCAATAAAGCACTCTGCTCCCAGCACTCTGTCACGCCGGCCGGCTGCTGATCTGTATGTCAGTCAGCTGTGGGTAATGACACCTCCTGCTTCTGTCCTGACTGCGGCGACACGCAGGGCCTGCATGGACATCGGCCAAATGGGACTTTTGTTGCACAACAAGTGGGCCATGTAAATGCCTCATTCAAACTGGTCACCATGGCTCTTGGCCTGTTTGTGGACATATTGATCTGCTCCATTAAACCTTTCAGGAGCAAAACTTCTACAGTAAAAATACATGGACATGAAAGGGTAACAAACCATCTAGAATCCACATCAGGTTTGATTATGCAGGCTAGAGGTCAAAGGCCATTTTTGAGGTGGTTTCTCCTAGTGACTACTGCACTATAAGAGCCTCTCAGTAGTCTTGATTTAGTCACTAAAGAGCATTTTGTTGCACTGTGTGTGCATTTATTTTGTGCACTGATTAGCATAAAAGCAAAGTATCTTTAGTGGTCTGAGACAGAAACGTCTTTCAAACATGCTTGCTATACAGACGGGGTTTGAAATATGGCCAAATTATTATTAAATGAACACAGTAGGACATCCACTTTATTCATTAATAATAATAATAATAATAATAATAATAATAATAATTATTATTATTATTATTATTAATTGTTGTAATTATTACAATTATGTATATGAATGTAATGATTAATTATGTGTATTAAATTTGTAACGTTATTGTAAATAATTTACAGGGTTTTTTACAAGTTTATAAGTAGTAGTTTACACAATAATAATAATAATGATAATTTGTTTGGACTTTACAGTTTTATTTTTAGCTTCAACAGACTGTGAAACCAAAAAAAAAAAAAAAAACTATAGCTATGTCATAACCTCCTGTGCATTACATTTTCCTGCCCTACTTACCCATTAAAGTTTGCACAAAATAGAAAAATGAAATGCAATAAATAAATAACTCAAACGTAAAATGAGAAATTTCTGTACCTGAAAGAGTGCATACAATATAACCTGTCGTGAAATGCCGGCACACATTGTGATTTGTATTGCTCGTGAGCTCACTCTATAATAACAGACTATTCATAGAAAGCTTAGGTAATTGAAGGCTTTGTATGCTGAGTCAGTGTGAGTCAGTGACATCTGTTGAGAATCCAGCCCGAGGTCTGTCCTCATCTAGACAAAGAAGAGTTCGTGCCATGGCTGTCATATGGCATGTTGCTGGGTGTTTCTTTAATATAATCAATTGCAAATGTTTAATGGTTCGTCACATGTCTCTGTTTGCAGGAGATATCGGGATGTGTCTATCTTGTCATGGAGGTGAGTCAAGATGGCGAGCTGCACCTCTCACATACCCACTGTAAACCTCAAAATAGACTTGTTAAGTAGAGAAAAAAATCAGAGGTCAAATTTCACCTCCCCTTGCAGGATGTCCTTTATGCTAAGCTTAATTCAAACCTCTCTGTTATTATTGTCAGCATAAAGCCATTTGAAGCCCTTGTGTTATTGTGATTACTCTTTCTTTTGAAGAGAGTTGGTTTTGTGTTGACTGTACACTTAGTGTTTGTCTGTCTCCTCTTACAGTACTGCAATGGAGGAGACCTGGCCGAGTATTTACACTGTAAGTACACTAGCCTCATTTCAACCTGTCATCTGTACTTCACCATTATATGTGTCACTGAGTGTTACAAATTAGGAAATTGATAATACAGATTAATAAATGGATAATGGTACAAGTGAGGTGTCTAATTTTTCCATGTTATTATATCTGCTTGGTCTATTTCTGTAGCTGGTCAGGGTAGACATATTTTAGTGCAGATTTTATTGTAGAACCTTTGCACAGGCTTTGGAGCAGCACAGAGGCTCCACAACACAACAAAGATTTGAACCTGTATGCAGTTGTTGACAAATTGAGATGCATCAAGAATACTGGCCAATACTAATAATTATTTTCATTTCATGGTTGATATTGAAACTTTTTATTGTTTCATCGACATCATAAAAATGTAAATGGGTCAATGACGTGATGCAAATTTTTTGGTGTCCATATGGTTTAATAAAATTTAAAAGGGTTCAAATTTCTAAATAACTGTGCAAATTAATTGCATACATTCTCTTTTTTGTGGACCAAGTCTAACATTTCTGAGAATATTTGGGGGATTATTGCAAAAATGTCAATGTGGTGTAACCGTAAAAACCTTAAAAACCAAAAAATGTTTAAAAAAGGTGAAATTATCAATAAAACACCAGATCGGCTAGTTTGGCATAATTGTACATTAGTACTATTAGTAAATAAAAGTAAATGGAGCACCATTGCTCTGAATATTGTAATTAATTTGGGGAATTATGGGAGTCAAAATCAAGTCAAATTCCTTGAATGTCAAGGTGGTGTAACCACCATTCAAGGAGCCATTTTGTTAATATTTTGCAAGAAGATCGTGTGACAGGAAATTATATCACAGAGAAGGACCTCTGGTTATACTAACTTCTGCATGCAAAGGTTAGTAACTCTCTTTAAAATGTGAGAGAATTTGACATTTTTAGGGTATGATCAGGTATTCTTAGGTATACATGTCAAATGGTATGACCTCAGAAATACATTGATAATTCATCATTATTATGAAAATGAGTATTAACTTTAAAAATGACATTTGAAATATTCCCACCAAGGCCATGTACTTACGTAGGTGTCCATGGTAATGCATGTCAAATTTGATTTTAAATTGAAATGTCAACCATTTGACTCCTATTACAAGCCTTTCTATTTGGGGCCAATTTAGTCAGATATCACTAGTTTATGATGCTGATTAAAGATGTAATATAAACTAACCAACTATTCTAAACTATTTTCAAGTGTTAAATGTTATATTTTTTGAGAAAGTGGTTCTTTATCTACAACTTTATTATTAAAGCTCTGTAAGTCTAGGATAAAATAATTATGTTGCACAACATTAGTGTTTGTGAAATGTTTTGGCTAGCTTTAATGCATATTTCTATTCCATTCACTTAACATTTTAAAGGGACAGTACACCCAAGAATGAAAATTACCACCTGATTTACTCACCTTCAAGCCAGCCAAGGTGCATATGACTTTCTTCTTTCAGATGAATACAATCAGCATTATATTAAAAAAATGTCATGGTTCTTCCAAGCATTATAATGGGTGATATTCAATAGTCCAATAGAAGTCCAATAAACTGCATCCATCCATCATAAAAAGTGCTCCAGAAGGCTCCTGGGGTTAATAAAGGCCTCCTGAAGCGAATCAAGGTGATTTTCATTTCTGAGTGAACTATCCCATTAAGCAATATATAGTTTCATATAATATAATGTAATATATACATAAATTATTTAATAATGTAGCAGAAGGAAGTGGGTGAGCACATTTGAACATAAATTCAGTGATAAAAATGTTATCCAAAGATTGTAGTTTACATCTGTAAAATACAATTCATTAAATTTCTGACATTTTATAATTCATATGATATAACAGAGCCCATTTTTCCCCAATAGATGCCACAATACAATACGAAAATTAAAATTACAATAGGAGACATGAGTTCACTGTACATCACTCTGATGATTTCTTGTCAGATATTGTTTCTTAACTCTAATTACAGTATGACACATGAGATCACGGTTCATCACTATGATAATTTAGTGTGGGCAGAAGGTTTTTTTTTAGCACTGAAAAAAAGCACTTGTTGACAGTCATGCTTGATTTTTAGTGTCAATTTCTTCAACGAACAATGGCCTTTGGCTGTAGAAGCAACATGGTCAGGTGGTGTAACTGGTTTGTGTCAATTGGCGTAACCAATATTTTTCATAAAAATATAATTATATACAGGAAAATTAATGTGGAATAAAATGTAATCATTTAGTTTAGTATAATAATATGTTTTTTTTAAAACATTTTTTACATAATTTTTCAAAGATTATTTAGAAAAGAATTTGTGTTTTCAGCATATGTCCTGCCAAATATTGCAAACACGTATTAAAATTTACATTTAGAGACAACTCTAATAAAATCTATTTTTGTGTGATATTTTAAAATGAAGTATTTATTTCTATGAGTAAGCGTACATGCCATCTACGTGGATAAAATATTTAATATTTCTCATTCTTTAGCGGTTACACAATTTGACATTTTCATGTACATTCAGTCTTAACTTTTGTAAAAAAAAAAATGGTACACATGTCATTTTTAACTACATAAAATCATCATAAACACGCTGTGTATATTTTAAAATACCTGATGCATGTTTTTAAAACAAGTTTTTAAAATATTTTTGAATTTCTCATCTTGCCAACCCCTTTTTGTCACTAACCCAAATACTAAAAACTAAAGCCAGCTAATAAATGCAAAGTAAAAGTGAAAGTAATGTTAGGCATCACAGCATTGTAATGTACATTGTGAAAAATGTATATTAATTTTTAGATTACATTTAACAGTGTTACTAAATTATTAGTGTTTTTACGGTGTTTAGATAGTGTTTGATAAAAGGTTATCAAAGGTTATCTAAATGTAAAAATATTGGAAATGGCCAATATCAGACAATATAATTATTATTGATTAAAAAAAAAAAAAAAAACATATATATATATATATATATATATATATATATATATATATTTGTCCTTTAACTGATATGGTTTAGTGCTTCAATCAGCTTATTTCAGTTTCAGCTTATTTCAGTTTTGTCTTATTTCATTTAGTCACCAAGGCAACATTTCTGGTTTTGTTAGTTTTTTATCTAATATTTACATTTTATTTTAGCTTTATTAAATTAACAAAAATGTTTTACTAGTTTTAATGAATGATAATAACCATGCTTGATATATTGTGCTTCAATATTCTTTTTAGGATGCAATTTTTGCATTGTTATTTCATCAACATCTGATGATGCATCCTAAAGTTTGTATAATAAAGATTGATTGTTGACGGAATTTTAGACAAAAGTCAGTTTCTTGAAGGTTGAAACCTTGAGTTTTCTTTGGTCTGGGACTCGCTCTTGAAACTGCAGAGACATTTTCAGCAAACAAACAACTTGCCTGACTTTCCTGAGAAAGATAATTCAGGACCTCTGAGAATAGCTTGCTTCACACATGTGCTGCCACAAATAGAGCCTCTTTGGAAGTGGTCTCATCCACACACATGCATTTCTTTGGGGTTAAAATACATCTTCATCTAACCATAAAGTTTCCAGCATGGCTATATTTACCATGTTTGCATTGGCCGCTCTATTTTAAGCTGTCAGACTTTGAAGCGTTGTTAGGTCCCATGCCAGTCTAGTCATAGGGGTCATGTTTGCCTTCACCCGCTCACCTCTTGCCACAGGCTCATAGGCACAGAACCAAGATCCCCTGCTGAAACTCAA
This sequence comes from Acrossocheilus fasciatus, assembly GCA_036784905.1. NCBI lineage: Eukaryota > Metazoa > Chordata > Actinopteri > Cypriniformes > Cyprinidae > Acrossocheilus > Acrossocheilus fasciatus. Next base: position 18,792,942 of record CM071945.1, read on the forward strand.
GCCACAGCCTGACCTCATCCACCTGTCAGTCTGTTATCTGCCCTGTCCTGCGGTGGAAAAACATGGGGGCTAAAAATAAGACTGCATGAAACAAGCATGTTTTGAGGGGAAGGAAAGAGGTGACCTGAGAGAAGGGGGGCTTGGGTTTTTGGAAGTGGATGCCTGCCAGACTTTTTGTTTTTGGTGGATGCTAACTCTTTTATAAACAATGATGAAATATCCCACATTTCAGAGTGTTTTCTTAAAGTAGTAAACCGAAATTAAATCAGTTGTTGCTCCTAACTCTTTCTCCATAGCTAAAGGCTCTCTGAGCGAGGACACGATCCGTGTGTTGCTGCAGCAGTTAGCGGGAGCCATGAGTGTTTTAAGGAGTAAAGGCATCATCCATCGTGACCTGAAGCCCCAAAATATTCTTCTTTCATACAACACTGGGCGCAGGTCCAACCCCAACAACATCTGCATCAAGCTGGGTGAGTGTGCTGGGTCAAAGTACACCTTCAACTAAAGGAAACGCAAAGACTGGTTAGGATCAGTTTGTACTGATTATGAGGCTATGAGATTATGAGTTATCAGCTTTGGCAGTGCTTGGTTGTGGTGTTTTTATTCTTGTGTTATGACTGCGGTTTGTTTTAGGTGTTGACGACATTGTTCTGTTTGCTCTTGAGTGTTTTGTAGACACTACGTGTCACTACACAGCTGTGTAAAGTCAAACAACTAAAAGACACTCTCTGTAAACATTTGTGCACCATCTTTCACTACCAAAACAAGCGCTCGAATTGAGTCCTTAGCACCATACATTGATTTTTCTTTCTCTCTTCCTCGCTCACCAGCTGATTTTGGCTTTGCACGGTATCTGCAGGGAAACACGATGGCCGCTACACTCTGTGGCTCTCCAATGTACATGGTGAGTGCTTTACTTCATGTTTTACTGTATATTATCCAAATGTTCAGGAAAATAGGGCTGCACGACTTGGAGAAAAGTCTAATTGCAATTTCAGTTTAAAATGTGATTAAAAAAAAAAATAGTAATAAGTCACTCTGAGATGCTGAAAACACCAGATCATGAGCTGCATGTGTGTAAAAAAGAACATAGTGCCTTGCTTCACTCTAAAATGCACAGCACATGTATTTATTTAATTAAATTGCAGCCTTTCATATTCATGTAGCCCTACTGGAAATTTACAGTATGTCACAATAAAGTGCTGATTTTATTTATCAAAATAAAAGAACCAAGTATAAGATATTCAGACTTGCTCTGTATGACTTACTCCAGATATTTTTGAGTAACTACAGCAAAATGCTGAGACTGCTACTCGTCTTGTTCATTTTTACAGGCTCCTGAGGTCATCACGTCTCAGAATTATGATGCCAAAGCTGACCTGTGGAGTGTAGGGACCATCATCTACCAGTGCCTGACTGGCAAAGCCCCATTTCAGGTCAGTAACATACACACACTAGCAAAAACAGACTTGGATGTATGACCCTGAGAGAGAAAGCATCTTTTAACCTGATATATTCACACTCGCACCCCTGTTCATCATGTGTGGATGCTTCTGTGGTCATGGTTGTAAATTCTCTACTATACATTCTTGGACTTCCTCTTTAAACACTGTGGACTGATTCACTTAAAATTAAAGCCCTTTCATCATTTACTCATCTTCATGTCTCTGGAACAGACCAGAATTTAAGTTTTAAAATGATTTAGTCTTTTATGGTCACCAAGGCTACATTTATTTGATCTAAAATACAGTAAAACACTAAAATATTGTGCAATTTAAAATAACTGCTTTAAAATTTTATATTTTATTTTAGATTAATATTTTTGTGTATTTTAATGTATTTAATGTATGCCTAACATTATTGTTCAAAACAGAATTTATTCAATATATTCATTGTTGCTGAATAAGTATTAATAAGCATAGTATTAATTAAAACAACAACAAAAACACACTTTTGAATGGTAGCATATTGTTATCAAGGAGAAATGCAAGCAATGCCACCGAGTGTTAGTTTCTAATGCGTCAGTCCTGATCATTCTGGATCGCTTCAATTGCGAAAGCGCAACTGGCTGGCACCCTCAGTTATTTATGCCCTGTAGAGTGTGAGACATGATTGTGACATCTTACTGATAAACAAAACCACATGCCTCTGCAACTAAACACACCCTCTGGTTTACTAACAAACACCCATACACACCCATACATACACACACTCCCATCCACATGGGTGGCATCTCTGTAGTTTCACTACCAGAACAGGAAGTTCTTCTTTTTTCTGTGTGATGATCATATTACAAAATATGCATGTGTGTGAAGTTTGTTGCTGCAATACTTCCACTGAATATTGCCACAGGCTGGTCATTAGTTTGTTATTAAAATTCATAACACAGTCCTGAAAAGGTGACGCACGTGCCATTAAGTATTATTTGGATTCTTCAGCTAAGCTTTTAGCAGGGCTGATTTGTGGGTAAAGTTTACCTAGTTGACCGCCGGTCCAGACGGCTAACATGTGAACCCCGTCTGATCACACTGTCACAACTGCATCTATTTATGGGTTTGTATTTTTAGCTTTCAGAAAGAGTTGGTAATTTATCAGGAATTCCTGACAGTCCTGTAACGCAATGTCAGTCTGTGAATGGGTCGAGATGGGTCACTGAGTTCATTTAGAAGACAGATCAGTTGTTTCTATCCTAACCATTGTGTTTATCTCCTCCTGCATGGAAATACTGCTTCAAGTGCTTGTTCCTGCAGCCATTAGAAAGCCTTTATGATTTGTAGAAACAGACATTCAAGTGTAAGATTTAACCTCAGACCTGGAAAAATGTGTTTACATTCCAAACAGCCAGACTTTGCCCAGATGAATGCAGTTATACCATGTGATACCATGTATCACCACAAACTATAACTCAGTATTGTCCATTAAAATTGTTCCGATGATCAATAAATAATGATGATGTCAATCAAATTTCTCAAATACTTCTTCTATCTAAAATCTTTTCCAGGCAAGTACTCCTCAGGAGCTGCGGCAGTTCTATGAAAGAAACCGGAGCCTGAGTCCCAGGTAAGTTACCCTGAGGACTGTATGTTAGTCATCAGTCAACATGATCCAGTTTAGTTTGGGCACAACAGGCGCAGAGGTCCCTGGTGTCATAAATTTGACAACTCCAGATTGCTTTTCAAATGTTTGGGGTTGGTGAGATTTTTTTTTTTTAAAGAGATTAATATGTTTGTTCAGGAATGGTGAACTAAACTGATCAAAAGTGACATGAAAGACACTTTAATAATGTTACAAAATATTTCTATTTCAAATAAATGCTGTTCTTTTCTTTTCATGAACTTTCTGTTCATATACTGAGATTTATATCAGTTTCTACAAAACGGCACGACTGTTTTTCGAGCATCAAATCAGCATCATAATGATTTCTGAAGGATCATATGACACTGAGGTCTGGAGAAATGGCTGCTGAAAATTCAGCTTTGGCATCACAGGAATAAATTATATTTTAACAGATTTTAAAGTCATTTTAAATTGTAATAATATTTCAGAAGAATATTACTATTGTTTTTTGATCAAATAAATGCTGCCTTGGTGAGCATAATTACAAGTCTTATCAACCCCAAATTTTTAAACGGTAGTGTACCATAGCTCATATTTATTTGTATTTATTTATGTAGACTGTTACAGTGTTTAAATTTATGAGTATGACTTTTTACTTATTCAAAGAGCCCTTGCACAACAGCATAAACATACACATGTGACTGTGTAGGCTGTGATTCCTGTCAGTGTCTAATTTAGCTGCTTTTCCCAGTATTCCACGGGAAACCTCCAGTCACCTCAGGCACCTTCTACTTGGGTTGCTGCAGAGGAACCACGGGGAACGCATGGACTTCGGTCAGTGGACAGACGTGCACAATCACACACTTGACTTCACTCATTAGAAATCATAAACTGAGACATTGTAATTTCAAGGAAATGATTATAATAAAGTGATTATGGTCTATTCTAGATGAATTTTTCCACCATCCTTTCCTGGAGGCTAGTACATCCATGAAGAAATGTAAGATTGTGATGTACATCACTTTGTTTATCCAAATCTGCTGTAGTTTTGGTTACAGTAAGATTTCAGTTTGTTCATTGTATTCTTAGCCTCTCCAGTGCCCATGCCCACCTATCCCAGCTCTGCCTCCAGGAGCTCCAGCAGCGGTTCCTCAACCTCTCGCCTCACTCCTACTCAGGTACCACAATAACAGCACATGATGCATGAACTTTAGGATCTCTTTGAGGTGTACTGTGATTTTCATGCTCCGTATATAGTGTATACAGTAGCATATAGCTACACTGCCATTCAAAAGTTTGAGGTCAGTTTTTAGAAATTCATACTTTTAAAAGATCTTATGTGACACAAGATATTTATAATGTTACAGAAGATTTACATTCCAAATAAACACTGTTCTTTTGAACTTTCTTTTCATCAAAGAATCCTTTTGAACAGTAATGTATATGAAGTTTTTTCTTGACAGTCTGAAACTGAAGCTCCGAGGCCCCTCCCTCAAACAAACCCCACACCATCTGCAGGTTCCCTGCTGAAAGACTCATCTTCCTCAGACTCTGATGACTTTGTAATGGTGCCGGCTCAGTTCACCAGTAAGATGAGCTTTCACACGCTTTGACCTACTTTGGATTATGTAACATACAAAACTGCTTTATTTGAACGAATACTAAATCTCAATCTGAAAACTTTTGCAGGTGAACTAGTCAGTGCAGGAGGGCAGGACAGTCTGATGCGCAGCGGGTAAGTGGGTTTACATTTTTTCCATGCCTTTAAGTATTAAAATGACAGGGCTCACGCACATAGCATATATAGTTACATGTGGCATGCTCCTCAACTGTAGCCTGTGCATTCATATAACACGTGCAGAAGCATTTTGTTTCTGCACTTAATATAATGGTTTGCATGCTTGCCAGCATGTCAAGTGTCATGAATATTCATTTTAAGGGTGTCAATTGACTTTTTGACCTGCTGACCATTTTTATGGTTCTGTGAGGAGGGCTGTTTACGCATTGACACATTTGTGCAAAGAAAGAGGGAAGACCTTACAGTCTAAGACAGCAAAAATTTACAAATACATTCTAGCAAGTTTTTTATAAACACACCCTCTGGTTTACTGGTTTATTAACATACATGTCTATCAACTTATGCATTTATGACCTAGTTAAGATGCATATGTTTGTAAACTACTGTTCAAAAGTTTAAAGGTCAGTAAGTAGTTTTTTTTTTTTTTTTTTTTTTTTTAAGAAGCCTCTTATGAACATTATGGTTGTAATGATTAAAATACTGTAAAACAGTAATATTGTGAAATATAAAATAATAAAAAATATAAAAGTTTTATTTTTTATTAAAAATAATAATAATTACAAATAGCTGGAAAGGTCATGAAAATCAGTATTTTTACTGTTAACTAAAATTGCTATAAATCTTTTTTAAAAAGGTTAATTAAATAAAGAGATAACTTTAATTTTAATTAAAAAATTAAAAGGATAATTTAATTTAATCTGTAAAAATATACATTTTAGATGAACAACTTCTATTTAACAAACTAAATTCAAACTTAATTTATTAGTTTACGTTTAAATTGAAGTACTAAAATTGCTATAACTAAAACTGAATTAAAAATGACTTAATTTACTCCTGTGATGGCAAAGTGAGCATCAGAGACTTCTTTCAGAAACATTAAGAAATCTTACAAACCCAAATTTTTAAACAGTGTTGTAATTATACAGCTGAATGGTTTAAACATAACTGTGTACATATCTTTGTACTATTTCTAGAAGCTCTCTGATGGGTGTGGGTCGAACACCATCATCCTCCCCATCTGTCCGAGCCACCCCAAGCCCTTCCAGGTACTGTATGTGTTTTAGTATAGAGATCAGCATCTAATACTGTAAAAACACACACTCTCTCTGAAGGCGAGCAGCTCACATTAAACAACAGGCTTTGTTTGCATGTGTGAAGTGAAAGACAGCTGACTGAGTTAACGTGACCGAAGAAAGCGGGAATTCTAGAGATGAAAGTAATTCACAGGTCACCAGGGAACAAATGGTTTAAATGTGTGCTTGTGCACATGACATGTCACTCATTCACCCCTTCTCTCTCTCTCTCTGTCTCTCTCTCTCTCTAGGCCTCTGGAGTCGTGTGCCAGTAGTTACGCTCAGTCCGTGCCTGTTCCAGTGCCGACACAAAAACACAACTACCAGAGGATGGAGCAGAACCTACAAGTGTCTGACAGGTTGGGTTTATCTCTATATTGCTCTCTCTGACATGAAATAGATACATAAATGCGTTTGTGATTCCCTAATGCATTTCCTTATTTTTCTAATTTTAGGACAGCAGCACCTGTACAACACAGCTGCTCAAATGGGGTTCCAAGATGTGGGAGAATCGGGGGTTCTCCAGAATCGGGAGGATCCAGACTATTTCTACCCTCCCCACAGGGTAAAGAAAGCAGCTCACTGCAGACTTGTGTGTTGATTTGCATACTTCACTTATAGAGGAAGAGACTCTAACGGTAGTTTTAGTAGGAAGCTGGAAATAACAGAAATCCATCTGAATCAAAATAATTTTTGAAAACCCTTAACACATAGAAATGTTATGGAAATCAGTGTTGTTTTTGTTAGAGATATTGCTTTGGCATCTAACTGATATAAAACTACAAACTGCTAAAACTGAAATAAAAATGAATTATAGTTATATATAAATATTAAAAATAAACAAAAGTAATTTTAAAATTAAGCACACAACAAATTACTAAAATTAAAATGAAACTAAAAATATAAAAAAATAAAGCTCAGGGCTATTCAAAATATTTGTAAATACTATAGTCAGGGTGCGAATTATGCAGTGACCATCAGGGGGGGTCAGAGCATGGGGTTGGGGGGTGGGGGTGTTGTCAAGTGATTATTTAAAAAAAAAAATCTAATTGCATATTGTGCCACAATGCTATATTACAGTAAATCCCTGTCTTAAGTGAGTCATTCAATCATTCATTCAGTCGATTCAAATCGTTCAAATGGCAATTCATTCAGAAACGAAGCAAGTGACTGCCTTTATGAATAGTTCACTGAATCATTGATTCACTCGATTCATTTAAAAACGTGGATTCATTAATGAAACACCGCTGTATGTTGATCAAAGACGCACAACAGTTCTCCTTGGGATTTAATTTAGTGAAAATTACTAACAATGTGTCTAAAGTGTAATTACCTTATCTTCATTTTCAACAGCATTAAATAGAAGAGGGTAAACTTTATCACACGACTGAATCTACACATTCATTTTAGATGTTCTTGCTCTGTCCAAGCAATAAATGCAGGTCTTTGAATGAGCACTGTAGCGTATTCTTCAACTGCTCAGGTAATGCCAATACAACCCATTTCAGGAGCTGCCAAAATTATATTTTAAAATCAATTAGGGCTATAGAAATGCATATTAATATTTACAAGTAAATCTCCATATTATACATAGGCTAGTCTTCTCTCTATCTGACCCCCCCTACATCTAATTTTGACATCCGTCAGGGGGGATAAAGCCTTCTTTAGGGGGGGTCAACCATCCCCCCCCCCCAAGTCAGAAGATACTGATGTGTTGTTTATTCCTTTTTCAGTGGGAAATGTTCCTGAAACACCCAATCAGCCTGAATCTCTTGGCAGCAGGACAGGGTTGCATACCGCAGGTAAAATACCGTTTCACTGCATATCAATTTGATTTTTAATACTTCTCGTTGTAGCTTTCCAACTCTCTCTTTGTCTCTCAGATGTGTATAAACAGCCTGGTCAAGTCTCTCCTCTCTTCACTGACATCACAGCCATTGACAAAAACCTCACGCACAGACTCAGGGGTCATCGGCACAATCCAGAATCTGTCGTCCACAGAGTGAGTAACTGTTGCATAACTTAACGTAACATAACATTAGGGCTGCCCCCTAATAGTCGACTAATCGTTATTCACTTCGTTGCAGAAAATTTTTTATAAATCCACAGGTGAAGTCACGCAGTCCGTGACTAACAGATCGTTAACGGCTAGTCTATGGTAAAACAGTACATCGAGCAGGACATCCAAACGTTCGCCTATCATTCATCGACCTCAAATATGGCTTATCATATGGAATATGTAACTATCAGCAGCTTTACATGGCCGCTCAATCAAATCAAAAACAGTAGCGGCCCAACATAACATAACATAACTGAACATAAACATAAACATAGCATATAAAAAACAGCTCCATCACCATAGTCATTACATTTAACATAGAGCTATGTATAATACATGATTACTTCATTTAAAACCCATTCATCTGAGTATTTGGCCAATTATTTAGGTATGATATATAGTTATAATTTTTTTAACGAAATTAATACTTTTTTCAGTGAGGATGCATTAAATTGATCAAAAGAAACAGTAAATATATTTATAATGTTACAAAAAATTATTTTTCAAATAAATTCTGATCTTTGTGAACTTCCTTTTTATCAAAGGATCCTGAAAGAAAATGTATCAGAGCTTCCACAAAAATATTAAGCAGCACAACTGTTTTCAACATTGATAACAATAAGAACTGTTTCTTGAGCAGCAAATCAGCATATCAGAATGATTTCTGAAGGATCATGTGACACTGAAGACTGGAGTAATGATGCTGAAAATAAATAACGTAATAAATAACATTATAAAGTAGAACACATTTATTTTGAATTGTACTATTTTACAATATTACTATTTTTACTGTATTTTTGATCAAATAAATGCAGCCTTAGTGAAAAAAAAAATCCCTGAACGGTAGTGTAATTTGCATTTTTTTAAATTACACTTTTATTGGAAACAAACTTGCTATATATGTGACTGCATTTAATTTCAGTGGGATTTGTGTCGGCGACCCATCTCTGGTCAAACTCCAAGTACAGCGCTGGTTCAGAGAGGCCTGATCACCCGAAACAAGACCATGTCTGACCTGAAAAATCTGGCACAGTTCCCGGCTACAGGGCCCCGCGTGCCACTTCTCAGGCCAGCAGAAAGAAGGGACACCGTCAAAAGGTATTAGTCGACTTGGCTTTAGTTGAGGGTGAAGAAAGCTTGTGACGCAGTAGTGATGATAATTTATATTTTATAATCAGCACTGGAATCACTGCTGTGATATGATTGCTGTTAGAGGAGTTTGTTCCCTAGAGCTGTGTTTATGGGTCATTTGTGTTGTAGGTCATTAAGTACCGGGCGTCTCTCAGATAAGCTGCTGAAGGCTGTATTTGGACATCAGTTTGACAGTGGCAGCTGTGAGAGCTTAAATTCAGAGAAACCCATGGAGACAACAGGTAGAGCTCTTTATTTTCTTTTATTATTATTTTTTATTTTATTTTATCCAGTAATCTCAACTGACTAGAATGGTCATTGAAATGTAGTGGGAATTCATTGATACGTTTCCTTAATATCTGCAGTTAGTCATAGATAATGCTTTAAAAATTCCATGCTGTTTAAAATGGCATTGTGTCCTGATCTCTCTAGCACCCCCTGGTGTCAGTGATGGCACAGAGCCGGGCTCAAGCAGTCCTGCTGGAGTTGTGTTCATGCTGGGTCCTGAATATGGACACACACCTCCTCACGGTACTCGACCTCGACGCTTCTCAGGTGACACTTCCATTATTTTACTTTATGAGATTGAAACGCAAGTATTGTATTTGCATGTTGTTGTATCTGTTATGCTCACAATGGATCTTCAATTCACCATATTTGCTGTTGAAGTGGGCACTCCCAGCCCAACAAGCCCTGGCTGGACCAACGGTCATTTGCACGAGGCTTACAGCTCGCCTGATAGTCTGCGATATGGTTACACAGATGCCATGGCAACAAACCTATGTGAGGGTGTGACCTTTGTGCCACCTGAACTGCCAGAGGAGACGCTCATGGAGGTAAAATAATTGGGCTATACATTATGTATGAAGGATGCAGTCAATCAGACAGTCAGCCAGATAGTTATCATATCAAAATACTGACTATAGACTGACTGTACATTATCTTTTCCCGAATAAATAGATATGCATATTAATTTTTAGAATAAATAATTGTACGATGTGAGAAAATGGAGATGATATGAGAGACGCTGATCTAGCACAAATATTTAGCAAATCAATTGCAGGGGTATACAGTGGTTAATTATACAGTCATTATGCAAAAATACACTACTGTTTAGGGTTGATAATATTTTATTATGTTTTTGAAATGTGTCTCTTATGTTTCTATGTGAATATATTTAAAATATAATTTATTCCTGTGATGACAAAGCTGAATTTTCAGCAGCCATTACTGCAGGTGTCTTCAGTGTCACATGATCCTTCAGAAATCATTCTAATATGCTGATTTGGTACTCAAGAAACATGAGAAACACTCAAGAACACTTTTGTAACATTATAAATGTATTTACTGTCATTTTTTAAAATCTGTTTTAATGCATTATTGCTGAATAAAAGTTCAAATTAATTAATAAAAAAAAAAAAAAAAAAAAAAAACTTCTGATCCCAAACTTTGGAAGTTGTAGTGCTATGACCATAGAACTTCATTATTGACCAATCAGAACTGAGTATACTAGACAGCAAGTTATTTTATTGTCGTTATTGTGGCACTTGGTATTATGCGTTTTATTGAAACAGAATGTGATGTCTACCTCTTCTTCACCACAGGAGGGGCATACAGACTTGCTGAGCCAACTACGCTTCATTTTAGCCTTTGCCCACTGCATCACAGAGGTCGCTGGAACAAAGGACAGTGGGATTGAAAGAAATATGACACTTGATGCTTCATTCTTAGAGCAGAGCATGGTGGCCGACCAAATCAGCCTGCTGAGCCGTGAGTGGAGGTGAGATATGACACATACGTAAACACACACACACACACACACACACACACACACACACACACACACACGTTTTGTGTGTGAAGTCTGTGATATGTACACTATACACTGTGAGTGATGTGCACATGTGTATGTAGCTCTGCAGAGCAGCTGGTCCTCTATATGAAGTGTGCTGAGCTGCTGTCCTCTGCGCTTCACACAGCGATGGCTGGGATCAAAGAAGGCAAACTCTACCCATCAGGATCTGTTAAACAAGGTAAGTCATAGAAAGTTAGAAAACTAGAAACAGCCTTCATATAAAATAGAAATCTTTTGTATCATTGTAAATGTCTTTGCTGTTGCGTTTGATCAATCAGAAATTGCATATACTGGACTTAAGACATTCATTTTGTGTTATGTTATGTACTTGCAGTAGTACGTAAGCTGAACGAGATGTATAAGAAGAGTGTGAACTCCTGCCGTTCTCTCACTGAGAAACTCCAGCTCTTCTTCAGCAGCAAACAAAGACTGATGGACCGCATCAACAGCATTACTGCTGAGAGACTCATCTACACACACACCATTCAGATGGTATGAAGAGATTTGCATTATCTTTCTTATAATATGAGGAGAAACATATGAGTATCATTATCACTAATACGGAGTATGAATTACGTTACTTTCTTATGTGATCAGGTACAGACGGCAGCGCTGGATGAGATGTTTCATCGTGGAGAAACTTCTGTAGAGCGATACCATAAGGCCTTACTGCTGATGGAGGGTCTGTCCTTAATTATTACAGAGACTGCAGATCTAAACAATATCAACAAATGTAAGTATGACACGCATAGACTACCGTTCAAAAGTTTGGGGAAAGAAATTAATATCGGCATAAGTGGCAATAAACACATGAATGATATTACAAAAGATTTCTATTTCAAATATAGATTCAGAGAAAAGAAAGAAAATTCAAAGAATTTCAAAGAAAATTCGGCTTTTCTGTCACAGGAACAATTTTTTAAATATAATTCAAAATTAAAACAGTTATTTTAAATGGTAAAAAATATTTGACTCATCTCTGAGTTTGTCTGTCTGTAGGTAAACAGTGTATTGAGCGACGGCTCTCCTCCCTCCAGCCCAAAGGAAGTGTGTGATGAACGCTCGTTGTTTTTGCTCTGCATCAAACCCACAACATCACTACATCTCATTTCATCCCAGTTGCCATTTGAAATTCTATAAAAGGAAAAACTCACATTCACCCACTCATTAAAAATGTGATACTTGGCTTCCAAAGATGAAAAAGGTGAGAAAAGACTTTATCATAATAGAAATAGATGAAATCTCTATTGATATATGTGTATATATATATATAAACAAAAGCAACATCTGCAAACATCTATGTTGTTCATTGTAAAAGAATATTGAGCGAATCAAGTTGCATCATTGGTTGAATAGATGTCATGTTTAAATGCTTCGACTTTCGAATTTACACCAATGAGTGATGACACTTCCTCAGAGATTAATTTAATCTTAGTACTACAATGTTAAAGCCAGTGTTGGAGTCTGAATGAGTAACAGCTTGGATGCTTTTCATTCTATCATACTAAAACATGCCTGTAGCATTAGTCTCATGAGGTTACATGGAATGATCCTGTTTTTGATGACTTATTCTGCATGTTTTTGCATGATTCTGAGGAAATGATGGTTATCTGCTGTATCTGAAGGGAATTAATTATAATAATGACTAATAATTAAACCTCTGTGGCCACCAAACCATTGTTGAAATAGCAGCCGGTGGTGGATGTGTAGTATTCAGTGTTACATCTGTAAGGCTCTAATGTGGCAATTGACCAAAATTGTGGCAAACCTTTGTAGACCTGCTGATAAAGACTGTCATTTTCATATGTTGTCATATGAGGTTGGAAAAAAATACTTGAGATTTGTATTATATTGACAATCGTGTGTGTAAAACAGTGATGCACTTTATAAACACATTTGCCTTCTGGATGCCTAAAAAGAACCACTGCAGAGACAAGCCTAATGGCTCATTTTGGGTTAATTAACACCTGAAAGTCAAAGGAAATGCAATACAAAGACAGTGTGTAGCATTTTATATTTATCTGTTTTAGCTGTCAGTCTGAAAGTGGTGTTTTAGTTTTCAGTTTGCTTTAAAATCTATTGCAAGGAAAGGACTTTTGCACAGTTTGTTGGGATGACTAGGTCTTTAGTTTTTGTAGTGATTTGATAGTGCCTTAAATGACCTAGCTGGTTTAATCTTACTGGACACCTTTGAGACTCACAATCTGTTATACTTCCAGCATTTCATATCATATTCATTCATTACTTGCACTATTGTTGCATTTTCCAATGGCGATAACTCTAAAGGTGATTTTTGACTAAGGCATTTAGTCAGAATTGTGTGGTAAAATGATTGTGATGAATGCACACAAACAATTTTATAAATAGCAGTGATGTTAAATTGAAGACAGTTAACAATTTTGTATATGTCGTTACAGTATTTATGATGTTTTCTGGTATTTTTGTCTTTTTATTTCCATTCACAAAGCCAAAATGAAAAATATGTGCAGAATGCATGTGGTATGGGTGTGTGTAATTGAATAAATTTCACTTTTATATTTACTTTGTGTATGTTGATTCATTTCGAAATAACTATGAAAAGTCTTGTCTTTAAACAGTTAACGTTACTGGAATTGAGGGTCTAGAATTAACTCAAATTTAACAAAATGTTTTTTTTCCCCCTGCTCAATCATTTTTACGTTAAATATTTTAAGGTATAAAAGTGTGTGTTTTAGGGATAATTCATATGGTTAAAAATACATATAATTTTGTCAAATTAATAAATTCTCATAATCCATGCAAAGTAGTAACTCTTGCTGCAGCGCTGCAAGAAAACGAAGGAAGCAAAACCTACGGTTGTCCCGCCCTCACACATACGTCACGCTTTCTTTCTGTGAAGTGATTGGGCTAGAGCCCGTCAGTCAAGTAAACGTCACGCACTGAGTCGAGTGTTTCCGGGTATTCAGAGAAGAAAGAAAAAAAATCAGTCTATCGCCATGTTTCACAGAGAAATATCTGTCAAACGCTTATAACTGTTTTATTGAGCGTTGTGTTGGTGAGTGTGGAAACACAGGTGTTTTATCACTTAGACTCAAGATAGAGCTACAGTGGATGGTCGGAGCGCGGGACGGTGATTTTACAGTAAGTGGCGCGTGTTGATGTTTGTGTTTAGCAGGCGAGCTAATGCTCCGCGAGCGGAAACTCAAATATGTTCTTCTCTGTATGTTCGCATAAACTGCACCACTACATACACTTAAAGAATACACACAGGTATGTTAAACGTGTTCTCACTGGATAAGAATAGCTAGGTTTTGATAAGCGGAGAGTGGGTGGGTTTGTTAGCAGTAGCAGGCTGTGGCTCACTATGTCAGTCAGCCTTTAGAGCAGAGAGGGCTTTACCAGTAGTAAACACCGTGTTGTCAATTCCACAGTGGGCCTTATTCCTTAACTGCGTTCCCCCCGAAAACACCATAATTACTAGTGTAAAATCTTAAAAAGTTAATACGGGGTCTGATTCAGACAGAGTAGAAATCTGTCAGAAGTTTTTCTATTACGTTGTTTCATTTTTTTGTTGACAATGGCAAAATATACATTTAATGTAATAACAGCACCTGTAGTAATTGTAATTTTTTTAGCTGAAGCCTTTAAGTCAAGTCAAGTCATCTTTATTTATATAGCGCTTTTAACAATACAGATTATGTCAAAGCACTTAACAGTATCAAATTGGAGGATAGAGTGTCAGTAATGTATAATGATAAGAGTAAACACTCAATTTTCATTTAAAGGCATTTCATTATTGAATTCAGAGATGTCATTGTCTAGCTCAGTTTAGTTTAAATAGTATCTGTGCAATCAAATCAGCGATAATCGCTAGAAATTAAGTGTCTCCAATTGAGCAAGCCAGAGGCGACAGCGGCAAGGAACCAAAACTCCCTCTGTTACCATGGTGAATTTCTGTGAGAGGTGGAATAGATGACAGGCAATAGCTAATCAATACAGTATTGATTGTACTGAATGGTCATTGTTTAAAAACAGCTTTACACAAAATCTTTGTTTATACTATTTTAATATCTTCATGCCTTGCAGCCGCATTTAGAACATTTGTGCAGGCGATGATATATTTACATTTTGCGACATTATAAACAATCAAGTTGATATTTGCTAAATTGTCAGTATACTGTATGTATAGATATTTGTTTTACATTGATTTGTGAATATTGTAACGTTGCTTCAGACTGGAATATATTTGCGTAGTTTCTTCGATCAAACCCTTGTCCTTGTAATAAGTACACTGTAAATCGCCTTGGATGCGTGATAGATTTAGTAATTGGAATACAATTGTTTTCAATAGCTGATAATGATAGACGTCAATATTTAGATTTTTGAATAATAATAATTTTTTTTTTTTAAAACTATTGACAAGGCTGTTTGTAGATTTCATAACTGACACAAGGAGGTAATAACACTTCAGTTTATTTCATGGTCATTATATGAGGATGAAAATCTTTCATGCATCAAAAAGTTCATAAAGACATTGTAAAAGTAATCTATATTAATTTGAAGAGACGGTCGCTTTATAATGATGAATTGATTTACTATTATTCACATATACACATTGATCAGTGCATAGCCTACACATAGAGCACATCAAATATTGTAAACAGAAGCTGAAACATGCTTGCATGACCTATGAGAACAAACTTCATTTTTCTTAGGCGTCCATATCATATTTAAAGAACGTTTTGGAACAGTGAACTTTCAATGGAGGGGCAGAAGTCTCTCAGGTTTCATTAAAAATATCTTTTGAAGATCTGAAAAAAACGTTTTTCCAGTTTGAAATGACATGAGAGTAGGTAAATTAATTTTCATTTTGTGTATACTGTTCCTTTAATTGGCCTGAGCTATATATTGATCTGTTTCTACAAATTATTAATGACTTTTTCCATTGAGGTTTAGTATGAATTTCTATATCTTTGTCCAACCAAAATATATTTGCATGGTACAAATATTGCACTGTTGTCTCTCCACAGAGTGTCTTTTAATACAGTTGAAGTGGCACGCAATGCACCATGGAGGAGGCCCACCAAATATGCAGAGGAACCTTCAGAGATCCAAGTCCTTCACTGGATCTGAAGCAGAAGACCAACAGCAGCAGCAACAACTACCACAGCAGCCCCAACAACAACAACAGCAGCAGCAGCAGCCCATGTCGGTTACTCAACAACAGCCGGCAAATGCCAATCACCCCCAGTCACCGGTGACATCTTTTGCTCCGTCCGCCAGTCCCTCTGCGCCACAGTCTCCCAATTACCAAATCATCATGAGTCGGAGTCCGGTCACAGGCCAGAACATGAACATCACTTTACAGAACGTGGGACCAATGGTTCCTGGGAACCAGCAGATCACCCTAGCCTCTCTTCCTCTCCAGAGCCCAGCATCCCCTGGCTTTCAGCACCAGCCCCAGCAGTGGAGGTTCGAGCCCGGGTCTTCGTCTTACGTGGTGACATCACCCTTGCCCCAGACAATGCAGTCTCAAAGTCCGACCCAGCACAGTCCGGTCCCCATACAGGCTGTGCCCAGGCCGAGTGCTCCTGGGTCAGCTTTGGGAGTGTGTGGTCAGAGCCCGACGCGGTTTGTGGAGGCAGGTATAATGGTTAGGCAAATCAGCTTGGGCAGCCCACCTGGAAGTGGTCATTTTGTGTACCAGGATGGAACAGGATTGGCTCAACTGGCTACGACAACAGCAGGAGCAGTTCAGCTGACCTCACCTGGGACACCAGGGGCTGTCAGAGAAAGACGCCTGTCGCAGCCGCACTCTCAAACCGGGGGCACCATACACCATTTGGGGCCGCAGAGCCCTGTTGCGACAGGGGCTGCTCTCCCGACGTTGGGCAGCCCTGGGCACATCACCACCTCCAATCTTCCTCCTCAGATCAGTAGTATCATCCAAGGCCAGTTAGCGCGTCCCATGATTTTTGAGAAGACAGCGCAAGGCGTTGTGGCTGGTGTGCCGGCCCCGGCGGCAGCCTCTTTTGGAGTCCCATCCGCCATCCCTCCATCCAGCCCATCCAGGAGTAACCCTCCCCAGGGCCTCGCCAACCAGTCCCTGACTCCCACCAGCATGAAGAAGATGCAGACGAAGAAGCTGGAGGAGATTGCACCCTCAAATCCAGAAGTGGCGCAGTTGAGGAAGCAGTGTCTAGAGCATCATGCAAAGAAGATGGAGAGTCTAAAGGAGGTGTTTAAGGAGTACCTGATTGAGCTCTTTTTTCTGCAGCATCTGCAAGGAAACATGATGGACTACCTTACTTTCAAGAAAAAGCCCTGTGTGCCTCTCTTCACCTACCTGAGGCAAAATGATCTTGACCTTGAAGATGAAGAGGACGAGGAAGAGCAGTCTGAAGTCATCAATGATGAGGTAAAAAAAAAAAAAGCATTTGGCTCTTACCTACAGTGTTTTCAAATGTCACATGACCCTTCAGAAATCATTCTTATTTGCAAATTTGCTGCTCAAGGAAAACATTTCTTATCAGTTTTGAAAACAGTTGTGCTGCTTCATATTTTTGTGGAAGCTGTTTTTTTGAGGATTATTTTGATACATTTTTTGATTGATAGAAATCTTACACACACACACACACACACACACACACACACACACACACATATATATATATATATATATATATATATCTTTACTGTCACCTTTTATCAATTTAATGCATCCTTGTTGATTAAAAGTATTAATTTCTTTCAAATTCTTTACAAAAAAAATATACTAAAAAATCTAAATATACATCAATTCATAAATGAGTAAATTAATAGATCCATATTATAAAAATAATCATCATCAAGTGATGTCTTTGTGATCCATTAAACAACTTTTCTTTGTATGGAACTCTTGCTGTCTTTTTCATTTGGAAATGTCAAGATGTATTTTTCTCTGGCTTTGTATCTTTCATCTGTTTCTATGACAACCTCTCAGGTGAAAGTAGTGACTGGAAAGGATGGACAGACGGTGACTCCTGTTGCTATAGCTACACAACTCCCACCCAACGTGTCTGCAGCGTTCTCTGCTCAGCAGCAGTTCCAGGTGATGGAGGCTTCCGTACTAGAAATGTGAAGGAGGAATCATTCAGAACATTTCCAAAATGTTAACATTCAGTATGATAGGGCTTATATTATGTGGTTTGACAGAATTGAAATATTAGACATAATCAGGCAAGCTTTAGTTAAGGTCACCAGTACTGTTTTTGCTGTGTGTGAATTAGACTCTCACTTTTGTTTGTTTTCTGTCTCATAGACCCATGCCGGGGTGGCAGGTGGCAGCATCTCGAACCCTGTGGACATGGAAGCTTTCAAACGGCAGCAGGCCATGGCACAAGCAGGTAGGGCGACGTTGACGCAGGGCAAAAGTGGAAGCCTGTTTTGTTTTTATTTGTTTCTTTATTTCCCCTTTTGTTTTCTGCTTTTCCGTTTGCTGTTCTTCCTTTTTTTTTCTCCCCTTCCAATTCGCTTCTGCTTACTCAGTATTCCAGCATCTTTTCCCAGCTCTGTGTTTGAAGCCTGTAATCCAGAAAACGGGGAGCGGAGCTTCCCAACAGCTTCCTGCTGGTGTGCAAACATCATTGCCGTGTGCCAAGTGTTATTTCTCCTTCTTTTGGTTTTTCCTGTTCTATCTCTCATTTTTTGGGAGGGAGTTTTTTTTTTTTGCGTTTTGAGGGTATTGTGTGTTTTGCATCCCAGATCAGGCTAAGAGGTCCCGGATGGAAGTGGGTCGGCATGGGATGATATTCCAGCACCCTGCTGTAACTCCTTTAGGATCTCCCGGCGTTCCCCTCCAGCAGCTCATGCCAACAGCGCAAGGTAGGAGCGCCGTTGCGTCTCGGGACAGATCCGCTCTTGTGACCGTTATTCAATGCTGCTGGAGGTCAGGGTTCATTCCAGAGTACTCAAAGTTGATCCCACCTTTTTTTCCAAGCATCATCTACCAGCTGTGATCCACTTGTTGGGACTCCGTTCAGACTTAGCCCTCATTTAAAATCTTTCTCTAAGCGTCAGAGGGACAGCTGGGCAGAAGATACAGCTGAAGATCAATTTGGAAGACATCACATTTTTTTCCATTTATGATTTGCTCATTAGTTCCTTGAGCCATTCACCTCATCCGTTTACGTTCTTCTTTGCCATATTGGCATCTCTGATTCCATCCAGGGCTCATCAGATGATAAGCCCCAAACTATCTACTGGGATGTCCTATTTCACATAGTGTTTTTTTTGCGTTTAGTTCTGCGGCTTTATAGTTGACATCTCCTCTCCTGATCCTACAAAGCTCCTCCTTCACTTCCCTAAATTCACTACATTGTCAACTTGGAATCTAAATGCATTTTCAGTCTTGGTTCCCTTCATCTAGCGAGTTATTTTCGTTTCTCCTCGTTTTATCGTCACCATGTTTTCAGTTCCCACCCTCATCTTCAGTTTCCATAGCATTGCTTCATGACCTGATGGTGATGAGCCGAAAGTGGCGCTCAGGAAAGGTCTTATAATCAAGCAGATTAACCTCAGAAAGCTTCGGAGCTGACAAATTGATGTAGTTAGTAATTTAGCTCATGATGAAATGCTAAAAGAGGGAGATACTTAGTGTTTACAGCTGGGCTTTACCTTCTTCTGTGCTAAACTTCCCTTGTCATTCCTCTGCTATACCCTCTGCTTTGCTGTTGTGTAGCTCAAGTATTAATGCAGATGTTCCAGACATTACCTGCTTTGTGCATGTTCATGAAGTGTGTCAGTGCTTCAGTCGTGTCCATTACCTTTCTGTGCCTTTTTTTTCTTTTGAGTTCTTCTCCTATTTTTGTTTTATTTTGTTTCCTTAATTTGTTTCTTTTTTATATCTAGACTTTTCCACTTATGGATAGTTCAATGGTAATGCATGATTAGTTTTGTTCTTCATAGTAGTATTCTTAAGCATTGAACGAAATATTTTGATTTTCACATTTACGAGTTCTAATTTTCATTCATTAGAACATGTATATCTTTCTTGATTTTTGTTATGTAGTCATTGTGACACGAACAGTATTTTTCATTAATGTTCCCTTTTCTCCAGCATTGTGTAACACATTGCTGGTAATTCATAACATCATATCCATAAAACAAAAGAAGTTTAGTTGAAACACAAATGGGTAAAGTTGTGTCTGAGTTCTATTGCACTCCACAATCAAAACACATTTTTAGATCCGTAAAGAACGCAGCACTGTTTTCATGAAAATAAAACTTGCTGTACTGTATTACAGTGATTTATTTTAAATTCTGTAATATTTTTTCCAGTACAAATTATTGGCGGTTTTACATTAACCAAAATGTTTGAATATGTTTTTTTATGTAAGATAATAAATTACATTCGTTACTGTATAAAATCGTTTTATAATAATAATTATAAAATAAATAGTATCTAACATCAAGGTAATGAGTATAGGAGAGAAATGTTTTTAATTGTCATATAATGTGTCAGTTAAAATTATAATACTAATCTTTGTATTTTTCAAGCTAAGTATAATTTCTTATTTCTTCTAAAAAATTAAAGAATGCAGTCTGTGGTCTCTGTAGACAGACATGAGCTAAGACAATATATTGTTTCCAATTCTTCATTTTCTCCTTCTATGGAACTCTTTGCTCTCCATTTCCCTCTATCTTTCTCTCCTCTCTTCCCTCTCTCTGCTCTGTTTCCTTCATCTTGCCCCCCCATAACAGGAGGCATGCCCCCGACTCCACAAACGGTCCAGATTGGTGGGCAGAAACAGAACCAGCAACAGTACGACCCGTCCAAAGGTCCCCCAGTCCAGAACGCCGCCAGTCTCCACACGCCACCCCCACAGCTTCCAGGCCGCCTCCCCCAGGGTGGGCTCCCTATGGCTGGCCTGCCTCTCTCCCTGTCCCAGGGCCAGGCCATGGTGGTGGACCAGCAGGCTCCAGTGGCTGGTGGTCAGCTCCAGGTGAAGGTGCAGGGTGCCGGGGCTGTGCTGGCTCCAGTCAACCCACATGCCCAGCTACAGGCACAGCTTCAGCAGATGCAGTCAGGGCTCCACCTACAGATGCAGCAGCAACAGCAGATGCAGCAGTCGGTCATGCAGCCTGGACAGGCAGTGAGTATGCTAAAAGATATTTAGGACTATGCCACAGAAAACCTTACTAACCACATTAAAAAGATTGTCTTCCTTGTTTAAAAAAGCTTGTTCTGCTTATTATGGTAGTAATAAGTGTGTTAAAATGTGCACATTTCTGATCTAGCTTCTGAACTGTGTTGCTTTGGAGAATGAAAACGCTTTATGTACAGTTGCAATAAACATGCTGGGCAGTATAGATATTATTAATTATATTAATATTCCTATATTAAATAAATCTTAAATAATCAAAGCATGTTTTCCAAACTTTTAATTAATAATTCAAAAAGAAGGAAAAAATACATTTAGCAAAATTGACACAGACTTCCAAGAATATTTACGATGCAAAGGAACAAATGAGTTTTTAAGTCTCTTTATATTTTCACTTTGTGTTAAGTGTCTTCTCCCACTGAGGAAAATTTTAAAACATTTATTGTTGTGATCTTATCTTTTAAAGGTTTTTTTATTAAATATAAAATGTATTTAATGATATACTCTACAACCCCAAAATACACAGAACTAAACATTTCCCTATTCATATTTTTACCGAAATTTGTACTTAAATAAAGGCCACACAGAGACTTTCAAGAATGTTTGAGGCATGATGCAAATGAACAGTTGAATCTTGAAATAAGTGGGTGGTTTCAACTCATTTATGAAAAATGATTCAAATTCTAAAGTCCTTTTTGCTGCTGATGTTTTAATCAGAGAAACTATTAATTAAAATCTGCTGGATAGGAAGAATCAAAAATTTGTCTGGAACTTTCTTTAGGAAACATAATAGGTAATAAATAAAAAGTGCAATAAATTCATTACAATATTCAACTTTATATCAACAGCAAAATCATTATGACTGTATCATGAATATTCAATATATTGCACAGCCGTACTCGCAACAGTAGATTTTGTTACAGTTCATCCTCTCTCTCTTTTTCAGACTGTGGCACTTGTGCGTCCTGGATCAGATTCTTCCCAGCCTGCCCAGCGTTTGTTGTCCAACTCTCTCTCCAACCCTGCCATGTCTCCTGCTCCTCTAACATCCCCATCCTCTCTCTCCTCCCCACACCCTTCTGTTCCGGTCCGCACCCCCAGTACTGGCCTCAGCCTCTCTCCTGCTGCCCAGTCCAAACTCGCTACCACGAATGGCACCACCGGGCTGAAAATGTCCGGTCTGGGTCAGAGTCCAGTTGGGCAGAACTCACAGGAATGCTCTCAGGACAAGCAAGCAGAACAAGCCAAGCGGGTGAGAACTATCAGATTAGAATAAGATCTTTTAGTATGCATTAAAGTAGCACATTTTGTAGTATATGTTGCCTATAATATCTCACACAAGAGCCTAACGTGTCCTTGTAGGAGAGTCATGTGCACCAGCGCATTGCAGAGCTCCGTAAAGAAGGCCAGTGGTCAGCTAGCCGCTTACCCAAGCTGCAGGAGGCCTGCAGGCCCAAATCCCACTGGGACTACCTGCTGGAGGAGATGCAGTGGATGGCTGCTGACTTTGCCCAGGAAAGGCGCTGGAAGATGGCTGCTGCTAAGAAGGTGAGAAGACTTGCACTCAGTCTATGATATTACAAACTGATTATATGTTCATTAGATGTAAATATATGATTATATGCACAGCCGATGTAGCGTTCAAATGTAACCTCAATGTATTCGGCCACGTTCTAGTCCCAGTGACCATTCAGTATAGAGCCGGCTAAAATTCAGCTTCAGTCTTAAGTTAAACAATCTCTCTCTGTGTAGCTTGTGCGCACATGTGCACGTTACCATGTTGAACGGAAGAAGATGGAGGAACGTGAGAAGAGGGAGGAGGAGATGAGGCTGCGGCACATTGCCAGCACCATTGCCCGTGGGGTTGACTACTTCTGGTCCAATATTGAACAGGTACATTTACATTCAATTCAGCATTTAATGGCCAAGTATGCATAACATACAAGGAATTTACTGCCGGTATAAGGCGTCCCACACACACACACATACACAAAAAGTTACATGTCATAGATACCAGTGTTATTTTAGTATTATAATAGTATTTATTATAATACTATTTGTTAACTTAAACTCATTTTAGTTACTTGCCAATGCAAAATTTCAAAAAAAAATTTTTTTTTAAAGTTTTGCTTTTTATTTCACTTAACAAAAACTATATTTAATAGTTTATAACTTTAGTTTTAGTTAACAATAACAACACTGACTTATACGTTAGTACTGGAACAAAACTGAAAAAGTAAAAAAATAAATAAAATCAAGGAATTATTTTGTATGAATCTTAAGATGTTTAGCAACCTCATAGGCATTCACCTGTGTCTGGGTTCATTTCATTTCACTCAGTGTGTGTCAAGATTCAAAATAATGCATCATATTTATTATAAATTAGTATTCATGTTTAGACAAAATCTCACTGTGACAAATGCTGTTCCACTGTATGTGGAGGTTTGTATTCAGGGCCTAAAATTAACAATCGCCAAGCACCAAATGCGAGTAAAAATCGACGTTGGCGAGTAAATGTAACGGTGTCTGTCACCAGTTGGCGGGTAAAACTTTTCCGAAATATAACAATGCAATGTAGTGAAAACAACAGGCAGTTTTAAAAGGGATTCGCTGTTTCTGACGTAAGCAAATAAAATAATATTTTCCCAAGATGATTGATTAGCTGTTCTGTCATAAACGACAAGAGCGAATCAAATAATAGATACAAACGGGCTGATAAGGTCAGAGCAGTGTGATGACCCGCTTGTCCCTGGTTCTAATAACTTTTACCTGAAAAGATATTGGTGCTTCATTCCGGAAGATTAACTTTTTCCTTCTTTACTCTTCATAACTCAAGAATGTAGCAACACACACCTGGGGTTACGCCGGCCAAACAGTGTAGTGAAGTAGGCTACGTTTGTCTGTACTGTGTTTGTCTGTGTCTGTACACATACACCGAGCCACAGTACACGGCGCACCAGTAGTGCTTCAATGGACGAAAACACACACAATTATGTCAAAATACGAGGGTTTGGCCAGTTACCTCGTAAACGTAGTTTTAAATGAGTTATAAACTCTTAAATGACCGTAAAGAGTTTGGAGAAAATAGGACACGTGTCAGATCTGCGTCATGTGCATCAGGTTTTAAAGAGACAGCGCTGCTTTTAAAGTAAAACCTGCTGAAGTCTGTCATTGATGTTCCTTGATTTACAAAAAAAAAAATAGAAATCACTCGACTGCTCTAGTCACTGATTAATAAAGATTAATCTGTATAGCTTATGCATATGCAATTTAAAGTTTATGTGAAGATTATTTTAAAATCACTTAATATTTCAGAGCTTATTAAATGTAAAAAATAATGGCTTTCAATTATACTGTAATGTTGAATGGCTATAATTAATAGGTAAAATTGAGGGAAAATGCATTTAATAGAGACACCATGCAGTCGCAGTATTGGTATCAATACTTCATTATAGGCTACTTAGTATAAAAAGATGCCATTAAAAACATAAAATATACTATCTTTTTGTTGTTTCTACATTAATTTGGAGGTTCAATGTGAAATTATGACAATATAAATGTGATTAATCATGATTACAAAAAATGTTTTTTTTTTTTTTTTTTTAAATCAATTGACAGAAAGCACTAATGTTAACCTTTATAGATTTTAGATTTCAATTTAATTAAAAATTTTATAGGTCCCCCCTGAAAGAGATTGGGACGGCCCCCACCCCCTTGGCCCCCTTTAAATTTTCAGTTCAATATGACCCTCAAATGAAGCTAATTGAATAGCCCTGCTCTAATCCGTTAATATGGGTGTGGGAAAAATACGCACCGCATTCGCACTGCAAACTGAGTATGTGTGAAACAGGCGTAACACGATGGCCTGCTCCATTTGCCAAACAAGAATCTCAACGTTTTTGAGGGACAAAAAAAAAAAGAAAAGATAAATCAATAAATCTGTTTGTTTTTTTTCTTGTAAGTAAAGTAAAGGACAAATTGAAAACATTGTAAATATGTTTTGTCATTGTAGTAGTTATGACTGCCTGTTTTTGCAAAAAGAGTTTCATGGCCGGTAAAAAAATCTTTTGGCTGGTAAATTTTATCGTCACCGGCCATTGGCAGGTGTGGCAAAACGTTTGTATTAGTTCCTCATAAAGAGTTTTTTTTTCCTCTCTGTCTTACCACAGGTTGTAGAAATCAAGCTGCGTTTTGAGATTTATGACAAACGACAAAAAGTTCTTAGCTTGCAGAAGGCTGTGAGTAAAGGTGAGATTAATTAATGTTATCTGATCTGTCTTAACTGAATGTTCAGACTTAGTTTATTAATTCAGAAGAGACTTTGTATTGCTACAGGCCAGTGTGCAAAAGTGACCCAGTCATCTGGAGAGAAGTCAGATAAAGAGAGTAAAGTGGTAAGATCTTCTCCATGAGTTCTCCAAGATCCTCCCTTATTGCTGCTTCACTCAT
The DNA here is from genome assembly GCA_036784905.1 of Acrossocheilus fasciatus. Classification (NCBI taxonomy): domain Eukaryota; kingdom Metazoa; phylum Chordata; class Actinopteri; order Cypriniformes; family Cyprinidae; genus Acrossocheilus; species Acrossocheilus fasciatus. The sequence continues at coordinate 18,818,485 of CM071945.1, forward strand.
CCTTTGACTGTACTTGACAATTTGTCTTCCCTTTTTTCCCTTTCAGCAGGAGACTGGCCCATCCCGCAAGAGAAAGCCAAGCACCTCCCTGTCGGATGTAGAGGGTACATAGTGCATTTATACATAATTTGCTTACCGTTCTCTGTGTGCATGCTGCTGATTGCTCTGATGTTGTTTTGCAGTTGAAGATGAGGAAAGTACAATAGAGGAGCAGGAGGCTGTGGAGGTGGCAGCTGATCAGAAAGCAGAGCTGGCTGAACTAACAAAAGAAGGTTAGTTTTACATCTTAAACTTATGGACATGTCTTTAAACGTTAATGCATTTTTTGTTTTCCTCCTTAATATTTTGGAAATATATCAGACTATGTATGAGCATAGTGGGTTACATGTTTAGACATAGACTGAATTATATAATACTTATTTTGGCCATTTTTAAGGCTATTGATCATGCCTTCTCAAAAATATTTGAAACATATTGTAACTATTGGGCTCCTAACTAACTATTTTTACTAGTGCTGTCAATTGTTTAAAAATTTAATTGCGTTAAATTTAATATAAATTTAAATTTAAAATACTAGGATTTACCTGTAAATGTGTTGAAATAAAGAAATGCTTGACAAAATAGTTTAAGGAAACAGAACCTTTCACACTTCTGCCAGGTATGAGACATAATCCTTATTATTCTTTTGTTTTTATTCAGCCATTATCAGACTTTATTCTGGCAATAAAATGTTTACCAAGCCACATTGCTTCAATCCCAGTATACATTTACCCAACTATTATCAAAAGTATTTCTAAATAAATACAACAAACCATTTTCTTGCGACCTTACGTGAAGTATTATGAAAAAATACATTATGAAGTAGAATTGGACCTGTTCTGCTGGTACATTAGAGCTAATATTAGCATCATGCTTCATAAGACAATTTATGAGATTAATAGTACACTTTTACTCAGAACTCACTTCAAACCACCATCAAGTGTTTGTAATAACTTCCTTTTACGATCACATTTATAGCCTTTTATAATGCTGCACAAATTAGCATTTCGGATGTACACATTCATTTCCAGAAAATCACATACAGACCATATCCTATCGTAATCGTGCGTTTAATATCTTATATAATCTATAATGGCTGTTGTCATGTTTATTTCTGCTGCTCTGCTGAAACTCACGTTGTTTGTGATGTTACAACTGCCTCTCTGTTCTTGCCATGGATACATTCCAAGTATAATACACGTTAGTTAAGTTTTTAATTTTTATTTGTTTATATACACTTTGGGCGGCCGTGGTACATTATAAAAGTAGCCCAAAAAACCGCAACCCACGGCTCTGTAATTTTTCCCACGACTATTTTCAAAATAGCCCACTTGTGCCGTTACCCTGCCAACACTGGTTCACTGTATCCTCATCACACAATGATAGATAACCTTCCGCACTGCGATGACGGGAAGAAGTTGGGGTCAAACCTTATCAAACGATTAATCTGCGTTAAAAAAAATATTAACGCATTAAAATTTTTTGATTAATCGCATGCGTTAACACGTTAACGTTGACACCCGTAATCCTGATATACGTAATGTTATGTATAAACCCCATTTTAAAGGTATATTAAAATGTTCACTGTATAATGAATAATTTTTGTGATTTATTTAACATTATTACATATGTTATTGAAGCATCAGAATCAGCATCAGTATCGGCCGATCACCATGACAAGAAATCGGTACTCGGTGTCAGCTGCAAAAATCCTGATTGGAGCATCCCTACTGTACTTACAATTTAATAATTTCATAAATGTTTTCAAATGTTTTTAGTGGATTTTGAGATACAATCGAATTTTGTGCACATGCTAATAATTAATTTTACAATGTTTCCAGTATGCAAAATTTTTGGTTATTTATAATTCTACATTACAGCAGCCATCAGCCACTGAAAACTCATAGCAGAGCCACTGTTATAAACTGTGTTTGTTTTGTCTTGTAGCTGAAGTGCCATTGGATGATCTGGTGAAGCAGTATGCTGGTGCTTACGCAGAGGGCTTTGAGTGGCCACAGCCTTCCAGCCAGAGCGAAGATGAAGACAGAGAGGAAGCTGAAGGTTTTTGTACATCTATTGCTTAAGAACTAACTTAAAAGCCCCATAAAATCCCAGAAATACAAAAGAATTCAAATAAATCAGTACTTTTGGCAGTATATTGATTTGATGTCACAGTAAGGCTACCCCCTAATAGTCGACTAAAGGCCTTTCCACACTGAGCGCGAAAAAGTGAAACGAATATCGGACGCGATGATGCGACTGGAATAAAACAATTTCTATGGATGCTTCCACATAGACCGTGAACATTCGCGCACCGAAAATGCGACTTTTTTTTTTTTTTCCGTACCAGTCCGAATCTTTTCAGTTTCGCCAAGCAAAACACGGGCCGTCCAATAAGATTTGAGCTAGGATCATGTGAGTGGAGCAGCTGCTGTTGCACAAAAGGGTGAGAGTGGTAGCACTGTTTCGAAAACCAGTGTAAACAAACACCGAAGAAGAGTATCCCAGAAGAGAAGAGAGTGGATGCTGAGTTCTTGTTATCGTTGGTATTTGAGAACAGATTTCTCACATGTGCTTTATACAGAATATAATTTCTATTAATTCTCCACTGAATTATGTGATCTGCAGAGCACTGCCCGTTTTCTTCAACGTGCACGAGTGTTGAGTCGGAGCACGTTCACTCTCTAGATCTTCTGTATTAAATAAAACAAATGAAGTGAAACATTTGTATGGAATGTTGTGTATGGAAGTATTTTCTCCAAGCATCACCTCAAGATCTTTTACTGTTTGCACTCTGATCGAGGCACATAAACAAACAGACAGTGCAAATCTGCACGTATTTACCTATTTGCCACCTATATCTTATCTTATAATAGAGCACCTGCCTCAAGATCTCTCAGTCTGTTTACACTCCAATTGATGCACGTAACAAAACAGAAAATGCTGCTACTCCTACTCTGCCTGCCCTAGATGAGTCTTCACACAGAACATGCCACAGCCAAAGTTAATTAATATTAAAAATAATGTGCATCAATCGTGGTGTCGGGTGGCTGTCTTGAGACTTGTGTGACGCTTTGGTGCCATGGCCCACGGGACGCGTGCTCCATAACGGATTAAAACTATGGAAAATGGGTAAATAAATATAGATTGGCACTGTTTTTTTTTTTTCAAACACTAAAAAATATTGAGGCAGGTGTGACGCGCTCTTTTACAGATTAAAAGAAAGGAATAAAATGTACTGTAATAAGTGTAGAATTGAAGAATGCTCATTTGCGTCAATCGGAGTGAGAGACATGGGAACTAAGACATGGGAAATACAGTTGCAAATGGACTTTGCTTTTTCATTTGAAATGTGGCAGTCACTATGCGTTCGCAAAAGCGAAAATGCAAACAGTAATGGAAGATTTGCAATTGCATTTGGATTATGTCCCAATTTATGCGCCCACATGTGGAAAACGCAATTGAAAATACAATTTGCAATTGCTTTTGAAAATAGTCCGGAAAATCCTTCCATACATGTGTCTGCTTATTATAGAATCAAAATCAACTATAGATCACAATTGGAAGTTATTACAGTCAATTATTCCATACATAAGCAGTCAATTATTACATACATTTTCAAGTGTAGCTTGATACTAATTGTACTTCTAATTATATTTTAAGATGTAGCCTATTCTTGTAAGCATTATAGATAGTTTGTGTTCCTGGTGTTGAACCAAACTTTGTTTATCTTAATTTAATGCTGTATACTGAGCAGCGGATGTTAAACTGATGTTAAATCCATATATAAGATACATATCTGAGGAAAAATGCATTGATGTTTGGCACCACCTAGTGTGCAGGCGTGAATTAGCAGAAGGCGAACAGTCGTTTCACGCTCTGTGTGAAAGCACCGTTTGTCGGCGATTCGCATCGCGCTCAGTGTGGAAAGACCTTAACTGTTAGTCAACGAGAAGAAGCTTGTTCAACCAAAACTTTATTAGCTGATTAGTCGCAGAAGAAAAAAAATTCCACAGGCGAAGTCATGCAGTTTGCGATGGACAGATCATTAACGGCTTGTCTTTGTGGTAATTATAGTACATCGGGCATCTAAATGCTCACCTATCATTCTTCGACCCCAAATATGGCCTCATCTGAAATATGTTAGCAGCAACTTTACATGACCACTCAATTTAATGTTAACAAAAAATGTGCACTATTCAAGTGTCTGTGCGGAGTGTAAGCTGAATATAGCGAGCTCACTGTATGACAGATGGAGGTGCCGATGCGGTCACTTGCTCTTAAAATGCTTTTTTGGTCATACAGATTAAAAGTAATACATATTTAGAATCTGTAAAAACTCTACGTTTATTTGTGTGCTCTCACAATAACAACAAAACAGTGCGCTTTTGTAAAATAATGACAGGATAGGCTTTCTGCCGTCTCGGTCTCTGTGAACTTCAGCGCGAAACTCCAAAATGATGTGTGTACTTCCCTCACAGACTTGAAAAATATATATATATAGAGAGAGAGAGAGTAGGGGTGTAACATGCACATATTCATACCGAAAATTTTCAGTACGGGTCTTTCCGTTCGGTAGGCATGTGTACCGAATAAATCACATTTTTTTTCCACAAGAATACCAACATGTTCACCGTCTCTGGTTTAAGAAGCGGTCTTTCATTTTAGTTTGAAAACCAAATCCTCCGTTGCGCTCCGTCTGTGGCGCTCACCTTTGCACTCGTGCTGACGCGCCGAGTATATACCAGGCTCTACACCTGAAGCCCTCGTGCTGAAAGTGCCTCTCTTCACGACACGTGATCAGTAAAATCTGACTCCTGTTACAATGCGCCGCGGCTCTGCAGCGCGCACTGTATGAAGCAGATGCTTTGGAGAAGCTTAGACCATGCACTCGCGCGAGTGCACTCACCAAATTTTGGTCGCAGTCTAGAGCCCTGTGTGGTAAACATGCGAGTGGAAAATGAAATAATTTGTGGCCATGAATTAAGAATTCATTCCTATCCTACGACTTATTAATTAGTTTCCTCATTTTAGTTAAATCGTGGGTTATCTAGGGAACAAATAAATGAAACCTGGACAGTGGCCAAAAATGAATAAGTCGTAGGAACGACTTAAGTTGTAGGAATGAATTATCTGTCCTGCTCGTGTCCCGCAACCCTGTCAATGCGCAGTGCCCAATATGAAACAATTATCTGGGGAAATTATAATTAAACGTGACTTTGTTACTTAATTTCTATTGCTTTCCATGATTAATTACTCTATATTTTAAAGTTTGGGTCATATTAAAGGCGTAATATGTACATTAGTAAACTAATTTCTCAAAGACCAAGCCCCGTCACCGTCCCTAACACGTGCACATGTTTTGTGCATGATCCGCACACACTCCAAAATGAAATTGCTTAATCGACCATTGATAGCTACAATCGATTGCATCTCTTATTGACAATTAATTGATCATCAATTAATCGTTGACATCCCTAATTTCAACAACAAATAGAAATAGTATAATTTAGAAGTTAATTTAAAAAACATGTTTGCATACAATTAGGGATGCACCGATACCGATACTGGTATCGGGCCCGATACTGAGCTCCTGTACTCGTACTCGTACTCGTTAAAATGCCCCGATACCAAGCGCCGATACCTCACAGCATAAGTGCCATATTCAGACAAAGAAACAGGACAACATGCAGCAGAATGGAGGTATTAGAGATTAAGGATGTCTACGAAGCAGATGTATGCAATGAATAATGTTAAACATTCGGTATTAATGCCTTTATAGCTGATGTGCGTGAACTGAAAAGCAAAGCGCTGAGTGGATTGAGCGCGCGGCGGCGCAGATGCGCGAGCTTGTCGAGTGAATATACTTTTCTCACAGACATCACTGGAACGTTTGTAGTTCGATCGGATATGTCAAAAACAAGTAAGCAAAACAATGCACAAGCTACTTAACGGTAGGGAGGGAGGGAGAGAGAGCGAGCGAGCGGGCGCGCACTTCTGTGATCTTTGTTGATGTTCGCTCACATAGCATGCATCACTTGGATTAAAATTGAATCGTAAATATAAGACAATTTATAGGGGAATTCACTATAAAATAAACAATTTATTTTCAACCTTAAGCATACACGACTTTCTGGCGAAAGTGAAACTAGCAGCCTGTGTGAAATGCGCTAGGCTGTACTGTCCCTCTCATTCTGCACCAGTACAAATACGTGCGTGTGTTGTGCATGTTTTGCTCGCTTCATGAGTGTTTCTGCATTAGAAAGAGAAGCAAAGAAAAACACGACTTCTATTTCTGAAAATATCACAGTTAGGAGATTTATAAGGAGTGGTTCCCTGCATTATTACAGCAAAACGCATGATTTTAGCAGCTCTAATGCAACTGAATTAAAGATAATGTACCATAGAGCAAACAAAAATGAACAGTGAGAGTAACAAAAACTTGTAAAATACATTTTAATGTGCATAATTAAGTGTGAAAATAATAGTGAAAATATACAGTCAAACCAAAAATTATTCAGAGACCAAATATAATTTTTGATATTTTTTACTAGTGGGTGCAGGACACTATAGTTCATTTATGTAAGTGAGGATAGCAACATAAAGTAAACTGTGACATATTATATCCAAAAATTCTTCATACAGTGGACTACCAATAAAATTGATACAAATTTGGGACCAAAAATTATTCAGACAGAGTCTGGGAAAAAAACTGAAGTTCAGGTTTGCATGAACCTGGTTGACAGCATGCCCAGGAGACTACAGGCTGTCATTAAGGCTAAGGGTTGCCTGACAAAGTATTGATAGTTGTGTAAATATTGTCATACTAACAGCTGTCTGAATAATTTTGGTTTTTAATTGTATTTGATTGTAATCCACCACATACCTTTCTATCAAAGTTATCTGATATTATCGAGCTGAATTTTTTCTGACACAGTTTAACTCTGAGTTCTTGTCATAGTTTATTCGCTGTAGTTTATGGTAGTAAAATGTGAGAAATGTTGAAGGTGTCTGAATAAATTTTGGTTTGACTGTATCTATTTGATAAATTAAGTTAACCAACTAACATTATACATACTCTGTTGGTTTCTGTACCCAATATTTAAAAAATGTACAAATGCAATGAAAATATCGGTATCGGTACTCGGTATTGACAAGTACCAAAAATAAAAGTATCGGTATCGGGCGAGTACTGGAAAAAGTGGTATCGATGCATCCCTACATACAATTTATTAATTTGAGTGTTAATTATAATAGTTAAAAATAAATAGTAATTGAATTTAAGTTTGGGCTCTGTTGTTAATTGTAACCTTATAGTAATGTAAAGGTAGGGAGCCCTTTACATTACTATAAGGTTACAATTAACAACAGAGCCCAAACTTTTAGGTTAGAGTTGAAGCTGAGGTAGATTTTTATCCCTAAGAAAATTTTACTTATAATTGAATTTATTTAATGAAAGCTCAATTTGTTCATTAAACCATTGTTTAATAAAAAAAAAACAAGCCCTATGTCAAGTAACAGTTTATGCTCTTCTCTGTTCAGGCATGGATTCTCCATTGGACAGTCCACATGATGCGGTGCTGATAGACTCTTTGCTGAGTATGGATCAGTACCGTGGGGCTGAGCGGACAGCTTCTGGCCCTGATGGGAAGCCCACAAAGGATATCGCTGAGGTCGCTGCAGCAACAGACCTGATTCTGCCCAAAGGCAGCGCCAGGACCACTCTAACTGTGAGTCATTTACGCTCTTACTCACAGGGACTGTGTAAAACATGATGATTAAAGATTTAATTAAGCAGTTGTTTAATTCAAGTGGTCTCACATTGTCTGATGACTCATGAATCCTTTCCTCTCAGAGTCGTTCCTCTCCTCCTGCTCTGCTGCATGGTTCTCTGAGAGAGTACCAGCAGGTCGGGGTGGAGTGGCTGGCAAGCCTCCACCGCAAAAACCTTAACGGCATCCTGGCAGATGAAACTGGCCTTGGCAAAACTGTACAGACTGTGGCTTATTTTGCTCACTTGGCCTGCAACCAGGGTAACACCACCAACCACATTTACCAACTTTATAGAGACAATTACATTTGGTTTTCTTTTCAAAGCATTTGTTTATTGTAATTTTAAGAATAAAATGCAACACATTCTGCTGTCATGTGGATGTTGCAGGTATCTGGGGGCCGCATTTAGTGGTGGTGAGGACCTGTAAGCTGCTAAACTGGGAGATGGAGTTCAAACGGTGGTGTCCTGGACTGAAGATACTCCTGTACCTCGGCAGCAGAAAGCAGCGCAGATACAAGAGATCGGTATGAACCAAGGAAAGCAAGCCAGCTTGTATTCTCTATGTATTCTCACATACTGCCACCTGTCTATCCATCCCTGTTGCTGTGGCCTAGCTGTTAGTGCATCAGTTTTGCATTAGATAATTCCTCGAAGTAGTTTTCAAATCATTGAGATCTTTGATTGAGTGGGTAGCTCTTTTCCATGGATTTTGTCTGTTCTCACTTTCCACTTTTGTCTAATGTGTGCAGAGGTGGTGTGAGCCCAACAGCTTCCACGTGTGTGTGACTTCATACAAGCTTCTGCTGAAAGATCAGTCTCACTTTCTGAGGAGGCGCTGGAGGCACCTGGTGCTAGACGAGGTGCAGCTCATCAAAAACATGACGGAGAAACACTGGGAGACCATCTTCAACATAAAGAGGTTAGGAACAAACTGTTTTCTTTATAGTATCTGTTGGTGTCATGTTTTCTGTGTTTTTGCTCTCAAGAGAATATTTACAGTAGATTTATTTTTTACAAAAACTGTTTACTAGGAATGCACAGAATAACACCATTGAATCAAATTTGGAGCATTTATTGGTTGATATGTGCTTAGCATCCTTAGTAGTTAGCATTATTTGTATATTATACTATTTATTAATGTTTTGAATTATCTTTTTTATATTTTAAGTTTCAATTTATAGCTTCAGTTCATTTTAGCTTGTGCTAATATTTTTAGTAGAAAATTGTTTTAATTAGTTATTTAGAATGTCTATTTAGCCTTTTTTTATTTCAGTTTTAGTAATTAAACATTCTTTCAATCAGTGCAAAGGCAACACTTCTAATTTTAACTTTTCATCTTAATGTCTATATTTTGTTTTATTTTATTTCATTTACCAAAAAGGATTTTTTTTTAAATATATTTTTAGTTTTGTTTATAATAACACTATACTGTATGCAAGTTTCACAAATACTTTGCATGTATTATTATATTGTAATTGATTTTAAATAAACATTTTTTTTCTCGGTCTTCTCAACAGTCAGCAGAGGATCCTCTTAATCAACACACCTCTGCAGAACACTCTGAAAGAGTTATGGACCATGATCCACTTCCTCCTGCCTGGAATCACTCATCCATACCTGAAATTCCCCATCAAACCTGGGACCGATCAGAATCAGGACTACTGCCACAAACTGGTCATCAGACTGCACAGGGTGAGGCTTGCTGGAAGTTGTTTCTGGTGACTTTCACCACAGAATGATGCACTTTTGCTTAACTATCTTGCTCGAGCACCTCGATCCTAGTTTTGTTTTCTTTCTCTCTGCTTTAGATGATTCAACCCTTCATCCTGCGCCGTTCCAAGAGAGACGTGGAGAAGCAAATGCCTAAGAAGTATGAACACATTCTCAAGTGCCGTCTGTCCAAGAGGCAAAAGAGCATGTATGAGGACATCCTCATCCAGCCCAGGTCAGCACATAACACATTCAGCCAAACACAATATTTACCAGGTCGTTTCCAGTTCATCTGTTTTGAGTGATACTCTGCTTTTCTACTGCCTTCTAGTGCACAGGAAGCACTAAAGACTGGGCATTTTGTCAGAGTTCTGGAGGTTCTTATGCAGCTCCAGAAGATCTGCAACCATCCAGACCTGATCCAGACCAGAGAATCACGCAACTCTTACATATGTCAGCCACTGCAGTACAATACCCCATCATTATTGCTCACAGCCCTGCAGCAGGACCAGTGGAAGGTTAGGAAGATAAATAAACGCTTGGATTGTGGAATATAGAAGAAAAATGTTTGTTGACTTATAGGCCATTTTCGTTTTCTTTTCCAGACTGTAGATATGTCACTGTTTGACCTGATCGGTAACGAGGGCAGATCAACCCGTTATGAGGCTGAGGAGGCTCTGCCAAAACTCCGAATGACCAAACAGCTGATTGAAGAGATCTACAATGCACGTGACCCACCAGCCAGACCCAGACCATGCAAGATCAAACCTATGAGGTGTCCATCCATCCATGCAGACCTATCAGCTCTGAACACTTACCTGCCATAATCATATCATATGGATTTCTATAGTGTTATTAACAGGACATGATATTTTTAAATGAGACAAACCAATTAATACCACAATACACTGGAAATACTGATGTTGGTGCTGCTGTTTTTACACCAAAAATGGTCACTTCCTTCAGAATAATGCATGGAATTACATTCTTGTTGAATGAATAAACATGTTGCAGGTGTTTTTCTATTAAATACAAATGCAAACATTAAATGCTATTTTTTTTCATGCTAAAAGTTATTGTATCACCTGATTATGAAAGAAATTTGTTTTATTTTTTTTATTATTTTTTCATTTTGATGTGCACATGTACAACAGGATTGGTCCATATGAATTGATACTGACTGTGGCATAATTTTAATTTCAGGTTGTTCCTTCCAGTGCAGTATGGGACTAAACCAGAGGGTCGCCTGGTCCCCATGACTAGCAGCACCACTCAAGCCCCTCGTGCCACTGCTGTGACCACTGCCCCCACCACCACTACCAACCCTGCTACTGCAGCTCCAAGCACACAGCCCAGAGGCAAATCACCTCTTACCACAACCACTTCTGCACAGGGTAAGACCCCTTCTTGTGTAACATCTTACACAAACGTGTTCCCACACTTACACCCAGAACTGTTTCACAATCTGTAATTTTTTGAAGTTGTATAATATTTTTGTAGTTGTGCTTCTTCCCTAAAAATTTGCTCATGTCAGTCCTTTTTTGTGTGTGCTTCTTTTTGGCCATCTTATTTAATGGTGACATCTGTAAGATTAATTTTATGTCAAAATGCATTATCTTAAGCCAGTTTGTTGTACATTAACTACTATAAGCATGCATTAATGTGTTTATCTCTTCCAAAGGTCTAAACATTGAGCCTCCTAAGCATCATCAGACACATTTAGAGCAGTTGGCTCAGATCCGTCAGTCTCTTTCCAGTTAAACCTGTAGCGAGAGTTTGGGCTGTGGCTAGTGTAACAGGCTGAGCCAGTGGGTGTTTACAATGGTTGATGCTTAAAAATTGGAAAAGAAATTTGGTTACAGAAGTGCAAGCCAAAATTTAAAGACTTGCCAAAATATGCAGATACAGTGGGGTAAAACAAGGGTAAACATTGGCAGTACTTTTGCAAAAATTTGATTCAATGTTTGGGTTTCATTTGGGATGCTGAACTTATTGTAACTACTACAAAAATTTCAAATAATACATTTCATAAATCTTTCTTTCATAAATCTGTTTGCAGGCTGCCTTTTAGCAAGTAAAAATAATCATTTTTAATAATATTTTTTTATGCTTTCTGAGGGTTCAGTGAAATCCCTAACCCCAGAATTTTCATTTTTGGGTGAACCATTTCTTTAAAGATGACCTTAAATGGAAATTGCAATCAAAGTGTACGTTGGGACTTCATTTTGTCAAATAGGAATTGATTGTTTTTTTTTTTGTCTTTTTTTTTTTTTAATTGCTGTGATTTATTTGAATTGCTTAAATAAACAGAAATTTTCCATTAAAATAATAATAATAATAGATAAAATAATTGTCAGCTTTAATTTAATGGTGAATTCAAGCAATCACATTGCAATTCCCTGGCACTATAGCTGTGAGTTTTGCATGGGGCAGCGCCTTCTCACCACCCAAACAAAAATCAATATTTTGTAACGTGTTGTATTTTATATCCCAAATAACTTTTTATTTAGAGGATTAAAAAAAAAGCCCCATTACACTCGCTCTGATTGATTGGTCCATTCAGACTGTTAATTCCTCTTCCTCTTTAGCCGCCGCAATCAGCAGCTCATCAGGATCACTCTTAACAGGAGCCACCCCTAACCCCCCTTCTACCCCTCTGGCTGTGGGTGTGACAGGGGTCACCACTATGCCTGCTGTGGCCCCCCATGCCCCTGCTGCCCATCCCCTCCAGCCCAGTTTGGTACCCCAGAGGCTGGTGCTCAGCTCCCAGGCCCAGGCACGCTTGCCTAGTAAGTGGGCTCAACATCACCCACTGCAGATGGGCCTTCTCCTTTGCGACCTCTCCCTTGTGCACCTGTTTCCTTCTTATCATGCCCCCAAGCACAGCAGTAAACGACCTTAGTGAAGATCAGAGACTGCAGTATGGCTCTGCTGAAGTGGGCTAACATGCATACAGAGTTCCACCAAAGAAATTAATGGTGTTACTCAACTCAAATTCAGCCAAATTGACCCCATAAAGTTGGTGTATTTCCAGTCTGATTTGAAGTGCAGAAAATCTTCAGCAGATGACCTATGGTGGTTTCTCTCCTTACCCTTCACAAACAAGCATGAGCCCTCCAGAAATTTCTCCGGACTGCACCCGCTGCCTCCAGTTTATTCATGTCTTCTTTTTTTACATTTATTCCCTTTTCTTTTTTCCCTTCTGCATTTTGATGACTAATCTCTGTTTTTCGTGCAGTACAGCTGAAGGATGATCCAGAAGCTTTCTAATATGGTTTTGCCTCCCTATCTTTTCAGTGCAGCTTTTCTTCAGAGCCGTTTATTTTGTTGTCCTCCTGTGGGTGTAAAGAGCGTCAAGCTTGTGGGCGCTGCTCCCTATGTCACATGTAACCATTGTTACATGGAAAACCTTTTATACAAGCAAAGATTTTCTCCCACTTTGTTTTGCTCCACTAAACGAATCAGTCTGGTTTCAGTTTGTTTGTTTCAGGTTTTTTGTTTGAGGAAAAAGTGTCATTCTTCCTGTTTAACACACCGTGGTTGTGCATGTCCCTTTCCGTGCTCACCCCGAAACTAACTAAAATGTTTTTTCTTTCTCAGTGATAAATTATAAGCCACTATTTAACATTAGTTGTTTTCTATTGAAGGTGGAGATGTAGTGAAGGTTACTCAGTTGGTTGGGCAGGGTCGTATCGCCCAGCCAGAGACCCCTGTGACCCTGCAGTTCCAGGGCAACAAGTTCACTTTGTCTCCCAGTCAGCTGCGGCAGCTCACCACCGGCCAGCCCCTGCAGCTCCAAGGTACACTCGGTAATGTCCAGCCCATATTCATTCTCTCTTGTCTCATTTCACTTCCATATCCAGTCACTTGTGTCAGCTGTTTTTATGTGTGTTCAGTAAATCCTCATTATATGGCTTAAAGGGATAGTTCACCCAAAAATGAAAATTCTGTCATCATTTACTCAGCCTGTAGTAGTTCCAAACCTGTATGAATGTCTTTGTTCTGCTGAACACAAAAGAAGATATTCTGAAGAATGTGAGAAACAGAGCACTTCTGGGGCACCATTGACTTCCATAGTATTTTATTCTCCTACTATGGAAGTCAATGGTGCCCCAAAACAGCCTGGTTGCAAACTTTCTTCAAAATATCTTCCTCTGTGATCGGCCGAACAAAGAAATACATACAGGTTTGGAACTACTTGAGGGTGAGTAAATGATGACAGAATTTTCATTTTTGGGTGAACTATCCCTTTAATGTGACGCTCATAAGTTTATGTGTCTGCTTTAGGCAACATCTTGCAGATTGTGTCTGCCCCGGGACAGCCTCTTCTCAGGCCACAAGGGCCACCCATGGTGATGCCTACCATACCCCAGGCTGTGCCTGTACAGAACTCCTCAGGCACGCCGCCCCCTGCCACCTCCACAACCCAGCAAGGTAAAGCACTGCACCGTCCTGAAGCTGTTTGTTATTTTCATTAGTGATCAACCATCATCTATCGACTGTCAGTGGTTCTCAACTTTAAAGGAACACTCCACTTTTTTTGGAAATAGGCTCATTCTCCAACTCCCCCAGAGTTGATAAGTTGAGTTTTACCGTTTTGGAATCCATTCAGCCGATCTCCGGGTCTGGCGAGAGCACTTTTAGCATAGCTTAGCATAGATCATTGAATCCGATTAGACCAGTAGCATCGCGTTCAAAAATGACCAAAGAGTTTCGATATTTGTCCTATTTAAAACTTGACTCTTCTGTAGTTATATCGTATACTAAGACTGGCAGAAAATGAAAATTTGCGATTTTCTAGGCCGATTTGGCTAGGAACTATACTCTCATTCCGGCGTAATAATCAAGGAACTTTGCTGCCGTAACATGGCCGCAGCAGGCGCAGTGATATTACGTAGCGCCTGAAAGTAGTCCCCAGCTATATTATAACTAGGTACCTAGCTGGGGACTACTTTCAGGCGTTGCGTAATATCACTGCACCTGCAGTTAGAGAATGAGCCTATTTCCAAAAAAAGTGGAGTGTTCCTTTTAAAGGGACAGTTCACCCAGAAATGAACATTGCAAACCCGTAAGGCCTTCGTTCATCTTCAGAGCACAAATTAAGATATTTTTGATGAAATCTGAATGCTTTCTGACCCTGCATAGACAGCAATGCAACAGACATGTTCAAGGCCCAGAAGGGTAGTAATGACATTGTTAAAATAGTCCATGTGAGATCTGTGGTCCTACCTGTTATGAAGTGTTATGAAGCTATGAGAATACTTTTCTCTTCTGTCAGTCTTCGACGTAATATGTATTCTCGTAGCTTCCAAACATTACGGTTGAACAACTGGGGGGTGTTCCAGAAAGCTGGGTTAACTTGCCATCTGCTAAACCCTGAACTCTGTTGATCAACCCAAACCTTGCTCACTCGAGGTATGTTGGTTCCAAAAATGAGTGCAGGAGTAAGTTCATTCAACCCAGAGTATGTTCCTGGTTAACATGCAAGACATTCTCAACAGAGCGATGAATCGACAAGTCACTATGGAAATGGTAACAAAAAGTGCGCCATACTGCTTCTTTCTTCTTCTTCTGTTCAAAGGCCATTTGCACACTTAGTGCATATCGCCACCTAATGGGTGGTTGTGCAATCATTTTTCTTTTTTATGCTTAATCTTTAATCCTTGAAAATAAGAATTGTATTGTTTGTTTGATGCTAGTTATAGAAGACATATCAGATATGTATTTTTATTATAGAAATACATTATAGAAAATTCAGATCCATGATGTGTGAGATAATAAAATATAACAAACATAAGCCCCTTTCGCACCGCTTTAGTTCCAGAACTAAAAGTACAGTACTAAAGTACTGGGACGATTTTGCACGAACTATTTCCCAGTACCATTTAAAGGGCCAGTACCATTTTGTGCGCGGCATTCAACAACGAAAACAAAGAAGAACAACGTTAACAACAGGAGGAAGGAGGACGCTGTGATCGGAGCTGTGTTTTTGTTGTGTCTTGCGGGGTTCACAATAATGGACATGAAATGTCGACGTAACTTATATGTCAAGCGACTGAAAAATCGGAAAGGAGTTCAAAATGTTAAAAAGTGCCTGCACTTCAGCGTCCGTCCATCTATCGCTGTTCTCCATTCTTGCGAAATATAAGTTGATGCGATGTTTACACTGTATGTGTTTACACAGCGTTTTAAATCATGGCGGGTGAGGGCGTTTTCATATGCGTTTAGCCAATCAGCGTACACTTACATCACGATAGTTCCTATGGAACTGTTTTGGACCCTACTCTGAAGTAGGAGCTAATTAGTTCCTCCAAACAGAGTTCCGGGAACTAAAACAGTTCCTAGTTCCCGCGGTGCGAACACGCCAAAAAGTGGGTAGTTCCACAATTAGTTCGGGTACTATGAAAAGGTTCCTGCGGTGCGAAAGGGCCTATATATAATAAAATAAACATTACCTTGTCATAAAAGTGTTTTATAATTTACGCAAATAACTATTATGCCAATACAATAAATATGATAACTATATTACAATAGATTACCTTATATTTTACTTTATATTAGTGCTTTATAATTTACATATCATACAATTATCTATCTATCTAAGGCCCTCTAGTGGTTCCCAGCCCACTGGTTGAGAACCATTATCCTAAGTATGTGATATTCTAATGTTGTCTTAAACTTAAGTTTCTGTGTTTCTGCCTGTTTCCATTAAAGCAACCACCATGGCAAGCACCACAGTCACTCAAGCTACCACAGACATGGAAACAAATGCTAAACACTCTACAAACACCACAACACAGGTTGGTGATTTTGAAAGACATGTTGAAGGGATTGAAGTCAATCAAATAGTTGTGAAATCTGAGCCTTGTCTTTGGTGTCTATTTAGGAGTCAAGCGAGGAAAGAAACAGGCAGCTGAAAGAGCGTCTGTCTAGTTTATTTCATGCCAACGAGCGGCGCTCGTCACGCTCTGTGATGTATGGTTCTGACCTGATTAAGACCTGCTCCGTTTATGAGGGACGCCCTCCACCAGCCTTCCCCGCACCCCAGCACTCCCGCTGGTCCTGGGTCGGCAGAGACAGCTGTATTAGAGCTCAGCGGACATGTGTGTCCACGGTGGCTCCACTCCGCTCAGCGATTCTCTCCAACACGGAGCAGGAGGCAGCAGCAGGCACCTTGTTGAAGAGGTCTGGATTTGACGATGAACTTGCCATGAAAGCAGTTTTGTGAGCTTTTTGTGATCTAATGCTGGTTCCTATTTTATTAAAGGTTCTCCTGCATACTTCCTGCTGCTGTGGCCCCTCCCCCTCAGCTGTATGCATCCAATCCTCCACCATCTTACAGCCTAGCACAAAAATCATTCAGGCGACAGCTACAGGAAGTGTCCGCTCCACACAACGCAGAGATCCATAACTTAGCCTGTCCTCCTGTCGTCAGATTCCCTGATGTACACATGTTGGAGATGGATTCAGGTGAGCACCACAACAGCACCTCTTCACAATTATTACTGATATTCTGTTAAGCATTCTATTGTATGTTTCCCAATATGGTATCTTCTATCCATCATATAGCTACCGTTCTGTCCTTTACAGTACCATTTAAAAATTTTGGGTTGGTTTTGGATTTTTATATATATATATATTTTTAACTATTTTTAATGTAATATTTTATATAATTTATACTTAAATGTTATGTTTTATATTTTTTTTAAATGCTGCTATTCAGCAAGGACCCTTCAAATTGTTTGTCACACTAAAGACTGTAAAAAATTAATAATAAGAAATGTTTTTGATCACCAAATCAGCATATTAGAATGATTTCTGAAGGATCATGTGGCACTGAAGACTGGAATAATAATGCTGAAAATTCAGCTTTGCCATCACATAATTTATACTTTAAAATACATTAAAATAGAAAACAGTTATTTAAACTCTAATACAATTTCACAATGTTACTCATTTTATTCTGCATACATAGTCAAATAAATGCAGCCTTAGTGAATATAAGATTTCTTTTAAAAACAAAACAAAAAATTGTTGACCCCAAACCTTTGAACGTAAGTATATGTGTTATAATTGTCAGCTTTATAGTTCGTAAATCTCAGTATAAAGTATAAAGCAACTTTTACAATTTGTTCTGGTCAAGAATTGCCCACTTACATTCCACTTCCTGTCTGAGTTGGATAATATCACAATAATAGAATGCCATATATATATATTTTTTTTACAATGTAACATGGTAATCAGATTATGCAACTGTCTGTGAAGAAGAAAAAAAAGTACTAAATAAAACTGGTATAATGGTATAAATTTTGATGTTCCTGTATCTGTCTGCAGGAAAACTGGAGGCGCTGTCTATCCTGCTGCAGAAGCTGAGCGCTGAGAACAGGCGTGTGCTGATCTTCACCCAGATGACCAGCATGCTGGATATACTGGAGGTCTTCTTAGACCACCGTCACCTTACCTATGTACGGCTGGATGAGAGTCTGTCACTGGAGGAAAGACAGGTAAAACACCTTGAGTAACATATTCTCTGTTGCCCTGGCCAAGTCCATGTCCCAATGAGGCTGTGTGGGTTTCTGGGCTGTAATTAAATGGGCAGATGAGTGAGCACTCTTCCCTCTCTGTTGGATTCAGTTCCACACAGGGCCTCAAATGATGCTTACACATCAGTGAAGTGCTATCAACACCAACACATAAACATCTCATCTTGATCATCTTGTACTGAAAATGCAGTACTTAACCCATCTTGTTCCTCATGTCCTGACCACTTTCAGGAGCAGGTCAAGAGGTTTAACCGCAACAGACAGATCTTCTGCACCATCCTGACCAATCGCTGCTGCTCAGCCATGGGCCATGTGTTTGACGCAGATACCATCGTGTTTTATGACACAGACCTAAATCCCAGCATGGACTTGCGCACACAGGAGTGGTGTGACAAGATCGGCCGCTCCAAAGACATTCACATCTACAGGTAAGACTGGTGGATTAATTAAGTGTTTTTGCTCGTCAGGTTTATATTTGTCAGCTTTTTTACTGACGCTGTGCTCTGTCAGGTTGGAGAGCGGGAACTCAATTGAGGAGAAGCTCTTAAAGAATGGCACTAAAGACCTTATACGAGAGGTAGCTGCGCAGGGCAGGGATTACACACTAGCCTTTTTAACACAGGTAAGCAACATGCAATCACTGTTGCTTTTGACATTGAGGGACTGTTTCAAAACCTAGCCAGTTATGAGGTTGCATCTCAATAGACAGCGAGGCAGCTCTCTAGAATTTGGAACAGAGCCCGATGCTCACATTTGTAAATATGTGCTGGATTTTCACAGCGCACCATTCAAGATCTGTTTGAGGTGGAGGCTGGTTCTGGAGAGAAGGTGGAGGAGTTT
Organism: Acrossocheilus fasciatus; assembly: GCA_036784905.1. Taxonomy (NCBI): domain Eukaryota; kingdom Metazoa; phylum Chordata; class Actinopteri; order Cypriniformes; family Cyprinidae; genus Acrossocheilus; species Acrossocheilus fasciatus. The sequence continues at coordinate 18,837,391 of CM071945.1, forward strand.
GTGGTACTCCACCAGGAGCCATCCCCGTCTGAATCTATCCCCCCTCATGTGGCCAGACCCTACATCCAGGCCCTGAACACCATCCGAAAGGAAACCCAGTATGAAGTTGAGGTCAAGGAGACAGAGATAGACACGAAAAGTGATAAAGTGGGGGGACGAGAAGAGATGGATGTGGGGGAAGGGGTGAGAGAGGAGGCGTCACAGTTAGAGGAGTTGGCGGCAGTCATGGAGCAGGTGAGGTTATTGAAATTTATAGAAAATGTTACTTGAAAATTTCATTGTTCTTGTATGTGCTTTTTATACCATGCAACCATAAACCTTTGGTTTTGTGTTATTTAACATGCAAATTCTGTTAATTTAACTTTATACACTATGGTTTTGAAAGAAAAAAGTGCAGCTCATAAATCATTTCTTATCAATGCTGAAAACATTTGTGCTGCTTAATATTTTTGTGGAAGCTGTGATCATTTTTTTTCAGGATTCTTTGAATGGAAATTTCTAAAGAACAGCAGTTATATGAAATACAAATATTTTGTAACATTATTAATGTCTTTAGTGTCATTTTTGAACAATTTCTCCTTGCTCAATAAAAAAACTAATTCTTCTGGAAAAAAGAAGTGGTTCTGACCACAGTTTGTGGTGTTTTGTCTAGCTGACTCCTATTGAGAGATATGCACTGCACTATCTGGAGTACTTGCACATCAGTGAAGATGAACAGGTTATAAAGGTATGAAACATTTTTACATATTCTGTATTATTTACATGGCAGTCATAGCATTTATTGTAATGTTTAATTGTTAATGTTTGTGTGAATTGCAGGAGCGCATAGAAGCTGCTAAGAGAGGCTGGGAGCTGCAGCAGCAACAGAAACTAAAGGTAGAGAAAACGGAGCAAATGATCCTAGAAGATGAGGAGGATCTGTTCACCTACACAAGAGAGGACGCATACAACATGGTGCAAATATATTCTAATATTCTATTGTTCTTTTCAGTAGGAAGTGATGTCATGTTGTGTAGATTTGATACCCTGTTCCCTTCCACTATTACAGGAGTATGTGTTCGAGAATGAGGATGGACAAACAGAAATAATGCCGGTAAGTTTAAGACTGCACATTCCTGAAGAGAATTAAAGAAGAATTTTGGGTGAATCTCCCAAAAACATGTCTATGGCTTAGTTCACACTGCAGGTCTTAATGCTCAGATCGGATTTTTTTGCTGAAATCCAATTTTTTTGCACTGCTGTTCACATTGTCTTTTAAATGCAACTGCCATCAGTCTGATGTGTGAACCGTATACGGCCCTGAAGTGACCCGCATGCGCAGAAGAAGACGTGACATCAGCGCAGTGCAGTGTATGCGAAAATAAAAATGGATGCTGCTCGTGTTTAGCAATTTTTAAGTTCATGTGCAATCCGAGCCTAAATAACGAAGTGATAAGAAGAAGAATATTAAGAAGAAGGAGAGCACGATTTCCTCCAGCGCAGAATTGTGATGTCTGTTGCATTTCAATGATGTAAAAATCGCATGAAATGCGACATGGCCGTTCAGACAGAAGTCGCATTGCAAAACATCGGATATGTATCCGATTTAGCACCACATATGAAAGTGGCCTGGGCCTGATTTGAAAAAATCGGATTTGGGCCACTTTAGCCTGCAGTGTGAACCTAGTCTACACTGCGTTCCAAATTATTATGCAAGTGATATATCAGTAGGATTTTGGTACAATAACGAGTCAGATTTTTGTTTGTGGTGTTAATTTAGTTAACTGGTATCAATCTCAGACAGGTTTGTTCATGGGTTGCCAGTTCTTCTTAGGTAAATGGAAACCCTACTTAAAGAGGTTGTTCCACATTATTAAGCAAGTCACAGTTCTCATGAAATATGGTGAGGAAGAAAGATCTTTCTGAAGATGAAAAGTATGAAACAATGCAGTGTCTTGCAAAAGGCATCAAAACAAACTATTTCGTGAAAAGCAAATAGAAATTATTGAACTGTCAAAAGATTTGTGAGTGACTTCGAGCACAGAAGATCTTGGTCAGATAAAGATTTATTAAGGAAAGTTTTTGTCAAACAAATGAACTGTATTGTAATACCAGCTGTAAAAAAGCCACTGCTGAGCAGCAAACAGGTGTTTGAAGCTACTGGAGTCTCAAGATCCTCTTCATGCAGACTGGCAGTTGTGTGTAAAGCTGCGTTTCAGTCACCGCTAACCAAACCTCACAAAGAGAAACCTGGACGGTGGCTTTAACCTCTTTAAGTAAGGTTTCCATTTACCTAAGAAAACTGGCAAACTATTGAACAAACCTGTCTGAGATTGATACCAGTTAACTAAAAAGATGTGAAAAACAACACAAACAAAAATCTGACTCTTTATTGTACCAAAATCCTATTGATATATCACTTTCATAATAATTTGGAACGTAGTGTATATCACACTCCCATTTCTTTCTTTTTTTTTCATTTTATTTATTAAGTCTCTCTTTTTTGCATAATAAATGAATGTAATGAGGTAAATTAAGATGAAAATGTGCTCATCAAAAATAATGTTCCAGTGCCAACAATCTAAAGGGTAGCTAAATAAAGCTAAATACATTTTTATAGGGATATGCCCGAATAGCGAATCCATACTCGGAAAGACACGGAAAACGAATAATGCGTTCTATGGAGCCACAAAAGGGACATGGTTAGCTGCTTGCTAGCAGTAGCCTGTTACATTACAGTACATAAAATTTCCCTTACCACATAAACAGAGAGAGGTAAGGAGAGATTACCGATAGGACGATGTCGAATGATTTGCAGATCCAGAGCACCACTGACAAACATCTAATCATGTGAAATGTGTGGTAAGTAGTGTCGCTCCGTAGTAGATTAGGCTGCGTGTGATCGTGAAGGTAAAAAGCAAACGTGCATTCATAAATGAATTCAATGTCCCACATATTAATAACGGCTCGAAATATATTTTTCTCGTATATATCATATTTATTCCCTTTACGGTTGCCGTAGTACACATCATTACCTTTCCGAATACCGGATTCGGATTCGGGCACATCCCTACATTTTTATTGAATTTTGATTTTGATTTTGGGGTAAAATTCTTAATGAGTTCGGTGAGAGTCACCCCTATATTTATTTTAAAATGTATGGAAATTGGTTCATAACTCTTACTATTGCTCTTTTCTGTAGCTGTGGACTCCTCCAACTCCTCCACAGGATGATAACGATATCTACATTGACTCTGTAATCTGTCTCATGTATGACACTGCACCCATGCCCGAATCCAAACTGCCCCCAGTCTACGTCCGTAAAGAGCGCAAGAGACACATGGACCCGTCAGGTAAGCCTCCTCAAAAACACTTTCAGTCTGAACTTACTGTGCTTAAACGCATGCTAAATTCTCTCTTCCCCCCCAGCTCTGGGACGTAAGAAAAAGAAGGGACATGGAGAATCAGTGATTCCTCCACGCTCTCTCTTTGATAAGGCCAGTCTGCTCAAAGTAAGGCGGGAGGGTAAAGACCAGAAGAAGAACTTCTCTCTGAAGCAACAGGCTCCCTTTGCCAAACCGCTGCCCTCACTGCTCAAACCAGCCATGGAGGCTGGGCAGGACAACCCTGAGTGGCTTATCAGTGAGGATTGGGCCCTGCTACAGGTACTTGATCCATCACGTTATTGCATTATCACTGCTTATGTTTAATTGCACAGTTGTGTGTTAAACGGATAAGCTAATGTTGTAATTCTGCCTTTTTTTCTGTGTTCACAGGCTGTGAAGCAGTTACTGGAGCTTCCTTTGAACCTGACGATCGTGTCTCCAGCACACACTCCTAACTGGGACCTGGTGAGCGACGTGGTCAACTCCTGTAGCAGGATTTACCGCTCGCCGAAACAATGCCGTAACCGCTATGAGAATGTCATCATTCCCAGAGAAGAGGGCAAAGTGAGTGATTTTACCAGTATCATGTGGTTGTGAATTTTTGTTTTCTTAAACATTTTCCTTGTGACATAATTGTACAAACTGTCCTACAGCTAATATATGAAGCTAACCCTAAGAAAAACAAGACCAAAAGCATTTATAAGGTATTTTTTAAAAAAAATATAAAAATTCATTACATTTTTAGCTGTTTCCTTGGTAACACGTCCTTTTTTGTGCAGTCCAAGAATAGTCGTCCTCTGCGCACGTGTCAGATCTACACACAGGATGACAACGCCACTCAGATCCAGCTGTACAACAACCGCTTTGAGCTGATGAAAATCATTGCTAGCAAGAGGAGCCCACCAATAAAACCACTGTATGTGAATGCAGTGTCCAACACACAAACATTGCATTTACATTCTGTCAGAATGCTTTCATTAAAGCAAAAAATCATTTTTTGGTGTTTTTGTTTCTAGACTGGGCATGAATCCATTCCAGAAGAATCCTAAGCATGCCTCTGTGCTGGCTGAGAGGTATTGACTCTTTACATGTTACTTTGCTTTTACAAAAAAGCCCTGAAGTGATCTGCTTCCAATATGAGTTTGGCATCTCATTCATTCTTTCTTTTGTGATTTATAGCGGGATAAGCTACGACAAGCCTCTGCCTCCTATCCAGGTCGCCTCTCAGAGAGCTGAGAGAATCGCTAAAGAGAAAAAGGTGAGATACAAGTAAAATAAGTAATAAAAAAAAAGTTTTTGTTTGTTTTTTTGCATTTTTATTTTCAAAACCCTTCTCTCTTTTCCTCAATCCTCTGCTGCCATAGGCACTAGCCGAACAACAGAGGGCTCAGCAGTTAGCCCAGCAACAACAGCAGACGACTACAGGAGCCGCCCAGCCTCAGGGAGCTGCTGCCCAGCCTCAAGCCCAGCCACAAGCCACTGCATCCGCCGCACAGGCTGCGGGAGTGCCCCAGCCCAACCAACCCGGGGCAGCAGCAGTCCCCAACACTGCTGTACTGGTTAGACTCCTTTAGCACTGCATGTTTAATATCACACTGGACTTGACTTACACCTGTATTTAGCTCTAGATTACCCAAGATGAAGGTCTAACTCATTTCTATATTACACTCATATTATTCATGTTTACACAACTGTTCCAAAGTTTGGGGTCAGGAAGATTTTTGAAAGAGCTCTCTTACGCCTACTAAGACTTAAAAATACAGTAAAAACTCTAATATTACAGGGCTCCAGACTGCTACTAAAACGGTCGCATTTGTGACCAACAATATTAATTTGCGAGTGAAGTTTTTGCTGAGGTCGCCACTGGCGACTACAATATATTTACATTATGACTTATAAATTTGCATGTAATACCTTTTTTTTTCAGATTTTTTTGTTATGTTGATATAATAAACTGAGACGATGCGCATCAAAAGTCTTAGTGGAAAAAAGAGTTTCAAACAGTCCTTGTCTCTGCCGCACAGCAGCATTGACGGCACACCTGCTAAACGCAGCTCGGTTGTGCAGCATAAAAAAAGAGATCGAAATAACGTAGCCGTGCAAGTAAAAGTGCAGAAAATCAGTGTCTATTATGTGCACAACTTGAACAATCTACAACAGGTAAATCTGTCAGTCAGATGTGTGGCAAAATCGTTAGCAATTCTCATTTATAATCATCACTAATACGCCTTCTTGACATATGAAAACATTTATAGGATGCATTGAGGAGGAGCCCAAACTACACTCAGTGGCCGAGTGATATTGGAACAGATTCTGTGTAATAAACTTTGTGACTGTTCATTGGGAAAAGACGTTTAGTTCCCACTTGAAGTGAACCTTATTCCCAGGTCATCTACATGGTGGATTAAAATGCTGATAAAGTCAAAAAAAGTTGAGACGTAAACGCATGACAGTATGATTGAAATGTTAAAATGTGTAAAAAAAAATATATATATAACACGTATTCTGTGGCATCCAAAAACTTTTTTTTTTTTTTCTTATAGGAGCCAATGGCTCCTTACTCTATTGTTTTTTGTCTGGAGCCCTGTATTGTGAAATAATATAGTTTAAATGGTAATATTACAATTAAAAATTTTTATATGCATTTATATAATATGTGATTTGTTCCTGTGATGGCAAAGCTGAATTTTCAGCAGCCATTACTCCCAGTCTTCAGTGTCACATGAAATCAAACTAAGATGATTTGGTGCTCAAGAAACAATTCTTATCATGATCAATGTTGAAAATGGTGGTGGTGTTAATTATTTTTTTTTTTTTTATGAAAACCTTGATATGTTTATTTCAGGATTCTTTGATTAATAGAAAGAAAGAAGAATAACAATCGAGTCTATTTGACATAAATCTTTTGTAAAATTAGAAATGTCATAATTATCACTTTTGATCAGTTTACAGAACTAGTTTTTAATACACGTTAAAGTATTAATTTCAGTAGAAAAAATCTTACTGACCCCACGTTTTTTTAAACAGTGGTGTATTATACAGTAAGTTATAAGACTATAATATGTTGATCTTATTTGGGTTTTGTTGATTCTCAAGACTGGAGCTATCAAGACCGCTGCAGTGGGCACAAGCATCCAACCAGGTATTGTCACATTACACAGCTTTTACCTGTACTTGTTGATCCAGTTGTGAGTGCTGTTTATGTAAGTGCTGATCTATGTGTATTTCTGTTTAAACTTCAGCAACAGCTACAGTAAGTGGAAATGTGATTGTAAACACTGTGGCTGGAGTTCCTCCCGGTCAGTTCCAGGCGAACAAACGTCTGGCGTCTCCTGTCATACCTGGAGCCCTGCCTGTGAGTTCTGATCTTACACAGATATATAGATTAGCAGCTGATTTGATTTGTCACAGCAGTGCCTGCAGTGTGACATGAAGTCCACGTTGAAAGTGTAGAATTCAAAATATTGTTTACAGTTTGACCTGTTATTTTGATGTGAAATTGCTTTTCAGCTGACTTGTACCATTCTGTCCTGTTCATGTGTGTTAAATATTTGTTTACTCAAACAGACGGCAGGAACTGCCACGGCTCAGGTGGTTCACACTCAGCAGAGAGCTGTGCCTGCAACGGCGGCCCCAGCGGAGGTCGTTGCCATTGCGACAGGTCAGAGCGTGAGAGCCGTTACCCCAGTGACCGCATCAGCTGTGGTGTCGACTAATCTGACTCCGGGTCAGTCCCAAACACGCACGCTGGTGGCTCCAGGTAGACCAAATGCCATCCTTAGAGAAGCCATGCGTGTTTTGGGTTCTCTGGTGGCAAAATCGATTCAGAGAGTCACACTCCCGCATTGTTTTTTTGTGTAATCATATCTAGCTGGATTATCTACCATCGTTGTATTCTTAAGCCATTCTTTTTGCTTCTCTAGCTCCCGGTATGCAGTTGTCTCAGGGTAAACCACTCACGCCAGCTCAATTCCAACAATTACAACTCAGACAACAGTTGCAGCAACAACCACAGGCTGCATCTCCACAGATCAAAGCAGTAGGAAAGCCACAGCAGGTACACACACTTAGTATGGAGGATGGCATATTTGTTTTGCTTTTGCTGTCCTATACTGAGGTATTAATATGTTGAAGGATGTCTAAATGCAGTTACAGTATTGCTCTACGTGTTTCTCAACCCGTTTTTTTTTTTGACATGTCAAGAGTTAGCCCTTATGTTTCCTATTGTAATTAATCATAACTACAGTTAACAGCTGCAGTTGACCGATATGTTGGCCAATATTTGGCATTTTAGCATTACCCTGGTCAATATTTGAGAAAATATTCTCAGTGGATTTAGATTTACCAGATTACTGATTTCACTGTTGTTTACAGTGTTTACTTCCTTTTTAGTCATGTTTTTAACCATTTCTGTATTTGTGAAAAATGCTATAAGGATTTGAAGAGTCAAAAGTAAAAATTGTGTATAAAAAAGTATAAATGTTATTTTATAGGTTTATTTTTCATCAAATTATTTTTGATTAGTTATTTTTTTTTCCAGTATAATAAAGCGATGTAAATAAATAAAATTGCAGCATGCATCAGAGTGTAAATCAGCTTTATATCTGCCATCAACCACCCTACTCTCATCATATCTTATCGGCCATCATAAAAAAGTTACATATTGGTCTGCTACTAGTTAACAGTTAATGTATTTTGACACAGATTAATACTTCTTTGATTGGCCGAAAAATGTGAAAAGCAGTAATGTTGGCGATATGATGATGGCTGGGCGATATGATGATATTATCGTATATCGACGATGTCTCGTATCACATCGCGATGTCGATGTCAACATTCAGGTAACAGACGAATATTAACATTATCTGAAAAAAATGACAAATATGATAAACAAAAAATGTTTTACATAGCCCCATAGACACCATACAGGTCTTTTTGCAGGCAAGAATGAAATCATTTAGTAGGAGGGTTGGGAATCGAAAAAGTTATTCCAATTTTGGAAATCAAATCAGATGCGGAAGGTCAGGAATCAAATTACTCATCATAAAATAAAATTTCTATTCTGCTTCTCGATTCCTGTATGTGCATTTTTCAAAAGATGCAACTGCAAGAAGATGAAATAGAACTCGCTTCTGCACTCGCGCGCTGTTTTCTGTGCTGTCCACACAAAAGCCACTTCTTACATACGCGAACACTGAACTGAGCTCTCTTTCTCGCATTCTTACACATTCAAATGGACAAATACACACAGAATTGTATCAAAATATCCCATTAATACAATCGGTTATGTCTTAAGTGAACGTAAAGAGTTGAGAAAGAAAACAAGGGTGTATTGGATTCGTGCATTGGCAGCAGCTGCTGCCGCCAGTCATTAATGTTAATCAAAGAACAAAAGAAAAGACAATCCCTCACTGATCTTGACTGAATCACTTTTGTAACCTCCGTTTATATTTTATTTGCCTGTTGTTCGGCGCTGACTACTGTAATGGCACCTTGCATCTCTGTATGCGATTATTTAGGAGATGCCTTCCAATATAATTTATACATATTTAGGGTATAGGCATATTCTATTTTGATCTGCAGTTCAATAAAATTTAAACAGAAAAGAGACAAATAGTAGACACTGCATGTGTTTCTGAATATTTATTTAAACAGACTGTATGATGAGAAACCAAAAACATGAGAGTTATAATTAAAATACGCAAATTCCTTCTCAGCCTAATCATATAGCACACACAGTACCTGACTTTAATAAATAAAGCAGGGGCCAAAAGAGACCTCCGAACTAGTATACCAGAAAGGGAAGGTGGTGGAGGTGGGGCTTAGGTGGACGATATTAGATATCGATAAGATATTTTTGACACATCGCCCAGCCCTACTTTATTATTTACTTCCTTTTTACAAGATGTAATATAAGTCTCAGGAGTCTCCAGAATGTGTCTGTGAAGTTTCAGCTCAAAATACCCCACAGATAATTTATTAAATGATTAAATGCAAATTATCTTCTTTTCCAGAATAGGGCTGTGCCTTTACAGCTTGTACCTCAGATACTGTCAAAAAAGATCTGTGTGGTTTTGATTATCGTGTCTACCATGCTGAAATCATGCATTTTAAAATCAGTTTAAACTTATGATATACGGTTTTCTGAGCGCACACACATCCGAAACGCGTGCACAGAAAGCGGCTGTCACATGGTTAAGTTTTATATATATGTATGTGTGTGTGTGTGCGCGTGTGTGTGACAAATGAGGACATAAATTTGTATAATGACAAAAGTATGCAGTTTACATGCTAAAAACCATTACGCCTATGGGATGTCCCCAATTTTCAAAAAAACGAACGTGTGTGTGTGTGTGTGTGTGTGTGTGTGTGTGTGTGTAAAATAATATTAAATATATATAATATACATATCCGTTATATAGTATATCAGTCTGGCGAGTAAACTAAAAAATTTACTAGCCAATGGCGATTCAATTGCCAAGATGTCCGTAGAGGGTTGGAGCACTTTATGACATAGATAAGTTGCATTGGTGTAGCCTACAAGTCGATTGATGTGCAAGACACATTTTATCATTTCATTCAGAAATAATGTAAAATAAACTAAACGATTACAAACTTCAGAAACATGTGTATTCCCCACACTCTATAAAAAAATCCTGTAAATTTAGCAGTGTTCAGAATAGAAAAAAAGAATGAAAATATAAGTAAAAATAAACACAAATTATAGTGACATTCACTATAAACATATATTATAAACGCCCAGCCTAAATATTTAAAGTGAAACTGAAACTAGTGCGTGGTTGCTAGAAAATGCACAATACAAACTCACTTGCCTTTTCTCGTTCGTTATCAGTCCTAATGTGCGCGCTTTGCGCTTGACCTTGATTGCTTTATATAAGTCGGCTTGGAAATTGCAGCACGTTTCAGTTGGAAAAAAAAAAACACAGTTTATAATCTAGAAAAAATACAGTACTATATCCATTTTCAAGTGTGTGTAGGAAGACAGAAGAAGAAAGCATATCTTTGCAAGATAAAACGACAAATTATTTCCATGTTTCTCCCACGAAATTACAGTACCCGTGAGCAGGAGGATAACATTGGCATTTGTTCTGATACTGGAAAGTCTACAGAGCATTTGATGGCCTGCGGCCGTAGTTTGGACACCCCTGATTTAGAGTATCATTTCATTAAAAAAATAATTTCATATTTTATTTCATAGCATTAATAAAATAAATTATTAAAGGTATAGTTCACCCACCCAAAAATGACAATTGTGTCATAATTTACTCACCCTCATGGTCCAAAAGAGTATATGTAATTTTTATTTTTTTTTTTTCAAACAAAATATTTCTTGCTGAAGCTACTTTTTGTAATGTCTGTTTGATGCTTTACACAACAATGACTATAAATTATCTTTTGGGAGTGATTTCTCGTGATTTGACGTGATTAATTAGTTTAATTAATCGCCACGTAATTAATTAATTAAAAAAATTTAATCGCTTACCAGCCCTACTATTAAGTGATTTCAACGTAATATACAGTATCTATACTGCCGTCTACTCGGTTAATATGAGACAAACAATAAAACAAAAACGGAACATCACTCACTGCTCTGAACTGAATAACTTCTGTAGCTTTAATAAGACATTTCTTACTTGAATGCTGCTTTTAAATGCTCTAGCGTGAACATGGTGGATTGTGTGCGGCTCACTCGGGGTGGGGTCTCCGCTAATACAGCAGTGTCCGTTAACAGTTGTGGGTGGGGCTTGTAAAGTATGATGTCATGGCTTGTTCTGAGACACTGCTTATGCTTATTTATGGGGATTATAAAAAAGGAGCAGGTGGATTTTTATCATTATAGGCCTTTATCACAGTCCGCGTGTCGTCACATTAGATTACCTCCGTCACCTCCGATTAGTAGCATAAAGGAATTTCCGCTTGCTTTATTGTCAATGGATAGAAAATGAAACAAATTTAGTTTAGTTGAACATTGACGCAATAAACGTTAAAACTACTTTAAAATGTTAAAACTGCATATTTATACCGATTCCATACCATGCATCCTGTCATCCTTCATTTGAATGTGTAACATTAGCCTATCTGAGCGACGCAACTGTCAGCGCTGCCGGTGTTGTCAGTCAGATTAATGAAGAGCACGCAGCTCAAGTTACTGCCAGAGGAATACTCAGACTGATTTCATTTTGATTTTTACTATTATTTTGTTTATTTTTTAATTATTTATTGCAATTAACCTCCCACTCTTGTTCACAGTAGAATGATATTCAATCGTTGCACGCAATCATGGAGAATAACTTGATTAAGATGGTCAAACTTATTTTTAATATTAAGCAACTAAAAAAACACTTTCATTTTATTTGAAAAGTGGCCGGAAACAAAGAGCGAGCTTTCTCAGTAAAGCCCATTAGTCTGTTGTTCTTTATAGAGATAAAAGCTATTTCATGCATGAGGGCTTGACATAAGTCATTAGCCAAGAGTATGGATGAAACCTCTGTCTGAGGTGTTATTGTTGTTGTCAGAATTGCTTGATCGTAGGTTTAATGAGCAGTGACCTACAAGCCAATCACACTTACAGAAAACATCCAATTAAACCACCTGAATCTTAATAAACTCAACTGCTTCAATGCAGAATGTCAGCATAGCTCTCAGGGAGTTTGAAAAATATAGTGATTAGTAATCATTTGTAAATATCTGCTTATCTCTGTTCTCTCCAGGAGTTGTTGAAGAAGCAGAAACTGCAGATGGCCCAGCAGCAGGTTGCGGCGGCGGTGGCTGCAGCTCAAGGTCAGCAGGCTACATCTACTCAGCAACCGCAGCAGGTTCATGCCACACCGGCGGCTACGTCTAACCCTCAGATAGCGGCAGTCGCTGCGCCCAGAGCAGGTGCTGTGCTTGCTGGAACTACAGTCACCAACTTACAGGTGGCCAGACTGGTAAGAACATACATACACACCTAGACTAACCCTTTCACATACCTTTGAATGCACATTAACTCTTTATATGCCTTTTCATTCAGACACGCGTCCCAGCCCCAGGATCCATTCAAGCTCAGTCAGGTCAAACCGCTCAGGTGACTCTGACCAAACCACCTCCTGTCGTCTCAGTTCCTGCTGTGGTTTCGTCTGCCGGAGTCACGACTCTTCCTGTCACTGTGGCTGGCATTAGCGTCGCCATTGGGCAAGCGCAGAAAGCAGGTACAGACTGAAACGAGACTGACTAGTCAGTGTAAACCCTTTTTCAGTCAGTTCGACTAGACTCTAGCAGCATCGTTACACATTACACATCTCCTCTGGAATGAAACAAACTGAAATATAAATCTAAATAAAAATAAACAAAACATAATAAAAGCATAGCATAAAAGCTCATTTAAAATAGTAATAAATAATATAATGGTATATACTGATAACTAGACTAATCATTTATTCGTTTAAGTGCATATTTTGTACCAATTATTCCATATATTTGGAATTTGGTGAATGGCAAAGGTGAACCCAGAGTTCACAAGTAGGGCTGCACGATATTTATTGAAATAAAATTAATTTATCGAAATAAAATCAACGGAGCAATATGGCTTTCTGTGATTATCAAATTGCACAGGCTGTGATTTAATTAATTTAAAATATAAACACTTAACTGATTTCAAACTTGCTATTTATGCATTTTTAATTTGTCAGAAACAGTGGGCATGTGGCCTATGAATCTCTAATTATTAGACATTTGACTTATTGTGAAGCACCCTAAACCTAATCAGTTATCAGATAGAGGCTTACAAAGACTGTAGTGAATGGTGAAAGACTGTTTATTGCAGCATTTCTGACCATGAATCAACAATGGAGATGCTTGATTTCTTTACTCACCTACATCGTCTCAATGTCAGTAACAACCTTTTAGGGGCTCTTGTAGACTGAAGCATGTGTGTTTGTGCAGGTGGTCAAGTGGTGACCCACCCGTTTCAGGTGCAGCAGGTTCAGCAGCTGTTGCACAGACAAAAGCAGCAGGCACAAGCCGCTGCGGTCCAGAAGGCAGCACAGCCACAGCAAACACAGGCTGCGGTGCAGCAAAAGGTACCAATCAGCCAATGTGATTAATTTTTTTAATGAATATCATTTGTATAAATGTGCCTTCAACCCCTCTCTCCTTTCTCTATTCATCTCTCTGTTCAGCTGGGCACGCAGCAGGCCGCTCAGACCACAGCCCAACAGCAGCAAAAAGTATACACAGCCACCACTCCACTTCAGCCCGCCATTAAGACCCAGTTCTTCGCCACCTCCATCGGACAGCCACAGAAACCTACACAGCAGATACAGGTAAGAAGTTGGGCTCTCACAGCCAGCACCTCTCTAGTACGCGCTCAAGTGCAAAGCCTGACATGTGGTGTGATCAGAATGCAAGTATTTTGATGTATAGTGTCATGTAGTGCTTTGTGTGTGTGGCATTAGTGCCCAGCTCGGCTATGTAGTGATCTTCCCTTCTGCTTGTAGGTCACTAAGATTCCTCAAATAGTTCAACAGCAGATAGTATCCTCACCTCAACAGGTAAGTGTTTTAGTGTTGTACTTTGTGTTTGATTGCTTGACCTTGTTTCCTTTCTTTATGTTTGTTCCTAATTTTGTTCCATCTCTGAAATGACTTGCCTTTTTCGCTGATTTTTATTTTTTTTATATACTTAACATAAACAACAGTTCAAATGTTCAAAAAACGATGCATTAAACTGCACAAAAGAGACAGTAAAGACATTTATAATGTTACTGCAGTTTTCTGTTTCAAGTAAATGCCTGTTCTCTTTACATTTTTATTCATTAAATGATATTTCCACAAAATTATCAAGGATCATGATGAAGGATCATGTGACACTGAAGAATGAAATACTGGCTGCTGAAAATTCAGCTTTGTCATCACAGGAATAAATTACATTTTAAAATGTATTCAAATAGAAAACAGGGTAACACTTTATTTTAAGGTGTCCTTGTTACACATTTTACATGTACTTACTATTATAATAACAATAAATTATGCATAATTACATGCAAGTAACCCTAAGCCAAACCCTAATCCTAACCTCAACCATATAGTAAGTACTTGTAGTTAGTTAATATTGCTCCGCACTTAAATGTATAATTACACAGTAACAAGGATTTTAAATAAAGTGTAACTGAAAACAGTTCTTTTAAATTGTAATATTTCACAATATTATTGATTTTCACTGTGTTTTTGATCAATTAAATGTAGTCTTGGTGTGTGTGAATATATATACGCACACACATATATTTAATACCATATTTAAAATGTTATGTATCCCGGTTATATCAGAATCATCTAATACTTTGTTTGTTCTATTTTTATTTCCATTTGTTTTATTAATATTATTATTTTCATGCAATCCTAGTTCTTTGATTACTACAAGATATTGCAACTCCTGATTCTGCCAGCTGAACTGATTTTGTGTGTGTGTAGATCCAGGCTCAGCCTCAGACAGTGGCCCTGACGCAGGCAGCACCCTCAGCAAGTTCGGCACAGGCGCAGGCCCAGGTGCAGGTCATCCCCACAGGCACCGCCACAACTGCACAGGTGGTGCAACAAAAGCTCCTCCAGCAGCAGGTTGTTACGGCAGCAGCAGCCTCCCCTCAAATCCAGACCCCGCCACCACACAGCCCTGCCCAGCAGCAGAGCACCGCGGCCGCCACCGCCTCAGAGTCTCCAGCGCAGCAGGCCCCTGCCACCCCACAGCCCCAGCAGGGCAAAGGAAACACCCGCACTGGGGCCGCCATGCGCTCCAAAACCCCGGCCAAACCCAGCGGTGGCAGCTAGAGAGTGATTGCAGGAGAAGGTACTTGGGCACAACAGAGGGCTGGTTTATTTTTCCCTTCATTTGTTTTGGAAAGACTGACCCTTTGTAATACAGGAACTCATCATTGACAGTCTGGATTGAGCTTTTTACAATTTGAAGCAACACTCATAAGCTAACCACGTCTCATGTTAATCAAACATCACTCTGCCAATGGCCCTCGCTGTGTGGCCAATCCATTTCTTTTTTTTTTAAAGCTTATTTACTGAAGCTCCTTCCTCAGGAGTCGAGCATGACTTTAAAACAGTACAACGGCTCGTTTTCATATTGAACTCTTTACTGAGCCACTAAATGCTTGCTGTACTTTTTCTACCATGCTACGTGCTCTGTTTATACAGCGTTTAACGTGTCATCGCATCCTTAAGGTCAAAGATCAAGTGCGTTTGGATCACAACAGCCATCAGCTTCATCACTTCAACGCTTCATTTGGCGTGCCAGGAACTCTTTTGGCAGGTCGTCTCAACATTATTCATAATGTTCAATAAGTCGAATTATATGTGTGTCCCCCCAATGTTTTTTTAATAGGTGTGGTGTTGTTGTCCCTTTGCTGTTTGTGTCAGTAAATATCCCTTTATTTAAGCATTTAATGACGATAATCAAGATTAGCAAGGCTCGACGAACCAAACTCATCCTTTTGGGATGTAGAAATGGCAAACTACCTTTAGTTCAATATATGTGACCCATTCAAAAGCTCCCTCTCTGTAGAAGAATTGAATATATCAGCTTGTATCATGAAACTCCCCTAAAACTAATTCTTGTCACCATATACACAAGTTCAGCTGCATGGATGGATACCATCTGAAAACTGTCAAGTGACGTGTACTTGTGTGTGTGAAATGTTTGTGTTAATTGGTACAGCAATTCAGAATGTGATTTAACAGTAAATTAATAGAAAAACTATCCTGCGCTGTAGCCATTTCATGGTAGCGGCAGCTGTGGGAAGTATCGCCCTCCCAACTTCGATTTGGAAGAAATGTCATCGCTGAAAACACATCTGTGAAATATTTCCGTTTTTCTTATGCATAGTTATGAACAATGTCACCATTAGTCAGTTGAGTCAGACCTCAGCTTGGCTGTTAGTGTGTTTACGTTGGCCTGCTATCAGTGATGAACGGACTTAAATCAAGACTTTCCCTCTGTGTATCTAAATCATATAATGTCGGGGCTTTCAGTCATAAATACGTCTTTTTGTATTGATGTTGGGTCAGGAACACTTGTAAATAACTCGGGAGGGAGACAACGGCATTTGTATTTGTAAAGTAGTTGTGTATTCATTGAATTTTTTTTCAGCCTACTTGTATAAAGTGTTATGTTTTTACTCACGCCTGGCTTATGCTGTCTTTATTTGTCCGGATGCGTATTTGTATTTTATTTGGTAAGCTGTCTTAGGTTTCGGATTACATTAAGTCAGCAGTTCTGCCTGGAGTCCATAGATATGCATTCCTGAACGTCTGTGTGTGGACTTTCTGAGTGCAGTATGTGTGTCAGCACACCGGCCAACAGGGATTTCAGCAAGATAACGCATTGAATCTCGCCTGCTCAATACATAAACAACATTTTACTGCAGCAGCAGTGGTTCTCCTCTTTAGCAGTATGTTATACTGATTGCAGCCACAATCATGGTCATTTTTTCCTGTTTAAAAAGCTTACAAAAAGATCTTCTAGTAGTGACCTAATGAAGGAATTTTTGGTACTGCAAGGTAAAATTTATACAAGCTTTGATTTGACTAGTGTTCATATCTTGGGTAATCCATAGGGGGGAGCTCTTTCATTTTCAGTTTTTGTGATTATAGCTGGCCTGTTGCAGATTGGAGAAAAGTAGTAGTGTTTGCAAATTAAACATCACTATTAGTTTTGCTTATGGTCAGGGATTAGGAACAAGACCTTAATTTAACTCCTCTCATACGGTGTGTGCTGTGGATGATGCCTCAAATCATATTGCTTGCTGAGCAGATGGTATGTTATTCCTTTCCCAAGTAATTAGACATAATAAAAGGGATGGAGATCTGACTTTTAGTAACCAAATACAACACACTGGCAACTGCACAGCAATTCCCTTAAATTGTGAAAGCAACTTTTGCAATGCAAAACATAAACCTGTATTGAATTACTATAGTATTGAAATAATTTTATAATTCTACCTGTATATTATTTTAAAACAAAAAATAGTAGTCCATAACAGTGTACAGTGTAAATTAATGGTGATTAAAATTGTGGTACACTGTCAACAGTGTAGTGATGCACAAGTCACTCGTGTCATGGTTCTCTCTTAAACTCGTGTCAAAGACTGAAACGGAAGAGAAGAAATTGTTGAATAAAGTCATTATTTTTGTTTTCTTTGGCAAAAAAAAAAAGTGTTCTCGTAGCCTCATAAAATTATGGTTGAACCACTGTTGCCACGTGGACAATGTCTTTACTACCTTCCTGGGCCTTCCTTGGCATTGCTGTCAATGCAGGGTCAGATAGAGCTCGGATTTAAAGGGGTCATCAGATGCCCATTTTCCAAAAGTAACCCTGTCAAAATCAGCTCTGTTTTCCGCCAGCTGTTTTTTAGTCCATGTTGCTTTAAATGCTAATGAGCTCTGCTGACCCCGCCCCTGTCTTCCATTGAGTGACGAGCAGACTGTAAACTTCAGCCACGAAACTGGCTAACTAGCACATTATTAGGAAAGGCGATTTGCAAAGATTCATTTAAAAAAAAAAAAAAAACCTTATACTCACTTCTTCTGTAGGTGAGGCTGAATCAGGAATTATTTGCGAGAACATAGACGCATTTCCATTTAGGCAGATCAGGATCGGCACATTCCGTTCAAAAATGAAAGTAACATTAATCCTCTGCGTCTTCAGCAGCTCAGATGTCTGGAGTAAATGATGACTGATATATTCATTATTACATCCAACAAGACACAATGGCAGACAGCTCTCAGCTCACTCAGGGCGGGTCAAAGGTAAGACGGCCTTGTCAATCAACTATTTTGGGAGGGGTCTGTACAGAACTATGTCATTCTGACAGGAACCTAAGAACAGCCTGATTTGAGAAAGGGATTTAAAAAAGAAAAACACTGGGTGGATTTTTATCATTATAGGATGGATGTGTACACACACTTCCAACACACATTTATGTTCAAATAACTTGTAAAGTGAATTTTGCATCCGATGACGCCTTTAATTAAAAGATTTCCCCTCGGATATAGCAGTTGTTTCAACTAAAGGCCTACTTTAATTTTACACATTGACCGAAAGAAAACTGGCTTGGTTTGAAAATGACTTATTTGTGAGTCGTGCTTTGTATGTCGCTATACTATTATTGGCTATAGACAATAGACATTTTTTTTGCGGCAAAATTTCACAGAAATTTCATTAACGTGACCGCACATTTTGATGTGCAGAATTCCAGATCACGTGGATTCTTACTGAACTACAAAATTTTACTTCGCAGCAGTAAATGTGACTAGTTAAAGAGAGAGAGTCAGATCTGGAACGACATGAGGGTTAGCAAATGACAAAAAGATGGGTGAACTGTCCCTTTAAAAGGCCATTTACCTGAGACTAGTCTGCGGCGCTAGCGGAGTGTTACTGTGTTGCTATGAACGACGGTAAAGGTTAAGAAATATCTGACTTCTGAATGTCGCGACTGACCAATCAGAATTAAGTATTCCAAGAGAGCTTTGGCAGATTTGACAGGTACATTCGCACTGCATACTAACCCAGATCACCCACAGAGCTCGTTTGATGACACTTTAAAGCGTGCAACATGGGAACAACCTTGGCAGCTTTGTTCCACAGTCTCTCCTTGTGTATCCGCGTGCTCTAGATGTGTTTATTGGCACTGACATATTTTCCCTGGTGCGGGTGGCATGTTGGTAACGCAGGGCAAGGCTGTTCCAGCGATTTGTCAGATGCTGTATCTCTCTCCGGCTGACATGAGCCTTTGAACACTGCAGTTCAGAGAAAGAGAGAGAGCAAACCTATAAGTGTGTCAAATGTGAGCATAAGCAGAAGTGTGCGCGCTTTCCTCTGTATTTCGCGCCATGTAAGGCTGCTGTGAGAAAGCCAGAGCTGTTTATGAGGGTAAGGTTTACAGCTAGCGGTGCTACTAATGTGGGCAGAGGTTGAGTTTGCATTTGTGTGCGAGTAGGTGTGCGTTTCTTTGTTATGTCTTGTGAATGGTCAGTGAATTTCCTCCTTTTGTAATTCTAGTTTTGAGCAAACATGTAATTAACATGTTTTTTTGTGCTTTAGTGGTACAAGATTAAAATTACAGTCATGACTCATGACCCCAAAAATGAATTGTGAAGCTGCTTGGTGTGTGTGTGTATATACACACTGGTTGTACAGGTTTGACTATACTTGTGAGGACCAAAGTGTCCTCTACTATTTAAAAATGTTCTTTAATAGTGTTTAGAGTTTAGAGTAGTGAGCCCAACCTAATTGAAGGCATATCAATCGGCCAATCATTTTTATGTAAATTTAGTATTTTGCACAGGTTTCTGAGTTATGTTTAGGTAGGGTCTGGTTAGGTGAAAATATCACTGACCTGATATAAAGCTATAAAGTATTTATATATGTTTGTAAACCTGATATGAAGCATGACATATTTAAATACCATGGTCAAAGAAATGTGCTGCTAACACGTTTTTTTCTTGCTTACAAATTTCTTTCCTGAAGCAATGTGAACTCACATTCTTGTGGGGTAGTCTTAATGTAAAATTATTATGTGGTTTTTATGACCTCGTATTACTTGCTACAATGCATTTTATTTGTAAAATTGCTTGAAACATGCATAATAAATGCTAAAAATAACAGTTAAGACATAGATTATCTATCTCTCTATCTCTCTATCTATCTATCTATCTATCTATCTATCTATCTATCTGTCCAAGTCATATTCATATATAGTCATATCTATCATATTACTAATTAAGCTTTTAAGTTTTGATATTTACGGTAGGATATTTACAAAATATCTTCATGGAACATGATATTTACTTAATATCCTAATGATTTTTGGCATAAAAGAAAAATTGCTCATTTTGACCCATACAAATGGCTATTGCTACAAATATACCTTACTACTTATGACTGGTTTTGTGGTCCAGGGACACAGACGTTTGTTTTTGTGAAAATTGGGGACATCCCATAGGCATAATGGTTTTTATACTGTACAAACTGTATGTGCTATTGCCCTACACCTAACCCTTACAGGAGACTTTGTGCTATTTCAAATTTTCAATACACTCCATTCTGTGTGATATATAAGCGTTTGGAAAGTGGGGACATGAGGTAATATCCTGAAAAGTTACCTTCTCCTTATAATATCTATGTCCTACCCTTGTCATTATACAAATTTATGTCCTCATTTGTCACACAAACACACACACACAAAATATATACATATATGTATATATATATATATATATATATATATATATATATATAGTGTGTGTGTGTGACCCTAGGCCACAAAACCAGTGTGAATATATATATATTCTCTTTTAAGCAGATACAGTCGAACAAAAAGTCTTTATTTATGAAAAAAGCTGCTGAAATTACACTGGTCTATGTACATTTCACAGCTTATTATCCCCACAGGACATGATGGATGCTTGATCCTGGAGGACAATTTCAGAGAAAACCTCATTGAGATCAACGGGATCTAAGGCTTCAACAGTGAGTTGTCATGACAACCTCATGCTGGCTATACATTAGGCTGCATGTGTGGGATGATGATTTGTATAGCATTGGTGTGTGTGTGTGTGTGTGTGTGTGTGTGTACATGTGTATAATGACATGACAGGCAACATTGAATAATGTGGTCAGTTGTGCGCTGAGTGTCATGGGAATGCATTTCAGACGGCCTTATAATGCAATAATGTTTTTTTTTCAAGCTCAAACGTGAGATGAAAGCCTGTGAGATTCACCCAATAGCTTCATACTATTAAGTCATGACACAGACACAGTGGAAATGTAGTCTAACACTGTTGATTTAATATATGAAGATATGGGAAGAAAAACGATTCTCTCAGGAATCCTCCTCCACACAGCTGCTTTGCAGTCTGCAGGCCTGCGGATGAAACATTCATTAAGAAATATTTATGAAATAATAGACGACGACAACTTCTTGTACAAAATAGGGAAAACAGCTTGGCCTTCATACATTTGCGTCATTACATTCACATTTCTCCTAATCTATTACTTCCTGATTCCGCTGAAAGATTTTTTTAACTCTCACTATAGTGATTGGATTCGTCTGTTTTGCAATTTTTAGATTTTGCATTTACTCCGTCTAACTGGTAGCATTTGCAAATTAACTAATGTTTACAAATTTACCCTTAAATAAAGGTTAAGGTTTTATTTTGGTATGTAGTCAATGTACTTTGTTGTTGGTTGTGTTTATCAGCTAAACAGATATAAAGGTATTTAAAGGAATAGTTAAACTAAAAATAAAAATTTACTGAAGATGTACTCACCCTCAGGCCATCCAAGACGCAGATGAGTTTATTTCTTCAATCGAACAGATTTGAAGAAATTCAGCATTACATCCCTTGCTCATCAAATGGATCCTCTGCAGTGAATGGGTGCCGTCAGAATGAGAGTCCAAACAGCTGATAAAACCATCACAATAATCCACATGGCTCAAGTTAAACAATTACTATATTGAGAAGCAAAAAGTTGCATGTTTATAAGGAACAAATTCATAATTTTTAAATTTCTAATTAAGTTTTAATATGGGTCATCTGTCTATAATATTGCTTTCTGCGGTGAAAAAAATCATCTTGTCTGAATCAGGACAGAAATATGCACAGATAAAACAGGTCTTTAATCGATGGACTGGAGTCATGTGGATTACGTGTAGATTATTGTGATGTTTTTATCAGTAATCATAAATATTTTATCATAAATATGATGCCAGTTTAATGCTGTACATCCTTATTTTTAGTGTTTTTTTTAAGCATTTTTATTGAGGCTATAATATAACTACATTTAAAAGAATTTACTAGGGCCACTTACACTTACTAGGGCCCCTCTGGAAATTTCTGTAATGTGAAAAGAGCATTGAATTTAAAGTTCCACAAGACTGATTAAATAATATGGAAATAGATGTGTTTTATGATATAAGGCTATAATTTTAGGTATTTTACATTTGAGAGAGGGAAGTATAATGTGAAAAAAAGCTTTGAATTCACAGTGCGAGTCTTGCATTCCACAAAACTATGATTGAATAATATGGAATAGATGTATTTTAAGTACATATTTTAGGTATTTTACATTTGAGAGAGAGACGTGTCTTTGAGCGTCAGTTGTGCCGCACAAGTATCTGCCTCATCAGAGCTTCAGTTCTCCCATAATCCCTCAGCTCACATATAAAGCTGTCACTGTGTGCTCGTGTTGGCTAAATCGTAGCGCTTGAGCTCGGGGTTATTTTTAGAGTTCTTATTATTTATTTACCCAGGGAACGGCAGAGAGCCAGAGTCACTTGACCCGAATTACTCCATGCAATGGCTTCCTTCCTTAAAACACATCAAACGAAGCTGGCAGTAGCTGATCATGTTTGTCAGGGGTTTTTCTTTGAAATATCGCTGCTTTCAAACAGATGTTCAAGGGAAGAGTGGAGATTGTAGAGCGGTGTTATGGGACACAGAAAGAGAAGAAGAAACGTTTTCTGCCAGACAGATAAAAATGGCTAATGTTTAACAGCAAGATCTGTAGGAGAAACATCCCCACATAACAGTGTGTGTGATGTGGTATCTGGTTTTAGTACTATCTGGAAGTAGACATCATTAAGCAGCACCCCCTCTGTCCACAAACCCCTGTGACACACACACTTGCACAAACACAGACATTTGCCAAATGGAGGTGAAAGGTTAGGAGGCCCTCCCCGCTCTCTGTGTGTCATAATAGTGGGCTATTTTCAAGCCATGTGTGTGTGTGTCACGGTAGGATGTTATTTATTGGTCATGCTTCAAATCTCATGGAGCCTGCTTGCACTCTCAGTTACTCTCATTGATCTTATTTAGTTCCGTAGCGAGCGTGTCTCAGTGTCCGTGCATGTATGTTATGACTATGAGTGTGTGTGTGTTTGAAGAGGCGAGTCTCATTTTGCCAGGCCATTTCACAATTTCATTACCAGAGAAGCCTGGGGCAAGCACACTTATTCAGCATGATTTGACAGACCGTTGTTGGGAAAAAATGTGTTGTCAGAGTTGTTTTTAAAGAGCCAGCGATGTAGAGAGCAATTCCTGGTGGTGCGTTTGATTGGATGCGTGTTAAACATTTTTTTTTTGTGCTGTACAACTACATTAGATATATTAAGGGAATGTTCTGGGTTCAATACAAGCTAAGCACGTCTCTGACAGTGCTGTCAATTACCACAGAAAATAATTTTAAACCGCCCTTAGGCAAAAATTGAGTTTACACTCAAGCACTCACAATGGAAGTCTATGGTGCAAGGCTTTACACTTGGATAAACCTATAAAATACACACTATTTTGAAAGCATAGTGACAATATTTATAGACTACAGTTCAGTACAGTAAAGAAATTAACAGTGTCAGTGAAGACATTTACAGGGTTTCAAATAAATGCTGTTTTTTCTATTCATCAAAGAATCCTGGAAAAAATGTCTCATAATTTCCACAAAAATGCTAAGCAGCACTGTTTTCAACACTGATAGAAATGGTTTTTATTGGGCAGCTTTGCTTCACAGGAATAAATTAATTTTAAAATCTATTAAAATAGAATACAGTCATTTTAAATTGTAATAATATTTCACAATATTACAGTTTTACTGTATTTTAGATCAAATAAATGCAATATTGGTGAGCATGAGAGACCGATAAAATGTGATGAGATGACTAGCTAACCTTACAGTTAGTTTGAGACTTTTACAGTTGGGCACTCTTTACAATTGTGTACAGAGTAATTGGTAATCCCTTTACACTTTCATTGTAAGAGTAACCATTTGATTTATGTTCATTTTTACAAACAAAAGATTCATGTTCAAGATATTCATTCAAAAACAAAACAAGTAACTTTTTATTAGTGAGTCATTTGAATCATTCACTCAACCAATTTGTTCAAAAACAATTCAGGAACAAAACCTTATTATTGTGCACTACTGTTGTGCTGTTGGCTGAATAATTAATATCTAATAGCTTACATCTATCAGCTAATAACTGACTGAGCAAGCTCACTAACATTCATTTGAGCACAAACAGACACACACAGGTTAATGTAAAAGTCGTGGTTGTAATTCCTTTCTCAGATCTTTTGCAATAATATTCCTCTACATTCCTCAAAGCTGTGTGTCTCAACACACTGTGTAATCGGGGGAAAGGTCACATCAGCTCTATATCAGCAATATATGGGAAATGTCATGGGTCTGCTATTACAAACTTGAGAAATATGGATGTAGCACTGCCTTACTCTCTTCTTTCCTTCTCCTCTGATCACAAAATTTTATTTTTTACTAGTTGACCGTGTCAACATACATGTGTGCTTATGTTTGTGGAGAGAGAGAGAATGCTCTGTGCTGTTATCACAAAACACACACAGCCTTGTCAAATGTTCACATTAATTTGGGAGCAGCCTGGAGCTACATGAGACTCACATGTCTGTCCACAGAGAAACCTTGATTACTGCTCTCTCTGTATGAGCAGAGGAATTCATCCACAGCACATCCTAATCTTTGTGTGTGCTGAATTCATTTACGCTATGTACTGAAATTAATTTTCTCTCTTTATGGCTGTGTACAGCAGAGCAAATGACTTCTGCTGTTGGTCTGAATATGCTATGCTGTAAAAACTCTAAAGACATGAAATTCAAATTTTAATGCACATTTATTGCTCTATTCATCATATGTTATAAATTAATAAACCATGTTTGGCCATGGCAATTCTGAGATTTTAAATAATAAATAATGGTAACACTTTATTTTAAGGTGTCCTTGTTACACGTTACATGTACTTACTATTGTAATAACAATTAATTATGCATAATTACATGCAAGTCACCCTAAGCCAAACACAAATCGTAACTCTAACCATATACTAAGTACATGTAGTTAATTAATATTTCTCAGTACTTAAATGTATAATTACTCTGTAACAAGGACACCTTAAAAAAAAGTGTAACCATCAATCACATTTAGCTAAAAGATTCACTAAAAACTAGCTCATAAGAGTTATTTGTTTGGGAATAAGACTGTGCTGATTGTGCTGTATTTATTTGATTCTTTAAAAATAACTCATAAGAGGTATTTTCTCAATAATCAAACTGGTAGTGCTGTATGTGTTTGATTCACTAAAGAACCAACTCATAAGTGTCATTTGTCTAGAAATCGGACTAGAACTGGTCGCACTGTGTGTGATTGATTGTCCAGGAATCAGACTGCCCTGTTTGCGCTGTATGTGACTGACTCACTAAAGAATCAACTCATAAGAGTCATTTGTCCAGGAATCAAGACTGCACTTTTTGCGCTCTGTGACTGAGTCACTAAAGAACCAACTTATAAGACTAATTTGTCCTGGAATCAGATTTCATTGTTTGCACTGTATGTGACCGAGTCACTAAAAAACCAACTCATAAGAGTCATTTGTCCAGGAATTGACCTATACAGTAATTGTGTTGTATTGTTCACTTGAAAAAAGGGGTTCAAAAGAGTTGAACTACACTGGTTGTTCTCTGTGTTTTTGATTCATTAAAAAGAACCAGCTCATGAAGGTCCCAATATATTCACAGCAAAGTTCATCACTCTTCACTTATGTTTGAGATATGTGAGCACGGTTTACTGTTAGCAAACATTAAAATGCTACCCATTCTGTGGCTTGTAGATGAATATGTGCTGCACAGTTTCCTCTCATACAAAATAAACGCACAACAAAAACGATAGCGGTGAGAAAACAGCCGTTAAGAAAGCATCTGTTCATAGCAATGTGGATATGTCTGCATCAGCTCTGAAATTCTACACTTCTGTCACGTCACATTTATTTATGTAGCGCTTTATACAATAGATTGATTTACTGTAATACAGCTTTACTGTATTAAACATGAAAAACACTGTCTGTGTCTCTCTCACTTAGAACTACAACTTCAATTTCTACTATAATGTAAGCTGTTTTGGACTCCAGAAGCAAACTTTTTTGGCCAGATTTTATCTGAAATTGTCATTTATTTCTTTGATTTCACTTGAAGTATATCAGGGGCAGGGCCTTAACAAACAAGGTATTTGAGGGAATTGTGGCTTTATCTTGTTTTTTATCTCTCTGTGAATTTGCTAGTGTGTGTGTTTGTGCATTTTGCAGGAAGATTGATCTAAAAAATAAACCAGTAAATATACCGTGTAGCCCCGGTAGAGCTATCAGTCCCACACAAACACTCAATGTACACATTCATACATACTCACAAATATGAAGCCAATAACCCAACAAATCCCCAGACAGGTCAGTGTTTACAATCTCCGAGCGTAGCTGTTTAAGGGCCAATCCCCTAAACATTCAAGCAGGGCCCCTGGCCTTTACACAGGGTTACGTAAAGAGACAGAGGCCATTGAACCCCAGTGAACTTGATCTAATCTTCCATCAGCACAAACATTCTTGAGAAACATGTCACAGTTGCCCGAATGTTCCTGCTGTTCGATTGTAGGTTATTGAGTTTTTACGGCTGTAACCTGCGACAAGGATTTCTACTGGTTGCAAGACCTACAGGGGTTACTATAGGATAACAGTCGTCAAGGAAACAATGTGTTGCTAAGCACGTCAAGGCTTTCCATTTTGATGGATATGTCCATGTATCTCATTATGAAGTGAAGCGTCTGCAGAGTAAGAGGCTTTTGGGGGATTTTGTCATTGAGCAGATATTCATTCTCTTCTGCTGTTAGTCTAAAAGGATCTCTGATCTGAGGTTAGACAAAGCTTTTACCTATTGACTGCTCACAGCAATCACAACAACAGCGCATTTGCTCACAATAGTCTGTTTTGGCCATAGACCTATTATGACATACAGAGAGCTAAAAATCATTAAATATACGGTCAGGATCACTTAGGAGGCTTTTAAGGTTTCCTGGTTTAAACCTATTCTGTTTGTTACCAGAGTGTGATGCAGAGCTTTAATGAAAATTGTGCATGTTCATTTCCTCTTTTTCTTTCTTTTGCATGTACACTATCATTCATTTTTTAGCCATTACATGATGCTTCAAAAATCATTCTGTTGTGCTGATTTATATTTTTGTGTAAACTGATACTTTTTTCAAGATTAATGATTTAAGTAGTGTAAATAATATTTCCATCTTCTAACTCTCACTTAAAGGGAATCTTTTAATTTAATAGCATAATGTAATCTTGTGAAGACGAAATATGTTTTTTTTTAATACTCTGTTATGATGTTTAAATGAATTTGTACCAGTTAAAACAATTGATCCTACTTTTTTATGTATTTAGTCTAACAAATGAAGAATATATATGAGTAACATCACACAAATAGAAGTGAGATATGGTTGTATGTCTCACGTCTACCAGTGAGTGTGATATTGCGTTTATACAACAGTTCAACGGCACAAGTGTGTAAATAATTTAGAAACAACAACGGAGTATCTTTAAAAGCCCCCTTTTGTGCAGAACTACTTTCTTCCGCCACAGATTTAAATCTAAAGTTGACAGTTTAACAGCTGAGTCTCAGTTACTAATTACAAAACATCACTTTAGAGCTAGTAACGAAGGAACTTTGAGTTGCTTCATTGCTTTGTATTGCTGTAGTAAAAGCTTGCTGTATTATGTAAAATAAGCATTATGAGAGAGATGGACTGAGCGACTGTGATTAACTGCATCTGATACAGGCATCTCATTCTCCTAACGTTACGTACAATTAAGTTTGAATGTCCACTGATGAAAGCGTTATCTTTGTCTTAAAGTCAATATCCTTTCACTGATTTCTGATGACAGCGCTCCTCAGTGCATTTGTTAGCTGCGTCAAGCTGTTGTTGAAAGTAAAAATTTCTTCCGTTTAGAAAAGCGTTTATTTTTCAAAGTAAAAGTCTTTACTGCAGCGCTGACTCATAAAAACTGTCACCATCTAATGGCGGTACAATGTAACTAAAATCACCATCACGAACACACCACCATGTCTCAGTGCTAAACACTATTAAATACTATTATTATTTATATAAAATACTGATAATCGAATAATCATATTTAATAAACAACAACAACAGCCATCATAAACGTTGCTAGGCAATTCAGTTAACCGTAAGCAACGGCACCGCAATACAGCATTGAATTTACATAAACATGATAAACTTTTGCCAAAACTATTTGCTCTGGAACAAATAATAGTTTAATGAGACCAAAGACTGGCCGTCAGATTTACCCAACATGAATTTATATCTTGTGTTTAACCATTATAGAGACATCAGAGCCAGCGGTAAATCCAGAAGATCTGACCGCGGTGAGGCGCTCTCTGCGGGTTTAATAAGCGCTGAACTGCCGCTGAATCGCTTGATCCTGTCTCCGAAAACGTTGAAGCAAATTTTCAAATAGCCCTTATCTTTACTAACATATTTTAAGTCCAAGCAAGCACATTTTCACCTACAAATTCCTTAAAACTGCATTCCGTGTCACAAAACAGTATTATTTTTAAATTATAGTGGATTTGGGCGTCCGCCATGACACTATAGACAAAACTTAGATAGACCCGGCTAGAACAAGCGGAGTGATACAAAATTGTGAAAGGGCGTTCCTTTAGCGATACCAGTACAATATCTCATGGTTATGTACACATGTGGAACACAGATTAGTCCCGTCACTTTAAGAAGATAGGTTACTCCTAATTTCAGCTCGCTGTGTGTATAAAAGACACCTGTCCATAGAATCTGTATCTTCAGTTCTAACCTCTCCACTACCACGGGCAAGACCAAAGAGCTGTCAAAGGACATCAGGGACAAGATTGTAGACCTGCGCAGGGCTGGAATGGGCTACAAGACCATCAGCAAGAAGCTTGGTGAGAAGGAGACAACTGTTGGTGCGATTATTCGGAAATGGAAGAAATAAAAAAACAACCATCAATCGCCCTTGGTCTGAAGCTCTGTGCAAGATCTTGCCTCATGGGGTAAGGATGATCATGAGAAAGGTGAGGATCAGCCCTGAACTACACGGGAGGAGCTTGTTAATGATCTCAAGGCAGTTGGGACCACAGTCACCAACCAAAACATTGGTAATGCATTACGCCTTATTATTGGGAGAATGTGCTGTGGTCAGATGAGACCAAAATTGAGCTCTTTGGCATCAACTCGACTCGTCGTGTTTGGAGGAAGAGAAATGCTGGCTATCACCCCAAGAACACCATCCCTACAGTCAAGCACGGAGGTGGAAACATCATGCTTTGGAGCTGTTTCTCTGCTAAGGGTACAGGACTTTACCACACTGAGAGGCCAATGGACAGGGCCATGTACCGTAAAATCTTGGGCGAGAACCTCAGCCAGAACACTGAAGATGGGTCGTGGATGGGTCTTCCAGCATGACAGTGACCCGAAACGTACCACCAAGGCAACAAAGGAGTGGCTCAAGAAGAAGCACATTAAGGTCATGGAGTGGCCTCGCCAGTCTCCAGACCTCGATCCTATAGAAAATCTGTGGAGGGAGCTGAAACTTCGAGTTTCCAAGAGACAGCTAAGAAACCTTAATGATTTAGAGAGGATCTGTAAAGAGGAGTGAACCAAAATCCTTCCTGAGATGTGTGCAAACCTGGTGACCAGCTACAAGAAACATCTTACCTCTGTGCTCGCCAACAAGGGTTTCTGCAAACAAGTACTAAGTCATGTTTTGCTTGGGGATCAAATACTTATTTGACTTAAAATGTAAATCTTTTTTCAACATTTGTATGCTCCTTTTTTCTGGATTTTTTGTTTGATATTCTGTCTCTATCAGTTAATATAAACGTACCATAAAAATAATAAAAAAAAAAAAAACATTTTTTTTAAGTGGGCAAATAATTATTTTCCCCATTTTGTGTGTGTGTGTATGTGTGATGGCCCACGAGGTGGCCACACATTAGAGAATGGTAATGTGTGCTTATGGGCGTACACATACACGTACCCACACATGTCAGTGTATACATTTTTATTTCCATATTGGTTTTGATTGAGTTAAATCCGACTGATAACAACCTTTAAATCACATTCTTAATTTTGTATTTCAAATAAGACGCAAATTCTGTTTATCTGTCATCTCCACACTTTATTAAATCACAGTACATGGTAGCTAATTGGAGTGCACACAATTTAGTTTGCTGTTCTGTGTATTTTGTTTGCTAATACCGTTTCTTTGAGTTGAGGTTGCCGTGCAGTGGGTGGAGGTTCTCAAGCTTTCGGCGTTGGGTCCCGGGTATCTAAAGGACCGTTGTGCTGCTTCCACCACTCTTTAGTTCTGCCTGCCGGCACCAACAGACAGATGAAGCAGGGGGAGAACCAATATAGTTTAAATTTAAGATTGTTGGTTTAATTCTCTTTCTTGAATAGTATTTTGTTTGGTTTTATTTGAGATGCATGTTTAATATTTGTTTCAATTATTTAAGAGGTTTGTTGTTTGTTATTGTACTTGGCAGTTTGTGGTTTCTTGTTTCCCTCCTTTTGTGAGTAATGTGGACTAGTCCAATTGTATAAATGTGGTTCTGTTGTGTCATTTGGAGTAAGTTCAGTTTGGTTAGCACAAGTCTTTGTTTAGTGTTTTGTTGATTATTTCCTTTAATAGGCCTAGTTATTTGATTTGTGAAAAGTTAGTTTTTTTTTTCCTTTTCAAACCTGAACTTTTTGTTTGATTGATTAAAATACATTTTTTTTGAAAACTTATTTTTCTATGCTCCCTTATGCTTTGGCTTGGTCCCTCACATTATGTATATATATATATATATATATATACAGGGCTGCTGCTGGCCAAATGGGTGCCCTAAGCAGGATTGTATTGTCGTGCCCCCCTCCCTCAAATATTAAAGTAAAAAAAAAAAAAAAAAAAAAAAAAAAACACCTACTATAAGGGTCAAAATAGAACTTTAATAAAATATAAAAGTAAATGAATACATAAATTGTAATTAAATTGTATTATTTACAAATGACAATTGTAGCTCTAGACAGTTACCTATGGCTATTATTTTATTAATACAGTTGTCTGATTGATTTTATGGTCTCAAGCATTCAGAAATCATGGAAAAGAAAATTAAGCAGTTTTACTATGATAAAAACCATGGTTAATTTTTGTTAGGGTTGTGATGTCCACGTTTTTTTTGTTGAAGAAATAATAGAGGCTGTGACATCTATAGCAAAAAGGTGGCCAAAAATTTAAGATCAAGTGGATATTTGAATTAAATGTTTGGTCAATAGCCCATTAACCTCTTAACTGTCACCGTCCACCCTGTGGGACGCCTACGTTTACTTCACTATTTTACAATTAAATCCTAATCTAATCATGACAAACTATATATCGTTGGAAAGGTCTAAAACTCCTAAATATGTATTTTGCCACTTTTTTTGTTAAAAAATTATGGAAGAAAAGTAATAGATTAATTTATGACAAGAGTGGACCTGAAAAATCATAACAGGAGTTCTGACCTTTGTCACAGAAAGTTTTCTTAGTTGCCTTTTTCTCCATCACGAATTAGAAATCATAAGAAATTATATATCAGTTGAAAACTTAAAATCTCAAAATTCATCCTTTGAAACCCATTTTAAAATCAGACATTGCATTACCATGGAAATGGTACATCAAAATCATGTTACAAAATGTTTTCATTCATGAATTATAAAAATTTAAGTGTGGATTAAGGGGTTAAACAAGGATATGATCATCCTGTAAGTTTAACAGCAGCAATTACCAGGCCTTTGGCGCCCACGGGCATTTGTAATAACATGTAATGATGCAACAAAAAAAACATTAGACACCATCACAAAATTTGTAATGGTTTTACTGGTTATAATGGGACTTGTATTGGTTTTAATGGAAACATAATTGGTCTCTACTGGTAATTGGTTTCCTTCTATTGGTGGCTTGTTAAAACCAATAAATCCTAATGGAATATGTCCCAAAACACACTACAGAAGAAAACCATTTTCTTTAATGGTTTTAATGGTTAAACATTGATGGTTTGTAATGTTTGTAATGGTATTTGTGATTTATTTGTGATAGTATTAGAATTTTCTGTGATGGTTCTATTGTTTTTTTTTTCAGCAGGGTTGCCTCATTGTTTTTATATAATGCATAAGTCATTTTAAAGACTGTTGTTAGGTTTGTTTTTATAACCACAAAAATATATTATCTTAATACTTCTTTGTATATTATTATTTGAAGTAACAAAACCAAGGTTAATTTGCGGTTACCATGGATACAACAACCATAATTTTTATTTTTAATTTTTTTGGCTTTATTCGTGTTAAAACCATGGCTGTGAACGTGGAAACTCGGAGAGAATATTAGATGCGTTGGTGAAATTATTACCGACATTTAAACATGTTATTAACCTCAACACCCAAAAAAGTTTCACAGGATTATGATTTTATGAATGTAGCCTACCTGAAAGTGACGCATGGGAGGGCGCGGATGCAGGAATGGCGCGTCAGGTTTTTTATTTTTTTATTTTTTTTGAGCAACTGGGATGGTGCCCCCCTGGGAGTTGGTGCCCTACGCAAACTGCGTACTCTCCGTATAGGGAGCGGCGGTATTGTGTGTGTGTGTATATATATATATATATATATATATATATATATGAAGAGTTCAGATGCAAAAGCCTCTAAGTGCCATCTGAAATTTTCATCTAAAATGAGCATTTTTATCAGGCTGCTATGTTTCGGTTCAGTAATTTTACTCTAATGGCAATGTATAGGTCCTTTTCTATGCAATTAAAGTGAAATAAGTGAACATAAATATAGAAGCCTGAAAAAACTGCTCATTTTAGAAGAAAACTTCAGACGGCACTTAGAGGCTTTTGCGTCTGAACTCTTCATATATATATATATATATATACATGCATTTAATTAGTTATTGTTAGCACATAGCACATCAGGCGCATACATGTTAAAAACAGTCACAACAAGGATATTACATATTATACACCTATATATAATTTCTCCTTTGAATACAGGAAATACACTGTTCTGGACACAGTGTAGGTGTATATATATATATATATATATATATATATATATATATATATATATATATATATATATATATATATATACTGTATATAAAACATTAATTATAAATTAGCGTATTAGGATGATTTCTGAAGGATCATGTGACACTGAAGACTGGAGTAATGATGCTGAAAATTCAGCTTTGCTTCAAAGGAATAAATTATATTTTAAAGTATATTAAAATAGAAAACAGTTATTTTAAATTACTGTTTTTTGTTGTTGTTGTTGTTGTTGTTTTAATCAAATAAATACAGCCTTGATGAGCGTAAGAGATTCCATTAAAAAACATTAAAAATCTTACTGATCCCAAACTTTTGACTTTATATACACATAAACTTTATATAACTGTTTTATCATCCACAGATGAAAATCACAAGACTGCATAGAAAATGAATATCTCGGTTGGTTGTTTGGAACTGTAAAAATAGCGATGCTTACTTTAATAAACACTACTAAGATCATTAATACACAGGTTTATGTATAATACAGTCCATTGCCCTTAAATGTTGTTTGTGGCATCTCAGTACTTGTTTTTATTTGGCAGGAACCATTTCCTCCTGTCCTTCAGGCTAAATTGTTTCCTTGTGAAAACACAAATCTGTGTGTGTCTTTGAATAAGGTGTTTTTGAGGAAGGTACATGCTCACTGGAGAGTGCTGGCACAGTCTCTTTCATTCATCTGATCCGGATGCTTTGATCCCGTCTCCTGTTGTCCTCATCGCTGTGTTTTACTGTCCTGGAAAGCCCATTTTAAAGTGTGTGTGTGTGTGTGTGTGTGTTTGCTGAACACATAGGGTGGGGGTCATAGGAATCCATGTGAGCTTGTGAGTTTTGTAGATGTGTGTGTGTGTGTGAGAGAGAGAGAGCAAGCAGACACGTGGGTGATAAACAGCTTGAGTAATGGCCGCTCCTGACAGCGTCTGATGACTCTTAGTGAGAGAGAGCAGAGATGGGGGAGGAGAGAGGATGGCTGAGCTCTTCAATCATGATTGTACACATTGATCTTCAACAATCTTCATTTCAACAATCTACTACAGCATAATACAATTCTAAAAGTGTGATTCAAGTTTTATGTGCTTAATATGGTGGTTAAATATTAGCATACATATAAGAAAATTTTGAATTTTGATTTGGGTGTAGTTATATAATCAAAAATTGTCATAATTTCCTAACGTGCCATAATGTGTTTGAAATATTCAGTTTTTTTTAGGAATATTCTGGAAATTATTTGCAATTTAATGAAAGGAAATATTGCACTTCAAAAAATGCTTTTCTTACTTAGATTTTTAGTCTTGTTTCCAGCCAAAATATCTAAAAATTCTTAAATCAAGAAGAATTTTCTAGACAAGTAAAAATTGTTGTCTTGTTTTCAGCAAAAACAAGCGGAAATTAAGTGAGTTTTTGCTTGAAACAAGCAAAATAATCTGCCAGTGGGGTAAGAAAAATAATCTTATATCAAACAGAAAACAAGATAATTTTTCTTACCCCACTGGCAGATTATTTTGCTTGTTTCAAGCAAAAACTCACTTAATTGTGACTTGTTTTTGCTGAAAACAAGACAACAATTTTTACTTGTCTAGAAAATTCTTCTTGATTTAAGAATTTTTAGATATTTTGGCTGGAAAAAAACAAAAAATCTAAGTAAGAAAAGCATTTTTTGCAGTGTGCAAATATTGTTGGCTCTTTGACAAATCACTTTTCTTTCTCTTTTGTAAGTCACTTTGGATAAGTGTCTGCTAAATGAAAAAAATCGAAATGAGAGCTGAAAATTAAAAGAAAAAAAAAGCACAATAAATATATGATTAAAGTGGTCCATATAACTTGCTGACTATATTCTAAATCTTCTGAAGTTATATGATAGCTTCGCATGAGTTTTAAGTTAACTAAAAAATGTGACATTTGCTGTAGTTATAAGAGATATAAGAGACATAGTGATGACTGATCTGTTAACAAATCATTCTTTTGAATCGGATCTTTTAATGAATCAGTCTAAAGGTGTGGCCGGTCACTTTAGCAATATTGCAGCAAAATTTTGCATGCCTAAACAGGTCCATTGTCTCTTCTCAATAGTGTAGAGATGTAAAAAGCACCACTCAGACAGAAGTCACATTTTTGTTCCTCAGCCCAGCAAATTAATGCGACAAACCTGAAATTGAGTGAATCTTGTGTGGAGAAGATTTCGCCCTCATGCAAAATTCCCAGATGTGCTGATTACTATTGGAATGGCTGGGTTTTGCACACAAAATTTTGCGTAGTAACCATAAATGTGACCTCACCTTCAATGATTTGTTCAAATCAGTTTTAATGATTCATTCACAAATTGGATCTGAAGGTTAAATCAGTCTGAATAATTGACAAATAAGCCTGATCCAGTTTTCACTGACTCAGTGATCCAGCTTCTGCATTTAACAGTTCACTGAAGTGGAAGATTATTAAATTTTAGTCTGTTCCTCTCACAAAGCTTCCATATGACTTCACAAGACTTGGAGTGTAGTCCACAATTAATTTGGAGTTTTATGATACATTAATGGGGTCATTTTGGAGCTTGACAGCCCCAGTCCTAAATCTCTTTAATAATTTATAAGATTATTCAGGATATTCTTCAAAATGCACCTTTTCTGTTTTAACTAATGTAAGAAAATCACACAGGAACTCATTTGGAATTGGAATAAAATGAGAGTATATAAATGACTATCCCTACAACTTGCATGGAGTATGTGCTGCATATGTTTATTCAGTTCTACACAATTTTACTTGACTTAAGCAAAAAAACACATGGACATATGTCAAACATAAACCCTGTCTCCTCTGATGTGCGTGTGAGGATGTGTGTGCTGTCTGAGAGACACTCATTAATCTACTCTGCCATTATTAGGGTTGAATAGGGTCTGACTATGATTGATACTGAGAGAGCTTTTTCTAGGGGAAAGGTCCCTTTCACTGTGTTAATCACCGCTGACCTCTACTCCCGTGTGTGTGTGTCGGTGTGTGTCTCTTCTTGTGTGTGTCTGTGTGTTTTGCTGCTGGCCTCTAACCCCTCTGAGGAAACACAGGAGAATAGCCATCTTATGCACACTAGACTGGCCAGCAATCATTAAAGGGAAAGAGATAGAATGAATGAAAGAGAAAAACACAGAGGAGTGTGTGTGCGTGCATTTGCTGAGGCACATTATGCAGGAAGAGCAGATGAGGACAGCGATGAGAAGAGTCGCTTCATATTTCTCTGTGCTTTATTCACACACTGATGTCTCTTGGGGTTGGAAAACCTTTACTGGAGAAGAACTTCACAGTCTTATAAATGTCTCTCAGAGCTCACTGCAGTTACCCAATGCCACGCAGAAAGATGGGGATAAACAAGTGTAAAAAAAATCAAATAAGAATTAGAATATAAACTAAATAAAAAAACAAACCCTTCGCCAGGTGTTTGATTGACAGGCGATCTGACCAAACATAAGGCAGAATCTGCCATTTTTGTCCGACAAACAAACCAGACGGGTACGTTTCCCAAAAGTATTGTTAACTAACTACACTGTAAAAAAAAAAAAAAGTTGAGCCAACTTAAAATTTTAAGGCAACCAGCTTCAGCAGATTTTTGAGTTTTCTCAACTTGTCGTTTTAAGTTTCTACAACAAAATTGTGAGAATCTCCCATAAAAAATAAGTTGAGCAAACTCAAAAATCTGCTGACGCTGGTAATAATATATTTTTTTTTAAGTTCGCACAACTTTCATTCATGTTTATTTTCGTCTCTAACTAGTAAAGAGAAAGAAATGATTGGTTCACATGCCTCTTGAATTGAGGCACTACAGCGATCTGTCACAGCACATTAAAGAGCCACAAAACGGGATTTATTATTTGAATTTCTTTAAAAAAAAAAAAAAGACAAAAAAGCTGAGACTTTGTTTCATACCAAAAGTAAGCTGCTCTATCTTGTCTGTCGGTGTGTTGTCAGTTTCCTCTTTGGTCCGTGATGTATTTTTCACTGCGTGAGAACATGATGTGTGTGGATTGAAAAGAGCACCCGGGCTTGTTGGACATAGCAAAATTAACAAAGGGGGGCGGGTCTTTGCGAAGGGTAATTTTGTACCATCATACCTTAATACAATTTTACTTTTTTACATATATATTTTTTTTCTTTATAATGGGTCTTTGGCTTGTTGTCTTTCTGAAGGATCATGTGACACTTAAGACTGGAGTTATGATGCTGAAAATTCAGCTTTGCCATCATGGGAACATTTTACATTTTAAAATATAATTAAATAGAAAAGATATTTAAATTGTAAATTTCACAATATTGCTGTTTTTACTGTATTTTTGAACCAACAAATGCAGTTTTTGTGAGCATAAGTACACAGGTTTATGTCGTGAATATGGAATATAGGCAAAAGGTAAACAGGTGTGGCCTCCATACTGACTGCAATGGCATGAAAATGCCTGCGGCAAAGTATTTAGTTGGGGCGGATGAGGGAATCTGCCAAGATTTATGGTGGTGAAGTATTCAATATACATTCATCAAAGACAAACATGTCTTTCTCCATTTCCTTCTCTCTCTCTCTCTCTCTCTCCCTTGTCCCTTGTGAGATCAAGATGACTCAGTGTATCTGTAGAGGACAAAAGTGTATTCTATCAGCCTGAGACCGTACAATACTTGGCTCTGCCATGAGCGCAGGAATGCCTGCTATCGCATTACAGCCTTCTAACACTGACCTATCAGTTCTTTCTCTTCTACACTCTCCATTACTGATTTTCACTCACAAAAAAGCACTGTGGCGGCATTGAAAGTTTTTATCCTGTGTCAGAGATTACAGCACATGCACTCATTAGGTTTCACACTCTGAGAAGACTTGGCTCAGGATACACGCGGCCTCCCCCACACATATGTGCATGCACACTCACGCTCATCCATATTTATGGATCACTCACACTGTCACACATTATTGCATAGGTCTGTGAGCTAATTGAGCCTCTCTTGGTCTCGGTTTCTCTCTCTTTCTTTCCCTTCTTTGTATTTTTGTTTTGCACTTGGGGCTCAATGAAGGCAACTTTATCTTGGTATTTCAGCACTTTTCGTAGCAGCTTTGCTTATTCCGCCTTTAACTGCGAGCCTGTTGAGGGGGAGGGGATGATTTTTGCTGAGACACACCAGCCGCTCTATCGGCTGTATCATCTATCACCACAGATACCAGCGTGCAGAGAGCAATGACAGAAAGAAAAATACACAGTTAACAGCAGATAACCTTGAGACTCTATATCTAGACTAGAGTGGATGCCTTCACACACTCAACGGAAGAAAAAAGCGGCTGTAAAATAAGCTCTAATGAAAGACATTTTACCATAATTGCTCTGTTCCGAAACCTTGAGCTGCCCACCTAGGCAATTGACATGCTCTCGATTTGAAGGCCGACTTGAAAAATTATGTTACTTTCTAAGATACCTCAATTTGGCTAAATTTTTGCAAAATTATGCAAAATTAGCTTGCTACTAGAACAGTGCTCTTAAAATGCACCCTGAAGCCCCGTTCACACCAAGAAAGATTACGATATTAGCATCTACACCAGCGAGCGATATTGTCTGTTTATTTTAAGCGCACGCGCGACTGCCACTTTAAATTATAGCAGGATGGATTCTGATTGGCTGTCAATGTATCATTCATCAGCTGAAAAATAATTTATCATTATAGTTGTGGTGTGGACTCTGCTATTCTTTAATATTGAGAATGATTTTTAGAACTATTTCTTTATCGTCATCTTTATAGTTATCTTGCTTGGTGTGAACGGGCCTTGAAGTCTAAAGAATACTTTGGTTTTTATGCATCTGCTTGTGTATGCATACAGCGTATGTGACGTAAATGTAGTCATTAGCATAGTATACTTGTAGTATAGTATACATAGTATATAGCATTGCGTACTCTGTAGCGTATTCAGACTATCAGTCAAAATCCAACTTACTATCTGATCATATTTAGAAAGTGAAAAAAAAATCAAGAAATTTTATTCAAATCACATTTCTGGAAATCCTTTTCAGTCTGACCTCTGATCGGATTTTGCGTTGTTTTATATGACATTCGCACACTACG
Organism: Acrossocheilus fasciatus; assembly: GCA_036784905.1. Taxonomy (NCBI): domain Eukaryota; kingdom Metazoa; phylum Chordata; class Actinopteri; order Cypriniformes; family Cyprinidae; genus Acrossocheilus; species Acrossocheilus fasciatus. The sequence continues at coordinate 18,876,866 of CM071945.1, forward strand.
TAATGTTAGATGAAAGAGCAAAAGAGATAGAACAACAACAAACTACTAGAGATGGCTACAACACAGCCACGTTGATGAGCGCTCATGTAAAAGTTACACGCAGTGAGTACAAAGACATTTTATCGGTCATAACTTCTGAAGAGAAATATAACAAACACCGGACAATGATGAAACTTTCTAGTGTGCACTCAGTAAAATGGAGTATACTTTAAAAGGCTATGCATTAAGCTGTGTCCATTAAGGCTGTGTCATAACTTGCATACTCTCTTGAGTCGGTACTTATTTTAAATAAGTAATTATTTCATGGCTGCTAAAAAAGTATGTTATCCTTTACAATGTTGTCATTGTCACGTCAACGAAATGTCTTGTGAGTGGTCCTAAAAGGTTAACGCTCTATTGCATTTGAAAATTGGGTGGGGGTGTTATCAGCAAAGGACCTCGAGACGGGAATCGAACTCGGGTTGCCACAAGCGCAGTTGCACTGTATGTCGCACTAACCAAGAGGCTATTGGTGCCAACACAAACATCGAAATGTATTAGTTTACAGATAATGCACTATGGTAAAAGTTCATAACAATGTATTGTTCAAGGAACCACGTGCATAAAATAAATCTTTATTAATCAAGTCAGCCCCTGTAATCCTAATTTATGTGAATAACCACTTAATATTCATGAGCTGAGCTGATAAGATTTATAATCAGTCCGTCCAATTTTCTGATTGTTCCTACACCCCTGGTACCAATCTGATAACTTCATATGTATCATGGTATTGTAGGGGTGGTCATGTCAAATGCTCGCGGCATAGACGGGGTGTCCCGGTGCTCATGGAGGTGTAGAGGGATTAAATGTCACTGGCGCTGTTGTAGAGTTTGTTCGAGGTATATCTGTCTAGCAACAGCAGAGCGTATAAACAGCTTGAGCCTTCTCTCTTTTCTCTTCCTGTCCTTTGTCCTGCACAGGGGTAATGCGTGGGCCCGCTGCACTGACTCATACAACACTCACATTGAGAGAAAAACAGCCCACCCTCAGAGAAAGAAGGATGACACTGTGTGGAAAAGAAGAAGAAGAAAGGCATAAAAATGAACAGTAAACCATCCAAAAGATATCTCTTCATTTTTCCGCTCTCTTTGTCTCTCCGTCCCACTCTTCTCTCCAGACCTCCCACGCACGAGTCCCCACCGTTCGCTTCTTTTACAGATGGAGATCCTTTGAAAGCAGTTTGAGGTGTTCTATTTTTCTCCTCTTCTCGCCCTCTACCTCTTTCATCCCTCTGCCAGCTCACAGCTCTTTGTATAACCTGAACGCCACTTCATACACTTCATTCTCTGCTGTATAATTACCCACAGCGTGAGCCAAGTCAAATGGAGCTGGCTTCAACCAACGCTGACCATTATTGGAAATGCTGAAGACTAATTTAGGTAAAGAGGTTGTCAAGTACCTAAGTAAGAGGCCAAGGAAAGCAATTAGCAGAACTTCTCGAAATTTGGTCGTCTGTGATAATCACTTTATAGGTGACTGAAGAAAACATCTCAGAGGGATGTTAATGTATGATCTAGTATTCTTTCTTGGATCTTTCCACTAATGTTTTCTTTGTGGTGGGTCCACACGTTTGCTTTCAGAAAAGTGACAAAGGCACAGCTCTCTGGAAAATATGTTGCTTTCAATTGTGCTGTGATATATATATATACATATATATATATATATATATAGAGAGAGAGAGAGAGAGAGAGAGAGAGAGAGAGAGAGAGAGAGAGAGAGAGAGAGAGAGAGACTCTTTTCTGCCTATCAGACAGGGTTGGCACAATTCAAAATATAAGAATTCTGTTATAATTCATTGACTATAATTGTAATTAAAATACACAGAATTTACAACAGAGCAATTATCATGTGATTAATAGGAATATATTAGTCACAAGCAACACAACACAAATAATGATACCATAAATTCTGACTAATTATACATATTTATTCACTGGTATAATCAAAATAATTATCATCAAAACAATTAACACTGCTATCACCATTTTTTCCATCACAAAATAAATATTGATATATGCATTTTAATCTGTTGATTTGATATTGATGTTGTTTTTGAAACTACGGACTTTATATACGCAGGACTCCTCCAATCATATGGTATCTCGTTATGAAGGCTGCACCCTCTGGAAGCCACATTTGTTGCAAATTACTTTTCTGAAATGAAGCATACTTGATGACGCATGCAGCTGGCAAATGTGACCTCCGGATGGCGTAGACTTCAAAATGAGACACAGGCTGGGTCTGAAATCGCATACTCTCTTGGGTAAGTGCTTATTTTGAATTATTTGAAGTAATTACTTGGCAACTACTAAAAAGTATGTTCTATATAGTGTGAATGTGTATAGTATGAAAGTAATCTGGACGTACTACATTTGACATGTTGTCATTGTGACCTACCAGCATCAGCTACGTCGCTTTTCTGCCATTCACAGATCCTCTCCCATGGCCTCATGGCATTGTAAAATGTCCATCATATGCACACTTCAGAATCACACTGGAAGTAGCAGGTCATCCAGGTACCCTTTTGTGAGTGAATTAGGACATACTTCTTTTGTCACATACTCTTTTTCACCTACTATATAGTAGGGAAGTATGCGATTCTGAATGTAGCCACAGTCATTTAGTCTGCTTAAACTCCGCCCCTTTCTGACAGTTGACTGCAAGTACCCGCCCTGCAATTTTCATCCTTTTCTTTTTGGATAATCCACTTCACTCAGATGTACGTTAAAATATGGAAGGAATCATCTGCTGCTACTTCCATTTCATTGCAACTTTAATTGCACTTAAAGGGGTCATATGATGCTATTTTAAAGATCATTATTTTGTGCATTTGGTGTAACAGAATATGTTGACATGCTTTAATGTTCAAAAAACACATTATTTTTCAAATACTGTACATTATTGTAGTTCTTCTATGTCAGCGGCCCTGACCATCAGTTCAAGCCCGAGAGGGGAACAGAGTCGCGTGACAGACACAGTGATGCTCGTATGTATTTGCAGTACACAAGCCGCAGTCCACTGTGATGTGACCCTCTCTCTCTCTTTTGTCTCTCTCTCTCACACACACACACGATGCGTTACTCTACACTGCGCAAAATGCCGCATTTGAACAGTCAATAGCAAATACTTACTAATAACAAAACATACTTACAGTCGCTGATTCAGAAGCGCCAGATTGTCATACCAAAGTCAGAATTGACCCTGTTTTTTTTTTTGTGATCAACTTTTTATTTTTTTCAAATCAACAAAACAACATCCACTCAAACAAACAACAGGGAGGGGGGAACAACAGACACACCATCAACAATTTCAATTTCAATTTCAATTTGTAGTTAAAAAGGACAAAACAGAGTTCACATGAGTCCATAGATTGACAACAATTGAACATTCCCAAAACATGTGGAGAAAAGTACTTGCTGATACAGTTTATAGGTCGATTGCAGTTTCATTTTAAACCTCTTGTAAGGAGTTATGTATGCTCAATGGATGACTTTGAAATTTTTAGAAATTAAGATTAGATTAGACCACACCCTCTCCTAGTCGACCAATAAATCAAAATCTGTTAATTCACGATTCCAGATAGATTTAATAGAAAGAGACTTTGCAGTGTGATCATTAAGTTTACTATATATTAAAGAAACAGATGGCCGACCAGAGGGTGGTGCGATCCAATCCCACATAGGATGAGAGGAAATAGGGGATGCCCAGGGAACTCCATAGGCCTTGAGAGCAGAACATAACTGAAAAAAGACAAAATATGATGATGCTGGTAAACAAAACTTAGTTCTTAGTTCTTGAAGTGAGCAGAGTCCCTGGTTATCATATAAGTCACCGCATGTGTTTCTGCCCAATGTAGACCAAGAGGGCTGGACAAATGGCCAATTTCAACATAAAAAATTAAAGTTGTGCCATAAGGGTCCTCCCATTAGACGTTCCACCCTTTTTAGAAAAAAAGTGAAGTCCTTAGATGTAGTATTCTGTATTCTCCAAAGATCGATTACATTAAGTTCAGTGATAAATTTATTGAATACCTTAGAGGATGGGTTAGCTGTAGCATCAGGGTGAGATTTATCCAGTGCAGGATTTAAAACAGCATTAAAATCACCACCCTTCACTAAAGAACAATCAATCTGCTCAAGTAATATATTGGAAATATTTGTGAAAAATGCACTGTCTGCCTCATTCGGGCAGTAAATGGAGACCAGTGCTAACCTATCATTAAAGGAACACTCCACTTTTTTTGGAAATAGGCTCAGAGTTAATAAGTTGAGTTTTACCGTTTTTGAATCCATTCAGCCGATCTCCGGGTCTGGCGATAGCACTTTTAGCATAGCTTATCATAGATCATTGAATCCGATTAGACCAGTAGCATTGCGTTCAAAAATGACCAAAGAGTTTTGATATTTGTCCTATTTAAAACTCGACTCTTCTGTTGTTATATCATGTACTAAGACCGGCGGAAAATGAAAAGTTGCGATTTTCTAGGCTGATATGATTAGGAACTACTCTCATTCCGGCGTAATAATCAAGAAACTTTGCTGCTGTAACATGGCCACGGTAGGCGCAGTGATATTACGCAGCGCCTGAAAGTAGTCCCCAGCTAGGTAACTAGTTATAATATAGCTGGGGACTACTTTCAGGCGCTGCGTATTATCACTGCGCCTGCCGCGGCCATGTTACGGCAGCAAAGTTCCTTGATTATTACGCCGGAATGAGAGTATAGTTCCTAGCCAAATCGGACTAGAAAATCGCAACTTTTCATTTTCCACCAGTCTTAGTACACGATATAACTACAGAAGAGTCGAGTTTTAAATAGGAAAACTATCGAAACTCTTTGGTCATTTTTGAACGTGATGCTACTGGTCTAATCGGATTCAATGATCTATGCTAAGCTATGCTAAAAGTGCTATCGCCAGACCCGGAGATCGGCTGAATGGATTCAAAAATGGTAAAACTCTACTTATTAACTCTGAGGGAGTTGGAGAATGAGCCTATTTCCAAAAAAAGTGGAGTGTTCCTTTAAGTATTTTACAGCGTATAAAAACAAATATACCTTCATCATCATTTCCGGTATGTTCAATAGTTAAATGTAACTTCCTATCGACTAAGATAAGCACCCCCTTAGTTTTATTATAGGAGCACAAGAGAAGGCTGCCAGTTTATAATACTTGTTTTGAAACTTGTGCCATATCGCATTGTTTTAAATGAGACTCTTTTATCAGGGCACAGGAAATCGATTTATCGTGCAAATATTCTAATTCTAATTCTGATACCGTTAGCTATAGCAGCGTTGAGATCCTCTCTGGAGATGTTGGAATCTTTGAATTTTTTCTTTATTGGCGATTGATCACTCTCTCTGTCCTTGACTGCTGGGGTACTCATAGTGAGCTAAATAAAGAGTGGTTCAAAATGAACTGACATCTCAATCAATGATTTCTAATTGCATCTACTTTCAGAAGGTCAAATAAAGTGCTTTTGCTTACAAATAGATACACACAGCGTCTCCCTGACATGGCTGTATCAACACTACTGCGGTTACTGAAACCATGCCTTCTTTCTTTGTGTGAACATTTGTGCTGCATTACGCAAATATTTCCACATCGTGACGTAGACATGTGGGGGTGTGTTTGAATGAGGCGTTTTAGCCCGGTCTGGATCAGCCTTCTCTTTTAGATAGAATAAATCCTTTTGTGGGAGAAAAGGAAAACAAGAAGTCGCATCATATGACCCCTTTAAATTTGTATTTGAATAGCGAATCTACATTTTCTTTGCTTCCACAATTTAAACTCAGGAATTAAATTTGAAATTTAAAAGCTTTTTCTAAATTACTTCTAAATGGGTCGCAACTTATCAGATTATTACATCATTAGTCTAGCAGCATGTGCTCATGCCTAACTCCATTGGAATTAGTTGTGTGTGTTGAGCCATAGTGCTCATGTGAGTGATGCAGGTTCAAGTCTGACACATTCTGATTCCATTTCCACTTTCTCCTGTTACTTACCTCTGTCAACAGCACACGTTATTCCAAATCCCCAAAATGTCAACCCAGTATTAAGCAGAGAAACACTGTAATGGTTTAATAAAAGTGTATGGAGAGGAACAAGTGGTGTGAACTGATTCTCCTGTTTTATCCCTCCATAAGCTTGGTAATTATAACTGATGTGAGTCTTTGTTGAGCAGCCTGTGGGCCTGTTATTAATATCTCCTGACAACACAATCATACATACAGCGCAGAGAAGCAGAGCCGATAAAGACGTAACAACTGAAACAGAAGCTCTATATCACAATGTGATGTTAAGACATCCGTCTTTGCTGTGGATATGTGTGTTTATGTGAAAACAAGAGAGAAGCAGAAAGATTCTAACAAATGGATGAAACGCAAGCCCACAGGAGTGCTGCTCTGGGCTGTGATGAATAATGTCGCTGCTGAGACTTGTAGATTTGGAGCTCTCTCTCTCTCTCTCTCTCTCTCTCTCTCACACACACACACACACACACACACACACATACCTACCTACACACATCCATTCCAAAGAGCTCCAAATGTGCCAATATTACACACCAATCTAGTGTGTGCCGTCACTTTAGAGAAATCCTCCTGGGTTTCTGCAGTCCGACTGAGATTTTAGACTGGTACGTATTAGACAGAGAAGATGAAAGACCTTGCCATGAACAGGAGACACAGGAAGCAGTTAACCCTCAATGTTCTGGCCTGGGAAAGCTCTTAGCAGGTACTCAGAAATAATGTGTAGAGTCAAAGTGTCTAGCCAAAAACTGACTGACTGGAGAAAAGTAAAAACGCTTCCACATTTAATTGCACACCAGATGTTAAACAGAAACCTGCTAACCGAAATCGTTAAACGTTCAACTAATTGTTTGATATTTCAGTATAGTAGTTTATAGACTCGATGACTGATTGTTCACACTCAGTCAGGTTTGTGATGGTTATAATATAATTAAAACACTATGCTTTAGGTCAGAAACGCTTCTTTAAATATAAAGCATGTCAAATTTGCAGGTATATTTGATTTGTTACATCAGAAAAACACAAAATATGTTTTAATAAAATATGAGTATAGGATGAAATATGTATATCTTGTACCTCTGAACCTCTCACTGATGCAATTCCGTCTTAACATTGTAAATCTAACATTGTTAATCTAATCTATCTTAAACTAAATTTAATTCAATTAATTTCTTTAATCTTTCTCTTTTCTGACTGCTGTAATCCATCTCTCTGTACTTGTTCCTCTTTTGGAAACGCAAAGGAGTTTTTTTTGTTTTGTTTTTTGCTGTTGCTATAGCACATAATATTTAATTAAATTTACATTTACTATCATCTCGCATGTGCCTCATAAATGTAAATGTTTATTCTCCTATATCGTTTACTTGAAATGTAAAAAGGTTCTTTTGTAAGAGGTAAAATAGTATCATTCCTACCTTAGAAATGTAATTTGAGTAAAAGTGCAAGCATTAAGTTTCAGTGGTGCTCAAGTAAAGTACAAATTGCCCAAAATAAAACGTAATTATAGTAATGAAGCACAATTACTGAAGTAATTTACACCCCTGGCTCTTACGCCCTCTTCTCATGGTTGTGGGTGCTAGATATCTGCGAGCAACATGATATTAGTACCCTGGAATAGGATGTGTGTGTCTGGGGTGGGGGTGGGTGATAGGAAGAGAGGAGGAAAGAGGGAGAGAGAGAGCTGGATAGATGGGTCTGCTGTGTGCTGGGACACAATCAGAATAAATCAGGCTAAAGGCCTGGGCCTCAGCCATCTAAAGCACGGTCATTTCATTAGCCTTATTTATGGCCTTCCAGCCCCCCAGATGACCCTCTCTCTCCTTCCACCCCATCATCCCTCTCTCTCCTGCTCTCTCTTTCATCCTCCCATAGAATGCTGGCAAGCTCTCCTATCTTTTCTCCTCCATCCTTGAACTTGCATCTTTATCTTTTCCCATTGTGGATCTCCACCTTATTCATGGCGAGTAAACTGACAGAGCGGTGTAAAAAAATCGCACGGGATGAGTTATTTTATTCAGCTCGGGGAGAATGTGCTGGGTTTATGTATGAGATTCGTGAATGATGCCCTCTTGTTTTGATGCAGCGAGATAATATCTCTGTAACCGCATAAATATTTATGATACGTTCAGTGGATCGTAGCTTGATAATCTCTGAAGATTTACTTCCCTGCCTGCTGCATTTTTAAGTGCCGCAGATCATCCGTTTCCCAAATGTTAACGCGGTGTCCTTATTTTTCCCTTCTGTACTCCCTGATATCTCCTGATCCCTGCAGAGTTATAGGGTGCAGGAGAGCATTTTAATAGGCTCTCTTTGATGAATATGGGATTTTCCGATCTAAAGGCTGTCTGTCTTCTCGCCTTCGTGATTTGTGCCAAGTTCCTGCTTGGAAGACAAACCGACTCAAACCTCTTTTCTCCTTGACTGTGAACTCAAAAATAGCCTGTGGAAATATCAAACAACTGTACTCTCATGTGGCACAAGGGAAATGAAATGAAATATAAAAGTCCACGGTGTTTGATGCTTGGGTGTTGCTAGGTGGCTGCTGAGGTGTTGTGGGCGGTTGCTTTACTGAAGCTAAATCACTCCCAGGTCTTTGTGATATTCTAATGCCTAGATATGGATGTTATTTTGGCAAATTTGATCTCATCAAGCCACTTGTATTTAGGTATCATTCATATACATCGTTTACTATGTTTCCAACCAAACTTCGAATTGAATTTATACAATAAATTACATAAAACGCATTGCCGTTCCTTCTCAAAATTGTCACTTCTGAAACAATCAGAAGTTGGAAATGTAAGTGATTGCCACTTTATACAAAGTGCACAGATAGACGGTTACTAGCGATATTTGGTCTTTTCCACACAAGGAGAACTTGTTCACAAAACATTATACACACTTAAATTGGTTGTTAACACATAAAAGTTAATAAATTCGGTGTTTTCTAATGAGTGGCTGCATGCTTAAGGGTAGTAATTAACATAAAAAACACCCAATCCATTACCATATAAAGGTTTCCTCAGCCTTTTTAATGCTCTCTAAAGACACAGTCTCGCTAGAACGTGCAGCAAGATCCTCAAACAATGCGTCAAAAGTGTGTCATCCTCAAAGCAAACTCAATGTGTGGTTTCAGTTGTTCCTACATTTTTTTTTGTAAATTTAGAATTCATTTTAGCATGAAACCTATTAATAAATCATGATCTATATGTGAAAACGCAGATTATTAGTAAATGAGACCCATCGTCTTGTCTGAGGGAATTATTCAATCACTTGACTTTTTCTATGAATGTTGAAGACAAATTTCCCCAAAAATGGGACAATAATGCATATTCTGTTCTATTATTCTTAAACTGCGTTTCCATCATCATTTATGTCTTTTTAGCCGAAAATATGTAATGATTATTATTATACACCTAAAGCAAGCATACATGTTTGTTTTTATTTACATTTTGGACGTTTTGATTTGCATCCTAGTGTTACTGTCTGGCATTTTTAATCTAGTGTCCCAAAATTTGCATAAAATAAGTGAATGGAAATGTATGGCAGTGGCTCTTAGGCTTATAGGTTTGTTTAAATCCCTAACACAACACTAATAATCCTTCACTGGTTTTCCTCATCTCTTGATTAATGCTAATAGAATGCAGATTACAGTTCTTCAGGACAAAAATAACAACTGTCTTAATGGATGCTTGCCATGATGGGCACTCTCGGGATCTATAGTGCAAACATATATAAACCTGTTTCTACGGTCTTACAAACACTCCAGCTGACATATGGTCTGTAATGGAAAGACAGGACCGGGCGACTTTGCCAAATTCTGTTATAGTGCTTCAGCTGTATGTACAGGACAGGAAAATGTGGGTGGTTTCTCTTTCTGTCTGTGTGTGTGTAACAGACGGCTGTACAGAAAGTGCTGTGATTGCAGTCTACCAGGCTGTACTTTGTACCAAAAGACGCTTTTTTGAGAGTGCTGAACATAACAACTTGAGACAGAAAAAAAGGAATGGGGAAAAGAGCGCTGGCTGCAGGCCCGAGGAAGGCAGACACAGGAATACAGGCTGGAATGTCAAGTATGTGAGCGGTCAATAGGGCCATCTGTGTATGCCTGCTAAAGAACCAAAGAAAAAGAGAGAGAAAAAAGAAAGAAGAGCGATTACATTAATGTGTCACTGCGTACATGTATGTATTTATTCATTTTATCTCAACTGTGTTGCACATTATCACAGATCACATCCCTAAATGTGAGCTGAATCTGACAAATACCTCTTATTTATTTATTTATCTATCTATTTTTTCTCCGAAGAATGTAGAAAGTTTCATTTTAGGCTTTAGGTTAGGGCCAGTCTATATTAATAATAATTAGCTTTATGTAAAAACAATATATGTGTATCCTATGTCTTAATTCAGATAACTAAACGTGAGTATGTGAGTGAACTGTCTAAATGATTCAAACTGAATCGCAAATAATTTCAGACCTCATCAACTCATCTACTCGATTAGATCAATCAGCTTAAGTCTGACGTCACACGTCTTGTGGTTTTCAGCAAATGCTCTATCAGATCACAAAAGCAGGAGACTGTGGTTTACACTGCAAGTTCTTAAAGGCTTAGCATAAATGTGTGATATGAATAAACAGTGCTCATAAACAGCTGTTGAGTATTATCAACTGAAACTAGTGTACTGTAAAAGGTCCAGTCACATTTACTATTGTTCGGCTAAATTTCACAGACAAGATCCAGTCATTCCTATAGAACTCCACACAACATGAAATTCATGCAAAGTCACAGTGCTGACCAAAAGAAGGATGCTTGGTTTGTGTGTTTTGTGCTTTATACATTGTGCTTCATACCACTGACTATACAATGGACAATTGGACAATTCATCTGCTGGACAAAATCGTTCTGAAAGTAAATCCAACAATATCGTTGCTCTGTGCCATTATTGTTATATAGTTGTGGTGTTATACTTTAGAGTTACAGCTATTCTTCTTGGTGTGAATGGGCCTTTACTGTTTGTATCACTCTGCCTGTCTGTGTTTGTACATTCCACACAGATTTTGGCCAAAATGTAAGCCACTCAACATGAAATTGTTTATTGAACTGTTGCATGAAAACAATATCACACACAATACAGCACCCTTTCTCATGTGATATTGCTAAATAACATATTTATTTCAATCAGTTTAACTGGTCAAACTAATTCCTCTCATTTCTACTTGATTTTATGAGGTGTCAACTTTTTTTTTATCAATAATTAAATTCAAAGTGCTTATCATTGCAGGTTGTAACTTTCGTTTCACTTTACGGCTGCAGTTGAACTACTCTTCTGTTTTAGTGGGTTGAAAAGTTTACAGTGTATGTCTATAAGACATTCTCAGTAATATAGATTCTGAGGTCTGTGTATGTAACCCATATTGACTGTGTAAACCCTAAAGCCAAGCTCTTCTTCCTCTAGACAGAGCGAGAAACATTGAAGAGCTGATGATTTATCTCTACCATTACTCAACACACCCTACAGCCATTCTGCCAGAGATCTTCTGAGTGTGTGTGTGTGTGTGTGTGGTGTGCTGGAGGATGTGAGATTAATTTAAAGGCCACCCTACATCCTCACTTTTATTGATGTTGTATTTCATACAGACATATTTTCTGTTCCTTCTCTTGCCTTTTTTGAGCAAATGCCACCTGCTCTTCATATTCTCTATTCTTTTATTTTCCCTCTCTTTCTCTGTCGGCTGGGGAGGGATAATTCTCCGGAATGTTCCCCCTGTTCTCTGGTTGCTGTAATGAATACCAGCTTTGGTACGTTACATTTTGTCTAGACCTGAAGAGTGTACACCTCTCTCTGTCCTTCTTCTGCTGATTGAGAATTTGTGATTTAATTATAATGGTCTATATATAACCCACACGCCGTTCCAAATATGTCTCCTCATTTTTATTATCTGCGCTCAAATCTTTTCCTATTACTTTTTCCTTGTAGACTAATTATGTAATGCCTAAAATGGGTTCATTTTTCACCATTTTGACGGGTGGCTTCATTTCCGCAGATGAGAAGTAACAGAAAGCGTAACGGAGAGTGTGTGTGTGTGTGTGTGTGTGTGTGTGTGCTTTGAGTAATCTGTGTGGTGAGAGTCTGGAATGTAGATGATCTGTCCGAGGAATCCAGCATGTGGAACTGTTATCACAGATGTGGCTGTGTGAAGTAACCATCCGTCTGAGAGTATATAAATAAAAGCGGCGTTTTCTTTTTCTCTTTCTTGTCAGCCAAATTCATTTGTCACTTTTGTGCCACGGTAATGTCTTCAGCTGTATCAACAGGGAGAGCTACTTTGAGCGCCTTCCATCATTTCCAACCCCCCTCTCTCTGCCCACTGCCTCTGTTGATGTTGCTCATCATTAATTTGAGCTAGGCTAATGGCTCTCTGCTAGATAACCACCAATTTAGAGGCTTTGAAATCAATAGCTTGTAGCTAAAGCATTGCTTACAGAAGAACCAGCAGGGATAGGACTTTGATGCCGGCTTAGATATGAAAGTGTGTGCGCAGCTGAGCAGATTTTTCCCCCCAAAGCCTGACAGAACAAAAGACCAGAAGAGGAAGGCGTTGTGGTGAGAAGGGACTTCCACTGCTTTGCTTCCACTGAATCTTTCAACCAAAATGTTGTTTTCAATTTAATATACAGAGACAACCGAAAGTGTGCTATTCATAAGTTGATTCTCCAAAGAAGTGTTAAAGACAACATGGACAACATAAAAAAATGGACTTTATTTAATTTCTTAAATGAATAGTTCCCCCCCAAAATGAAAATTTGTTAAATTTACTCACCCTCAGGCTATCCAAGATCTGTTTGTTTTCATCAAAACACATTTGGAGAAATTTAGCAATACTTGCTCACCAACGGATCCTCTGCAGTGAATGGGTGCCATCAGAATGAGAGTCCAAACAGCTGATAAAAACATCACAATAATCCACATGACCTTTATTGTGCCATCCCAAAGAGGCACAAAATCACTTTCACAGACTTTTAAATGAAATGTTCCCTCCTGGTGGAATGAACTGCCCAACTCAATCCGAGCAGCTGAGTCCTTAGCCATCTTCAAGATTCGGCTAAAAACACATCTCTTCCATCTTTGTTTGACCCTCTAACTCTAGCACTCTCTATTCTAATTCTATTCTTAAAAAAAAAAAAAAAAAAAAAAAAACTTCACTCTATTCATTTACTGCTTGTTTTCTTAAAAAAAAAAAAACCTAACACTAGCTTTTCTAATCTTTTTGTATTCTATCTCTTTTCTTTTTATTTATTATACAGTTAACAAAAGCAAAAAGGCCTCTTACACTAGCTTGCTCTATTCTTTTTCTATTCTATCTGTTTTCTTTTTATTTGTTATATAATTTAAAAAAAACTTGTTATAGCACTTGCATATCATTGCTCTTTTGTTGATTTTGATTGCTTCCATTGTCCTCATTTGTAAGTCGCTTTGGATAAAAGCATCTGCTAAATAACTAAATGTAAATGTTTCCGGCTCTACATTTTTTTGGGTAGCACTTTATTTTACAGTATGTGTACTTCCCTGGTACATACGTGGTAAATATCTTGTATCTACAGGCAAATGAGTGGTAACACAAGGTAGATACCTGAGGTGTATGTACATGGTAAAAAAATAAGAAACACGGCTGTACTTAACAGTCGTACATGCATGGCAATTAGTTCGTACATACAGACAAGTGTGGGGAAGAACGGTCACTTACAGGTAGTGCCCGTACATGGTAACTAATAAGACACATTACTATACATACTAATGATATATACATGGTAAATATGTAGTACCTATGGAAAAATGTGCTATTATGTGGTAACAAACAAGACATATACTGTACTTGGTATACACATGGTAAATATGTAGTACTTACAAACAAGTGTGTGTTAATGTTAAATTGCTCTCCACAACAGTACTTACAACGTTTGAAGAATTGGTAATTCCTGTGTAATGTTTATGTGAAATGGTGCACTTTATTTTACAGTCCTATTTCCACATACTTACTATGTAAGTACTGTTGTATGTACCTATTAGTTAATGTACAGAATAAGTTATGCAATACTCACGTTGGGGGTATAAACATGGACCAAAGTACTTATTGAGTAATTGATGGTAGATGGTACATAGTAAGTATATGGAAATAGGACTGAAAAATAAAGTGCTACCTATTTTTGAGCACAATATCCTATTTTACTCTTACACAGTTCATCAATTCTCATCCAAATCTCTGAGCTTGTTTTTCATGGAAAGTTTATTATATGAAAACCACATTGTAATCTATTGCAAAACAATAAAAATAAGCTCAAGTTATAATGGGCGGTGGAATGTGATTGCAATATTTGATATACCACACTGGGTTTGCTTGTCTGTTAATCCACACACACACACACACACACACACACACACACACACACACACACACACACACACACACACACACACACACACACACACACACACACACACACACACACACACACACACACACACACACACACACACACACACACACACACACACACACATGGGCAACTGTAACCGCTTTAACTTTATCGCAGTGCTGAGTAATTGGCCATTGAAGAGATGGAGGGTGAGATAACACTGTGACACTTCAGGCTCTGGGGAACTTTGATAAAATAAACAACCCTTTTTCCTCTTCAGTGGTGGGTGACCCAGGAGAGAGAGAGAACGACAGAGGAAGGGAGGGATGGTGGTGCGGCGGTATGGATGGGCGGAAAACTGGATGGGTAAAGAGAATGAAAACAGAGCTAAAGAAAAACAAACCCTGACATCATGGAGCAACTTGGAAACTGAATGTAGGTCAAACCCAACCTGGTCTTAATGTTACACATAAGACACTTTTCCAGGCAAATAATCAGATCAGATAGCTAAGGCATAAATATATATTTAACAGAAATCTGATCAAAACACCAAACAGTGTGCTTTCAACACTATTCTTGTTTTAAAGCGATAGTCCACCCACAATCTGTCACCATTTACGATGAGCTCAAATTTTGCCAAACCTGTAGCGTTTCTTTCTTCTCCTGAGCACAAAAGAAGATATTTTGAAGAATGCTGGTAACCAAGCAGAGGTCCCCAATGACTTTCATATATTTTATAAGAAAGACACACATACAGGTTTGGAACAATTTGAAGGTAAGTAAATGATGACCAAATTTTCATTTTTGACTGAACTATCCCTTTAATTTCTCTAGTTTGACCTCTCCATCAAGACGAAAGAGCACTGAAACATCCAGCATTTGAGGCAGTGTGAAAAATGACTGACTCACGCTTATGAATGTCAATTTTTTTTTTCGCTGGCTCTCTGAAGGTTACACTGACACACATCCATTGTAAATGTCAACATGCAAATCCGCAAACTCACACACACGAGATTAACACCACGAGGCAACGATATAAGGTGGCTGTGTGTCAGAGAATCATCCTGTGAGATCACCGCCATATTGTTTTACTTAAGAAAAGCAGGAACACATGTAATGATGCTTACAGTATAAACCGCTGATTACACAAGGGCTTGAATAAAGGAGCTGCCCACACAAACAATGTGCCCCTAGCGGGTCAACATAATTTACACAGAGGTATGGAAATGAAACTCTGTTGATATATAAGACTCCTCTGGAAGATTGTGTGTGAAAGGTTGATTAATTCTGGAGCGTCACGGATGTGTGGCTGTCGGTGCCTGATGGCCGTGGGTGGCTGAGCTGCAGAGAAAAGGATTCAGATCATTAGCGAAACCACAGGTCATTTACTGAGCCCACAGTGTGATCTCTATGACACTATTCTTCAATGTTAAAACACTGTATCCACAGCTTGTGTCTCCACGGGCTTCAAATAGCCCAGATGTGGAGGGCCTGGAGAGATGCAGCTCAGGGGGTACAACACATTAGTGTCTGCAAGAGCCATTTGCCAAAGAGTGCATGTGTTTTCTGGAAATGCAGTAATATTTAATTTGGATGACAGAACCTCTGATATTTAGTTTGGCCATTTTAAACTATTTTAGATCATTATGTAGACAACGTTTGTGGTTTTAAATAAGTTAAGTCAAACATTCATAGATCTGGTAATGCCAAACAGTTTTGGTTCCCATTGAATTCCATTGTAGATTTTATCTTTAGAAAAACCAGTCAACTAAAGGAAATCAATAGGAACTGAAACTGTTTGGTGACTAACATTGTTCCACAGAAGAAAGGAAGTTATATAGGTTTGTATCGACATTAGTGTGAGTCAGTGCGGTCCTTAGCTGATGCAGGGCCCGGGAGTAAATACTTAGTGACAGAATTGAACATCATACCATATGGATATTTGAGCATTTGGACCTTCTTTTACAATGTTTCTTTTAGTGTTTGATTTAGCATTTGAGTATTGAATTATAGTTTTAATTATGACACAGTCATACTGGATTAATAATGACAATGCAATGTCAAGCAGAAATTATATTTCATTTTTGTTACAGTTTATGTGTTTTATTTAACATTTGATCTATCTATCTATCTATCTATCTATCTATCTATCTATCTATCTATCTATCTATCTATCTATCTATCTATCTATCTATCTATCTATCTATCTATCTATCTATCTATCTATCTATCTATCTATCTGTCTCTATGTTTGTCTGTCTATCAAATGGTAAAAATGAACATTGCTTGTTTAAACCCACAATGGCCACTTGCTATTTGTAACCCCCACACATTTTGTTCTTTAAATAACATTTTATTTATTTATTTTAAATTTCCTCTGCATGATTTTCCTAGGAAATTACTTATTTAATAAATCTTTAGTATATTTGTATTAGTCTATCTTCATATTCTATTCATATATCTTCTGATGAGTGGTGTGATTTGTAGTGATTTACATAGCAGTGGGACCTATTTTCAAAAGGAGCGCACTGGCCCTTTAAGAGCTGAGAAACTGCACTTGACGTCCAGCGGACTCTTGCTTTGCCAGCAGCAGCAGTCAGTCACACACACACACACACGGACTCAAGTCATCTCTGAACCGCAGAGATTCTCCTTCAGTCGCTTCGTGTATTTACTGCCGCCGCTGCGAAAAAACGACTAGACAGAATGGGCACGAACTACTCTTCTCGAATCACAGCCGTTTGGAGATAAGAGGGCGGAAACGCGAGTAAAACAGACGGAGGGGAAAGAAAAACAGACGAGGAGCGCGAGAAGGCCGAACCCATCGAGGGAGCGCGAGAGCAGCCTAGTTTCTCACGCGACAGGCGCGCGGCGCTCAAGTGGGATTTGCGGCTCAAACCGACGAGGACGAAAACACGCCCGTAGCAAACCGTTCATGTGGATTATTCGCGGAAATTTCTTAATTTCATTCTCTTCAGAAACTAAATAAACGTCCGGTGGCGATAGACCTTCACCTTCCGCGGAGAGGTAAGTTACTACAAGACGTTTTGATCTCGAGTCTGTCAGCCGTTTATCGGTTTTAGAGGTGCCGAGACTTCTCAGAGCCGTTGTTGGAGTCACGGGGTTTGTCTGTGGCTAACGGCCATTATTCCCTCACTGAATCTCTGCTACATTGAATGAGTGTCTCCGAGCAAGGCGGAAATCAACCACTCCGTGAAGACTGGCCGGCTAGTTAGCATAGCTAGCGGTGTTTGTGATTTAACGTTAGACGGATTGCCGTTAAATTATGCCCGGCACGTTGTGTTATGTATTCGGTTAGCTTTCTAGCATTATAAACAATGTTTTGCAAAGCACACTGTCTTCCGTTGAACAATTTTTTGGGGGTCGGCTGTTGAGCTAGCTGAGTTAGCTCGGTTTATGTGTTGTTATTGTGTTGAGTGCTTATTGGCTAGTTCTGTAGTAACGCTGCCGGGTGCAAGTAAAGGATGAGACGTACAGTTTCAGTCTGTTTTGGTTGTGGTTCTTGGGTGTTAATCAGATTAGACCCGTGCTATTTAGAATTTCCTACTCAACATCTCATTATTAAACGTTTCCAGATGAGGGAATCTTTACTCGTGCTGCAACATGGTGTTGGTTTACAAAGAATAGAGCTGCATAATGATGCCCCTCAAGGAGCTTTGATCAAAATCGTTTTATCAGTTGGCTGTTTTTGTTGTACTAGTAAAGTAAAATAATTGCGGTTAGAACGACACAGAACTTTTAGGAAAATAAATATAATAATAATAATAATAATAATAATAATAATAAATGAATAAATAATCATATGCATGTATGTATATGTGTTAGTGCTGTCGAACGATTAATAATATATTTGTGTACTGTGTATATTATGTATATATAAACACACACACACGTGCATGGTATATGTTTATAAAAAATTGTTTATAAAATATTTACATAATATAAATATAAACTTAATATTATTAATTTATACATGTAAATACTTTCTAAATATATATTGTATGTGTGTATTTATATATACATAATAAATATACACAGTACACACATTATGAAAACAAGCTTATTTTGGATGCGACAGCACTAATACACACATACACATACAACATATACTACTTTTAGATAATGTAAAAGTGGGTGTCAGAGTTTAAATATTTTTCTCAGAAATTGGGACCACTCACTCACTGTCCCTCCCCCCAGCCTCTCAAATGAGTATGCCCCCACTATATAGATAACATTTAAGGGTTAAAGACCAATAGTGTATGGGAATAGCATTCACAGACTTCAACAGTGGTTTGTGAGCCCATATTTAGTGTTAGAGCTCATGCAGTGATGTACTGAAACACAATTGTTCATGAAACACAAATCCCTACACTGCCTCACTGTTCCATTGTTTTTATGTGAATCAGATACTCTGGTTTCCTTCATTGTACTGTAAATGTCACTAGGAAAGCGTTGAAGTCTTGCATCAACACGACGGGTAACGTCATTTGTGGGCCTTCCGCCCCCTTCACAAAGCTCTCTAACACCTTCATGGCTTGCTGATGATGAGGCTGGAGCTACACTCCATCTCGGATGTTGTTATTAAGGGTCAATAAATCATAGTGGATAACAAATGCTTGTCAACAGCTGTTGATTTGCACATGAAAGGCAGTGGAATGTGAAAAATGGAGGCCACACAGCTTAAGTGTATTAGTGTAATTGGACATGGGCCAGCAGAGGGGCTTTTTTCTCTTGAGCAGCATTCTTTCCCACTGTACATTAGAAGAGAACAAAGCACAGTGTCATAAGTGGACCAGCGAGATGCCTGAACCCAAAACAGAACTGGCCTCAGACAACCTCTCTGCTCCGCAGGGCTGCCAGGACTCATGGCCAGAAAACAACAGATTTGTTTTGGACTCACATCAAGTCCAGTTCCACCCCTCTGTGTTGTGTATTGAGTAATGATATTCTTTCTCGTTCTCCTCACTGCTCCACGCAGATTGTTGATCAGCACTGAAAAGAAATGAGTTTGCCTTTTAAGCATTGTCTGCTGAAACGTGGAGCTAGTTTACTACTTTATCTCTGTCTGTTTTCAAAATGCTTTGCACAGAGTCTAATACATGGTGCACAGCAGTTTTGCAGCTGCAAGCTTTATTACAGCGGGCCTTTTCGTTAATTCATGTCAGATGCCTCGTTTCTGCGTGTATGAACTGTGGAACATGCTCGAGTACTATTCAGGGACAAGATAAGCAGTTGATAGCTTACAAAGTGTTTGTCCTTGACCGGTCTTCATTTTGATAAATGAGCAGCTATAGTGGAACAGCAAAGGAAATTAACTGTATGCAAAATGCTTTCTGTGTAAGCAGACTTCTTGGCTTGTCATCATGCTGTCAGTCTTTGAATCGACTGCTTTGCTGAGTTGGCTGTGTTGCATTGGTTGGGTTTTGCCCCTGCTGCAGTGCTGCCTCTATAAATAAGGCTCCAGAAGAACCGCTCCTCCTGCAATCACGGTGTATTGAAAAATGTTGTTCTTTCATAATTGGAAGGGCAATTTGTTTTGTGCTATTATAGGTGTTAATTGCCATCGGCCTTGTTCATAATATATAGACTGTATTTATATATTTTTCATGTTTGTATATTCAAAATTTAAGGTTTGTAAGATTTTTAAAATGTTTTTGAAAAAAGTTTCCTATGCTCTCCAAGGCTGGATTTATTTGATCAAAAAAGTAATGCTTTAATATTTTTTTTTTTTACAATGTAAAACAAATCTTGAGCATGTTTTAAAATGTAATTTATTCCTGCGATGGCAAAGCTGAATTTTCAGCAGACGTTACTCCAGTCTTCTGTGTCACATGATCTTTCAGAAATCATTCTAATATGATGATTTGCTGCTCAAGAAACATTTTGTATTGTTAAAAACAGTTGTACTGCTTCAGGGCTTGAATTTCAGCGTGGGATTGCGGGGATTGCGCATAATTTAAACCATTCCCGCAAATTTAACTTTTATAATGCGAGAAATTCCCACACAATATTTGCTTAATCTCAGATCAAATTATGAAATACATCCACAGCAGCGAAAAAAGAAATCACCGGTTCAAACAGTCCGTCTATAAATTTAGAATTTAATTCCACAAACAGCGCTGCACCGGTGTTCTCTGACTGTGGCTGAGTCCTGCAGCATCGGCGTGCTCTCCACGGCCTGCGTCGCTCTGATCTTATTCACACAAGGCTGTGTGACGCGCTCTAATATTCTGAGCCGCACGCAAATGCGACTGAAAACTACTGCGTGCGACTATGAAAAAATATTTATTTTAGATTTGCAGAGTTGAGTAATGTCACAGACATATCTCACGAATCCTTTCATAAACGAACAAAGTAGACACAATGTAAATAAGAGATTCATTATGCCGTGTAGAGAGCTTCGTTGATTATAATGGAACAGTATAATGTGAGATCGCGATGAACTAAGGAGAGTGACAGATTTAATGATTATTAAGGGAGTTTGTAAATGTGATATTGATTTAATACAAGAGTTCAGTAAACAAGAAGTTAATATTAAGTGACTTACATTGTCTGACTATAACACTGATTTTGCTGTATTTCCTCGATGAAAATAGTTTGAATCAGTTTGCCACAGCTGAGCCGCTGCGCATCTCCATTCAAACGCAGCGGTGTCTCCTTTATGAATGAACCTGCATCTTTAAACGATTCTAGTGATTCAATTACCCATTCATAAAGACAGTCACTTCCTTCATTCCTGAATGAATCAGCCGTTCAAAGGAATCAATTTAATGAATGATTCAGTGATCAAACCAGTGACTTGTCGCCACCTGCTGGCAGTTTGTTTAATTTTTGACATCTTTCAGTTATTCAAATAATTTAATATTTGTATAACCTATTCAAATTGTATATTTAAAATATTAATCTCAACATGAATTTATAAATTTAATTGCACTCATACCAACTCTGAGGCTCATTAAACCTCTGAAAATACACCTACAAGCCACTTTTGTGTTCTTCTGCTCCACCTCTGTACAAATTAATTTTGTTAATGCTGATTAATTTGATTGATATCTTATTATTCTTATTCTAATTAGAAATTTTAAAAAGCTTATATGTATTTTTAAAAATGTAACAAAAAAGATGACATACTTTTAATAAAGTTAGAAAAATGCCATAAAAATAAAATTCCCCTGTAAATCACTTTAAGGAGTCAAATATCACCCTGTAATGGGATGGCTAATTTTTGATCATGATTTTTGATTAAACATTAAAAAAAATAATTAGCCCATATCTTAGAAAGCTGAGACATTCCTTCATTCAGAAGGCATAAAACTGAAAGCAACTCATAATGAAACATAAGTGACATATGTTAGTTGAGTTCTTGAGTTCGGGGACTACTTTCAGGTGCTGCGTAATATCACTACGCCTGCTGCGGACATGTTACGGCAGCAAAGTTCCTTGATTATTACGCCGGAATGAGAGTAGTTCCTAATAATTTCAGCCTAGAAAATAGGACAAATATCGAAACTCTTTGATCGTTTTTAAACGCGATGCTACTGGTCTAATAGGATTCAATGATCTATGCTAAGCTATGCTAAAAGTGCTCTCGCCAGACCCGGAGATCGGCTGAATGGATTCAAAAACGGTAAAACTCAACTTATTAACTCTGGGGGAGTTGGAGAATGAGCCTATTTCCAAAAAAAGTGGAGTGTTCCTTTAAGAGCATGCATCTGTTTCTCCCTCAGCTGTTTACCTTCACTTCAGACATAACTGTGTTTATATGTAAACCTTGTATGTTCATACAATCAGACGATAAATAAGATAACTAGGTAATCTGGTGCTGTTTGACCGGCCTTTTAGTGTATTCACACTTCAGGTCTAACACGTGCTCTGAATAAGCGCACGTCAGAGCAGCATGAGAATGAAATGGCAAGGTTTTAAACTAAAGCACACGCAGATAATGTACTTTTGTGATTGCGAATAAGTGTAGTGTCTCGTGAGTGTAACTATACCGCTGCATCAACATTTGATGTGAATGTCTTGCGAGTTGCAGTTGGAGCTGGAGCCGGGAGACATAGTAAATACAGCGCATTGCTTGAGGTAGATGTTGTGTTTTGTTAGTAAATGTTTCATTATATTACTGGTGTTGCCTCCTTTGTTCACTATTACACTACTGCATATTGCATCTGACAGTGGTGTTGCTTAGTTTTGTCACTTGAGCCCACACTTTTGAACGTTTCACTCTTGTCGCGATGACTGATTGCACACAAACACACATCGCACATGCACATGGATATCACACGCACATCGAGCACTCGACGGCCACATCATTCAGTGAAGGAAAATGACAAGTGGCAGCTTCTAATTCGTCATTAAAATTGAAATATATGGAGATAAAACAACGCAAGTGTCGATAACAGTACCGTTTGTCCTGAAGCTTATCGGTAGTCCGGTATTGGCCCAATTACGTACCGGTCCAAAAAAATACAGGTTCTCAGTACCCATCCCTAGGTGAGATAGATGAGGGAGACAGAAAATGTGCAGTGCTGGGGGTGCTCGCAGGACCGGTTTGAAAACCACTGGCTTAGACTAACAAATCACACGTTACGCATTATAGTTAATTAGCATCAGTTTGCAAAGAGCACCTCACTATTACCATCTTTTACTTTCTTTTTCTTTTTCTTTTTTAAACCACTTTCATGGAGTATTTTTACAGGCCTTTTGGATCGGTGAGTATCCCTCCTAGAAAGTGGGCTATGAGCTTTACCCTTTAACCCACCGTTGTGTTCAGTTCTCTTGCTTGCTATCAGCAGCAGTTGTGTCATATCAGACGCAGTTAGATAAGGCCAAATTGCTGGAGTTTCCTCAGTGGTGGAGTGATATCAGCATGACGTAACCACTAGCGTTATGTGTGTAGTGTTGACACTGGTGTGTTTGTTAGCTCAGTGAGGCAGTAATACCCTATATCTGCTGTTGATGGCACCATATCTGGAGAGAAGTTTATGCTGGTCAGTCATATATATAAATTAGAATTTTGACAGATTAAGAGAGAGAAATGTGTTATGCTATTTAGATATAGAAATAAAAAGTAAATGAGTGTTAGAGGCTAAAATGGACAAGCTATGTGACCATGCTATGTGTAATGCTATGTGGACTACACAGTAACAATAACAGAACTGTAAAGTCAAGTTTCTTTTATACAGAATGCACTATTGCAAAATGTTACATTAAATAATCCTGATGAATGACTTGATTCTACCAGAATTGAGCCTGACTGATCCCATTAGTTAAGGCAGAGTTTTGGACTAACTCCCATGGCATCTGTCCTGCACTAGTGGTGGTCAGTGTGTGTGCTGGGAGTGTTGTAAACATGTGCCCATGGCCAAGTGTTTGATTGCTAAAAAAGGCCAGAGTAAATAGGCTGCAAATACCATTTAGGCTATTAGACTAATGGCCACATGCTGAAGGTCAGGGAGCCTTTGTTTTTACTTCAAGAGATGTATATGTGTCCTTGTTAGTGGGTGGTGTTTTGAACCATTTGGATGCATTATAAGAAGGTCATTTGAACTCGAAGTGTCTGGTGGACTGTGGAGTGCAGAGCACAGCACCCTTCTGGGTGCTTTAGAAAAAGTCCTTGATCTGACATCAATTTTGTATATGGTCAGAATTGAGTACCAGTACTGAGTGCCCCATTAATGTTTACTAAATGCACTGTCTGGAGGTTCTGACTGCCAACCCCTCCCCACAACCCTTTACAGGGACTGGGCAAACAGCCACTACACTCACCTCTCCTCTACTCTCAGACGCCTCCCATTTTATCTTTACAATCAGTTCCTCTTTCTTTGTTACACAATAGTGACTTACACAGAACCACAGCTTAAAATAACACTGAAGTATTTTTAAGTATTTTTTATTACTGCTTACCTATGACACGCATACATCTGCACCAGCAAATGTATGCATGCTTATTCTGTCGATTTGAGAATTTTGTTCAAGCCCTGTCGGCAGGCTTACCCTGTTTGATTTGACTATAGAAGGTGGTTATCGCATGAATCCATCATGTTCACATCAGCCGCATTTTGCGAGTATTTCCTGCTAAGCAAAATAGAACTATTACAACTTCCTTTTTGCCTACTGCTTTATTTGCTTATGATGTGATTATGCATAGTGCACACTCTTAGTGTACATATCTTTTCCTTCTTAAGCCTTGTTTATACTTGCGCCTGGCTCCGCTTCGCGAGCCTCCGCTGACTGCGCGCACACCTCCCCAAACGGACGAGGCGTTTATACTTGACACGTTCACCGTTGAGATATTCTTTGAAACGACAGGGGGCGACGAGGAGTAATCTTCCTCTAAAACCATTGGGAATCACCGGTGAGAAGGCGACATTTGCCGTTACAAGGCTTTGCGCGGGATGAATGAGTTGATGAATTAATCATTTTTTTTTATGAACTGGTTAAAATAATCTTAAGATTTGGGGTTATTTTGCATATTATTAAGCAGATAGTGTATAAATAGTGTCTGCATGAATTCTAATTCTATTTTTATACAATAAAAATAAAACGTTCTTGAATTAAAAAGCCTTGGACAAACTATGCAAAAAAACAAACAAACAAAAAAGCTCTTCGTTGTTTTCCCTCAAAGCGTTAAAAGTTACCTGGTGGAGTTTGAAATTAACATCAAACTGCTTCTGTTTCACACAAATGCCAGCACAGACGTGCATGTTCGGCTAGAATCGCCCAGAACTCGTGCATCTTCGGAAGCGGAGCTGCGCGGAAAGTTACAAAAAAAATGTTGTGCACACCGCCACACGAAACAACGTCGTGCACACTCAAAGCGAACTTCCGCCAACACTGCGACGATGTCATATTTGGTGCGCGCACCCAAACGAACTTGCGGACGCGTCGAGTATAAACCAGGCTTTAGTATACTTTCTTAATCAGTCAAAGCAGATTCCCTAATAAAGTAGGGCTGCCAAATTGGCTGAAAAAATGAAATTGAATTTTGTACTAAAATATTATCAATATTCAAATTATATTCGGATTTAAAAGGCAGAATTTCTGTTAGGGGGGAAAAAGCTTTTGGCTTCTCTCCTGAGGGCACAAGAGGGCGCATCATGACAGCTGTTTGCGTAGCTTCTCAGTAAACTACGGCTCTGTGTAGTAAATGCTGCTCCATCTGAAAGCACGTGAAAATACCACATTTAATTGCATGTCTTTACTCCAAAGTTACTTCGTAATGTCAGCTGAGTATTTGAAATAAATCCTTCTGTGAGATGATGTGGCTTTTTATACAGAAAAAGGCACGCAATATATTTCTTAATATTCTAACCAGTGATAAAGGCTATGTCGATTAGCATTGCATTATAGATATCGGTGTTTCCCATACATTGATTTATTTGTGGCGCCCACCACAATATCAAATCTGACCGCCACAATATCAAAACTGACCGCCACAAATAGCATGAGCATGTGCTGGTGTTTTTATATTACTGTATTTCTGAACTAAACTGACTTTCTTCAGAAAATTTCGGATGTCATTTTCATTTCTTCTTGCATGTAATGTCTGATAAAGCAGCGTTTGTGAGCATAGCGCTGCTTTGTGTGCAGCCGTTACCGGGGAAACCTCTATTTCTCCCGCTCTAAGCGCCTCTTGCTGGCAGAGAATGAATTTGCATATATATGCCGCCACAAATAGTGTAAGTCTGTGGGAAACACTGGATATACTTTATTATAATGAAAATTATAGTAATAACTCAAACCATATACTGCCGTAGTCGTGTGTTTATTAGTCACGTTGAATCAATGAAAGCATTTAAGCATTTCTTCTGTTTATTCAGCTGCAGCGATTAGGCATTTCCTGGATTTCTTCTGCGGGACGTATTTGGAGTTTCTGTGTGAGAGCGCCCTCTGGCCTTCAGATGGAGATTTACAGCTGATCACAGAACCATGCTTCACTGAAGGATACACATGACAATCGTAGCTTCTGTCTAATCGTGATTTAGATTTCATTTTTATTTATCGTGCAGCCCTAACACCTACATCGTCGTTGCATCTTGTGTGCCACTTATAAGGCTGCCTGACGCACACCTAAAATTCGAATGCAACGTTTTTGCATTCGAATGTGGATTTTTATTTTAAATTCGACGAATATTCAAAATTCAATTTTGTTTTTTTGACAGTCCTGTAAGGAAGTGAGCATACATAGTGCAGCTGTAATATATCGATGCATTAAACTAGCTGCATGCACTCCTGTTTGGGTGCGCACTCAGCATTTGTGCTCTTTGTAAGAGTGCTGTAGTTGTCAGCAGTGGTGTCAAGTGGTCTTGCAGTAGTGGTGGTCTGTGGAGAAAGTCAGTGTTTGTCTGCACAGCCACATCAATAGCAGCTGTTACCTCGCTGACATTTTTAGTAATCTGGAGAGCAGCCAGCGAGAGGGACTAAAAATGTAGGTGTGCGTGTCTGTATGCGTTCATGTGACACTGGGTGTCAAGTACAGCATGTATTAAGACAGTGATTGTGATGTGGAGTGCTGAGGGATAGACTGTATTGAGTGATAGAATGTATTTGTGTGTTCTGCTGAGCCCCGTGAGCCCTGTGCGTTCCTGGCATTGAGTAAGTCGATTGCAGGCATAGTATGAATGCAGGCTCTGCCTATTGAGGAACAACTGAGTTGTTAGTTTAACTGAATAGTAAAATTGAAGGTTCTGCTGAAAATATCTGGCTTGTCATGTCACATTATGTTAGAGATCAGTCCTGTACTAAAGGCTGTTATCAGTTACCTAACCTTAGTAGGGCTGCAACTAACGATTATTTTAATAATCGATTAATCTGTCGATTATTTTTTTTCGATTAATCGATGAATCGGATAAAAACAATTAAAAAAAAAAAACAAGAAAAGCATTCATTTCCAACCCTTTATTCAAAAACAGAACTAAAATCTTTAGAAAGTGCACAAACATGTTGCTCCTTGAACATCCCTGAGCTGTTATAATAATAATAAAATAAAATAAAAATGGACTAACACAAAAAACACACACATGTATGCTTTACATCTGCCAAATATATAGACTTTTTTTTTTTAAATAAAGTGCCACCTGAGCTGCCAGAACAATAAATAATTTATAAAAAATAAAGAACAATACAAATCAGAAAATTTAACAGGATTTGTTTGAATGTCAGAACTTGTTGTCTACACTACACTGCATTATTCATTAAATTATTACCATCATTGTAGTAAGTGCAAGGTTCATTTATACACCACATTTAAACACAGCTTAAAATGACCAAGTGCTATAAAAGAACTTTAAAATTAAATTAAAAAGTACAACACACACACATATATTTGTCAATAATAACCTATATGGGACAAAGCACAGAATATACACTGCAAAAAATGCTTTTCTGACTTAGTAGTTTTGTCCTGTTTTCACTCCAAATATCTAAAAAATCTTAAATCAAGATACATTTACTAGACACATGAACTAGCATAAGAAATTATGTCTTGTTTTCTGAAAAAACACCTCAAAATTAAGTGATTATTTGCTTAAAACAAGCAAAATTATCTGGCAATGGGGTAAGAAAAATAATCTTAATGAGATATAATCTCATTAACGAGCGCTGTGTGAACAAAAGCCGGATCGGTGCCGTAAAGGGTGTGACGTAGTGATGATTATCGTGTGACTGTTTTACCGGGTGTTTTGAAGGCTGATCAACGTTCGTGACGAAAAAAATATCTGCAAACTGTAATGAAGCAGAGATCAGGGAGCTCCCCACTATCCGCGCTGAAGCGGAGATCGTTCGCCAGCTTCAGTGAAACGGTACGCGTCACATTACCCGTCACAGCGTAATGTCACGTGTCTTACGGGTTCTTTACGGCATGTGTGTGAACTCTCACACCGCCAGTGATTTTCCGGAATCTGTGTATGAACCAAAATCAAACGATCCCGGGACAAATCACTGAACAAATTCTCCGTGTATTTTCCGGAATCTCTGTGTGAAAGGGGCTTTAGTGTGAAATGCTCCCACACATTGGATGACTTGTATGGCGGACTTGGGGCGCACGGATTTCTCTGCCTCCGCCATGTATCTTTCCTCTAACGTACCGCTCGTTTTTTTTTTATTTTTATTTGTGCTCCGCCGTCTATGAGGCGCCGAACTCTGCTAGCAGCAGTGCGAGAGAGAGTGTGTTCACTCCGCTCCGCGCTCCACTAAAGTTTTTTTTTTTTAATAATCAAACGTCTCCGCGTCGCGCGACACGACGATTTAATAGATTCGTTGTTGCAGCCCTAAACCTTAGTAGTCCTACAAGATATTTTTGTTCATTTTTGGATTTTTGGAAAAACTGGACTTGCTCAAATAAAGCCCTTGAATATATAAAGTATAATTCAAACAGGTTTGTAGAGGAAAATTTGTTTTAGTTTGAGATGTGTACTAATTTAATTGAGAGATATACTAATTTAATGCTGATAATAAACATCCAATAATTCAGTACAAATATTTTGTAACAAAGTTGTAAAGACTGTTGGTTGATGTTGAACCTGAAGCAAGTGGAGATCAATAATGCCAGTAATCTCAAAATGACCAATTTTTTTTTTACCATTTTGAAAAAAGGAAATCATTAAATGCCTTAATGGTATGAAGTTCTGACTGAAGGCAGAAATATTCGATCATCGAATGCTTTTTGAAGTTTACAAGCAAGGTTTTGTGTTTGATAAATCATACACCAATTACAAGTAGGCTGTCTTTTTGTGTCTAAGTGTATTATTTTATTGTTTTATCTCAGGTTTCAAACAATACCTTTTCCAAGTTCTATATTTTGAGCAACTTGGTTATTTTATAGCTTGCCCTAGATTTACTTCTCCTTTTATTGACTATTTCAGACAGTGTTTGAATTCTGTTTTATCACCCATTCTGTTTGAGTGAAGTTTGCTTTTACTGCCAGTCTCTATCTCTAATATGTGTGTTTTGAGTTTAAATCAGCTGTTCTCCGGATTCTCAGTGCTCATGGCAGTCCTTTGCACTTCGACCTGAATATCAGGGTAGAGTTAAGGCTGTGTGTGGGGCGGGCCGACTGTCATCCATCTGATGTGTTTTCTTCATTATCCTCTGTGTTTTCTCTGCTGCAGCAGTTGTGAGGGTGTAGTGTATTGGTGGTGACTCTCTCTGCCTCAGGGTTTTGCACTTGCTGGCCCATTATGAAACAAGCAACTGCTTATGAAACAGAATATGAGGGGTGGACAATTTGCATAGCGGAGCCTATAGCAGCTGGTTGTGTAAGAGCTGGTGAAATTGACAGATGTGTGTGAAGATGGAATAGAAACAGGCTTCACCTTCCTGCTATCAGCCACTTACTGTTGATCTCACTGGATCTTTCTCCACTCAAGTCACTCTGAACGTGAATGCCAGCTTAAGGATTTCTTTGCATAATATGAGGAAATATTGAGTGTGTTGTTGAATGAGGCCAGTGATGTTACACCCTATCCATGAACAAAAAGCTTGTTTTCCTGACACAAAAAAACAAAAGTAGCTTATGAAGTTCGGATTAAAAAAAATCATACGGGTCAGTTAAATATTAAAAGAGGGAGTCAAGTCGAGATGGAGAACTAAGCAAGGCCAGGAAATGACAAGACGGTGGAACTTGCCTGTTGGAAAAATCCCTCTGACACTTCCTATGTCCCATTGTTTTCTTTATGAGCCTGTAGGATGTCCAGAGTGGCCCATTTAGAGAGATAATCTGGCTGCAGCTCTGCATTTGGGATTTAAATATGTCTTTACCATCATCCTTTTAAATCTCCAAGTGCTTGTTCCTAAACTGTAATATATTCTTCATTCCCCATGTCATTTTATATGAATACTCCACAGGTTTCTGTTCTTTGCCTGATGTTATGTATGAGGTCTGTAGCTTGTGGATTTTATATGGTAGTTGGTCCCAGGATGAGTTTGCTTTGTGTGTGAGAGAGTTTCTGGCAGCATAATAAAGTATTGACTCATGTGGAAGAGTGCCCAAGACTTTACTGGAAGAGGAGCTGTGCTTTCTATCAGTGTCTGTTGATCTCATATCAGCAGCAGTCTACAGTAAGCAGAGGTTGACTGATTTATCTATGGTAATCAGCACCGATAACAGCATTCAGATATCTGCAAATATGAACACTGTTAATAGACATTATTTCCCCACAATACTATTCATTATCATACATTATGGATTCCTGTAGTTCCACAAGACTAAAATTTATTTATTTTAAATTTAACACACACGCACACACACACACACACACACGCGCGCGCACGTTCGTTTGTTTTTGTGAAAAGTGGGGACATCCCATAGGCGTAATGGTTTTTATAGTGTACTTACTGTATGTGCTATTGCCCTACACCAACCCTGCACCTAAACCTACCCCTTACAGGAGACTTTCTGCTATTTCAGATTTTCAATACACTCCACTCTGTATGATTTATAAGCGTTTTGAAAAGTGGGGACATGGGTCAATGTCCTGAGATGTGACCTTCACCTTGTAATACCTATGTCATACCTTTGTCATTATACAAATCTATGTCCTGACTTTTCACAGACAGACAGACAGACAGACACAGACAGACAGACAGACACACACACACACACGTATATAGTTTGAGGTTGGTAAGATTGAGATACTTTTGAAAGAAATCTCTTATGCTTCTCAAGGCTGCAATTATTTGATACATAAAATACAGAAATACTGTAAAAACAGTGATATTGTGAAATATTACAATTTAAAATAATAACATGATCCATTCTATGGTGGTCCTAAAACCTTTCTTATCAATCTTGAAAACAGTTGTGAAGTATTGTATAACACTATAAATGTCTCTGCTGTCACATTTGACCAAATTCATGCAGAATATTAGATTTAAAAACAATTCTTACTGACTTTAAAATATTTTAATGTTAAATGTAATATATTCAAAAATGTAATATATTAAAAAACAGCTACACTCCTTATTCATTGGAATTTAGACATTTAGGAAATGTCTAGATGTTTACATTTGGAAGGGCTTCACAGAGTGTGTTAGAATGTAGACGGATGTTATGCTCTTCAGAGCATTATGTTAAGCAATGATGACGTCATGCTAATAGAATGCCAGAGGGTTGTTTGGTGCACCTGTATAAACAGCACAAGAGCAAAAGCAGCTATCATTGATCTTCTCTCACTATGTGAGTTAAGGATCTCCTTCTCTGTCTTCATCTCTTCATCTACTTTACTATTCATGTCTCTCTCTCTCTCACTCACTGTTATTTATCTTTGATCTGAATGCAGTCTGATGGTTTTAAATGTGACGCTGAGGTTACACACTGACTTTTCCACTGTGATGTACAAGATGTACATGATTTTAACGGTAAAAAACTGTGAAAATGCTACAGTAAAAACCTGTTAAATGGTTAACGGTACGTTCCTGTAAAATTTACAGGGAAAAACCATAAACTGACGTTCCCAGAATTCCCTGCGTTGCATTTTGTTTTGAATTTGATGTTTTTTCTTTGAAATAACTTTCTTCTTAGTTTTTTCTTATCAGTTATGTTTATTAGGGTTGTATGTTACATCTAATGTTGTTACATTAATGTTTATTGCATATTTCAGTTTAATGACTCTCACCATGATGGTGTTTAGTGCTTGTGTGAATGACACTGTGCACCTTCTATATGTGGTTATCAGTGTATTTCAAAGGTACAAAACAGATTTCAGTACTTCAATAGGTTTGTATATTAACATTATATCAGTTACGGTATTTAACTGTAAATTGAAGTTAAAACCGTAAAAATCTAAAATGTTGTTACCGTATTTTTTACGGTAGAATTCCGGCAACCACAGCTGCCGGTTTTTTACCATAAATTTTACGATTTTTTTTTTTTTTTTTACAGTGTAGTGTCATCCATCAGCACTATTTAATATCTGAAGGAAGACACTGGGGATACACTGAACTTTAGCCACCAAAA
Organism: Acrossocheilus fasciatus; assembly: GCA_036784905.1. Lineage (NCBI taxonomy): Eukaryota > Metazoa > Chordata > Actinopteri > Cypriniformes > Cyprinidae > Acrossocheilus > Acrossocheilus fasciatus. The sequence continues at coordinate 18,909,321 of CM071945.1, forward strand.
CCATGGACAATGTGTGACATAATTGTAATACTTACATGATGACCAAATGGGGCCATAGGGCTTTGTGTTTTTTGCACATTTGAGATAACCTAAGTTACAATGATAGACAAAGAGAGAATGAGAAATTGAGGTCAGTGGGTTCAGACGCTTACACACACTCAGCAAGCGTCAAGCAGAAGTGGAGTAAGAGATTTAGGGGGAGTGGAGTGGAGATTGTGAGCTGTTGAGAGTTACCCTCAGCAACCATGACCCTTGGTTTCATTTCTGCACAAAAGAAGACAGCCTTGGAGACAAAAGAAGTTTGAGAATTGAGACTTTCCTAATTCCAAAGGCCCCTCTCCCCAGTCTCTCTCTATCCATTCATAGCGTTACTGTAAAGTCCTCATCTGTGACGTCTCTCTCTAGACTGTGGAGGATGTGAGCGCTTGGCTCAGGAGGAAATTCCAGACTGCTAAGAAGAGGCTTGCAGGTTATTGATGGTGGAATCTCATTTTCTGCTCGGCCGCTGCTGAAAAATGGCTGTCTGAAGCAGCTTTGGCAGACAAAGGGTAGCTTTACTGACAGCCAGCGGGAGTGTGTTTGGGGTTTGAAGAGCTAGGAGAGAGAATACTGGTGTTCCCCTGCTAACTCTGTGTGTGTGTGTTTTGTTTTGGTGAGAGGAAATGGGTGGAGATGTTTATCAGCTGCACACACACATCTGATGCAACTCTCATTCATCCTGTGGGAGGAATCGAGATGTATGCATGGCTGTATTTGTTTGTGTTGACTGACCGGCTTTTAATCTGCTCCTAAGACTATTGATGTATATGCTATATTTCTGTATATTAGGGGTGCAACAGATCATAGATGATCCGTGATTCATACGGACCAGTCCCCACGGTTCGACACGTATGTGATTCGCAGATTAACTGTTAAGTTTAACCATCATAGAGTGAAAGTTTATCATTTGCACGTGTTTTGTCTTGCCAATTTACACATTCAAGCAATTTCAGACCATTCAGATGAAGGAGAAGTCGAATCGGGACTCGCGCACCGTTTTCTGTGCTCAGCCGCTGCCGCACACGCCGAGAGAGAGAGGAGCGATTTAGATACCGCGTTTCAGACAACGCTTCAACGGATGGATACATACCCACACAATTTTTAAATACCCCTTTTGGCAAATATTCTGGTAAACACAGTCGGTTATGTCTTAAAGGAACACTCCACTTTTTTTGGAAATAGGCTCATTCTCCAACTCCCCCAGAATTAATAAGTTGAGTTTTACCGTTTTTGAATCCATTCAGCCGATCTCCGGATCTGGCGAGAGCACTTTTAGCATAACTTAGCATAGATCATTGAATCCAATTAGACCAGTAGCATCGCGTTCCAGTAGCTGGGAACTACTTTCAGGCGCTGCGTAATATCACTGCGCCTGCTGCGGCCATGTTACGGCAGCAAAGTTCCTTGATTATTACGCAGGAATGAGAGTAGTTCCTAATCATATCAGCCTAGAAAATCGAAACTTTTCATTTTCCGCCGATCTTAGTACACGATATAACTACAGAAGAGTCAAGTTTTAAATAGGACAAATATCGAAACTCTTTGATCGTTTTTGAACGCGATGCTACTGGTCTAATTGGATTCAATGATCTATGCTAAGCTATGCTAAAAGTGCTCTCGCCAGACCCGGAGATCGGCTGAATGGATTCAAAAACGGTAAAACTCAACTTATTAACTCTGGGGGAGTTGGAGAATGAGCCTATTTCCAAAAAAAGTGGAGTCTTCCTTTAACATTATTTTTTAAACCCTCTTTCGGTAAAATGGTGCTTTAGGATAATTATGGCAGAAATAATTATTTTATAATTATGAAATCATTGTTTACGTTGATTAGCCCCTTAAAACCTATGTTTTTATTTTGGGGGTCATTTGAGACGAAACAAAAATTTTTCGAATCATTAATTTTACCATGGTGAATATGCCGAGGTAACGGCTGCTGCACGACCAGTTTGAAAGTACTGTGCGACTGCCACTAGGGGGAGAAATGCAACAGTCGAGTCCGAATGTAGTGTGCAGTGGAAGGTAGAGTCAGTGGTTGCGATCAGCTCCGGTGGCCGTGTCGGAGCCGTAACGCGCTGCAGACGTGTGCAGTGTAAATAAGGTGTAAGAGATTTATTTATCATACAGTGCAGATAGCTTCACTGATTATAACGGGTGTTTTTTAAAGTGCATAATACTCGCGCTAGACTGATGATGCTCTTTGGTAATGTAATGTTCTTTGCTCGTTTTCTGCTTTTTAAATAACTAAGCATTATAATTAGTAGGCCTAACTTACAATGTTTCTATAAAATTATGTTAAATACAAATTCAGTCATATTAAAAACATTAGGCTGCTTTTAGCCGTTTACTGGAGTTGGTTCACTTTCCGGCAATGAAACAAAGTAGGTAAAAAAATTGAAAAATGAGCACATCACCCAACACTACATGTAACGTGACTTTTGCAAAATGGGACTTGCTTGAGTTCTTAAAGTTGATTAGATTTATTAATGTTTTTAAAAAGTGTGAAAGAGAACTTGTGCTGTTCCTCAGGAGGATTTCTGTGTATGCGCTCAGAGACAGAGCAGAGCATGGACATGTAAAATAATCTATTAGCTGAACGTATGCGCCTAAATGGTCAAATACATGCAAAAATGTGTCAAAATTTGGCGCTTAGTGATTATTCACGTAAAACCTTGTCGGTTATGTAATAAATGAACGTAAAGATTTGAGAATGAAAATGCTTGTGTAACAGTAAATTGGATCCGTGTGGCTCTTAAAGTGACAGCAGGCTATATTCCTGCTGCCGACTGTGTGCTTAATATGAATCAAACAACAAAAGACAGAGAAAATCACTCGCTGCTCTTCACAGAATATCTTTTGTAGCTTTAATAAGAAACAGAGGAAGTTTAATTCTTACAGTGAAGACTATGCTGTTTTATATTACATTTGATTATTCAATTTCTATAGTAGGCGGTTAACTGAATACTTTAGATTTGCATTAAAAAATTTTTTGGTTATATGGCCCACTAATAATCGTGTTAAATAATCGTGATTGCATTATTGACCAAAATAATTGTGATTTATGATTTTTGTTAAAATCAGTGTTGGGCACGTTACTTTAAAAAAAGTAATTACTTCTCACAAATAGTAACTGAGTTAGTAACTGAGTTACATCATTATAAAAGTAACTAATTACCAGGGAAAGTAACTATTGCGTTATTTTAAAAAAAAAATGTTCAAATATTAAATAACTTTGGATGCCCCCAATATTAAATGTTAAATTAATGAAATGGACGCTAAAAATAATAAATTATTATTATAAAACATTGTACATTAATCTACACACTTAGTATCAGTCAGTCAAGCATTGTAATATAATATTATGAGAATTTAATATTATATGATGATAGAACTTTAGTAATTAGAATAACCAAGTATGAATGCATATTTGTCATCAATATAAAACGCACTGATTAATGAGCTGCTGGGTTCATGAATATTAATCACGTTGTCTGCGTTCGCACTAATTTATTTGTTGAAATCAAAACAGTGATGATAATAGGTGAGCGCCAGCCAATGAGATTGTGGTTTGCACATTAGTTCCGCCCACAACCAGAGAAACCGGCAGTTCTTAAAAGCTGAAGAATTCCAAAGGTACTCCGTTATTTTGACAGGAAAATACAACAAAGAAAAGTTTACATGTAGCGCGTCAATTCTGTATGTTATGAAAGACTCCCTTGCTCTGTATCTTTCTTTGCGTGCGTGTATGTGAGAGAAAGCGACGGCAAGGCGTGCGCCTTCACACTAGAGTTTATGGTATGTCAAATACAGCTACACTGCGCATCCATTCAGATGAACTGAAAAAATAAATTCTAATAATATAGTAACGCCACGTTTTATTGTCAGTAACGGCGTTGTAACGGGGGAAACAGTAATTCGTTTGATTACTCGTTACTGAAAAAAATAATGCTGTTAGTAACGCTGTTTATTTATAACGCCGTTATTCCCATCACTGGTTATAATTGAGCAGCCCTAGTATGTATGTGTATGTATGTATGTATGTATATACAGTCATGGCCAAAAATATTGTCACCCTTGGTAAATATGATCAAAGAAGGCTGTGAAAATGAATCTGCATTGTTAATCCTTTTTATCTTTTATTTAAAAAAAATTAATTGATTATTTTATATTGATTTAATTGATTATGAACATGAAATTATCCAGCCATGGCTTCCTGTTTCACAGAAATATAAATAGGAGGGAAGACAAAACCCAAATTCCCTTAATCATCCATTCATCAGTGGCCTAAAAAGAGAAAAACATTTGAAAAAAGAAAACATTTAATTAAAATCTATCCATTTTCAGATAGAGGTGCATCCACCTCAGTAAGAAGAGGTAATAGTCTGTTTTATAATTTCAACCACTTTGTGTGGTTGTTTAATGTCTGTCTACCACAGCGCTCTAGAGCCACTTTTCCACTATCGGGCCGAACGGTTCTCTTTGCTTAACCGTTCCGTTCCGTGCCGATCTGGGCCAGTCAGCACGGATACGGTTTCGTTTTCCACTGTGGGGCTGATAACGGATCTCTGTGGAATGCGTCAGTCGTTGCCGTGGTAACACAACTGTTTACATATGATATGAGGTGTAAATAACCACCACGTTATGGAGGATGATCAGAAATTTCTTCAGATTTTATTACTAATTTGTGTTTACATTGCTCAAAATAGCGCGCTTAGCAAGCTACGGAGAAACTAGCAGCCAGGAAACAGACAAGTGACAGATTCAGAGTGGCGACGCACTCTACCAGCACGGTTCAGCACGGTTGTCTAACCGTGCCGAGAATTCCGGGCCGAGAACGGTTTGTAATCGTGCCGCGCCGTTCCAGGCTCACGTGGAAATACAACTGGAACCATACCTGACCGTTCTTAGAACCGTTCGGCCCGATAGTGGAAAAGCGGCTTAGAATGCTATAATGGCAGCACTAGTGTGAGAGCATGTAATATTGTTTAAATAAATATATTGCTTTCAGAAAGCTACTTCTTTACTGAAACAATAAAAAAGACATGACATTCACATACAATTCACAAATTTTCATGTACGTGGAGGGCTGCTCTTTAAAGGGTTAGTTCACCAAAAAATGAAAATGGTGATAATTTATTCTCCCCCATGTTGTTCCAAACCCATGCAAACTCTGCTAATTTTTGGAACACAAATATATGTAATATTCTTAATTTTTGTCCTCCATCGCAAGGACTAACTAATGGACTAACAAAAAATTATGAGAGAAAATTAAAAATATATTCATTTGTGTTCTAAAGATTAGGTCTTATACATTTTCATGAATTTGAAAGTTTACGTCAGAACGGTTTTGAGAATGATTTACACAAAAATTAGTTCTGCTTGTGTTTCATGAATGAGGCCCAATGTAGCTACCTACTCTTTAACTGAAACAAACATTTTTTTTCACGCAACATATTGTAGGTGTTATAATAATTATATGATTGAAGAAAATGACAAAGAAAATTATAAAGTTACATTTTACAAAAAACAAACCTGAACATTAAATTAAATACAACATACCAGATAAAAGGGGGCCCTTTTGTAGTATAGGTGAAAATAAACATAACAATAGGTTGTTAAAGACTTCAAGAAATTGAAAATCTTTATCCACTTTCGTAAGTGGATGTTCTATTTTCTTTCACCATTGTTACCAAATTCTGTGTTGTAGCATGTCTAATTATTTGAATGCATAAAAACAACTTAGTTTATTCAAATTTATTCTTAAAATAGCCTCATGAAATTTTTATTTTTCCTCAGAAATTCTGTGTTCTGTATATGGTAATCAAATGAAGGCATAAAACATTAATTTAATTTATCTTTAAATTATTGAAAATTAAACTTTATTTATTTTGGCTAACAAAGGGTGTTTACTATTAAAATTAAAACATGGAAATGTTGTTTGATCATTACTTAAAAAAAAAAAAAAAGTTTTAATAATTTTAGTAGTAGCCTAGTAGTAGCAGTATGTACGTTCTGCTGAACAATAGTAATATATTTCTGCCGCAATGTTTTCCAAGTTAAACCAGACTTTTATTTTGACGGGTTGCTGTGAATACCTTTACAGTTCTGTGTGTATATGATATGAAGCTAGTTTTACTCAAATGAAACGGTGAAACGCTCATGAAGTGACTCTCAGAGCAGTTCTGGAGATTGTTTATGTCCTCATTTAGTGAGACGACAGATGCTGAAATCACCACGAGCGTCACACGCTTCAGTCTGTGTGTAGTAAACAAAACCGCCCGTCTCCGCCATTCATTCATTCATTCATACAGAGATGATCACGTAATTTGACTTAATGCTCATTAGATTGCGTAAATCAGTGGAAAATGAATAGAAATGATGATTATGTGTAAAGAAATATCAAATATCAAGTTATATAAAAATATCAGTATTTTTCCAGATATGAACTAAAAGCTCTAATGGACGATTAATGGTCTACTGATTAATCAGTAGACTTTGATTTGATTATTCAGCTTTTGCAACAAGTTAAAAATAATAAGTTACACATATTCTAACATAAATAAAGGTCACTTCAGCTTTAGAAAAGCATATTATGTCATTACAATTATTATACAATTAATTGGTAACACTTTACAATAAGGTTCATTAGTTAACATGAACTAAGAATGAACAATACTTCTACAGCATTTGTTAATCTTAGTTAATGTTAATTTCAGCATTTACTAATGCATTATTAAAATCACAAGTTGTGTTTTTTAACATTGGTAAATGCACTGTGAACTAACATGAACAAACAATGTTTTTGTGACTGCATTTTTATTAACCAACATTAGCAAAGATTAATAGTTAAATGTAATACATGCATTGATGTTAATTAATACATTAATGATAACAAATTATACCTTATTGTAAAGTGTTACCAATTCATTATACAAATAGATGTATTTGGCACACAAAATGAGATGACAGACAGAGACACTCTCTCACCATTTAATTAGCTATATGAAAAAGTAACTGAATGACACATCTTTCACATTCTGCTTAACATCTCCTTTTGTAAGTCATATAGATAAGAAACAAAATAAAGGTAAGTGAGAAGACGCTTTGGATAAACTATTTTATTTACAACATGTCTTAAAATACCTTATAGGGTTATGATAACCAAAACAGTCCTGAGCTAGATCAAGCTTTGATCTCTGTAAACCAAACTATCACTTTAATGAAATTATTTTTTCCCCACTAATAAAAATATTTTATCATTAGCTAGCTTCACACTGTAGAGTTGCTTTACAGAAAACCAAGTTGTAATTCTAACTGAAAGCGACACTGGTTTTTCATGTTTAATAGCCTTAATTCAAGCAGCTTTACGGTATCTATTGCATAAAGTACTATACAAATAAATACGATGTGACCGGACTTCACTGGAGTAACGTTACGTTACTGAGAAGCAGAGCTCATTCAAACATCCACATCGTTGTAATCAGATGCATTTTTAACTGCTGCTTTTACACTGCTGCCAGATTTTGTTGTGTTTGTTTCGTTACTGAGAGGAAAGCGTGCAATATATATTTACATATTCATCAAACGCTGCTCAGGTTCGGGTGTGTCTTCTTCTCTTGAATTGCATCCAGGAGAGCTGAATTACAGACTTGCGCTACAGCGCCACACTGGTCAAACCGCGGTATTGCAGGCTCTTACATTAGGTCACGTGAGATCAAACGATTACTCGACAACAAAAATATTTGTCGACAATTTTTTATTGTCGACGTTGTCGATAATGTCGACTAATCGTTGCAGCCCTACTTCAAAATAACTTTTATGTTCAACAGAAGAAAGAAACTCATTCAGTTTTAAAACAACTTGAGAGTGAGTAAATGACACAATTTTCATTTTTGGATGAACTATTCCTTTAATGTTAATAAAATAAAACACAAAGAGAAAAATAACTCACTGCTCCTGACTGAAGAACTTTTAATACAGTTGCTAAAATTCAGCAGTAATAAAATAACTTGAAATTTTCAACAACTTCACATCATATCTTTTTGCACCAAATAGTATCGATAAGCGGTATCGATAAAATGTAAATGATACCCATACCTAACTACATCAAGGTCAATTGAAGCCCAATAAGTGTGAATACATTGCTGGAAAAAGCCAAGCTATCATCACATTTTCTAGGTCAATTTAAGTAAAAATAAACTAGTGTGATTTCAGTTGGTCTAAAGTGTTTAAACAATGAGTTATTGTTTTAGCCTGACTGAACTCAAGGTTTTAAAGTCCTTGTAAACGTAACATAAGCTAAATGGACTTATTTGGCCACTGTGTCTTGCTGTTTTTGTTTTTTAATGTCTTAGTTTAAAGCGAATCCGTTTCATTGAGTGGTTTGCTTCTATCAAAGTAAAAATGAAGCATTCCCAGTTACTGGCGTTTGTACCACCGTGTCTGTGTGTGCATACATATACAGGAATCTAGCATCACTCTGTGTACAGGCTGTCTACATCCTGTGTTACCTCTGTAGCTAGTTTTGTATGCTCTGCCCAGCCATCACAGATGTGTGGAAGCACCTTGTGGTTCACTATGTGACCTTGATCAAAACAGTTGTGGTATTGCTTTCTCACACAGAAAGACGCTGATCGTCAGTGATGCAGGCAGAGAGGATTAGTGTAGATTATCCTGCACATTATTGGCAAGTCATTCACCCTGCTGTTATGCAACACAAATGCTTCTCATCTGTGTGTGTGCTTGTTAAAGGCCAGGATGTATGCGTGCTTCTATATGTATTCGGTGTAAGTGTTTTGTAGGCCTGTTTTAGATTTGTTTGTTTACACTCAGGTTGGGTTCACACGTCCTGTTTGGGGATCTTCTGTGTGGTCATGTTGGTTTTTGTCAAAACATGAGTGCTGAATACAGTCTAGGAATTGATGTACAAGTGAGTGGGGATTGGTCTGTGCTCATGTGTTTTGAGAGATGGGGGATGGGTAAGAGATCTCTGTATTTGAAAGCAGAGTGGAAATACTACGTCAGGATGTTGGGTTGTAAGCCAGTGTGCTGTGAATGTGCGGTTAGTGTTACTGGACACTGAAACAGTAGGGAATGGTGGTATTTCCTGTGGTCTGGGCTGTAGCTTTAAAATCTGGACTGAATGTTCACAGTCACAGCATGTCACAGAGCATTTGTCTTTTATAGATAAATCAATATGGCATAATAATAATAATAATAATAATAATAATAATAATAATAATAATAATAATAATAATAATAATAATAATAATTATTATTATTATTATTAGGGATGCACCGAAATGAAATTGCTTTTTAATAATCTTGTATATTAAATAATATAAAATAAGATTTTTTTTACTTTAACTCACTTTTAATGATACTGAATTAAAAAAATACAAGCCAATAAAATAACCACACTTTTATTGAAAGTAAAACAATAAAATTGGACAGAAATGGTAATATTAAATATCAATACATTTAATTTATTCAGTTCTATGCAACAGAATCAGATGTAACTCTTTTTATTTTTTCTTTCTTTTTCTTTTTTTTTTAATTACTCAAATAATGTATAGTCCTACAAAGCTAGTATTATCAGAGCACGCACGTGCTATGTTTTCAGCTAAAATGCCATTTTCTGCTGCTGAAACTTCAGTGCATCCCTAATGATGATAATATAATTTAAAAAAAAGGAAGAAGTTTCATTTATAACTGTAAAATTACAAAACTAATATTTATGGCTGCTTTAATTCCTTCTTTTTAAAATGTTTTTAAATATTTTGATGGAGATTCATGACACTTTTGTTGATGAACGTTCCCTCAAGAGTAAGTATGGGAAGCATATTATGTTCACAAATGAGTGTTAAAGCAACCCAAAGTCAGAGGATATGCAGAGATGGAGTTTGCATGGTCAGCATTTACTAAGAACCGTGATGCTGCACACCAGCGTATAATGAGCTGCTCACATGTAAGAACACAGTGTCTCGTTTCAATCTGAGACACTCAGCACATATATTTATTTATAAAATCTCAGCCTTTCCAATTTGATAATCGTACTATGCCATATTGCAGTTTCAGTTTTATTTCGATTAATTGCACAGCCCTAATCAGCATACTGTTTATTGGCCTTTTCCCATTTGGCATCTATTCAGAAACTCCTTAAATATGAATTATGATGTGGTTTATCAGCAGTGTTGAAAGGCAGATGGCTGATGACCTGATTTGAGGCATATATGGATATAAGCAAAATGTAATTTTGCACAGAGCTGTAGGCATTTGACTTGAGTCCAGGGATTAAAGTGATGCGGGAATGTAGACAGTATAGAGAGCTTTAACTGAGTTTTAGGAGGGGGAGGGTGTTTTTATTCACAGCCTGTCGCAGAGGTCAGACAGCTGCCCTGCATGGTGACCCCAAATAACCTACAGGGGCCACTGGCTGAAAGAACAATGGAAAGGTCAGATGAGAGGGGAAAGAGGGAGGAAAGGAGAGAAAGGGTGGTACAGAAGAGAGAACAGAAAGAGGCACTGAAAAAGGGAAATGCAGTCTGTCTTGTACACACACACAGGGAAGGTCTTTAAAATCAGGCCCACTGTAGGCACAATAACCTCATCTGCTCGCAGTCACTGTGCATGTGAGCAGCAGTGATGTGAAAAGCTTTGTTTATGAGCATGGATGCAGGTGAAGGTGCATTTCCAACAGCTGTCAAATGCCATTTCTCTGCTCAATGAATGTGTGTGTGTGTGTGTGAGCATTTTAAATACTGCTCCTATTTGAAGGCTTATTCCACAAAATTCACACACCAAATGCTTGCTGATACAAAAGCTTACATCTTACTAGTTGATCTGAATAAAACATCAGCTTGCTTGGGGAGTAAAATGACTTTGCCGCTTGCTTTGTTTGGATTGTAACGTCTTGTAAATAGCAAGGATGGAGATTTTTTTAACACTTTTTCCACCGTCATAAATGTGTTAAAATATACTAACGTTCAAAAGTTTTGGATTTAAAAATCAATATATTCAGCAAGGATGCATTCAATTGATCAAAAGTAAAGACAAAAGTAGACTTATTTCAAATAAATGCTGTTCTTTCTATTCATCAAAGAATCCTTTCCACAACAAAAATTTCCACAACAAAATATTAAGAAACTACAACAAGAACAAGATGTTTCTTGAGCACAAAATCAGCATATTAGAATAATTTCTGAAGGATCATGTAACACTGAAGCCTGTAGTAATGGCTGCAATTTGCAATCACAATTTTAATAATATTCACTATAACTGTTTTTACTTTTATTTTTGATCAAATAAATGCAGCCTTGGTGAGCAAAAGAGACTTCTTTTAAAAAAATGAAAAAATCTTTTCAAAGCCCAGACTTGAAATTAATATTAATGAAATTAATATTATAGATTTATAAATGCTGTAAATTTGTTCATTGATTAATAGTACATTAATACAATATTACCAATAAGTTTAATAATTATTTTTTTGATGGATGCAGAAAATAAATTGTCTGGAGCAGCTGTGTAGTAAACCTATGCTATATTGAGTGCTTCATAAATTATACTATTAGTGATCTAGTTTTGCTCTGAATTTGAACAGCCTATTTTTCCATCCCGGAACTGAAAGGTCCATTTGAGAAGGAAGAGCTGCGCATCTATATATTCATGCCGCAAGACATTCCTTTTCCATCAGAGGATGATATACAGCCTGTCTTCAGAGGATAGAAATTAGATTGACAACATTTCTACAGTCTAAATGTGGTGCGCTAATTAATACACAACATGCTTCACAGAGTGTCAGATTCAAGCTAAAACCCAGACTGAACATTCAAGCTTAAATGCTGAAGGTGGGAAATTAGAGGTGATAATGACATTGCTGATTGAAGTGGCATTTTGTGCTGTGGGATTATGGGAGATGTTGTGGCGTAGACGTCGGTGATGCAGATGGATGGGAACGCACACTCGGCCGCCCCACCTCATGCTGTCTCTGACATTACTGGGCCAGCAGGAGGGACCTGATTGTGGCTCATCAGCTAATGCCTTTCTTCCAGCACTAACGCAAACTGCCAGACCTCTCATTTATTACATCCATCATGACAGACAGAAGAACTGGGCTCAGCTTTTGTGAGAGTCAATAAAAGATGTCAAAACCTAAAATGTGTGAGATAGAAATACACAGTGGTTAATAGTAAGGCAGTTAGGGCTGGTTCTTTCCAGTTCTTTCAAGCTGCCCATGTGTGTTTATCAGCAGAACGAGAGGCGGAAAAAGGTAGGAAGAGAGATGTAACGCAAGAGCGAGGTGGAGAGAAAAAAGGGAGAGAGAGATCATACAAAAGCCAGCCACTCCTAGAAAGGGAGAAGAAAGAGTTGGGAATGAGTGAGCAGTGTGATTGAAAGAGGGAGAACGAGAGAAAAGAGAGAGAGCGAGGGGTAAGTGAGTTCATTCGTGCTGTTGGCAGGCAGCCATGAGCTTGCCTGTGGGTGTCTGTATCCGTGCCAGGGCATGTGTTTCCCCTTCTGTCTGAGGGCCTAGTCTCTCTCTCTCATAGAGAGATATCTCCTTTTTTCTTTCTCATTCCACTCTCCAAGTCTTTCACTGTTCCTACTTTCCTTTCTCTCTTCCTCTTTTCTTCTTATCTTTCGCTTTCTCTCCCAGTGTCTCTTTATGTCTGTCATAGCAGTTGTGGATTTTCGTTCACAAAGCTTGACGATGCCAGAAAACAGTGGTAAGTTTGTTTCCAGATTTCCACAGTTCATACTGTGCCTGTAGATCAGCCAAACCGGACACATGTGTGCTTCACACCCAGTGTCTTCCTTTTTAAATAAATCTTCATTCTCTGGGACTCACCTTTATGCGATGATTGATTGTGAAGCCTGTCAATCGGCATGTGATTAAACCCATAATGCAAAGCCTAATTGTAATTGTAATAACCACTTGATTTTATTGAAAGTTCATTCTGATGTATGAGAGTTTGCATTTCATGTAGTGACCAGCTAAATACTGTAAACTACTGTCCACAGGAATTTGTGGTAGTTATACAGAAGTCCCTTCACCTGGAGGAGAAGTCCTAACTGCAAAGGGTAATGGCGCAAAAAACCCCCCCAAAAAAACAAAAACAAAAGTATAGTAACTACAAGCTTCACATTTCTAAAATGACCAAAATTGACAGTTAAGGCATTTATAAATTTACCAAAGATTTCAATTTCAAATAAACGCTGTTCTTTGAAAGTTTTCTTTAAAGCAAAAACACACATCAGACTTGTGTTTTCTGTGAGTAATGTGTGATTGATTTGGTCCTGCATGTGTGTTCATGTGTATGTGTGAGTCTACAAAGTGCCTTCAGGATGACAAAGACTTTCTGTTCCTCCTCAGAGCTCCCAACATTCCTGGACTATTGAATCTCCTCCCCCAGCACAGTAAAACACTCTGCTCTTTCCGTGTAAATCATTCAGTGACAGACAGGAAGGAACGAGGACGGTAGCGTGCCCCTTTTTGTGTTGTAGAAGAGCTAGAGCAGAGGACCTGACTCCTTGTTTTAATGTCAAAAGTATTTGACAACACTCAGTGACCTTGTTTTAAATACTGTACACACACAACTGTTCATCTGTAGAGACAGACTTCTCTCACATGGTAATTTGTGTGTCTGTGAGACAGAAGCTGTGGGGCCCCTTGAGATGGCAGTGGTTTGTATGTCTGTATTGAGCAGGAGGGCTAATGACACACTGCAGCCACAGGGGGAAAAGCACATTCAGAGGAGCATGTCTGTTTGCATTTGTGTTTGTTAGTGTGATAGCGCTACTTCCCGTTTATCTGAAGCCACCGAGTGTAAAGGGTTATTCTTTAACTTTTAACTAGAGCAGCCTGACAGTATGAAAGGGTTTGTAATGTCATTCCATTGGACGCCCAGTGGTAAAATAGGTTGCAGGTACATGTAATCTACTTTTTAGAAACCACTAATCGCCACAGATCTGCATGTCTCATGAAGGTGCCAAGATACTTTGCTTTGAAGAAGCCGTCTCTGTAATTTTGAATGAAATGTAGTAGTGTAGTGATGTACCTAAATCATTATTTTTTTTTTTTACCGAAACACCAAAACTGTAATTAAAGTTTGGGTAATTGAACTCAGTATGCTGTTCAAGGTGTCTGGTTCTCAGGTGATAAATGAAACCAAAGTTCTTTGGTATAGCGAGCCAGTTCCTGATTTTCAGCTAAACAAAACTTACATATTTCTACTTTAGCATTTTTGGTAGTATGTCCACATTTATCACATTTATCAATGTTGAGTGAACAAAATAGACACCGACATGGGCAAAACACATCATCTGAGAAGTGCTAATTAAACATCACTGTTTTGCTCAATCGTTTTTGGTCCTCCTAAAGCTATTTATTTTTGCGGTTTTGCCTGAATATTTTTTGTTGAAATTTTGTTGCATTACTCCTGGTAAGAAATACCATTCCACTGGTATACTTGAACAACCCTTGACTTTGGGATTTTGTGCTCTTGAGCAGAGTTTGCATTATCCATTATCCATCATTATCCATTACTTTGTTGGACTGACTTGTGAAATAATTACATAATTATGTACATTATGGTTTGTTTTCATTATATAACATTCAAATTGTGTATATCTTTGATACCTTCCTGATGTCGTGGTCCTACTCGCCCCGCTCCGGGTAGGCTTCGAACCGCGGTCTCCGGCGTGGGAGGCGGGCGCTCTAACAAGGAGGCTAAAGGCCACGGCCTCTAGCGTCAATCGCTAGAGTGCCACTTGAGATCGGGGAGTGAGGTTTTACCTGCACAGCACTTACCCGCTGGCCTCTGCTACACTGATATTAACATTTCTTTTGCTGTTTTTAAAAATTGATAGTTAAAGAAGACTGTTTAGCGATGGAGTAACAAGGGAGAACTCCGCTAATTTTTTCATGCCAAAACTGTTAATTTTGGGGTCATTTTTCAAGACAATATTTTTTCAGCTAAATATGTGCTGAAAATATTAAAGGAAAATTAAATCATTGACAAATGCCAATGATTAGTCCAGTGAAACAGGTTAATTCTTTAATTTGCTTTATTGTGTAACTGTATTGTGTAACTAAGCCCCAGTAGTTAAATCTACAAGAAGGCCCACATCTAAACTTAACAATTCACACTACTTGGCTTCATGTTACAAAGTAACCCTGCGGGTAACATCTGCTTGTGATGGTTCTTTTAAGGTCACTGCTTTAACATTATGCGAATCCTGTAGATCTCACTTGCTTGTGACATTTTTGCAAAACTTTGGCATGGTTCTTGCATATCCAAGTGGTTACCAAGATTTGTGTCAGATTTGGCTGACAGCATCATATATGATTCTAGGTACGCTGTTGTATTCTTAAGCATTGTCTGGTGTGTTTGGATTGATCCGTGCTGGGTTGGTGCTCTCAACACCTGGTGCTTTGCTCTTTCTGTCTCCAGTTCATGGTGTGGTGGAAACCACCACCTCTGACTGACAGTACCAAAACATTTACAACTGTAGTTCTTTCTTGGCACTCCAGTCTCTCTTTGAAAACCCAAAGAAATGGGGTGGATTAAATGCATTTTAATGTAAGGTAAATGTGAAGTATGTGAAAGTACTTTATTTTGCAGTTTCATTCTTGTTCTGCGGACACTTTCTCAGCTGTCTCGGTGAAACACATTCTGTTGTAAAACAGCTCCTTGTCTTGTCTTGTGTATAAAAAAAAAAAAAAAGGATTTTTATGGGAGTTATTTTATACTAAGTTTTAACCTGCTTTCACGACGAACGTAAATTTTAAATGATCTAGGCATTGTTTAATGCGATTTGTTTGTCCTTATTTAAGTAGATATGAACAGACTTACCTTAAAGAAACTTTCAGCATTAATTTGGTTTAGCCATACTGTGTGTTTTTGCTGTACCTGTGAACAAGAGAGTATCACCATGCAGCAGAGCACACCAGCTGCCATAATGAGCATAGAAAGAGAGAGAGCGAAGAAGAGGAGGATATAGAGAGGGATACAGAGTGATCCATTCATTCAGACAGTGTGCCGACATGTATCCGGCCAGCAGCAGGTGGTGGCTAGGACTTCTCTCTCGCTCGCTTTCTCTCTCACGTGTCATCAAACTCACAGTTGCTTATCCTGGCTTTCCAAAGTTTGGTGCACACTGTATGATTTTGTCCACAATTTTGTTAGACTCCACAGATAAACATATTTCATTGGATTGGATTGTACTGTTTTTAATGTAAATAGACAACGGTTTTATTCAGAGGTGTGTCTAACTGATTTATTTAAAAATGTATCACAAGAATGTATATTAGAATTTTTGTCTAGTGTACATCTGAAATGTTTTTAATTGTATACCTTTTATAAATTATTCAGAGATCGCCATGAAAATAGCCTTGATGCTGGCATGGCATCAAAAAGTGAATAAATAAATAGACTCCACAGATTGATTGTTGTGCTAACAAATGTTTATTATTAACAATTAATCTACAATGTTTTCTCACTTGTTTCTTCCAGGTCGGTGACTGCCAGGACTCAACGCCCCATGATGCACAGCGTTTGTGACAAGACCACACCCGCTTTCAGTGTGTAGAGGAAGTTGCATCGTCAGCATGTCCTCGCACCCTCAGTCAGTGCCTCAGGGTCGGAGGGCTGTGGACGCTCGTCACCTTCCTAGTCCCGCCACCCTTCCTCTGCAGCTGAGAGCCCATGCGGTACGGTACTGCACTGACTATAAGACTAAATCTTTCCAAAAATGCATTTTATTTATCATTAATCTGCAACCTTGGACTTCCTGACCTTTGAGCTAATAAAAAATGTTATAATGTATGTTGCAGTAATCTGTATCTTCTATTATACACCTTATCAAACATGCACACACTATTGTGATGTACATATAGATCTGATCATTGACCAGAAATTAGTAACAGAGGACTATCTTGCGTTACTGAAGATTATCACGTAAGATTTGACCCTCAGCCATCATCTTTATCCAGCAGCGATTACTGTCTGGTCTTATTAACCACACAGAAAATCTAAATCAGTGGCACTCAAGCCTAGCCAGCTCAGAAACTAAGTGGAACAACACTGCATCCTCCAAACCTTTGTTCATGTTGGAATATTTCCTTTGTCTGACACAAAGTAGATGTTCATGTTTTCCTGTACCATTTGATGCCAAAAATTTGTTAATCCTTAATATTGGTGTTAATAGAATTTAGCCTAAACTAGCGATATAACTAGTAACTGTTTAACACTTCAAAGTTTGAGACTCTTGATCAAAGTTCATTTTCGTGGATGGATTACTTTCCAGAGTAGGTGCATGACTGATGACGTGAACAGTTTCGTGCAAAAAGTAAGACTTTAAGCTGCAATTAAAGGGCTGTATAATATCTGAAAGTTTTGGTTTGAGTACCAAAGATTTAGGCTAATTGCTCTCAGCATTTAGCACTGATCTGGGATCTTTTCCTGCTTTTCATGTCATTAAAAGCATGATTAAATCTGGAAACATCTGTATTTTATCTGGAATAGTATAATTTATCTTATAATTCAGTAGTCACGTTCTACATACAATTTCATTATGTGAGTATGTGAAATGTCATGTGTTTTTTTTCAGGATGTTGGTGGACTGGTGGACTACCATCCTCACGCTCGGGACTATGGTTCCCATCTGGCCCATGGATCCCTGACCCAGCCTCACCGCCGCAGACCATCCCTTCTGTCTGAATTTCAGCCAGGCAGTGAAAGGTACAAAACATGCACATGAACAGACAATATATTGTGGCTGCCTTGCACTGAGATCTTGTCTATTCAATCCTGTCCATTTATGTCCTTCGGGCTAGTTGCCCATTTTGCCCATAATCTATTGTCGAGCCTTTCAAAATTGTGGCAGAAGGCTGTGACAGCAATGGCCAACACTGAAGGAAGCTATCACTCTCATTCAAGATGCTGCTTTAGGGAAGCATTTATTAGGCCTAGACATAAAGTCCTGTTTTGTCACGCCCTTGTCAGTTTTACTCTGCTTATTTGGCTTTAGGAGGTGACTGAAGCAGACTACTGCTTTTATGTAATGCTTATGCAATGATGCTCTAGAATGTCACTTTCAATATGAGAGGATAAATTTCCCTCCAGCGTTATCTGAAGTGATACTTCTGTGGGAATCTGTGCAGTTCTTCATTGTTTGCACCGATATGAAAATTTTGGCCAATATGATAATTTTTTATAAATGATAACCGATATGTTGGCTGATAAATCTAAATCCAAATTTTTATATAAACAATTTCTAAATAAATCAAACATACAGTACAGCAGCGTAGTTTGCACCAGTGTAGGTTTTAAAGCTAATTTTATACTCCTATTTCCAACTTTATTTTATTAAAAAAAAAAAAGAAAAAAAAGCCTAATGAATAAAATAATGCTTAAATAATGCAAACAAGTCACTACTGGACATGTTACTCGCGTGTAAATAATCAAAAGGCTTGTGCCATGGATAAAACGGAATAGCCTCCAATAATGAAATTTATTTTAATCGAACCATATTGTTAATAAAAATAGTAAGATAAAAATAAAAGTGGAGGTTATTATTAATAATGGAGCAATGATTTTGAAAAATAAGTATCATAAATTAATACCACTGTTTAAATAGCAGCATTGCTGTTTTAGCTGCATGCACTGTAGCTGAGGAGCTGAATGAGCACCAGTAAACTGAAGCCCTTTGTTAGAATTTTAATAAGGCTATATGAGAATCAGATATTTCTACAACATAAACACAATATTAGAACTTATGTATGCACAAAGACTTAAATGCAAAATGAACTTGAACTAAAATGTGCTAGTCAGAATTAGGGATGCAACGATTATAGATTTTGCTGGTACGATTATTGTCTGAGGAATAATCACGGTTTTACGATTATGACGATTATTATGCATTTATTCATTTCTCAACATTACTAATGTATAAAATCACATGAACACTCTTTAGATGTTAAAGTGTTATTTATTGCTAGCTTTTGAAACAAATAACACCGTAACCAACAATACAGCACAAAATAATAATAAACAAAGACAAACAAAAGTCCATCTCTCCCATTAGAATGAAAAAAGGTAACCGCTGCTCTGAAAACATCCATGACAGTATTTCTCTTTTGAAAATAAGAAATGGAAACAGATCATAAAAGTATTTCATGTTTTCAGTTTGTAGGCTACATTATTTACATTTCTTTTGGACCTGGGGTAGAGAATTTGGAAACATGGTGAATTTTTTTTTTTTTTTTTTACTTGTGAATAATACTACAATAACAAAGTTAATTAAGTATTATTAATATAGGACTAATATTAACAGGGGAAACTGTTACTAATGATGGAAATAAACTGAAATATTATTGTAATCAACTGTCATCCATACGTATTCATTTTAATAATCTTCATAATAATTCATATGATTTTACATGTGGCCTGAAAAAATCATGTATATTGTTTTGGTTTGTGAGATCGGAGATCGCGCTGCGCACGCATACAAACATTCAGGAGGACAAACTTCTCGAGAACGCTGCCCCGCGACTTTTATTAATAAAATAGATTAAATAGCCTACTGGAGAGACACAGACGCTGGTAGGCTAATTCACACAGGCAACTGTCACCTCTCTCTCTCTCTCTCTCTCTCAATCGAATAATTAATTCAAGTAGCTAAATATTATAATTAATTCAATCAAATAAATGTGATCTTAACGCACTATTTCATCTCTTTCTGATCTGAAGCAGGCAGAATGCTGAGCTAACGAGTCGTAGCTTCGTGTCAGGTGGTTCTTGCCTTCACGTTGTGCATTAAAATCGTTCAATGTACAGCTAGCCGTGCACGATCCCTTATGCATTCGCTCTTTAGCAGCAGTTTTTTTTTTACGGCAACATTTAAATGACACCCTGGTCATTCTTGGTGTACCGAAAATGGTCCCACACTATCGACAGACATTTCGCTGGTGGAAATAAAGCTTCGCTGTTTAGTCCTTCTGTCACTAATCTAATGCGTGTAGTAGCCTGCGTGTCTCTGATAAGCACGTCATTTTAAACTGGTGCACCGCTAGTGTAACTTTGTTTTCGTTTTGCGCAATCTGCAACAGTTCCGTTCTGTGCAACAGAAACACTTGGTTTAACGGAACCTTTACGATTAATTAACCGTGACGTTTTAAAGCGCGCTTAATCGCCAAACCGGTTAATCGCTGCATCCCTAGTCAGAATGTGTAGCTCCTGTTGTGCATGCGGTGGCACCTCCCATAATAATGCACTGAAACACAGCAAATAAACCCAAAGAATTCACAACTTTTTGTTATGGTGATATTCTCTTTGTAATTTTTTTGTATATGACATTCCCAATTACAGTCATTATTTTTGTGCATTGCTGTTTGAGCTGTTTGCACTGAACCTGAAGAGCTGAATGAACACCGGTAAACTCAAGTGGTTTGCTATCAGCTTATTTAACTTAAGGAAACATATACTATATGAGATTTAATCAGATATGAAACACGGAAACTAAACAACATTTTATTAAAATAGTGTTCTCATTATAATGTTATATAAATGACAGTCCCAATCATGTTCTGCACTGCTGTTTGAGCTGCCGTGCACTGAGCTAAAGATGATCACCGGCAAACTATAGTGCTCTATTATTGCGCTATTAACTTAACCAAACAAATTCTATATGGGATAAATCGGACACACACACACACACACACACTCACACATATATAATAAACACAGTAATACAATGTGCAGTTACACAAAAGGTTGTGGATGCGCTCTTACTGTAAAAACAGGCTGAAACATGGGCGCACAAAGATTACACAACTTTATTTTACAGTAATGTTCTCATAATTTTATGCAGCCTTGACAGATTTGACTCGACGCGATTCCAGTCTTTTTTCAAGCAATTAAAAACCATCATGATGAACTGTGTGCATCTGAAGTGGTTTGAAGTAAGTAATGCATTATTGCCAGTAATATATTGGCCAAATTTTTTTATCGGGTCGATAACGGTAACAGTGAAAATGAACATTTATTGGCTGATACTGATAATGGTGGCTGATATATCATGCGTCCCTAGTCTGTACACATCAGAGGAGCCATATTAGCTCTTTGTTTATTTGGTCTACGAAGTCAGCATGAAATTGAAATTCACCTTAACGTTTTTGTATATTATCAGACTTATTGTGAACTACGGATGCACAATATTGGATTTTGCCGATATTGTTCAACTCATTTTGGCCGATGGCTGATAGCGATACTGATATATTTCCTCTTGTTGGGAAACAACACCAAGTCTCTCCTGTGCAGAAATTATAAGCAAATTATTTTTAATTTTGGATAGTTTTTAAAAAGAACATATTTGTTGGAATTAAATAAACAATAGTAAACAGTACATTGAAGATTTGAAAGTAAATAAACTATATATTAATCCCTGCATTTTTTTCCCAGAAAGATGCAGTGGTAACCTTAACATTTTATTTTAAGTTTTAACATTTCTAAATTGTCTAAATCAAAAGAGTTGTAAAAATTCTGAAAAAAATTTAGAGCTCATAATTTGTTAATACATAATTTGTAATTTGTTAAATTATAAAATTTTACACATTAATAAATATATCCGTATATATAAAATTATTTAAAGTCGGCATGAAATCAAAAGTGACAATTCTTATTTTTTGATGGAATACTGTAGTGTTTATTATAAATAATTTATCCATGCACTTCATTTTTTTTAATTAATGTGCCCTCGTAATCTTTAATCAAAAATGTTAACCTCCCCTCCCCCTCAAAACGACTCCTCCTCTCTTCCATTCAAGAGCAACGGTGCAAGGGCAAAGCTAGTGACATAAGGGGTAAACGCTGGGATAAACGACAGGGGAAAAGCTGAAGCTGATGCTTCACTTTATAGCACTGACACCAGTCATGAGGGAGTACGTTACCCTTAAACACTGAAAAGATAGTAGGATATTACAACAACATTACTCTTAGGACATCGCAAACTAATTTGTTTCATGAATATGACTTAACCTGATGGAGGACGTGCTCAGTCATTCAGGCAGTGTCTCTCTCTCTCGCTCTCGCTCTCGCTCTCGCTCTCTCTCGCTCTCTCTCGCTCAGGCATGTTTTGTGCCGTTGATCGTTGTCATCATCCGTAATAAATAAATCATTTATTCATGCTTGAATGTCGGCGGTGAATCCAGTGGCGAGAAATCCCCCACCGCTAACTGACATTTAGTATCTGCCTCCATTTTGTTAGTAACGCCCTAACTTCCAACGATCCAATCAATTCTCGAAGGACGAAATCAAGTCCCGCCCTCTCATTTCAGATGCCGTTTCACTCGGATATACGTCACAGTAGAGAAGAAAAGACAATCGCAACTTCTGTTTCATGCCGACTTTAAGTGTCATGTTTGTATTTTTTTGTTTTTTTTGTTCATGGAAGCTATAGCTTCTGACCTTTTTAAATCAAAATGTACTCATGATATTATAGCATCGATTACTGCTTTATTTAATCAGAAACACAGTCTAAATATTATTTGTGTATTTTACTTTCATTTTATTAGAAGTAGGCCAACAGCACGCTACCTATGGAATTAAGACTCGTTACTGAGCAGGCATTAGGACACGGGGGAGGCTGCCACTGCACGTGTGGTTTACTCCATCACACACACAAGGCGTCATTCTGTATGTACATTCTCAGTCAATCTAATCACCATTCAAAATTTGCTTCAAGAATGAGCCACAGTGCTGATGTGATCTAATTGCACTGTTGACGTGATATAATCACTAGCACACCCTGAGCACATGTGAGTTAACGTATTCCTCTTATTGGCAAGACGTATCGGCATAATGTTACATATCAGGCCGATTCCGATGTTTACATTTAAAGCCGTTATCGGCTGATTCTGATAGTACCGTGCATCCCTATTGTGAATCCCTATTTTTTATCAATGTTGCCATTCAAAATTTTTAAACAAAATATCCTTACTCAATCTTCTGATGAAATGACAGACTTCTCTCTGGTAACCTCTCTCGGATGTACATCACAATACGGAGGAAAAGATCTGTTGCTACTTCCAAATGTACAAATAAATCTAAGTATACCGACTTTGGTTATGTCAGAACTTGAATCAGTTGGCAAGAGTATATTTGGTCAGGAGATTTCAACAACTTCTCTTCGTTTACCTTTGTGTTCCGTAATCCAATCTTTGATTCTCTCATCCATAGCATTGTTGCTTTAATGCACTGATGCTTGTGTGTGTGTGTGTGTGTGTGTGTGTGTGTGTGTGTGTGTGTGTGTGTGTGTGTGTGTGTGTGTGTGTGTGTGTGTGTGTGCACGCTAGGTTAAAAATATCATGTTTTTCCTTTCCTCCATGCTGTGATTCTTTTTGCCATATAAGAAGCACAGTGTTGAATATGTGCGTGGGTGTATTGGGAATAGCTGTGTTTCTCCTCAGTCTGAATGCTGAATGTGGTGTGTGTGTGTGTGTGTGTGTGAGCTGAGCTGTATAATCAGAGCCTGGTACAGTAGAGCTGGCTGTTCTCACAGGAGATGGACTAACACCCCCTGAGATACTGAGAGCTGGTGGTTGGATGGATTAACTTGAATACTAAAGTGTTTGTGTGTGGGTAAGGTGTGTATGTCTGCTCTTCCACATCCTTTCCTTTCCCACTGCGGAACTGTCATTTTGCTTTTTTGATGGGCATCCAAGTAAGATGAAAAACCACTAGTGCTATTAAAATTTCCTAGCATACATAATCAAATGTTCTGCAATTGAAAATGCAGCCCTACTTCTTAAAATTCAAAGGATCAGTTGAAGTCTAGTTTTTTTGTTTTGGTCTAGTCTGGCTGTGTAAATTATGGTCTGTTTTTGGTCTTTTAAAGATACAAGCCTTTTGTGTTTTTTTGTGATGACATAAGTGATAGGGGTTGAAACGATGTTTTGTTGTCTTATCACCTTTTATCCTCTACAGAAAGAGAGAGATAATAAGGGGGACAGAGGGAGAGTAAAGCAAGATGGATGGAAAGGAAGAGGGTTGGTAATTGTGTGAGTGAAAGAATGACAATGAGATGGAATGATGGCAGAAGAGGAGAGACGGAGAGCAATACAGCAGTACAGGGGCAAAGTTCCTCTACAATAGCTCAGACATTCAGCACGCATGATCTGTCCTCAATTCAGAATGAGGTCAGGGGCCAGTTAAACCTCTCTCTGTTGCTCTCTGTGTGCGTCTCTCTCTCTCTCGTTGTGTGTATGACTCTGTGTATGACAAATCCTGCCTGCAGATCAGATTATCTTGCCCACTCAAAGAAAGAGAGTGAGCATGGATGAAAGCTGCAGTGTGATTTGATTATGTAAGTGCCAAGTGCCTATTGAAATTGGGGAATTTTGGAAGTGTGTGTTTTCAAGCATTTCGGTATCTTATCGCACATTGTGTTTTGCTAATGTACATGTTACCTTTGCTCTGGTTTAGATTAGTTCCACCAGTGAACACATCAGTGCAGAGACACAAATGAATGTGAATACTCCAGACGCAACACACCAGGGTTTTCCTGTCATTCTGCTGAAATTGAGAAGCTCTGCAAAAAACAAAAAAAAGTATTTATGATATTTCAAATTAAAATCTATTTGTGATTATTAGCGAAAGGCACTAAATCTTTATTTCTCGTGTGCCTGCTTCAGTCATTTCATGTGACATTTTAAATTGGATCTGTTCTTTCAATAAATCAATATTCTAAAATTCTGTAGTTTGGCAGCTAAAACATAATTTGGCTCTTAAATAATTTGTTTTAGGATTTTGTTGTTCTCAAATACTTTTTAGTTGCAGTCACATTTAATTTCAATGAAATTTTGTGGGAAAAAGGTCCATTGTCATGAATCACCACTCACAGAGAAGTCACTTTCAAACCAAGCAGCATTCTGTTGAATCCATGTGACCAACCCATTTCAGATTCTCTTGAAATTACTGGATTTTGCCTGTGAAAATTCTCTAAACAATGATGTACGTGACCGCACCTTGGTCTGACAAGTCTGGCACGATAATAAATGTTACTGATTTGAATTTTATCCACTGAGTCAATAACAGACCTGGCTTGGCCAGTTACATCTTATTTGCTGTCATTATTTTGTATTATACAGTGGGTATGGAAAGTATTCAGACCCCCTTAAATTTTTTACTCTGTTATATTGCAGCCATTTGCTAAAATCATTTAAGTTAATTTTTTTCCCTCATTAATGTACACACAGCACCCCATATTGATAGAAAAACACAGAATTGTTGACGTTTTTGCAGATTTATTAAAAAAGAAAAACTGAAATATCACATGGTCCTAAGTATTCAGACCCTTTGCTCAGTATTTAGTAGAAGCACCCTTTTGATCTAATACAGTCTCAAATCAAAAATGAGTCTTTTTGGGAAAGATGCAACAAGTTTTTCACACCTGGATTTGGGGATCCTCTGCCATTTCTCCTTGCAGATCCTCTCCAGTTCTGTCAGGTTGAATGGTAAACTTTGGTGGACAGCCATTTTTAGGTCTCTCCAGAGATGTTCAATTGGGTTTAAGTCAGGGCTCTGGCTGGTCCATTCAAGAACAGTCACGGAGTTGTTGTGAAGCCACTCGTTCGTTATTTTAGCTGTGTGCTTAGGGTCATTGTCTTGTTGGAAGGTAAACCTTCGGCCCAATCTGAGGTCTTGAGCACTCTGGAGAAGGTTTTTCGTCCAGGATATCCCTGTACTTGGCCGCGTTCATCTTTCCCTCGATTGAAACCAGTCGTCCTGTCCCTGCAGCTGAAAAACACCCCCACAGCATGATGCTGCCACCACCATGCTTCACTGTTGGGACTGTATTGGACAGGTGATGAGCAGTGCCTGGTTTTCTCCACACATACTGCTTAGAATTAAGGCTAAAAAGTTCTATCTTGGTCTCATCAGACCAGAGAATCTTATTTCTCACCATCATGGAGTCCTTCACGTGTTTTTTTTAGCAAACTCCATGCGGGCTTCCATGTGTCTTGCACTGAGGAGAGGCTTCCGTCGGGCCACTCTGCCATAAAGCCCCGACTGGTGGAGGGCTGCAGTGATGGTTGACTTTCTACAACTTTCTCCCATCTCCCGACTGCATCTCTGGAGCTCAGCCACAGTGATCTTTGGGTTCTACTTTACCTCTCTCACCAAGGCTCTTCTCCCCCGATAGCTCAGTTTGGCCGGACGGCCAGCTCTAGGAAGGGTTCTGGTCGTCCCAAATGTCTTCCGTTTAAGGATTATGGAGGCCACTGTGCTCTTAGGAACCTTAAATGCAGCAGAAATTTTTTTGTAACCATGGCCAGATCTGTGCCTTGCCACAATTCTGTCTCTGAGCTCTTCAGGCAGTTCCTTTGACCTCATGATTCTCATTTGCTCTGACGTGCACTGTGAGCTGTAAGGTCTTATATAGACAGGTGTGTGGCTTTCCTAATCGAGTCCAATCAGTATCATCAAACACAGCTGGACTCAAACAAAAGGTGCAGAACCATCTCAAGGATGATCAGAAGAAATGGACAGCACCTGAGTTAAATATATGAGTGTCACAGCAAAGGGTCTGAATACTTAAGACCATGTGATATTTCAGTTTTTCTTTAATAAATCTGCAAAAATGTCAACAATTCTGTGTTTTTCTGTCAATATGTGTGTACATTGAGGAAAAAACAAACTTAAATGATTTTAGCAAATGGCTGCAATTTAAGAGTGAAAAATTTAAGGGTATATGTCTTTATGAAATTGTCTATTGGCCAAATCTGCTGTCTGTTCCATGTTGATTTCAATTATAACATTTTGATTTAATAATTGTTGTAGCACTGTCACTAACAATTTTTTGGTTAATATCTTGAATATGTGGACATCAAAACATGTAAACTCAGAGGAAGGGTTTAAACTTTTATTCTGAAATGAACAGTCAGTGTGTTGAGAAAGATATCGATGTATTCTCCTGTGTGTGCGTAGGTTTATAAATGATCTACCTTATAAATCTGATGAAATGGCACACATTGCATTCCCAAATGAATGTTAAATGCAATGTGCAGAGATGGAGTTTGAGATGCTCCACACATGTAAATGATGGACCGAGCCGCTCAGACACGCACGTACATAACCTACACATGTAAATAATTAAAGTGCACATATTAAACCTGCATCACATATGTTTATTTAACTGAATCATAGCGTATTGAATTCTCAATAACATTATGCTTTATTATGATTTTTAAATGGGTTTAATATACCATGAAGCCTTGGAAAACGGTCTAATAATGTGTTTCATGAATTCTTGTCCACATAATGCATCACCACCGGTATTTTGCCAGTTACTCGACAATGGCAAAGTGCAATCGAGGATTTTTGAAAAGTGGAATACTCGCATTGATTTAAGGAATCGTGACAGACCTAAATGGTCGTTCATACACTAAGGCATTTTTCAGTTAAAAACAATTCCAGTGTGACTCTGGTTCTTTGACTCTGATGCAGGCCGTGACTGAGCATTTGTGTGCGATTGTATAATAAGTAACATTGTCTGATGGGTTTTCCTCTCCTTGCGTCAAATGCTTTGAAGGCGTCTTTTGTCTGTACCATTCACATATTATGCTACATTTCCTGCTCTCTGTTTCATTGTCTGTGTGTGGAATGGCTCACATGCTTGTACGTCAGCATTTGTTTGTATTAATCACGGTCAGTGCTTGAGTCTGTGTGTACTGTTTATTTAAGCTGGGCAGACTGTGTAATTAATATGAGGGGTACACCCATTTATGTTTTCAACAGTACAACCCACACGTTTAGACACACCCACACACTTCTATTCCTTTCATAGAATGTACACTCAAGCTCTATAGTTTTAAACCTCGGCAAACATTGTGTGGTTTGTCTTGAATCTTTATGACCCGATTTCACCTCTGGTTATGTCTTACTGTGTTTAAATGCAAAATATGCGCGGGATATTGTTGATGTATGTTTTCCAAATGTCTAACAGACAAAGTGTGCACTATGTTTGTGATCTGTGGGCAAAATAATGGGGATGTGTAGATGTCTAGGAGTATTGAGCGCATATGTGTGTATTTAGTGTGTTCACATGTGTCTAATCTCTGGCTTTGGCACAGGAAGGGAAGTCTTTTGAAAATAGGGTGTGTGTGTGTGTGTGTGTATGTGGTTTTAGTGTGTGTTCGGGGTTATTGAGTTCATGTGTGTGTAAATGTGTTTGCTCTTGATCAGTCTGAGCTACAGGAAGGCCTGTGAACCACCTGATCATACAAAGTATAGCAACTTGCCCTATTTGGGCCTCAATCAAAACATGTACAAGTAGAACGGGACGATTATTCAAAATAAAACCAATGTTTGGGACACTTGATAGCATGCATTTGGGAACACGATATGCACCATGAAAAATGATCATATTTTTTCTTGCACACCTAAAGATTTCTTTAAAATAATATTATTAATAATAACAACAACAGCAACAGATATTTTTATTATTATTATTATAGATTCATGTTGTGGTGTTTCAGAGTCACTGATTGGATAGCAGTACTTTATCTCAGACTATATTGCAGCTATATATGTGTGCGTGTGTATATACAACAGAAAGGACAGGTGTCTGGTGGTAAGCGAGAACAAGAGATGATGTGTATGTGTGATTGATGTGAATAATGTATTCGTGTGAGGGTCAAGCACCTCTCTTTTCCTCTTATATCTCACACTCTTCTCACTCTCGTGTGAAAAGGCTCACTCCCGTACCAAGCACGGCATGGCACTGTTGCCTCCACAGCACTCAAAAATTGCCATGGTTACGATCATCTTTGATCTGAGTGGCCTGTACTTATCAGATTATTTGTGAAATAATTGCAGAGATCCTGACCTGTCCTGACTGCTCTTGTATTAATGGGTGTTTCATTGGACCCATCCTAAATGGATGTATAGCACTGGTGTTTTGTTAGCTATGTTTATTTGGTTTCTCAGTCATTCAGGTCATTGTATTGTATCTAGTGGATTTTATTAGACATGTTTATTTTTATCTCATTTGTTTAACTAAATGCATCATGTATCAACTGTTTAGGTATGTACAGCATTTCTAAAATCTTGTCAATAGTTAGTCAAGTCTTGACCTCGTTATGAATTTAAAGCACTTTGTATTACTGGAATCGTATACACCCATCGGAGGTCTGTTGTGGTCTTTTGGTGTAACTGCTGTTAAATGTCAGTGTGTGTAAAAAGTAAAAAAAACAAAACTGCTTTGTTAACCTTTTAATCCTGACATTCTTTTTGATTAGACTAATGGCTGTCTCTTACCCATAATTCACTTCTCTTCTTGTTCTTTTCTCCCCCTACAGAGGTCAAGAGCCCCACATCCGATATGAACACATTTACCTACAGGACCCCAGCAG
Source organism: Acrossocheilus fasciatus (assembly GCA_036784905.1). NCBI lineage: Eukaryota > Metazoa > Chordata > Actinopteri > Cypriniformes > Cyprinidae > Acrossocheilus > Acrossocheilus fasciatus. The sequence continues at coordinate 18,938,770 of CM071945.1, forward strand.
CCAGTCAGAAGTGGAATACTCAGAGATGAAGCGTCCTCGCTTGGAAATCGGGACAGAGTCTCTTATGCGTCACTCCACTCATCGTCAGCCCCTCACCGTGGGTGTAGCTGAGGAAATGGCAAAGGTTTGCAATTTTAATTTTTTATTTCATCATAGATGTTAATACCCAGATGTCATATTTGTAACTATTGATTGATAATGTGTTATGTTCTCCTTTTGGTGAAATAAAGATGCAAGTGAATTGCTAATTACAGTCTGCAATTAATGGCATTCACACATTTTTACCTTTTAATCTCAAATTTAAACTACCATTTAGGAGTGGGCGATGTACTGGTAGGCACGATTTTGTACTGTCATCTCTATTGCAGTGCTGTGCTATGTGGTCATGAAAACGTAACATTTGCACGTTTTTTTTAAGCATTGTGGTTTAAAAACAAGTGACTTTAAGCAATTCATTGAAACACAATCAGCAGCAAAAGAGAACTCATTTCGCTATATGCCAGAGTGGCCCGCGAACGTGAAGACGGTGCTCATAGAATGGTATTATTTTTGTCGCTTTATAGGCTTGAATGGTTAAATATAGGGCTGGGCGGTATATCGAGTTTGTACATTATATCAATATACCCTTGGTAAGCGATACGGTATGAAGCAATACCGTTAATATCGATATAAGTAGTTTGATACGAGCACATCTGAAAAAAATATCGAGGAAACAGACTGAACTGCTGCGGAGAAAGTGCATAATACAATTTGTTCTACATGTATCAGGCTTTATATGAAGGGCTTTAAAAAAATCGTAAGATATAGTAGCCTATAGTTTATTGTTTCAGTTTAAAGTGGCTCTGACAGAAAGGCTGCGTGTGCCGCTGACAGAGACGTGCTGTTTTCCTTAACGCATAACTTACATTTCACAGGTATATTCTCCATCTGCAAATGTTAGAAAGCCATGGGCGATTCTCCGCTAAACTTCACAGACCATTTAGAACGAGCGCCGCCACGCGCATGTGTGCCAAACAGACGAAGCGTAATGAAATAAGAGTGCAATAACTCTGACTAAAATATAAATTTTGCTGAAATATTTGTAGTTGGAAAATAAATGTGATATGTAGAATTTTAAACCGACAAGTGTATTTGTATGATAGCACTAACTGTAAAGTGTAATGGGGTAATCAAAATAGCCTTTTTACTCAATTAGTCTGTACTTTTTTATTATTTTTAATTTTAGTTTAGTAAATTTAACTTCTACTTTCAAAGCATTATTTTTGTTACAATGTTAGAATGTAATGTGTTTTGAACCCTTTTTGCACATAATATATGCCTTCATGCTTACATTCACTTTATTTGTTTAATCCAAATACTGAGATATATACCGTATACCGCACATCAGCCAAAAAATACCGAGATATAAATTTTTGCTCATATCGCCCAGCCCTAGTTTAGCGGCGGGGTCCCTTTTCTTTGTTGCACTGTGCTGAGGGCACAGCTGTATAACTAAGCGGGACAGGACTACAATGCGAGTAAATCACTAGCATATGCGACTAAATTTTCACTTTGGGCGACTAAATGATGTCTAATATTAGCCAATGGCTAATAAATTCTTAGATCTTACTCGCCAGTAGGGGTGTGCACACATAGTCGAACATTTGAATATTCAGTCTGTAATTATTATTCGAAAAATAAAACACTTCGAATTTTACTGTGTGTTGATTTTGCTGGCTGTAAATGCAGGGAATCCATGATAAATCCTAAGTAGTTATAACTAAATGCACTGGGTGGTGCTGTGGTGTTAACAAATTGATAGTATTTAATTACAGAAGGTCATCTCATCTGTAAGTTTGGATTTACTTTGATTTAAAATGATCTTACTAATTGATCTGACAAAATGTAATTACTTCTGAATTGGTGAAACTGATTTACTATAATATCACCACCACTATGAGAAATCACATGAAATCCAAACACAGTCGACTGAGGAAAGACACCTGTCCATCACTGCGTTCACGATTGCAGGTAACAGATTGCAGAGAAGAGAGCACATATGATAGTAAAATGATCTTGAGACTAGGGTTGTTCCGATTTCGATACTAGTATCGGAAATTCCACCGATACCACCAAAAATTCTGGCATCGGTATCGGTGAGTACTTGAACCCAAGTCCCGATCCGATACCATTCTTAAACAAGACCTATAGTTATGTGCGCTAGCTTTGCTTAACGCTGCAAATCGACAATCAATTCTTCTTCGCTGCTCAGAATGCAAACAAGGAAGTTGTGCTGTGTTGCCACAAACAACCACTATTTAGAGCAGCGAAGAATAAATACAAACGTGGTAGCACATTGCCAGTAAATCACTCACCTTGTGACTAAATCTTAACCCTGGGGGACTAAATGGTATATAATATTAGCCACTGGCTAATAAATGCTCAGATTTTACTCTCCAGTGTGTGAGTTGGAGGCTATGTATAAGTTTAGCACAGATATATTGTCACTCGCCAAACACTCTGACTGAGCGCTTCAGAGTTTCACTCTCCGTCAAGTGGTCTGTGCTATTTTTCAGATCATCTAATAGATGCACAGCGCACCTGTATTTGACGTACCGTAAGCTCTAGTGTGAAGTGCACAACTTGCCGTCTCTTTGCTTTTTTCCTCAAACGCAGAGAGAGAGTCTGACATGTAGCGCGTCAATTCTGCATGGTATGTAAACAATATTCTTTGTTGCATTTTCCTGTCAAAATAACAGCATTCCTTTGCAATCATCAGGTTTTGAGAACTGTTGGGTTCTCTGGTGGTGGGTGGGGCTAAAGCACAAACAGCAGTCTCATTGGCTGGTGCTAACCTTTTATCTTCCCTGTTTTGATTTCAGCAAATCAATTCGAGTGAACGCAGACGTGATTGATATTCATGAACCCAGCAGCTCATTAATCCTCAGTATGCTTTACATTGTTATAGGGTATATGTCGAACGTCACCTGACCAAACCTGGAAAACAGGTCTCATCGCTTCCGCTTGTCGGAGAACGTATTAATAGCAGTATTAAATAAACTGCCGATATCAGTGGACTTAGGTAATCAGTTAAATTAGCTAGCTGTTTTTATTGTTGATGTTTTATTCGATTTTTATATATAAATGTTATTGAAAAGAATAAAAATAAAAAAAAACTTTTATATGTCAATCCACATATGTGATGGACATTAGTTATGATTATCTTTAGTGTCTACTTTGAAGGCATCTCTAGTAAAACAGCTTCATATTTAACGGGGCATTTGCAAAACGCGTGAACCGGAAGCAACCAGACCTGGTTAGCAGAATGTGGAAGTCTGTTGCGCATAACCCCTTTTAGTAGTAGAATTCATAATAGTATTATCTTATCAGTATTATTTTTAGTTTTTTACTTTTTTTACAGAAACACTACATGACAAACCACCAGTTCAGTTAAAATGACAATTTTTTTTGTAAGTCAATTTACTGGAGTATTTTCTCTCTCAATCAGTAGAAAATGTGGTTAACACCCGGTCATGCATGGAAAACCCCCCCAAAAATACAAAACTTCATATACTGTGAAACCGTCATACCGCCCAGCATTACTCTTGACTAAATCACTTTTGTAGATTTAATAAGAAGAAATATATATTTAATTTACACAGTGAAGAATATGCAGTGTTTTTACACATTTAATTACTTTATGCAATGTATGTAGTAGTGTTGACACGGTACCAAAATTTCAGTATTCGGTACCGATACCAGTGAAAATCCACAGTTCTCGGTACCAATTTCGGTACCATATGCTAATTAAAAAACACACTATTTTTAATAATAAAGTCAAACAAAAATAAAATGTACAAAAATCAATGCAGGGCTCGACATTAACGCTTGTCCGCTTGTCCGGGACAAGTGAATGTTTTGGACGGGCAAGTGAAAGAGAAATTTACTTGCCCAATCGGACAAGTAACTTGAAAAAGTCAATACCAAAAACAATAATAACTGCCTTTATTTGTGATACAGCCTTTGTTATCGGGGTGTGCGATTATATATCGTTTGCGATAATTTCGTAATTGTTGTTTTAACGAGTACCTTGCAAGAATCAAACAAAGAGTGCACGCATAATTACGTAAAGTCGTCTAGGTTAGACTAGCTCACGTGCATTCTTTCACTGCATGATTCAGTATTACAAATACAATGCATGAAGAATGATCAGAAAATTCAAGATATGGGGGAGGAAAATGTATGCATTTATATCATTTCATATAGTTAATATCACACAAAGATCGAACGCCGTCATGATTACAAATGATAACAGTTCAATAAACAAGAAGTTAACATTTAAGAGACTTACGTTTTAGACACCATATTGCCTGTTTTTGCTCTATTCACCAACAAAAATAACTCCAAACATAGCCACAGCGCTGTTTTGCGTCTCTGAGGAACATGACGGTGTTTCGTGCCTGAATGAATCAACCACAATGATTCACTTATTAACAGTGACTTGATGCCACCTGCTGGTGGTTTTAATTTCACATTTATAGTATTTTTTTTTTTTAAATTTAATTTCAAATATCAGTATTCAACGTTATATGTATCAAAACATTATTTATTCATTTGTAATTGCAGATTAAAATTTTAATTTTAAGTTTGAAAATAATGAAAATTATATATATAATATAAATATTAGCATTTTATTTTTAAGTTTACTATAAAATAATTGTATTTGTATTTAATTCTAACTTTTTATTTTAAAATGTAATAGTATTATCACACTTTATTATTTTGTTCATTATTTCATTTTAAAAGGAAAATCTAAATAAACTAAATGTGTTTTGTATAACTACAATAAATAATTATATTTATAAGTCAATTTAACTTAATTTTTTCTCTCCGGGCAAGTAACTTTTATACTCGGACAAGTAAATGACAAATTTACTTGTCCGAAGGACAACCACATGAGAATGCTTAATGTCAAGCCCTGCAATGCCATTCTTTATATTTATTTAAATTGTGTTTCAAGTTTTTACGCAAGTAATAAAAGTATTAAAAACGGTAAACAGTAAAGTTTCACCCAAATTTAATTTGTCTTAATTAATGAAATTTAAACATTTTTATTTTTTTTTGGTAAATAAAGGGGATTTACTATTATAATTAAAATATGAAAGAAATATTGTGATTTATTTCTTTAAAAATAAATAGTATTTTTTTTAACAGTAGTAATAGTATCACATACATTCTAAATAATAGTAATATATTTCTGGCACAATGTCTTTAAGATAAACTTTTATTTTGATGGGTTGCCGTGAATACCTTTTAAATTTCTGTGTGTAGCTATATGATATGACGCTGGTTTTACTCAAATGAAACAGTAAAATGCTCGTGAAGTGACTATCAGCAGTTCTGTAGATGTTCTTTATGTATTTATGTCCTCATTGAGACGACACATGCTGAAATCACTGCGAGCATCACATGCGCTTCAGTGTATGTAGTAAAAAAAACGGAAAAAAAAACGCGCGTCTCTGCCATTCATTCATTCACACAGAGACTCGCAGAACATGGGGGATTCATATCTGAATCGACTTTTGCGGCTTAATATTTACAGATACTAGTCTGTGTCGTGATTTGATTTAAGTGCAATGACCTACTTTTGATTAATTCATCCAAACTTTGACAAATTCCGTGACATTCTGTGCTAAACTGTAAATTCCGTTTTTATAACTGGATTCCGAGATTCCGTCCGCGTTTTCTGCATTGCGGAAATCATAGGACCGTATGCGCCAAGAACCGGGTTGAATGGGTACTCGGTACCACCAGTACTTAAAAAAACCTGGTACCGTGACGTTTTCATTTTTTTAGTACCGACTTGGTACCAAAGTACCGGGTCTTTTGACAACACTAGTATGTAGCATTTCTTATTTATTTGTTCTACTGTAGTTTTTTTTTGTCTTATTGCTTGTAATTAGTTTCTTATTCTTATTTAATCACTGACTGTTTACTTGTCTTCAGTGAGCTTGTGTTCTTTTATTATTATTTTTTTATTTTTTTTTAATCTAGGCTATTCGTTTTTGGTGATATTGACACTGGTGACACAAATTATGAATTTATTTATGAAAAAAGAAATATGATAGAAATGTTTGTCACGAAGACCTTATTTAAAGCAGAAATAACTATATTGTGACATCGTTACAGTGAAATAAAATCACTCGCATCGTGATGTAAGATTTTGGTCATATCGCCCACCCCTACTACCATTCTAATGTTTTTTTCTTTTTTTGTTAATAACAGTTTATTGATTTTTATTTTTTTTAATTTATTTATTTTTTTCAGGAAACAGTAATATAAAACGAAAAGCCAAAAACAATAATAACTATATTGTGACATCGTTACAGTGAAATAAAATCACTCGCATCGTGATGTAAGATTTTGGTCATATCGCCCACCCCTACTACCATTCTAATGTTTTATTCTTTTTTTTGTTAACAACAGTTTATTGATTTTGATTTTTTTTTTTCAGCTGTACAAATTTAGAACCCATCCCAACCCCTGGTTGACAAAAAATAAAAAAAAATAAATAATAAATAAAAAAAAAATAATAATAAATAAATAAAAAATAAATAAAAATAAAATAATTTATATTAATAGATAAATAAATAACAATAAAATAATTTTTACAAAGATTTTAGAAAAGATGACACAACATTTAAAAGCTGAATGCCATGAATTTACAGTTTCCACGTTAGATCCATGTATACGAGAAGTTGAGAGTTCCATCAAGATAATGTCCAACAAATACACCGTCCAGGTTCATCTGTTCATTGTGTGAGGAGGATTCCAACGGTTGACAAGCAATTTTTTTGCTGTTGTGAGAGCAGCTAACAGTAAACATCTTTGTTGGATGGACAAGGTGAAGTCTCAAAAGTCATTCATGAAAAAATGGCACGAAGTCAAACATCTCAGTACCCAACAAATATGATAGGTCCTGTGAGAGAGAGGGGTGCTCCCAAAAACCATTCAAATGTTTTTTCATAAAACTATTTACTCGCCCAACATACATTGTCAAGCAAAGTACATGATTGCCCTTGTATTTCGCTTTGCCCATGAAACCTTAAGTTCGTATACTTATTCAATGGTTTTGTGTGTAATTGGCAGCAAAAAGAACATGACTGTCTCTAGTGTACAAACGCAGAAAAAAAGAAGAAACCGGATCGATTCATAAGAGAGAATCACTGCAGCTGAGTTTTTTTTTTTTCGTTCCTCCCACACCTAATAATTATCTTTAAATTTAACATTTGTTGTGGCAAACAGAGAGCTTTAACTGACTCTGAATCAATCCTCAGGCTTGTGCATTGTGATTATTGTGGGATTAGGGATGCTGCATGCTGTACGTGGATTAATCCGACTGTAGAGAAGGGCAATAAGAAGTCCGTTCAGCAGATTATCACTTAGTCCATATTTATTAGCCTCGTAAATCAGCCTGTCTGTTTCCGTTGGCCTGCGTTTTTATCATCCCGCCCAGCACTGCCATTGATTGCATCTTAAAGAGTTATGTCAGTAATACCAGAACCTCTGATTTTGCAGCTGTGGTTTTATATGTTAGGTTGTGAGGGAATGAACGTGTATGTGGTGTAACGGTAAATGGCACAGGCAGATGTTTGGAATAACTCTGCAACTTCTCAGGAACTCTCTTTTCTAGGTCAGGGGCTCTGTGAAGGGTGTGTGTGTGTGTGTGTGTGTGTGTGTGTGTAGGTGGAATATATGCAGCCTCTCTATAACAACATACTGCTGCCGCACACCATGTGAGATCCATTTTTGGTGCTTTACAACTGTAGGTGTCACCAGACTGTATCAGGTTTTGCCAAGTGTGCATCACATAGCCAATACTGAGAGTGTTTATTGACTGCTTAGGAGACTAGCACTATTCTCTTCCTCACAGGAACAATGAGACCCAGTAGATGAGTCAGACTGTGCGGGAAGAGTCACAATGTTGCTGGCAAAATGTTTAAAGCATTTGCGGTAAAATCTTGGCTTTAGGAACGGTCTCATCTTGTGGACAGAACAGCCTGACAGGAGAGAGCTTGAAAATATCTCTGTATTCTATTGTAACTCTGTGCTTTATTGACCACCACAGCAGTTCAGGCCCGGAAGTGAAAGTCACTTAGCAATATAACATAACATATGAAGTCTCAGGGTCCTAAATGATAGAATGCATTTGTAAAAGGTCAGCTGATAAAGATAAAAAAAAAATGAACCAAAAATATTGAAGACTAATTTTATGCAGTATGCATGCATTTTATTTATTTATTTTTTTTCCAACTTTTTTTCAACATTTTCAAAACAAACCATTTAGAAAACCCAGAATAAATGAGAATAAATGAGGTCCCTATTTTAGTCATTTTTAATGTAATCAATTGTTACTGAATTTACTAAATTGTGTGCTTAACATTTGAAGCAAGCCTTCTGGGATTTAAATTGGATTTTAAAGAGGTTATTTACATTCTTTTCAGGAATTCTGATTCTTCTGAAGTTTTGTCTTTGGAAAAGTCTTATGAAATGTTTTTGGCAATACAAATTATTCTTAACTTCATTCTTAAAGGTCCCATATTGTCAAAACTGAAATTTCCTGTCTTTTTTCATGATAACTGAGGTCTTGGGGCTATGTAACTACCATATAAGTTTCAAAACAGTCAATCCACAGTAAAGTGCACACAGCCTGCTTAAAGTAGCTGTGCCTTTTCACGAGGCCTTGTGACTTCCGTAAAAATGTGACGTCCGAATTACTCAGTCACCGCCTTCATTCACCATCCCGAGCACTGCCCACCGTCCTTTTGCCAAAACCCCAGACGACATCGCGTCCATGCCATTGCTGAGCAACAACACGGAAACATGTCGAAAAGGTTAACTTCAACGGACCAAACCAGATCGGCCGACCTGTAATGTTACACTCTCACTCAAAGGATGGACGATCTGACTGGACTGTTAATTTAACTCACCATGTAGTCATGATGAAGATATTGTTTTACAAGAATCTCCAAGAAATCTTCAGACGCACCCATAACAACAAAAGACAATACTTTAATGAACCTTTTCTGATAAGAAGTGTGTGCTGCAAACACAAGCATTTTTGACGATCGTTTCTGTCCAGTCCGCTCATTTAACCACAGCTTTCGTCGTTTTTTTTTTTGTCTGGCAGTGGCAGCAGGTATGCAATCAAATTTCTAATTTGAGGCTGTATTACGTCGATTCTGGCACCCAACATCACAACAAGATGATATTTTAAGCTCCTTATGTAACTGAGCCGAATCTGCGCTGATTTGAATGGGCCGCCTCCAGTTTTCCCTTTGTTTTGATTCCAGCTTGCGCTGTGACGTAATTGTGACGTTGGCCCTACATGACCCTAGTTACCTGTGGTTGGCCTGGCCGTGCGTCACTCAGAAAACAACAGGCCAATCAGAAGAGAGGCTCATCAATATTAATTAGACAGGCCAAAATTGACCCGTTCTTAGCAGAGCTCCTGAGAGAAGAGCTGTAAAAATATATTAAGATGGTTTTTGGTACTTATACCGCAAATATATATTCATCAAAAACTAAAATAAAAAAATAATAAAATATGGGACCTTTAAGTTAAGGAAATAGCAGTTAAGAACCTTTTTGGTAAATCCCAACCCTGAGTTTTTTTTTTTTTTTGTGCAGCATGAATACACTGGGTTTATTGTTCAAGTCTGGAAAGGATTAAATAAGCTGTATTAAGGAAAATGTTTGTGTGTTTGTTAAAGTCTGTTAAGGAAGGACAGCTGAGTAACATCAATGTGCATCTCTGAGTTTGTGTGTGTGTGCAGCAGGATTAAGGTCACTGTGATCACACCTCCTGCTTGTGGCATGATGCAAAGGGCAGAATGATTACACCCTTAGAGCAAGAGCTAAGGTCAGTGTGATCACACTCCCTATCCAGAGATGCTGTGCTGAGTTGTTATGACTTCCCCCTAAAGCTTTTGTGTATTTTTAGCAGCCATGACAATACGGGGCTTGGAGGCAGAACTGTGTGTGTGTAAGTGGAAGCCATTTTGCAATAGTAATTAATTAGTAATGAATCTGACCTAGATGTGACGGTTGAGCGGTTGAGGATATTTACATGAGGATTTGAGCACGTTTGGGTGAGAGACAGACAGTGGGACATTTGAAAGGACACTCAAGTCAAAGTGGACAGAGGAAATCTCTCATCCTCTTTATGTAAGAGCTGTCACACTCGATGACACTCATGAAACTGAGCGAGTGGAACTGAAAGCTCAGGGAGGAAAAGAGTCTCTCTCACACACACACACACACACACACACACACACAAGTGTGTGCCATTTTCAGTATACCTGCAGCACTCTTGACAGGTGTGAACCAGCACGTCTGTGTCTAATGGCTTGTTACAGCTCAGGGTGTCAGATGACTCGTGTTACCCTGACATCATATGATTCATAAATGTTTTGAGTCAGAGCACAGAACTGGATTTTACATGTTCACATACTCTTGAAAGTTCGTCTACTAATGCACGTCTATTCTGGGATGAACAATGGATTCTGAAGAAATTACGAATGGCATTTGATCCTAGGGTGTTTTGTGTGGTTATTTGGGAGTTTCTTACTAGGCTAGGCAAAGGCTCCACCTTTAGATCTTTAGATGTGCCTCGAATCCAGAGTAAAATGGAATTTTTCCACCTGGCCAAAATCAGATCGCTAAAACCCCATTTGCACTGCCAGTGGCTTTGTAGCTGCGTGTTGGCAGTTGCTTGGTCGCTAGTAGTCATTCCAAGTTCTGGGTGCCCTAGTAATACTTTTTATTGTGATGTTTTGAGGGACCATTCATGTCTGTAACATGAAACGGTGCGTGAATTGGGTCTGCAACAGATATGAAATGCGAATACTCTCATATGTGCTTGTATGTCTACAGTGGAGAGATGTTTAGCCACAGCTGTTGTCATGGCAGCTGAGAGCTTTCATGTAGAAAGAAGTGGTGGAAATGTCACCAGAACGCACTGTACAGTCATTCCATAATCACACAGTTAAAATATCACTGCATTTATGTAGTTCAGCAGATATGTCTCACATCATTTGATCTGTGAATTTTTTTTTCTTGAGGATTTTGTAATGTCTTGAATGTTTGTTTTGAAACTGTCGAGGTCGATTTCATTAAGGTTTTTAAAAGAACAGGGTTTTTCCTGGGTCAAAAAAGGTCATCCACACACACAGTAAAAAGAACCCTCCCCACGTGATCTGCAAACCCAATACTGACCATAACTAAAATAAATGCAAAGATTGTGATTTTTAATTATATTTATTCATCAAAGAAAAAACAGCCACTGTCAGAGAATATATTAAACCTGTCTTTTCATATTTTTGTAAGATAGGGTCCTTCTTTACTAGACCTCACAATTATAATTATATCAATATTGAAAAAGCATTTAAAAGTAGCATTAAAAAGTTTATATTTAACTAGTTGTCTAATTTTCTACCATACATCTGAATAAAATTAGCAGCAGGCTAACAAATTGCTTTGTGGCTGGTTTCACCTCACTCAGTCTAAAGTAGCCTAAATGATTTTAACTACACATGGTCTTATAAACAACCTGAAATTTGGCTACTGTGTATTATTAAGGCTAAATATTTTATTATTAAGGTATTATTATTAAATCTTTTTCTTTTATTGAAAGGGCATTTTATGTTAGTTGCATGTGCGGAACGGTTGTCAGAGAAGATAGGCCTACTTTTTAAAAATTTTTTTAGCACAATTCACAACACAGGTAATTTATACCGGTAAAAATAAATCTCAGAATGTGCCGCATGAAACATGGATTCAGTCTTCTGTCGACCTTTTACTATCATGTCAGTTGATTTTGAGGGAGGGAGAGGAAAGACAGTTTGGGCTTGTTTACACCTGGTCACTTTGTGTTTTGTCGGATCGAATATCCATCTGATTTGTTACTTTTGGCCACATAAAAAACAGATATAAATCCGATCTTGAATTAGGCCTACCGCACTATAAGTTCAAAGAAATCAACAGATATGTGCTGCATTTTATTCATCATCAGCCGATTAAAAGATCGAAGATCGCAACAGGAGAAAGTAGCATCAGCAGTGGAAAGATGTTACTTTACTTTGAGTTTCATTCGCGGCAGTTTACACATCAGCTTGCTGGCTATATCCGTGGCGATGCGTGTAGCATTAGCGCTGTCATATCTGACTATTACATGTCGTATAACACGCGCTCACCCGTTTGTTTTTTAACATTTTGGGAGGAGTAAAATGTACATATGTGGTTTCAACAAGCAGATGCATTTACACTTGCGTCCCAGACAGAAGTGGTTTGAGCGATCGGATTAAAATCCATCTCGAAAGCGTTTCAAATTCGGAGGACTGGTCTTTTCACAATCAGATAGCTGTCCATCCAGAGAAAACGCATGAAGTGACCAGGTGTAAACAGGCCCAGAGAGAGTGCGCGGGAAAGGGCTCTCTGCTCTCTCTCCCTCAGTTAACATGAGCAGCAGTCATTTACATCACTCATAAATCACATGAACCGGCTTTGGCGGGAAAAAAAATCGTTCTGTCTTCCGCCAAATAATTTTCAGTGCAGGAAAAACCCTGAAGAAGTCTCTTACAATCACTCTATGAAATCTATGACATTTTTGTCTTTTTATTTTATATTTTTTCAGAATATTTTCTGGATTCAGTCATAATGGTTTATATTAAAAAAGGATGTCTAAACAATTGAATACACAAAAATCCAGCAGTAATAGTGTGCTATGAAATGTTTAATTTTTCCGCAGAACAGCATTTGACTAATTTAATGCATCTTTGCTGAAATTATTATTTATTTATTTTAAATCTCACTGATCTTAAACTTTTGAACTCTACACTTACTGGTGAGTCTCTTTTAGCCTGAATTACTTGGTTGATTGATAAATGAATAAGTCTCACAAATGCACTTATAGGTGTTAAATGAATGTGTGTATGTTTGAACAGCACTTCATAGAGAAATAAATGGGGATAAGCACTCAACACACCTTTAGTTCACATACACACACCACACCTTTGTCTCTGCCCCACTTTAACCCTGCAAAAGGAGTTTCAGTCAGTCTGTGTGTGTGTTGGCACTTGTATCTGTTTGTGTGAAGGTTACTGCAGTGCATATCCATGTCTTAGCACTCAGGTTTGTGTTTATGTAAAGCTGCTTGGGGTTTTAATTCTCATATACACATTTCTGATTCTTGGTTGGTTCTTGTTACTGAGACTTGGCAGGATTATAGTGCTTGTCCTTGAAAGTAATTGTGTGCGGTTAACAAGGCACTTTTCATTCTACACCATGTGTGTGTGTGAGAGAGTGAGTGAGTGAGTGTGTGTGTGTGTGTGTGTGTGTGTATACAGCTTTGAGTCCTAAAGTGACTCCTCTATCAAATCCTTTTCAAGTGTTAAATCCCGCCTGAAGTTTGGAATGCCTCTAGGAATGTGTTTTGAACATTAGCAGAGCTCTCAGGCTGTCCCTGGACAATCATGGACAATCTGAAATTTACATGGACAATCTGAAATTAGGGCAACACATTTTAATTGTCAGGGGTTTCATAAAGATGCGATTAATTATGAAAGATTACTTTGTCAATTGTGCCATGAATTATAGCCTAAATCTATTTAAATGTAATTTCGTGTTTAAAACTGGTTATTATTGTAATTTTTTTTAATTATTATTATATTTCATATTTAGTCTTGTTCTTTTTTCTTTTTTTTTTTCCTTTGTTGTGTGATTGTGTCCAGTCCATGCATCTGCCCGAGTGATCTTTAAGGGGTGGTGAGAGAGAGAGAATAGCAGACACCCTCCCTGGACACTACTCTTATGTAACATTCTTTTCATGTGAGAGAATGAACCCAAATGCTCTTTACCACACTTTAAACTAGCTGAATATTCAATAGCCTTAAACACTGATCTGCTGTGTGTATTCACCAGTTTATTATAAGAGGTGAGGCTTTTACTGCTAAACAGTCTCTAAGCGGTACTGTGTTGTAACCATGTTTTTCATAGTTCTGAACGAGAGAAGAACGAGTGCATTGTATCTATTTCCAGGAACCCAAAATGTCAAAACCTTGAAATGCTGAATAGCATTAATTAGTGGTGCTTGCCAAGGCATGCATCACTATTGCTATTGCTCATGCTTGAGGTTAGGGGTTTGTTCAAATCCCCAAACCTAAGCATGAAACCTTCACATGTGTTTATGGTTTGGACTTGGAGTTCTCAAATGATGCGGCTTGTTTTAGTGTGACTTATTTTTACCTGACTGTGATAAAACAAGTCATTTAAGATGATAAACCTTTTTCGTTTAATGATTTATTGAACTACCTTTTCCAAGTTTATTCAGCAAGAACGCATTAAATTGATCATTAAATTGATGAAAAGTGACCGTAAACATTTGATGTTACAACAGATTTCTGTTTCAAATAAATGCGGTTCTTTTAAAGTTTCTATAAGCACTGTTTTCACAAAAATATGAAGCAGTACAACTGTTTTCAACATAATCTGTTAATGTTATGAAATAATATTTTTAATCTGTACTAATATTACAAAGCACTCGTGGTACCGAATAGCAGATTGCTAGGAACAAAAGGTCATCCTATATGGAATTGTCATGATTTTAAGCAGATGTAAATATCAGAAGTAAAGGTATCGTTAAGGTTTTAACGGTAGTACTACTCTTACCAATATTGCTAATCGATCCGGTACTTTACCGGTATTCTTATCGGTATTTTTTGTTATATGCACAATTTGTAAATGCACCAGAGTGCAGGCATTTTTAGTGTTTTTTTTAAATACATAAAATAAGATACAGTAAGAACATGAACAAGGAAACAAAGTTAAATTTAAAGTAGAATTTAAAAGATGATGTCTATATAACAATAATAAATGTTTGTGTATTTTCTTAATTTCTTCTGCACTGATAGCAGAACTGTTAACGTCATAGCTTATCAATGTCTTTCATAATTTAGCACTGGGGCCAATTTAATACCAGGTCTCAGTACCCATCCCTAGAAGTAAATGTTTTGTATGGTAAATGTTCATTAGAGTAAAAACCATTTGAAACCACAGCTTTTACAAACAAAATAAAGGATTTACCAAGTCTGAATGTTGTGTGTGTTTAAATAGGAGCACAGCAGTAGCAGCAGCAGTTCCATTGGAAAGATTGAGCCCATCTCTCCCGTGAGCCCAGTGCCCATGGAGCCTGACCTGGACCTGGTTCCCTCTCGCCTTTCCAAAGAGGAGCTAATCCAGAACATGGACCGTGTTGATCGGGAGATCACCATGGTGGAGCAGCAGATCTGTAAACTGCGTAAAAAACAGGTAACCTTCACCACAGCTGTCTTAAATCTAAGACATCTCAAATTATTGTCCCTGCTTTTGAACCTAAGCATAAAGGATCCTAGAATGCATTTTCGTTTTATTTCAGAAAAATAAGCACCTTCTATAATAAGCACCAGGACAGTTTGCAAAGCGTTTTATTTAGATGAAGACAAGGATTTCTTTCTAAGTACAGCTTTCAGAGCTGCAATAAGTAGATGCTTTTCATCCACAGTGCAGTTAGTGTTATGTAATCTGGACACTCTAGTGTAGTAGCAATAGTAGATGAGTGTGTGCGGAGTGGAGTTGTGATGATTGTGTGGTTATTGCCTCAGCAGGACACACGGCTACAAACACTTCCTCTCTTTCCTCTCGGTCTCCTTCCCTCTCTCGGCTTCCTCTCCCTCTCTCTTTTTTCTTGGCAGTGCCATTAGTCAGTGGTCTACTTCAAGCGTTAATGCAGCAGTATAATTTTAGGTCACTTATTTCAGTGGAATAATTGCATCAAGTATATTCGCCTATTTTATGTCTTTTAATTTGCAAAAGAGTAACTGTATGCATTACAAGGATTTTTTTGCATTAGAATGTATTCTCAGATATTTCTAGTCATGCTTATCAGGGCATTGCAGAAAATATATAAGCAGACCCCGTCTTCTTGTAAAACAGACCCCCTCATTCACTTGAGGTTTTGGACCGTATCCAAACCGCTGCTCAATAAATCGAAGCCACCTGCGCTCCATGGGCTAGTCCATCGAGGGGGTGATGGAGGATTGGAGAGGGAGTGAAATGGCTTCGAGTCTGAGTGGTTGTATAAGTACAGTCACGCTACCAAGAAAAATGAACCTCTCCTCATCTGCCCCTCAACCCCATACTGTTTTCTTCTGAAAGATTTGGCATCTTTTTTCAGTGAGGTAACAGACCCCATCCATCGCTCTCCTTTCCCCTTAGGTTTCCTCCAAGCATTAAAACATCTGGGGCAATTAAATGGTACGGTAAACTTTAACGTAAAGCGAGGGAGTGATGGAGAGAAGAGAGAAGAAGTGAGAATATCAGATTACCGTGTGTTTGACTGTCTGCGAGGGCGGCGGGACGGCTCGTTTATTTTCTTTAACTCTGCGCACACACACACACACACAGCG
Source organism: Acrossocheilus fasciatus (assembly GCA_036784905.1). Classification (NCBI taxonomy): domain Eukaryota; kingdom Metazoa; phylum Chordata; class Actinopteri; order Cypriniformes; family Cyprinidae; genus Acrossocheilus; species Acrossocheilus fasciatus. The sequence continues at coordinate 18,955,251 of CM071945.1, forward strand.
TCTTGATCCTGCGCTAGAGCTGATCCATATGAGTTGGGGCTCATGGCCTTTGCAAGGCCCCTTTCAGGATTTCATTGGAGCCAGGGCTTCTGCGTTTCTGTGTGCATCTGTGTATAAGCTGTGAAATTACTGTTGATCATCAATCTTTGACTATTAAGTTGTCTCGCTGACTATCTTAGCTAAAGCATTAGTGCTCCTCAGCCAATCAGAGAGCTTGTCTGATATTAGCAGTAGGGCTGTAATCAACCAAAGAAAATGTTGGTCGACTGAAGTCCTGAAACGTTCGACTAAAAATGACGTTGTGGAGAAAAAAAAACGTATGTTACATTAATTAGATGCACACTGTGCTCAGTACTTGGTAGCCTTGTTGTCTGCCTAAATTAATTATAAATAAACATAAAAAACTAATAGGCTATTTGCAGTATATTAAATCGTTTTTGACCTAATTATTTTGCACTGAAATGAGTCTGACACGAGTCTGTCGTCTCTGACAGCGGTGCATCACGTGCACCTGCGCAATATCATAGCCTGTGATTTCTGAAAACAGTACTATGTTGTCAACTAGTGATATCACAAGAACTTTTGAGGAATGTGCAACATAATTTAGAAAATTATTTTTGTCATATGTTATAAGTATAACTGTCAGACACTATCATTTCAGCCGCTCTGCGCAGCTCACACAGAGCGAGGCTGAACATAAGAGCTCAGCTTCGCGGCTGAGACACGAATAGACTTGAAGCTTTTACTCTTAATAAACACAAAAGGCGCGTCCACTTTAATAAATGAGCGCGGCCAAACTGATGAAATGAGCGCGGCAAAAAATCGACCAATCAGAATTTTGGTCGAACCAGACCGTATCGACCAATTAATCGACTAATCGACTGGGACGTTACAGCCCTAATTAGCAGTGCTTCTGATGTGGGGATAGTGTTAATATTAGCCCATGTAATATTGCATTCTTGTCGTGTCTGGCTTCTTATTCTTGCAGGGTTGCATTAGTCCTCTTTTATTAGTATAAATAAGAGTTTCAATATAGTTCTTATTTTATTTTTTAACCTTTGTCACTGTTGATTTATAGCAGTCAGGATTGTTAGGAAGGTCTTTCATACTCTGCTTTTGTTTTTTGTTTTTTTAGCAACAGCTGGAGGAAGAAGCTGCGAAACCCCAGGAGCCAGAGCGCACCATCTCACCTCCACCCAGTGAAGCCAAACACCGCAGCCTTGTCCAGATCATCTATGATGAAAACAGGGTGAGAACAAAAAACACCGAATCTGATTACATATATGCACAGATATATTGCATTAGACAAGTACACATGAATGTTAAACGAACATTGGTGTTCAGAGAAGCTCATCTGTGAACAGAAGCAGGTAAGTCGAACAGCTGTGACAGATCTTAATGAGAGAAACGAGCTGTTAAATGTGTAATGAGGTGTTGCAATCGATTGATGGTGAACTGCATCCCACACACACACACACCATATGACTCAAACACACAGTTCATTGTGTTGAATCACACCACTTCTCCATCTCTGTAGACTTTCTCAAACAGAACCCCTGGATACATTTTAATTCTCATACTGTGCACTATAAATATTGTTAATGTTTTTAATGGCAAAGTACATATTTCTTAATTTTTCTAAAGACAGTACACCAGAATTGGTGTTTTACCATCAGTCCCCCTTCTGTTGCATAGTGTAAACAGTAAAAGATTTGACATTATTCCTTGTCACTTGTCTACAGTACATTACATTACAAGCTTACATACTATATACTATGAATTGTGTGTAATTTGGTATGCAGCCATGGAGAGTAGCTCAGCGTGCTGCATACGGCAGCATCGATGTGTCTGTGTTGCTAGTGGTCCCTCTAGTGGGGAGAGACTAGAGCAAGGTTCCTCAATTAGTTTTCGCCGAGGGCCGAATTCTGCCAACAATACCAAGCCAACTGCCACTGACATATATATATAATTATTATATATATATATTTTTTTTTTTTTTTTTTTTTTTTTTTTTTTTATAAAGTCACAAGATAAATATTCACATATTTTCCCCCAGTAATCTATTTTTGCATTGAGATACAGAAGAACTTTGCCTGTTGAATATTAAAAACAAATGAACAAACTAAAAATTGCTTGGTCAAACTAACACTGAGTGTCCTAACCAGACGTGACGTGATAAAAAAAATATTTTTTCCATGTCATTTTTGTCCTAACCACCCGTGATAGCAGCACGTGACAATAAGCGACCCGGAATTCTATTTTAGTAATGGTTTTTATTTTCTATGATGTCGCAGCAGGAACAACATACATAATATGACAGTGATAATCTCAGGTAATGATTATGTGCTTTATTCAATGTTAAAATTATCTAATGTGAGTTTGAATATTATTTTGCGTGAGGTTTGTAGCCATAGTGAAGGCAACAATAGATATTTTACCTCAGATCTTAAAAATAAATGAAAGCAAACTTGGGCTACGTTAAAACTGTGAACTCACTGCGAACCAACATCCATAACAAAGATGGTCTCACTCACTCAACTTTTCAGTCCATTCACATTTGAATCATCTATTTTCCGTGTCCACTTTTCTTTGCTTCACACTTGCCATGTTTTTGCTGTCACATAGTGTCTACACTGGACAAAGCATTGCAAATCATTTGAACTTTGTGTCAGTAGGCTGTGTCATAAATAGAACGAGTCAGCAGTTTTCTGTCGAGGATTTGTTGTGCAGCGCCGCATCCAGTGTAGACGGCATCGCTGATTATAATAGCTATTATATTTTGTTGCGCCGCTCTGTTTGCATCCAGTGTAGACACGATGTAAGTTAATGTCGCTTTCTGATGCTGCGTTTGAATTTTCATGCCACGTTATTTGAAATTTAGCATGGGCCAAACATTTTTTGCGGGCCGCCTATTGAGGAACCCTGGACTAGAGGATTACAGCAAAGGGTCTTAAACTGAGGCTATTGTGTAGCCTGTATGTCTTATATATATATATATATATATATATATATATATATATATATATATATATTTTTCTAATGGAATATTGACTCCAATTACTTTATATAGCAGATATGTTAAGTTTTGGTTGTGATAATCTGCCAACATCTGTATATAAAGGCACACAAAACATGATGACAGTTATTGAATAATTGGGCCATCTGAGAGTCCACTGCCTTTGTAGCACATTGGTTTGACCTCACACTGAGGTTTGAGTGATCAGATTACTGTCTGTCCTTTTTGAATGCGTCTTGGAGGGCATTTTTAGCACTAAATTAACACTCCTTTTGGAAAGCTTCATGTATCTCCATCATAATTTTATCTGGCTTTTACTGTTCTCTGCCTCAAGTGTATCCAGGTCTGTTCGTTCATTTCCTCTGTCAGGTGGTTCTGGCTTCTGTCCTGCTGTGATCTTTTAATCACACCCACCATCTCTTAATCCATTAAGGCCTCTCATGCTGCGATACTGGCAAAGAGCACTCACGCCTTCCTGTTCTCTTCCAGGAAGTGCTCGATGCTCTCTGAAATCCATGGGATAGAATACAGAAAGTAGTTTTGTTAAAGTGCCGATATCATGCTGATTCATTGTGGGAGAGGAAATTGTCTTATTTTCCTTTGAAGTTTACTTTATATAATGTTAGTCAAGATTCCAGCAGCAAAAAAGGCTTTTGTATGGAAATAGAGATGTTTTAAATCTCCCATGGAAATAAAAGCACTAATTTGGTTAATATGTGTAAATAACCTCTGTTATGATTGGCTTTTATGCATTGGGCTAATCAATAAAACAGCTGATCAATAAAACTGATAATAGTTTGTCCTAACATCAGTCTAGTGTGTGTTAAGCTACAAAAAGTAAGAGCAACTGTGTGTACTTACGTGAGTCAAATGTTGAAAAACACATTAAGGGAGAGCATTGATTTTGAATGGAAATATGCATTTTGACAAAAAATATTTGTTTAACTGATTGATTGATTTAGTTTATATTTTAAAGTAATATTATTATTAGTAGTATTATTACTTATTAGTAAGTTAAAAATTCCAATTAAATATTGTAACTTAAATCTGCTATTCAAATCACAACCCTCAAATATGAAAAAAAAAATTACGAAATAATCAGTTGATTAATCACTTATCAGCAGCCCTACTTATGTGAAATCTACTGATGTAGTTCATATGTCAGGGTGGCTCACGTTGCTGTGTTCTGAATAGATGTTATATAAATGTGGGCGGTCATATTTGTTTGTGCTCATCATAATATGATTTTTCAGTGACTCATTATTTTCTATAATGAATGTGTTTGGCATAGTGAAAGAGCTGGCTTTGCATTGTGAAGGGGAAAAAGTCCTGTTTTCCATGATACGTCCCGTTTAAAATGATGGTGGACTGATTATTGTTTGCCTATTATAGATGAGATTGACAGTTAAAAATTAGCATTTCATCTGGTGATCAGATCTGTTCTATGAAAAAGATGATTTTAGAGTGTGAGCTGCTTGTACTCGGGGCATAATAGTATTTCACACACACACTGTTTGGATAATTGCGTGAAAATGGCTAGTAGATGAATGACTAGTAGAAAGTGCCCTATTTATCCCATCTCAAAATAATGGAATAAAGCCCATCACTGCTCTTAAAGCATTGAGTTTTTTTTTTTTTTTTTTTTTTTTTGTAATGGGAGAGAGAAAGGAAATGTAGTTTTAGGGCTTTCATTTTGTATGTTTATGTGGAAGAGACACACGAAATTGCCAGCCATAAGGTCTCCATTGTTTTTGTTTCTCTTTCTGTTACTCTCTCTCTCTCTCTCTCTCTCTCTTACTCTCTCTCTCTTCTCTCTCTCTCTCTCTCTCTCTCTCTCTCTCTCTCTCTCTCTGCATTTGAGCAAGACAGCACAGAATGTAATAGATTCTTCTTTCTTTATTGCATCTAATTGGATTACCTCCCCAGCCTTCGTTCTCTCTCCCTCTCCCCCTTTCTCTCTCTCTCTCCTCTTTCACAAAGAGTGAGGGGAGAGAGGTAGATGGCAGAGGGCAGCGAGTGTCTTCTGTTGAGAGCTCTATTAATAGTACATCCCTTATACACTGGCTTGCTTATGTGTGTGCGCTAGAGAGAGTGTAAGGTGTGTTGCTGTGGTGATGTGCCACTGACATGTGCGCTGTGTGTTTTTTGTACAGAAAAAGGCAGAGGAGGCTCATCGCATCCTGGAGGGACTTGGACCCCGAGTAGAGCTGGTGAGTCCACATTTCCCCTCGTATTATCCTTCTTTCACACATTGTCCCTCTTTTTTCATCAATCTTCTCTATTAAAAAGAGCTAATGATGCTAATAGACTAAATATATTTTGTATCAGTTCAGCTCATGTTCTTGCACAGTGTTGTTTTCAAAGAGTAATGGGGCCAGGTGACACATCAGCCGATTGTTGATGGTCTTCAGTTTATGTCATCATACCCTGTGACAACATCTCACAATCATGTTTATAATGTTGTTGTTTTTCTTTGCAGTGTTACTCTGAATTTTGTTCACAGTGTTTAACAGGATTTTCTGAAAGCAATGAACTGATTTCATCTTTTTTTGATGTATTGTTTTTTATGTGATTGTGTTATTTGAGGTGTATGAAAACCTACAGCTGTAACATGACCTCCACAGTGTGAAATATGAACTCCTTCAGCCTGTGTGTGTGAGACTACATGCACTGCTGCCTATTTGTTTACAACATGTCTTTGACCTCGTGCAGAGACTTTTGGCGCAACGCCACTCAGAATCCATTTGATTAGAAACCTAACAGGAAGTGACCACCAATGCCTTGATAATCGAGATGATAGAACAGCGCATCTGGTGCCACCTCTTTTATCATACGCTTTGTGAAAGAAGAGATACACTGCCACATGTCCGTTTTCCTCACAGAAAATTCTTTCGCTTGGTATCTCAAACGAGTGTGAGATGCTGATGATAGCAGAAGCTTTTAGATGTGGTGTTGGAGAAGACACTCTCCTCTGTGTTTCTGGGCTTGGCTGAAAAATGGGACGGTAGAAAAAGAGAAGTTCTCCCAAAGCTGGGATGCATTGATGTGACCGCGGTGTGTGTGTGTGAAACTGAACTCCACTGCTTTCATCTGTCTCCCCTACAGCCTTTGTATAACCAGCCGTCTGATACCAAGCAGTACCATGAGAACATCAAGATGTGAGTATACTTCTCTGTATCGCTCTTCTTTTCATCCAAAACCATAAACAACTTTGTCTACTGAGAGACATCGAGATCTGTAGCTTAAACAATTGCAATCATGCTTATTTGCCACCAGTGTTAATTTCGTCAACGAAGACTGCGACGAAAAATATTCGTTAACAAACCTTTTTTCTGTGACTATAGGCCCTTTCGCACCGCAGGAACCTTTTCATAGTACCCGAACTAATTGTGGAACTACCCACTTTTTGGCGTGTTTGCACCGCGGGAACTAGGAACTGTTTTAGTTCCCAGAACTCTGTTTGGAGGAACTAATTAGCTCCTACTTCAGAGGAGGGTCTAAAACAGTTCCATAGGAACTATCGTGACATAAGTGTACGCTGATTGGCTAAACGTGTACGAAAACGCCCTCACCCGCCATGATTTAAAACACCATGTAAACACATACTGTGTAAACATTGCATCAACATTTATAAATGGCATTTACCTGAAGACTTCGTCTAAGCCGTTTTGTGCTATCAGTTTCAATGAAATGTAGCACTGCCAGTTGTCGTTGGAGTTTCTTAGTCCTCCTTTCCGATCTTTCAATCGCTTGACGCATATGTCGAAATTTCATGTCCATTATTGTGAAACCCGCGAGACACAACAAAAACACAGCTCCGATCACAGCGTCCTCCATCCTCCTGTTGTTAACATTTTTCTTCTTTGTTTTCGTTGTTGAACGCCACGTACAAATGACGTCGCTGTCGACTGGCTTAGGTCACTTCTTAGTACCCACTGTCGGTGCAAATGCAACCCTTTAAATGGTACTGGGAAATAGTTCGCGCAAAATCGTCCCAGTACTTTAGTACTGTACTTTTAGTTCTGGAACTAAAGTGGTGCGAAAGGGGCTTAAGACGTGAACTAACGATCCGAAACAATGGCCTCAGCACCTGAAGGGTTAGGGATTGGGTGACTAGATGTCCCGTTTATCCCGGGAGTCACAATTCGTTGTCGATTAACTTAAAGTTAGTGAAGGCGGGATAGGTGGAACCATGCTGATAGAAGCGCTCTCTCTCTCGCGTGCTCCACTTCTTCAGTTCTCAGCGCTCAAATACACATACAGCAGTGAAAATGTCTATTGTGTAAAGTATCTCACGTAAATACAGTCGGTTATGGCTTAAGTGAGCATAAACAGGTGGGTGAAAACTGAATATGTGTCAGTAAGTAGGCCTATTATATGCATCCGCCTTAAATGGACAGCATTCCTAATTAAATACCTATCTGTGTCATTAATGTTAACCAACAAAAGATGTTAAATAAATGTATACATGTTAAGTAAACCTATTGTATCTGAAAAATTACTTTAATGTGTATCTCTACCAAAAAATGAATATTTATTCCAGATTTTTCCAAATTCAATCCTTGTTTCAAATTTCTCATAAGCTTATTGATTTAAAGAGAGAAGGATTAATGACTATTTTTGTTTGAAGACTACATATAAAATGGCTACCAAAATAAATGTTGGTAACTGCAGTTTGACTAAAAGTTGACAAAAATGCAATGACTTTTCGTCGACTAAAACTAGACTAAAAGTATGAAAGACTCAAATGACTAAAATGCGACTAAGACTATTAAGCATTTTCGTCTCAAGATAAAGACTAAGACTAAATCAAAAATGCCTGCCAAAATTAATACTGTTTGCCACCTTCATTACTGCAGCGTTTATAATGAATATGTGACATTGTTGTACTTCGGAACTCACTGGTGCTCATGGAGCATGGGACCATTGAACAGATTTTTTTTTATGCCTTATAGGCCTTGAACAGTGAAATACACTTATGTGTCAAAATGCTTGTCTTTGCAAGTATCCTCATAAACACAAACAAATGTGTAACAGTATATTGCAGCTGGGCAGCTCTTAAAGTGACAGCAGTCTAATATTCCTGCTGTCTGTCATTCATGTTAAACAATAAAAGAGAGAAAACTGCTCACTGCTCTTGACTAAATCACTTTTGTAACATTAATAAGAAGAAATATATATTTAATTTACACAGTGACGAATATGCAGCGACTTTATACATTTGATTACTTTATACATTGCATGTGATAGTTCTTATTTATTTGTTCTACTGTAATTTTTTGTCTTTGTCTTCAGTGTGCTTGTTTTTTTTTATATATAATCTTTTTTTTATTTAGGCTAGTATTAGTTTTTGGTGACACTACTGACAAGAATTATGAAATTTCTATGGTAACAAAAGATTTGATATCATAAAGCAAAAATAACTATATGGTTATATATGTGACCCTGGATCACAAAACCAGTCTTAAGTGCCAATTTTTCAAAATTGAGATTTATACATAATCTGAAAGCTGGATAAATAAGCTTTCCATTGATATATGGTTTGTTAGGATCGGACAAAATTTGGCAGAGATCTAACTATTTGAAAATCTGGAATCTGAGGGTGCATAAAATCAAAATACTGAGAAAATCGCCTTTAAAGTTGTCCAAATTAAGTTCTTAGCAATGCATTTTACTAGTTTTGATACATTTATGGTAAGAAATGTACAAAATATCTTAATGGAACATAATGCAACTGAAGACTCTTTTGACCATTATTGAACTGTTATGATTGCACAGATAATCAAAAATTATATAAATGAAATCATTATATACACCTGGGTTCGGTGTGAGCTGCACTTCATTGACAGTGGATCTGCATTTGCAGATGTGATCATGCCTTTATTTATTGTGGTTAATAAATCCCTTACTTCTACTCTTTCTGTGGTCTTTTGGGTCTTTAGAATATGTATTTCAGCTGTTCTTTGATCACACACAATTGAGGGTTGTGTTCTCAGGAGTCCTTTATCAACCTGAGCAGCACCAGTGGGAAATGTTTGTGTAATAGTTGATGTGTGGGTAGATCATGGGCGTTGAGCTGCATTCTAGGTTCCAGTGCGTCTCGCACAGCAGCTAATCCTGCAGGCCATCTGCTGTGTAATGCAGTGCCACCTCTGCACCTACACACTTAATCTCACTCGCACAAGTACAAACACAAACCAATGACTCAAAGAGATCCTGCCAAGTGCACCAGTGTCTAATCAAATGCACATGATGCCAGGCCGATTTCCCTCAACATGTAGGCATAAATACGCCGTGTGCAAAGTGCTGGGAGATAAACACACCCTTGTGTAGGATTTATTAACACAAGAAGTGAGTAGATTAATGAATCTGAGAAATGAATGTTCAGAGTGTGCAGTGAGAGAATTAAAGATGATTACTAATCTGACCTGTATTGCTGGCTGGATAACTCTCTCGTAAACACACCAATAAACAAACATTTAACTTTAGCTATATTGTCTTAAATTTGTTACATTTTTAGTGGTTCTTAGGTATGCTGCTAGTGCTGTTCCTTTTCCAAGTGATCAGACGTCTTCCACTCTTTCCAAAAAAGACTTTGCATTGAAGGAGGGACCTATCTAGGGTCCTAGACCTATCTAGGGTCCTAGACCTATGCAAAATATGATTGCCTTTGCTTTCTGTCGCACAAAGCTCACTGATGCTTACACTTGGACTCTCTTGTATAAGCAAATATTGATGAGCTGAAGTTTAGAGGTTGCATTTTATGTTGCTTAATGATTATGTATTCCCTTTTTGCAGAAATCAGGCAATGAGGAAGAAGCTCATTCTGTATTTCAAAAGAAGAAATCATGCTCGCAAACAGTGGGTAAGTGATTAGCATTCAAATACACGCATAGAAACACACAGCAGGATGCCACTGTTGCTGCTCGCTGTACCTGAATATTGGGTACATTTGTTTGTTCAGTACTAGGACAACAAGAATAGCCTTCCGTAGGATCCCAGTAAAGATCTAAATGTTAGGAAAGAGTGGTTAGATTGTAGTTATTGAATAATGGGGTGGTTAAAAACTAGATTTGAACTGTTAGCTTTTAGTAATTACTTTCATTCTAATATTTCCTCTCTTGATGCATACGCTTTCTAGACTTTGATATTCACCCTTTATGTTCTGACTTGTGTGTTCAGGAACAGAAATTCTGCCAGCGCTACGACCAGCTAATGGAGGCCTGGGAGAAGAAAGTTGAGCGCATCGAGAATAACCCACGCCGCAGAGCCAAAGAGAGCAAAGTGCGGGAGTATTACGAAAAACAGTTTCCTGAGATCCGCAAACAGAGGGAGCTGCAGGAGCGCATGCAGAAGTGAGTTGTGAGCTTTGGAGACATTTGCATGGTTATGTGTGGTTTCATAAGTGTACTTATATCTATATTTATATGTGTTTCTCTACAGTAGAGTGGCTCAGCGAGGTGGGGGTTTGGCCTCAGCAGCCCGCAGCGAACATGAGGTTTCTGAGATCATCGATGGCATCTCAGAGCAAGAGGTAGGGGTGCAGCTGGCATAAATGCATGGTTTCCTGCACTGCTTTTCAGTGCCAAATCTACAGAACCATAGAAGAATACATTTAACCATAGTTGTGAGCTTGCAGTTTGAATTTGAGGAGATTAAAAAAAAACACTGTACCGTGAATTAATGTCGAGACACATCTCTTCTTATTGTGTTGTGCATTCAAAACAGTAATCTAATTCATGAACGATTAACTCACATACTGTAAACTTTTAATGAATCACAAGTTAGCCATCTGAAATAATCTAAATCATTCACTGAATGAACTTAGTGAGAATTTGGTGAATGAAGCAAAAACTGTTGTTCATACGACAACAAATAGTTACAGATATGCCTTTGCAGCATTTTTTTGGCTAATAAAATATTAGTCAAATCATATACAGTATTATACACTACCTTTTAAATATTTCGAGTTAGTAATTTTTTTTTTTTTTTTTTTTTTTAAGAAATCATTTTATTTAGCATGGATGCATTAAATTAAGTGACAGCAAACAAATTATATTACAAAATACTTCTATCAAATAAAAAAAAAACAAATGCATCCTTGCTGAGCATAAGAGACTTCTTCAAAAACATTGTAAATGTCTCCCCAAAACATGGACAGTAGTGTATATGTTACCAAAACTGCAGTAAAGGTTCTGGAGAAAACGTTGCTAGACTCAATAGACAAGCATACTCGTGAATGTAAAAGGATTATGTGTCTGTCTGGAAAAAGTGCACAAATATCAAAGTGGCTTCACAACTAAAGGTCTCTTACACAACAAGTAGGGTTTTGTGGCTGATGCACTTCCTAAACACAGACATAAGATTCAGTGGCCACATATTTGCTGACTGTCTCTGTCTTGCTTTTGGCATTACTGTTTCTCGGTTTCTTGTCGCATATTTATTTTCATTTCATTTTTGTGACTGTATCTTCCCCTCTCTCACTCTCTCTCTTTCACTGCAGAACTCAGAGAAGCAGATGCGTCAGTTAGCTGTGATTCCTCCCATGCTGTTTGATGCCGAGCAGCAGAGGATAAAGTTCATCAACATGAACGGGCTGATAAACGATCCTATGAAGGTCTACAAAGACAGACAGGTCATGAACATGTGGAGTGAACAGGAGAAGGACACTTTTCGTGAGAAGTACGTTCTGTCTTCTTTGCATTGATGTGCATGTTGATTTTGCTTGAAGGATTGAGGAATGATGAAGTCGGTACTGGAATGTGTCAGCGTGTGGTTTAGCAACTCTCTCCTGGTTTTAGAGAGCTCAGCAGTTTGTGTGCATGTGGTCATGTTTGATAGTTGGCTAGTGGTGCAGCACTAGGTGAAACGTGAACATCTCTGTGCTGATGCTGATGTAAGCACGGCTGCTTGAGCAGACGCCTCCAGTCCTCTGCAGGCAAACTAAAAAGATCATTCAACTGAAATAAACATGCAGTACAGTTTTAGAATGACCACAGGCTTTTAAGCTTAAAAAAGTGCTGTGAGGCAAACATTTTGGACTCAGGATCATAATAAATGATCCTGAGCACAAAATTTAAGATGACAAGAACAAAATGTAACGCATTTTCGCAGACGAAAAAGGTGCAGCGATGTATGAAGCACATCTCTCACAAAAGTCACTTTTAAACCAAGCAGCTTTCTATTGGTCAACATAGCAAATCATCTCATGAAATTCCCAGCTGCATAGATTCCTGGATTTTGCCCGCGAATACATTAGAGGGTTGAAATGATTAATTAGTGCTTCTCTGATGACATATTTTGATTGATTGTGTCAGCATCGGTTTTGTGCACCTAATGTGGATAAGTCGCAACAGGTAACTCTGTCAGCTGTGTGAACGCACTTAACTTTAACCAAAAAGGATGCTAGAGAGAATATGTTCAGCTGGCTTGTTGCCCAAGAAATTGACTATGACTGGTTTACCACCTCTAAACACAACACCACCTCTAAACACAACCCAGTTGCTGAAATTTAATTACCAGACCTTTACTTTTGTTTTAGGCTAAATAAAAGCTGTTTTGGTGTTTTGCTAAAAAAGAAATACATTTCAGTGCAGCAGTACTAATCTGTGTCATATTTGGTTTGAGAGGGGCAAAGGCTCTGCAAAGTTCTGGATCATGATGCAGAGGTCAGCAGCAAAAGGAAGTGAGAGAGAGATCTAGTCTAGTCTAGTCTAGTTCTTAAGCATAAGTCAATGAGGAACCTTACCAGAGGAATCAACGCACTCATCACCTTCGCAAAAGTCACCTAAAGATGATCATACAGCATTTGAAGGTTGTGTTTGCTCTGTATCACAGCTCTTCTTCTCCCTCACTGCAGGTTTATCCAGCACCCAAAAAACTTTGCCCTGATAGCCTCCTTTCTGGAGAGAAAGGTACACCTGCGTCTTTATTAATACCATCCTCTTCATCTCATTGTTTGCACTGCAGGCAGTGTGCATGAATATGATCAGAGTGTATGAGCAGAACGAGTAAGTTTTGAAGTGCTCTCTGTGTGTGTGTGTGTGTGTGTGTGTGTGTCCACTCACAGACGGTGGCTGAGTGTGTCCTGTTCTACTACCTGACTAAGAAGAATGAGAACTACAAGAACATTGTTCGCAGGAGCTACCGTCGCCGAGGCAGGAGCCAGGTGAGTGTGAGTCTACATCTCCCAGCATGCCCTTTGACACTTTAATGCTCCATTTCATTCAAAGTTAGGTGCAAGATATTGGAAAATTATGTATAAAGAAACAAAAAGCCAATGCTAGAATTTGTTTTTGAGGTGTGTGATTATCAACGGAAAAGATCATTTAAGATATTTTATGCATTGTAAACAGGTATATTATTGTGTTTTTTGTTTAAAGTCCTGCCATTTTTGCATGATGTCACAAACCTCTCTGCAAAACCAATTGTGGACTTCTGTGAGAGTGTTGAAATTGAAAGTCTTGCATCAAGTGGTGTCTTATTGCACTTTCCAATTTGAAAGCTGGAATTACGACTCTCCGAGTTGAATGGAACGCAGCATAAGCCCTGAAAACTTCAAGCATGTTGACAATGGCATTATGCTGCTGTATATTAAATAATATAAACATTTATTATTTGCTTGCAGATTTGTCCCCTCATTTACAGCAAGTACCTCATGATTATAGTGTTTATAGTGGCAGTGTGAATTCGGCTTGTCTTTTTAATGAGAGCGTGTTATTAAAAATAAATCAGCATGATTCTAATGAGTATCACAGGCGCACACCTCAAAGTGAGCTCAAACCATATGAAGTAATTATCTAGCTCTGTGCCCCGTTGGAGTCCGCAGTGATTCTCTCCTGATCTTACACACTCATTAATTTCTGTATGTGTGTGTGAGGGCGGTCACGCACAGAGAGAGAGTCAGGGAACTGTTGCATCGTGAGTGTATGAAATGTTTGTGTTTTGTTTTAAAGCAGGAGAGCACGAGGTGAACTTGTTAGAAAGAGAGCTCTGTGTGTGTGTGTGTGTGTGTGTGTGCGCTGCCTGCAATAATAGCAGGCTCAATAAAAGCTGATAGAATAATGAGCCCACAGCCCAAACACATTTGTTTTACTGGTCTTCTGCTGCTGGAGCGGTTCTGCTCAGGTCATTAAATATCGCCTGATCTTAATGGGCTCGCATTAAAACGCTCTCAGCCAGTGCCACAAACACAGAAATCGAGGGATACGGTGGGATGAGCCTGATGGGTGAAAGAAAGCATGAACAAAAGGGAGACAGAAAAACAGAAAGCGAGTTACTGTTTGGATGAGTGCGTCTGTATATGTGTGTTTAACTGTGCATGAATAACTGAGTGTGTGTGCATGCAGCGCTGTAATGAGGGATGTGGCCAGCTGACATGATGTCTAATTTTACCGTTTTCAGAGAAGAAAAAAACATTATTTTTTGTCTTATTTTGGAATCAATTGGCTAGCATGGAAGAATAATTTTGCTCAAATTTATCTGTTCAAATTTCAAGTGAATTGTCCTGTATTGTGACTATCCTCATATGTGTGTGCGTAAGGTTATACGAGGTGCCGTCTGTCAAACTGAAAAGCTCTGAGGCAGAATGGGAGCATGGTGATGTTGAGATTCCTGCACTTTCACTTCATTGATCTGTCCGTCTTCAGTCCCCTCAGATTCTGTCTCTGTCCCCTCCCCCTTCATCTTTCTGTCATCCATTTCTCCCTCTTGTAGTAGCTGTAGTGGAGCATACTCTCTTTCCTGACAAAAATAGATTGTTTATGGTGCCTCATAATTCAAAATGGAATTCTTATGTGAAGGAAAACCCAGATACATAGAAGTGAGGCCTGGGTGTTAGGACCACTACCTGTGTTTACTATTCTTACAAAGACATTTATAGAACGATGTCCTGGTTCTAGAAAGTTTCTTTTTTTGGGGGGTGGGGCATCATAGATGAACTTGAGCTTGCGTGTGCATTTTTGACAATTTGATCAGGATGTCAGTAATTTTTTAGATGATTTGAATTAGATTTTTGATGTTTTAATTGTCTGTTTTTTGATTGGCTGCATTCACAGAATAACCAACAGGCACAGCAACAGGTGAACCGCAACAACCAGGAAGAGAAAGACGACAAGGAGAAAGAGAAGGAGGTAGACCGTGAGGAGGACAAAGCAGAGGGAGATGAGAAAGAGGACGGCATGAAGTAAGTATCTTTCTCTTTTACTCGCCTTCTCTCCCTCTCATCTCACACCCATCCATCGGCTGTTTTTTCCTTGCATTTTCTCGCATCAAATCCTTTGAACCTGTGGCCTTACAGCTTGTTTTTCTCTGTGATTCAGCTTAAACAGCAAAGGCACAGTTATATAACCGGCAGGTGGAAAAAGCATTCTGCTGACTTGCCACTCAATGCTAGTGCTAAAGTCCTCAGATTCAGAGCTCTTTTAAGCAGTTTGGGTTTTACAGACTATAGGATAGAACTGTGCTCATGAGACCAAAATTTGAGTTGTCCATACCAGATTTTTTTTTTTTTTTCGCCAAATCACTCATTTCATTTCATTGCAACAGTTAAAATAATCAAAAAAGTAAACAGTTTTACAAAAAAAGTTAAAGATACTGAATGTAAAAATGTGTATATATATATATATATATATATATATATATAAAAAAAAAAGAATATTCATTAAAATTTTATAAAATATATTTTATTTTTTAGTTTATATACACGCTTAAATTAAATTCATATTAAAATTCTAAATCCCAAAAAAGACTGGGTTTCTCTTCTTCTAATTTGATTAATATTAACAGTATAATAGACTGGTCCAAGTAGAAACACAGCATTCTAGTTTTCACTGAACAATGGCTTTGCACAGATGCTGGTTCTGAATCATTTCAGCCTAATTTATTGAGCTGTTCGTTTCTGAACACTAGTTCACTCGCAGGTGCACACTATATTGAAATACTCTAGGGAAGTACAGGTAACAATGTATTAATCTAAACTAAACCTGTGCAGTCAGCAGTACTGCAGGGTGTGATTAGAGCACATTAGCACTGGCCCGAATACACAGGCCTCAGCATACACCACAGCATGCCAGCTATACATTAAATGAGTGCATTAAGCCGAGTCTGTGCATTTCTCGGACCTCTCCCCCATGATTCTCACAACCTGCGGGCACAGCTGCTGCTGCTCCTATATTTAGTACTTTATCTGCAAGATGGATAATGTGCAGGTAAGATAAATGAGGGTCTGCTCATCCCACAGCCACTTCCTGACACTGTGCTGTACAGCTGAAGGGGAATGCACTAGCTAGTGAGCAAGCATTTGCATAGTGTGTTCACTTTCATGTAGGGCTTTTTTGGGTTGTGTGTGTTATCTGTTAACAGTTCAAAAAGTTATTTTATTATATCTTACAAATGTTTTTTCTTAAAAGAATGCTCTGATTTTAGAAATTTTGACTGTTACGCTCTGTGTGTCTAACTGTCTATCTATTTGATAATCAAACATGATGTATGAGTAATTTTGCTGCGATAAGAGCATGATTCGACTATGATAATGGTATATATTTTTTTTCTCGCAGAGATGACACCTCTGGTGAGGATGGGGAGGAGAAAGAGCCTCCTGTAACCGCTAAAGGCCGCCGCACCGCAAACAGCCGTGGTCACCGGAAAGGACGAGTCACTCGCTCTATGACCAACGAGCAGGAAGAGAACACTTCACCGCTAAGCAGTGAGCTGGGTTAGTACACACTTGCATACCATTGACTTTTTCCATGGGTCTCTGAGGTCACATGTGTGCAAATGAGTTCTTTGTTTTGCTCTGCAAATTAACCGTGCACAACCTTTTATTGTATAACAGTGTTTCACTTGTAGTTTTATAGCTTCCCTTTTCCGTTTTCCCTAAATGTGAGGACATTTTAACAGCAATATCAACAGAACGAGAATGATCCTAATAATGAAATGCTGTACAAGTACTTCGATGGTTGAGTAGAAACCATCTGTCCCCCGAGTGTCACAGCGTTTTACAATGAGAAGGCATTTCAATTTCTGAAATGCACTTTTTCATGATTTTTAGAGCTTATCAAGCTTAGCTAAGAGTGTTCTTTAACTTTCGTTGATTGTGCTTCAGTTAAAAACATCCCCTATACTTCAGCATGAGGGTCAAAACAGCGCCTGTGACAGCTCTTGGACTTTTACTAATGTCACAAGAGCTTGAGTCATTTTCATAAGTCTCTTCACCATGAGTTTCTGCCTTTGCCTGTTTGTGCTTTTAGTTTGGTTTTGTTTTAAGTGATTTAAAGTATGGATATGAATTTGCAACCTTTATTTTGAGTCGACTTCCTCTTGCATTTTACTTATTGATTGGTTGATTTGATTGCATTATTTGTTTAAAAAAACATTATTTTATACCGGTCAAATATGTCAGATTTAATTGCTTATTGAAATAGTTTATTGAAACAGTTTTGGAGATTTTGATCTCTCCCCATTCATGTAAATGGAAGCTGCACTTAGAACGTAAACCGAAAACAGCAACCTGGGTTGTTTACCAAGATGGTCGCTGAATTGCATTATAGAGACTTCTGTAATATTTCACATTAGATGACATTCTTCTTTTCTGTACATTTTAGCCAATCTGGAGATGAATGAAAGTTCTCGCTGGACTGAAGAGGAGATGGAGACTGCAAAGAAAGGTCAGAACCCATGTTTGGTGTTTTGTCACTACTGCATTTATTGAATAGAGAATATTCTCACAGTATAGAGCCATTGGCACACACACAATTAAGAAAACCTTACAAAACACATTAGTAAGTGTGTGTTTTTATTTTTTAATTATTGTTTAGGTGGCCTGGATCAAAATATAGTTTTAAAGACAATAATGTTTTCAGAAAAGGTCATAATGGGCTCTTTGTTTGTCTTGATTGATGTTGACCGTTAGGATTTCCCTGTGTTCAGTTAACTAGATGTAGCTGTGCCTGATAAGACCTGTAACACTTAGCCTAGCAACTCCGCAAACATTTACATGAGCAGTAGATCACACACTGTGCTCTTGGCCTCGTTTCACACACATGCACTTTGTGATACACCCAATAATGTGTCTATATGTGTGAGCTGCGTCTTTATATGACAGCTGGACATTCGGAACGTGTCATTTACTCATGGTTTAATAACAAGAGCTTCATTAACGGACCTTCAAAACTTCATGTGGGATTATATTTGCGGAAAACAGAAAGTTTGAGTAAAGAGCAAAGGTCTAATCTTCTTTCTTGTACGTGTCAGTGTTTGGTCTGTAATGTAGACTGTTAGTGTGTTAAACGGACGCTCTGCTGACCTACTTCAGATGAGCTGCTTCCACGTCGCTCTGTTAACAGCTCTCTGTCTCTCTGGCACCGGCACATCACATCTGATCCATCAGGCTGCCTGCTCCACACCACTCACAGGATCTGCAACTTAATAACATTTCATTAATGATAAAGTCCCCTGGGCCTAATCAAGTTTGTTGTTTACAATAAATACCATGCCAGCAAGTATCAGTTTATATAATGTTTTAGATTTTATAGATCTTCACATTTATTTTGAAGAGCGCTCTTTTGAAATGAGGATTTGGTGTTAATGCATGATGATTAATTTGCAAAAACAGCTCATTCAGAAGTTGTCACAATATTGCAACACAGTACACTACAACCCTGGGCAAGTTAACACATGATTTTTTTTTACATTTCATGCCTATTTTCTGTTCAGTAACTTAAAAGCAGTTAGTGATTTCTCATGCAGTCTTAAAGGTCATCTGCATAGAAGACTGTTTAATTTTAGTTCAGAGGTGGTGTAAAAACACTTAAAAATTATTATACACACACATTTTCATTCATTAATGTATACATTAAAATAAAATATTGTGGTGCTAGAACCCTATTTTTTATGTCTATTCATTCATTAAATTCTGCAAGAACCTTTATTTATTTTTTTCATTTATAGATTTAAAGAAATGATTTTAATGCATAAACCCCTTTTATGTAACTTAGTCATTTATTAATATTTCTTTATTCATTCATATAATTTTCCCAACTTGCATTTTTTATCTGGTTAAGTGTACCATCAAAGCCAAGCCTAGACTGCAATCTTTCCCAACGCTGCTATTTACCTTAGTGTGCCTGCTTTGTCTTTGTCTTACTATTACTCTGTTCCAAAATATACTGCCACCCCTCACCCCTCACCCCATGACCCTCTTAACACCAGCCGGTTACCTCGCCTGTGCTTTTTAAATCCGCTTACAGCTGTCTATGCTAATGTGTTTATCTGTGATCATTTTTAAAGCGGGAGAGGGAGACAACAGTAATATATGTTAATGGCACCTGGCCGTCTCGCTGCATTCCTACACACAGAGAGAGAGAGAGCTGCTCTGCTCTGTGACTAATGCATGCTGGCCCAGCCTTTTAAAGGCAGGGTGGCCTCGCTTGTGTTCACGTCTCTCAGTAAATGAGGGGAAGTGTGTGTGTATGTGGCCGTGGGGGCACTTGATGGCAGGATAAAGGCCTGTGTAACATATAACTCAGAGCTACTGCACACAGCTCTCCTACAGTGTTCTTTTTAAATGCGTTTCTTAGAGGCAGGAGCTGCAGACCGATGTGTGTGCATATGAACATTTTCTTAGCTCTAGTAAATGCTGGTAAATGTGTGACATTTGTACTCATTTTTTGTGTGTTTAAGCACCACTCTGAAAAACACACCCTGCCACATACACACTGCAGGTTTGAGAGTAACAACTGTATTTAAATAAACATGAGCAAGTCGCTTCAGTTGTCACTCCTGTGAATAAGTGAAGTCAGTGTGAACAGAACAAGATTCAGCTCTCTGAAGAGGAGTGACAACCGAATTTAGCTGCAGTGTAAGCATCCTTTCTTTTTCCAACTGTCTTTGTTTTTGTGTTGTTTGTTTCTTTTTTTCTGTTTCTCTTTGTCTTTTGGTCTCTCACTCTTTTTTTCTTTCTGTCTCTCGCATTGCTTTCTGTCTGTTTCTTTCGTTCTCAATCTGTCTTTATTCCTGTTAAGGTTGTCTTTCTTTTTATCTTTTTCTGTTGTTTGTTCTTTCTTTCTCTTTCTTTCATTCTGTCTTTGTCTTCCATTTCTTTGTTTTTGTCTCCATTTTTGTCTTTCCGTTTTTCTTATTTCTGTCTTCTGCTAGATTTTTCTTTTTATCGATCTGTTTTTATTTGTCATTCTTTTCTTTATTTATTTCTCTCTCTTGTTTGTTTTCTTTTTATCTGTCTTTTGAATTTGTCTTTTTCTGTTTTTCTAGCTGTCTTTTTTTTCTTTCTGTCTCCGTCTTTCAGTTTCTTTCTTTCTTTCTTTCTGTAACATTGAGTGAGTGGTTAGATTCAGTTGTTGGAGTGCAGAGAGAAAGGAAGTGGCTGAATTGTGGGTTGGCACGAATTAGAGGATTTGGCAAGCCTCCCTGTTTCTCCCTCTCTCACACTGTTGTTAAGGACTGTGTGTAGAGGTCACATTGAAGAAGAAAAGCAGGTCAGTTAGGAGGAATTGCTTTCTCTCTGCTTTCTCATGATATCAACATCAAACCTCTCAAATCTCTCTCTTTCTCTTTATTTCTGCCACAATCTCTTGCTCTCATTGTCTGTTTGTTTTTGTGTGTTTGAGCGTAGATGTGTTTTGGCACAGATAATATGCATTAGAGAGCGCAGAAGAGAGAGAATGATAGAAGAGATCAGATGAGGTTGTGAAGGGAGGGAGGGAGGACGGGCATTAGGGAGGTGGAGTCACTGCATCTCAGCTTCACTTTGCTGTTAAAGTCCAGCCAAGCGGCAGCCAGTGAAGAGGAGTGGAAAAAAACTGTGGCCTTGAGACAGAAAGAGAGAGAGGGCTGGCGAGAGAAAGCGCGTGAGTTTGATAAATAGAGAGAGAGAGAGAAGGAGAAGAAAAAGAGAAGGGCCGCTCGGTTTAGAGAGAGTCAGAGAAACGACAGCGCAACTATCAGAGGAAGAATGGGGAGCTCATTTCCCTCTCAAACACCACTCCCTTTTTCTCTCTTCTACTTTCTTGCTCTTCCTCATGCTGTTCTGGAGCTCCAAGAGCCTCTGCTGTGCATTTCCATGGAAATCATGTGAGTGAAGAAGAAAAGACTGATGGAGTAATAGAGAAGAGAGGAAGAGTGGATCAGAGGGCCGCATATTTTCTTTATGCAACTCCCTGATTGGATGATCCACAGTGGGCCAATGCTGAGGATTTCAATTGGATGTAGCATTGGTACATGCTCTTGAATTACCAAAGCTGATTGGACAGCATTGTCTTATTGGAGTACTCTTAACATTTGGAGGTACTGGACAAAATGCAATGTTTTGAAATTGAAGATGAATGAAACCTGCATTTCAGGAAGTTCAGGACAGTGTTTGACCCTTCACTGGATTTAACCGCTACTTTGCCATTTGTTGGATTGGGCAAGAATGGAGTTTCCTTGACTTTTGACCTGTTATATAGAAGTTCTTCTGGGTAATTGTGTATGTGTACATTGCTAAGAAGGCTTTTATTTAAGCAGCCTTTGCACTGCAGTGTCTGTGTGTGTTTGCCATGTTACATAGATTAGGATGTGCGTGCGTTTCTGACAAACAACTGGAAGTTTGAAGAATAAACAGACAGAAACAAGGATCAGAGATGGTGAGGATAAGCATACAAATCAGACTTCAAATGATTTCTTGCTTTGCTTGTTTGTATCTCACTAAGGGCATTTTTTTGCACTTACACTCTTCATTTTATCTCTCCATCTCTTTCTCTCCATCCCTGTGCAATCTACACTGACTGTCTTGTAGCTTTGATGTGGTGGGCAGCAGTGCTTTATTGTGGTCACTTGCGATATAAATCAAAGCAGCTATTTAGACTGGACAAGATAGGTTCCTAATGTGAAGCTAAGCAGCACACAACGACTTGGCTGATGTCTGCTGAGCGTTAGCTTGGTGTTAAATGATTGAAAACAGTTCATGTCAGGCTGTTGCCCCACTTTCCTTCTTCAGATGGCAAGCGGCAACACATGATCTTTGACCCTTTATTGAGATTTTTCTTAATGACGACGCGAGGCTGGGCAAATGGGAATGCTCGAGGCTTCCGTTACCCAGCGCACAGGGATTTTGTGTGTGAGTGTTGAAAGATTGTCTGTTAGGCAGTGTGTAATATAAATCTTATATAAACTGTAACAGCCTTGGTGCTGCCCTATTTTGAGTGCATGTGACTTAGTGGGACACCAGGTAGGGAGAGAAAAATGAGACCTACAAATACACTACTGTTAAAAAGTTTGGGACCAAGGATGCATTGATTTTGATTTTCAAACACTTGTTTTCTATTTGAATCTATTTAAAAATGCAGTTGCAGTTAATCGGTCTGGCCATTATAGTGGTCTCCTCATCATTTCCCATTCTCTGTATCAATAAAGGGACATTTTAGTTGTGTCATGCAGATGATGACGCTGTCTCTCGTGCGTTGAAATAACTGTGACGATAGTTACGCTATCACTCATAGTTCTGTTCCTGTTTCTACGTTAGTAAAGTGAGAATGTTCCTTCTCTTACTTTCATAGGTCTGCTCCAGTATGGCAGAAATTGGTCTGCTATTGCCAAGATGGTGGGCTCCAAAACAGTCTCCCAGTGCAAGAACTTCTACTTTAACTACAAGAAGAGACAGAAACTGGATGAGATTCTGCAACAGCATAAAATAAAATCGGTCAGTACTTGGAGAGTAGGGGTTGAATTATTTATAATCGTCAGTAGTATTGGTTTCATGTTGTTGTTGTTTTTGTGCTTGTGTTCGTTGTAGGAGAAAGAGCGTAAGGCCAGACGTAAAGGTAAAGCTCTTCAGAACGAAGAGGCCAGTGCTCCATCTGCTGCAGAGGAAGAGGAGATGGAGGGATCGGGAGTCAGCGGCAATGAGGAGGAGGCTCAGGAGGACGGAGAGGGTATAGACGCAAACACTTGATTCTTGCACACTCACACAGCCACATCATCATGCAGTAATTATTACACAAAGACTAATGTCCATTTAAACACAGTCATTTGTTGCACATTACTCATTGACGTGTGTAATGGAAGTAATGAAGCTCAGAGTTGAGATCTGAGAAACAAATGAACAGTTTGGTAATTATGTTATCAGCCGTAGCTATGAAACAATTCACACTGAAACCAAACACCTCTGAGGTTTTGTGGTTGCCGGGAAGTCCCACAGCAGCTCGAATCAAACGGCAGAGTGCTTTTCTCAGAATATCAGGAACACGTGGCTTAGACTCACCTATGACCTCACCCGTGATACAACCCTGACCTACTTTTGTCAAGTTCTCAGAAAGAGGCGACGCTCTCTGCGCAAGCATGAATTGCTTTTCCAGGAGAGCGGCGTTTTGTGAAGTGGTTGTGTTATAGCAGAGCGTTCAAACTGTCTAGGTGTCAAAGTGTGTGTCGTGCGGTGGACGTCGTACTTCCACAAGAGCGCCAGGCAGCTGTGAAACAAATGCTTTGTGCTGTGTGTTTGGCAATCAGGTGTGGCTTGCCGATAAATGGCTTTGGTAAGCTTTCATAAAGCCATATTTATCAGGTCAAAGCTTGTGAAAGAAAGCCAGCAAGGGAAGTGCTTATTATGTTATGGTTATTGTGTAAGTACATCCAGCTGGGAGAGCACACTCAACGGCTGGGGTTTGTTATGCCAGTGGGAAAATGAGGCTTATCATAATCCCCTGCTGTGTATTTACTAGTTACGTTTACTTTTTGATTTGACAAAGGACATGTTAGATTTAGATAAGAGTGATTCTTCGTTGAGGAGCTTTTCTGTGGCCCTGGATGATTTTAAAATGAAACCATTTTGAAAACGTTTTTCAAAGCAATCGTTCAGTTTTAAAGGACAAGCTATATTAGCTTTTGTTGTTTATGGTATCTGTTTAATGGCTTTTTTCTACTTTTTCAAGAGTGAAGAAATCTTACATTTTTCAGAATTTCACCATTTTGGGATTTTAACTTCCTCTTCATAATTGATTAAATAAATTAACGTTAGGTGACTCCTTTGTAGGGATGGGTACCGAGAACCTGTATTTTTTTTTGGACTGGTACGTAATTGGGTCAATACCAGACTACTGATAAGCTTCAGGACAAACGGTACTGTTATCGATACTTGCGTTGTTTTATCTCTGTATACTTCAATCTTCAATGTTAATGGCGAATTAGAAGCTGCTGCTTGTCATTTTCCTTCACTGAATGATTTTAATTCGCGTGCTGCTCAGACGTGCGCTTATTCAGAACGCGTTATAACTGAAGCCTGCGTAATCTAAAAGGCTGGTCAAACAGCACATGATTACTTAGTTATCTTAGTTATCGTCTGATTGCGCTAATATGGTCAAAAACACACAAGGTTTACATATAAACAGTTATGTCTAAAGTGAAAGTAAACAGCTGAGGGAGAAACGGATGTGTGCTCTTAAAGGGACAGAACTAAACATGCTGCCAATTGTCATTAAAGGGATAGTTCGCCCAAAAATTAATATTCTGTCATTATTTACTCACTGTCATGTTGTACCAAACCTGTATTAATTTTTATTCTTGTGCTGAATACAAAAGAAGATATTTTGAAGAATGTGGGTATCCAAACAGTTGCTGGTCCCCACTGACTTTGATAGTAAAAAACAAAAACCAAAAAAAAAAACATGGAAGTCACTGAGGACCAGCAACTGTTTGGTTTCTCACATTCTTCAAAATAACTTATGTTCAACAGAAGAAAGAAACTCATTCAGGTTTTAAACAACTTGAGAGTGAGTAAATGATGACACAGTTTTCATTTATGGGTGAACTATTCCTTTAATGTTAATAAAATAGAACACAAAGAGAAAAATAACTCACTGCTCCTGACTAAAGAACTTTAATACAGTTGCTAAAGTTTTTTTTATTTCTTATTTTTTTAAGTACCGTATCGATAAGCAGTATTGGTATCAGTATCGATAAAATGTAAACGATGCCCATCCCTGCTCCTTTGTACTTTCATTTGCCTAAAAATCATATTGTTATTGAAAGTGGTCTTTGGTTCTTATAAGTGTAATTTATAGTTTTTCTTAATATATCGAAGAATCTCTTTTTTTTTTTTTTAATCACTGTCCCAATACTTTAAAAACAATTGCTTTTCTTTTAAGTTAACTGACAGCTAGGTAGCTTGCGTTAAATGTTTGATTTATAATCAAACACAATTTACTATATATCACCATCACATACACTGCTGTTCAAAGCTTTGGGATCAGTATGTTTTTTGAAAGAGATAGATTTATAGATTTTGTTACAAAAAAATCTATTTCAAATGCTGTTCTTACGAACTTTCCAATAATCGAACAATCTTTAAGTGCATCATGGTTTCCACAAAAATATTAATTAGTGCATTGATAAAGAAACATTTCATGAGCAGCAAATCATATTATAATTGATTTCTGAAAGATCATGTGACACTGAAGACTGGATCCTGCTGAAAACTCAACTTCGCCATCATAGGGTTAAATATAATTTGAAAATAGATACAAATCTATCTATAATATGTAATTTTTCACAAATTATTGCACCCTTGGTGAGGATAAGAAACTTCTTTCAAAAACATTAAAAGAAGCTTACCACCCCCAAATATTTGAACAGCAGTGTACTTTACCAAAATTTAAGTTATGATGTCCATAATCAGATCTATATTCCAGAACATGGAAGAAATGTTTTAACATGGATAAAACAAATCATAGAATTTTGGCCCCATATTGAAAAATGAAGTGCCCAAAACAAACGCCTTACCAATCAAACCACACTTAACAGATCAGATATTCATGTCCTGCCCTCTTACGATGTTTATGATGTTCTTTTTTTTCAGGTGGAGCCAATAACAGCTCAGACACCGAGAGCCTCCCTTCCCCACGCTCCTCAGATGACAGCAAGGTCAAAGAAGAGGGCTCGGCACGGCCTAAAACTGCACCCAACGCCTCTTCCTCCTCGTCCTCCACGGACAAGGACATGGCAGCTACAGAGATGGGGCCGGATGAAAAGCCAAAAGTGGAGAAAGGAGAAGTGGAACAGGGAGGAGTGAAGCAGGAGGTAAAGACCGAACCTGGGGAGTGTGGTAAGGAGGCAGGAGGAGAAGATAAGAAGCCTCCTGCCCTGGAGGTGGAGGAGGGCAAGAAAGAGGTCAAAAAGAAAGAGCATGGAGGAAAGAGCGGACCTCAAGACAGCGATTCCAGCGCCACATGCAGCGCCGATGAGGTGGAGGAGACGGAAAGCTCAGAGAAGAGCAGGTGAGAGTTTGAATGTGTGTGTATGAGAGTGAGGGCTGATTGGTTGCTTGGGTGGGGTCTGATGTGTTTTGTGGTTAAGGAGGCTGGGATTGTTGATTTGTCCTGTAGGACTCTATTTTTTCCATGACAGCAAACACTGTATATGTTGGCCGAGTCAGGGGAAACATTAGCCTGTGTGCTTGCCAAACATAACAGAGCGAGAAGTGTGTGTGTCTGTCTGGCTGTCTTTTGTGTATTTTGCATTTTACATTTCCATAAGACTGCATGTGGAAAGTCTATATTTGTTTATGTGTGTTGCGATGATGATTAAGTGTGTGTGTTTGTGGTTTTGTGGCATTAATGGGCTGTTTACAAAGAGAGTAAATAAGAGAGAATGAGGCTCTGACCATATTAAGCAATAACTCTTCTCTGCTCTTCTCACTCTCAACACAATGACGTCTGCTAGGCCGAGTTTGTTGAGTTTCGCCCATGATGGAGTGATCGCTTCTACAGTTCAGAAACCGCTGGACCTCAAACTGCTCAAGCAGAGAGCAGCCGCTATACCTCCCATAGTAAGTACCTACCCATACTGACATTCGTCTTTGTTTTCAGTCACTTCGAAATTCATGAGGTTTTCATGTTAACAAACTGGCATATCTGGCCATATTACGCAGATTAGCATCTTCTCTCCATGTTGCCATGGTTACTAAGGCTGTTTTTATTCCCATGAGATGTTAGTTTTCCACCTCTACTCTTAGCTATTCAGACACTCATGATGAGCTAACAGCCAGAACGTCAGAGCTCTGGCAAGAGGAGAGGTGTGGAAACTGATATGCGCTGTTTTAAAAGGAGCTTGCATGGTGTTAGTCTCAACAAAACAGGCGTAATTGTTTTAAATGACTCAAACAGGTTGTTTTTGTTTCTGTTCGTTTAAGACCGTATGTAAATCACCTCTGTTATGATTGATTAGCCTTTTGTGAACACCGCCCTGTTTAAAGACAATGATGATTGTGGATGTGGGCGGTCATTAGGGATGTGCAATATTTTGCAACACCGTATTTGTTGTTTTGTGTGAGCTGACATTATCAAGTATGTTCCTCACTCAAAACATGTCTGTGGTGTATTCTAGTATAATGTATTTAAACTACCCATTTGAGTTTTTGTGGCGTGTGTATGTATGTATGTATATATGTATATGTATATGTATATGTATTTGTATATGTGGTTAAGCAATATCACACCAGCCAGAGTGCTGTTTTTCCCCAAATATCAGCATTTTTATACAGTTAACTGATTTTATACCAATCAATATACAACAAGGTTAATATTGTGAGTTATGTTTAGAATATTGTCTGTTTTTGCTGTATTTACACAAAGAAAATAGCCATACGCAACGTTTCGTTACGCAACGAGTCTGCTAATGATTCATGAAGACAGTCACTTGCTTCATTCCTGAATTAATCAGCCATTTCAACAAATCTGTTTAATGAATGACTGAATGACTCACTCATTAAGACAGTGACTTGCTGTCACCAGTTGGTGTTTTTAGCTCCATAGATGATGCATGCATCAAATAAGGTTTGAAAATATTGCTCTTATAAAGGTTAAAAAATCCTGGAAAAAATTACTTTGCCCTCTTAAATGTGATTGTTGTCACTGCTGTGAACTAACTGCCACACAGAATATAGCCTGTAAATATATACAGGCCAAAACCAGCCCACGTACCAGCACAAAAAACACTAAGCAAAATCTTGTTTAAATTATTGTTAGTAGAAAGTATCAAGATAGATAGATATAATGTGATATATAATATGACTGCAAAGGGTGTGCGATACTGGCCAAACAAAAAAAAAAACATTTTGTGCCTCTGCTTGTAGATGCCAGAGGTGTCGGTAGCAGGACGCGATAACCGGCCCGGGTTGCTGGGGAAGCAGCAGGCAATGCCCCACGCTCTTGCATTGTACCAGCAGCAGATTACCATGGCACATGAATCTTCCCAGGAGGCCAAACAGCAACAACCACAGCCAACCAAATCTCAGCATAGCACAGGGGGCGGAGACTCAAGCAGCCCACGGGTCAGGACTCGCAGCCCTGGTGTCTCTGACAGAGAGAGAGAAGGTAAGCTTGTCTTTATCCCGCTGTTCCTTATCTTTTCATCTATTCTTTCAGTTTGTTTTCCTCTCCAGCTTTCTCAACCACCACTGTTTTGCTTGGTTGTGTCTACTACACCAATTAAGCAAGTTCTGATGTGTGTGTCTGTACTCATGTGGAGTGAGCAGTAGAGTTGTTGCCTTTTTGAGTGCAGTGAAGAGTGTTGGTTGTAAATATAGTAAAAAAGGGCAGTGTATATTTAGCCAAGACCCAACCACCTAGATGGACAGCTAGTGAACCAACTTTGTTACTTGACATGTGCAATCATGAAATTGATGCTGTTTTAGTAACAGCCTGATGAGAAACAAAGTGGTGACAGGTTTTACAGGCAAAGGGTGCATCACATTTACTGTTGTTTGACAAATTTTCAGAGGCAAAATCATTTCAAATGATCATGAATTTCACATTAAGGTGAAAAATTTCCTCATACAGATTCAAGGTTTTAAGTTGGTCTCACAGGTTCTCCAAGGTGACCATCAGAAAGATGCTTGGTTTGAAAGTGTGAGCTGTGCTTCATTCATCACTACACTATTGACCATAGATTAATCTGTGCCTGCAAAATAGTGCTGAAATTTTGCCGCGATTCACCTAAACACAGAAGAAGTAAAATCTTGAGTTTATTAAATATTAAAACCAACTGAAACTATGCTGAAATTGAAAACCAAAATACAGCAAAAAATAATCTTTTAAAAAAAGGTTCAAAACTGGTATAAACTTGCCAGTCTGTACTCTCTGAACACACATTAGGTAGCACAATAGATTTGTGACCATACTGGTATGAGCTGAGATAAGTGATTGTTATTTTGTGTAATGTCCATCAGACATGATTTCATATTTATTACACTGCTCTTTGGCAAATTTGATTGTGAAAGGCCTGTTGCAGAATTCTGCCAGCAAATGTGTTTTATATAATGACCACTGAAGTGTATAATTGACTTGTTGCCCCTGGCAGTTAATTTCCTACATGGCTGTGCTAGTCTGTATATCTCTCGCACCACTCCGTGGCCTCTTTCCTCGTTCAAAGTAAAACCATTTCAACCCAAGTCAATATTTCATGTTCTATTTTTTTATTCATTTGGGGATTAGTATAATAAATGGGATAATATACAGTCATTTTGGCAGAAAAAATATATTTTTTTATTTTACAGTAATTTTAGACTGACTGTGCATTATCCTTTACTTAAACTCTTGTTTTCTGTATATTCTATATTTAAGTGTATCCCTTTAAAAGTGCAGACAAACTGGTGTAGTTTTATTATTATCGACCATAACATGATTATCATATAATCTCGGTTTTATTGCGTTATTTATGGGAGAAGGAGTCCTCAACAGGGAAATTTCACTTTATTAAAAATAGATTATGGTGTTATTTAATTTGGGCACTCACAACTAAGTTAAGTCACAAAACTGCTCCTTTCGAGTACTTGGAGAGAGAAAGAGAGTCTTGGGTCATGGCCATGTGATGAGCTGCAGTGTGTCTGTCCCTGCAGAGCTGGAGGGGAACGAGAGATGGCTTCAGGCTCTGCTACATGGATTACGTAGGTTTACACACCACACGCATACTCACTGTTGGAGCAGACTCTAATCAAGCGTGTTGATTTCTGGGAGTGTGAATGATTTGCAGATGTGTTTGCATGCCGCTAAGCTCGCAGATTCCAGCTTACAGTGTGTTGATGAGCCTGATGATCTGTGAATGTGTGCGAGGAAGAGTCTGAATAACTGCTATCTGTGTGTTTTCACACTGGAGATTGCTGCTTTTGATGCAGGGGTTGTGATGATTTGAGCTTTGAGATTTTCACCTTCGGTAAAAAAAAGAGTGTCATAGAATGCTATCCAGTAATTTATCTGTTTGACAGTCACCTTTGTATGTTGTTGTTTTTTTCTTTTCCATGTGTGCAGATAAATCTCGGGCATTCTCTCCTCTTGCGGATGGTAAAAAGATTCCCGGGGCTGATGACATTCGGGCTGTAGGTCTAGGCCGGCCAGTGATGTCACCGTACCAGCTCTCTCCCAGAGACATGGCCAAACTCAGCCATGAACAGCTGCTACACTACAATCCATGTAAGACAAAATATTATATATATGTGTGTGTGTGTGTGTGTGTATGTGTGTATATATGTGTATATATATATATATATATATATATATATATATATATATATATATATATATATATATATATATATATATATATATATATATATATATATATATATATATGTATATGTGTTTCTACGGTGTTGCGCGTTATAATCTGTTTTATCTTACACGATTCCTAGGGTTTAAGAATGCAATGGCCAATCAGAGGCGTTCAGATTAGTCATCGCTGAGCTTTGTTGTTCGATGCGCACTTGCTGTCTGAATTCTGCTCTGCCGTGAATTCTCTCATCATAAACAATGAAGTGCAGATTTACATGCGACGTTAGTATAAGAGATTGACTAAAAAGATATAATATGTTGTTAATAGATTTCATTAGGTTGCTTTTAGCCGTACCCTGGAGTTGGTTCACTCTCCGGCTATTAATCTAAGTAAGCAAATAATTTAAGAAATTAGCAAGATAATATCGTGTATTGGCGATCTCACAGGTGAATGATAGGACAATATGGCTACGGAGCATATCACCCAACACTAGTGCAAAGTTGAATTTATAGGAGCCATTACTCCAGTCTTCATCAAACCAGAATACATTACAATGTAAATGTTTGGAGCAGTGACAAAACAAAAGGGAAAAAAGAACAACAACAAAAAAATACTTTGAGTATGTTTCAGTTGAGATGTTTTAGTTGCAGAAGATTTCTTTTGTTCTTTTGAACTTTCTATTCCTCAAATACTTCAGAAAAAATCACAGCTTATGCAAAAATATAAATCAGCAAAAATTGTTTTCAACATTGACAATTATAAGAACGAATTTAAATAATTGAGCACCAAGTGATTATTGATAATAGATCACCAAATCAGCATATTAGATTGGTAAAATAGAAAACAGTTCATTTAAACTGTGATATTTCACACTATTACTGTTTTTACTGTATTTTTGATCAAATAAATGCAGGCTTGTCGAGCATTAAAAAAATTAAATCTTAATTAATCTGTGTTATTAATCTTATTGAGATTATATATATTTTTTAATTTCCCTCTTTCAGCATTGGCTCCCAATCTACAGCCACAGGAGAGAATGGCTGCAGTGCGGCCTCTCCATATCCCAGAACCCCCTCCTCTCATCTCCTCTGCCAAACCTGGTGGTTCCATCACGCAGGTAAAAGCAGCACATAATCTCTCACAGTACCAATGTTCTTTGGAAGTCGTATAACTGGGACCCATCATATTATGTATAATACATTTAGAGACTTTTAATGGCTTGTTAATGTGAACATGCATAATTACACTGGTGTACATGTTGTTTTGTATTGCAGGGTACTCCGGTGCAATTGCACAACCCTTCTCATGGCTCTGACCATGGGAAAATCCCAGCACCAGGATCCCTGGCCCTCTCCTGGATGGACCAGAGGAAAATGGGTGAGTTTGATTCGTGATTGTGAGAGATCACACGTCAACTGTCCATTTTCCATATTCAACATCTCTTTCTGTCTCCTCAGGAGGGTTTCCAGTGGTTAAACAGGAGCAGTTGTCTCCACGCGGGGCCGCCTCCTCTCAGACTGAGAATCTCTCCTCACAGGACAGCACTACGTCACGGGGTGAGTTTGGGACAAATCATTATCCCTCATCTCAATTCAGTTTTAATTCAAAGAGATTAAAATGCAGAAATAAGGCTCATGTCATGAAGAGATTGAAAACGTTAACTCGCTCTCACAGGCCCCATGCCAGCTGTTCAGGGTGGCAGCATCACGAAGGGCATCCCTGGCACACGTGTGCACCAAGAGCCTTCCATATCATATCGAGGAGGTTCAATCACTCAGGTAAGAAGCTTCTATCTGCCCAGCTCACATTTAAAAATGGAAAATGCAGTGAACTTGGTTCATATTTGTGGTTACAACGGTGTCAGTGCATTTTTCTGTTATGTGCAGTTTTCATTTTTGGAATCTCACATTACAGTGAGAAGTCAGCTCATATAAAAGCCCCTTCAAAAAGTGAATGGAACGGACAGTTTGTGTCACAGCTATATCACGTCATATTATGACATAACTGGTAATCAGTTGCCATAGCAACAGGTACACAGCGTCCAATCCTATTCTATCCTTTTATTAATGTGTTTGTACGCCTACGCAGTCTGATGTTACTGATCACTCAAGCACGCACTCAGTGTGCCAACTGACCTACTGTGACACATTACACGCTCAAGCAAATCAGAATAGGTTAGGACGAGCATTTTAATCAGACCAGAGATAAGCTCTGTGTTTAACTCTGTGACATTATTGGCAGATTTATTGGGAGATAAGGAGTCTTTGTCAGTAAGAGTTCACCTGAGATAAGATTATGTGCAGCTGACCGACATACGGTGTTATGTAATGCTGAAACATTATCCAGTCCGCCATTTAAAGATCAAACTTTTAAAAATTCATTTGTCCTGCTGCGATTTCTTGCAACAGTTTGAACAGTTGTCTGCCTTTTTTGTAGCACAAAATCAACATGATCATATTCTTCATTACTGTAACCTTAAAATATAATTATGAAATACCAGTGAAACAAAGTGCTTACTTCCTCTTTTCTCACAACACAAGGGTCAAATCAGGTCAGGACCCAGGAAGTCTTACCCTCCTTGATGTACATTGTAGTCTTCCTAAAATTACAATGTTTTTTGTTTGTTTTTGTGTGTGTGTGTGTGTGTGTGTGTGTGTGTGTGTGACATGATTTAATTTTCGTTTTTTTTATTTATTTATTTTTTTTTACATCTTTTACTCATAGTTGCCTTTACACACTATAATTGGAAAAAGTATTTCAACAAGTGTTTTTACTTATTACACGCATTACCTTTAAAGACAACATCAAATCAAAATTGACCAGTTACTATCTTTGTAAATTTGCCTAATTTTATGGTTCACATTTTATTATTGCATGTTATTCTAAAGTAAATGATTTCATATTTTGCTGACTTTCTCTTATTCTGAAGCAGTTTTTCTGCTGATTTTTTATTTTTTTTTCTTATTTGTGCATTGTCATTTTGACTGTTTTTATGTAATATTGCCATGTTTATTATAAATGATTTATCCATGCACATCATTTTTAAATTCATGTAGTCTTGTAATCTTTCATTCAAAGCATTAACGTCTCCTCCCCCCTCAAAATTACATCTCTTCTTTAATGATGTCTACTCGCAGCAATTGGCAAACAGAAACAATACATTAAAAATAAAGTTACATCCTACATTTATTTTTTCCATTAAACAAAGTCATTTTGTTTCAAGCCTTTCCTATCATTTATTTCAGGGCACTCCTGCAGATGTCTTGTATAAGGGCACAATAACCCGTCTGATCACTGAAGACAGCCCCAACAGAGAGAGAAGCAGAGAAGACGCTCCTTCTAAGGGGCACGTAGTCTATGAGGGCATCAGTGGGCACATCCTTTCCTTTGACCGTAAGTGTACACAAACATGCAAATGCTCAAAACATAATAAAGGGAGAAGTTGTCTCTGAATACTGTTTGTGTTTGAACACACAGGGGGTCCAAATTCTAAGGAAGAGGGCCGTGGAGACATGGCTGGGCTGAAGAGGACCTATGACATGATGGATGTTGGCATTTCTCGTGGGCCACCCATCAGAGACTCACTATCTGCTGCCGAAGGTGAGCATAAGACACCCTTCTTTAGCAAGCATGGATAACAGAGTTCCACTGTTTATCCTTTTTCCAGTTAACATTCCTTCACCTGCTGTTTCTCTCTTTTGCAGGCTTGATCAGTCGAGCAATGCCTCACGAGCGTGATAGTCCTCATCTGCACCACATCCGTGGATCCATATCCCAAGGTCAGCATGATCTCAGAAACTCCGCCTCAACTGATCACCTTTAGCTCTTGCTCTCATTTCATTTGTCTTACATCTTTTTTTTTCTCACCCAGGAATCCCACGGGATGACTGTCAGCGCCGGGAGGTTAAACAGATGAAAAGAGAGGGTTCCCCGTCACCCCGTGGCCCTGGTCATCCCACTGACACTCTTAAATCACGCCCTCACGAGAGTATGGTGACCACCGTCAAAGAGGGAGGACGCTCCATCCACCTGATCCCTCCTGAGGGGGTTGTGATAGGCAAGCCTAAGGAGGGTTCAATCACCCAGGTGACTGGCTTTGATTAGTGTTTTCTTGGTATGGTAGGATATCTGACAAATGAATTTTAATACAGTAAAATTCTGAAAGTAAAACACTTTTCTTACCATGTTTATTTCATATTTTGAAGTTTTGCCTGAAACTGCTGAAAATACACTATGGGCTATACTGCAACTACAAAGGCAAAAGACCTTAACTCGCTAGAGTGTGAAACTGAGAGAAATGATTTTAACGTTTTTTACTTGTCCAGCCAAATTAATTATAGGTAGGACACTGGAAATTTGGCAATTAGATGTTTTAGTAATGAAAATGATCTACATTAAAAATTGTGAGCTCAAACTTGATTTTTAGCCCTATTTTGAAGGTGATGTACTTTGCCTTTGCATTGTCTGCAAAAAGTGAGAAGTTGTACCAAGGCAAAAGACCGTAACTTCCACATTATCAGTATTTGGTTGCTGATCACCATTTACAAAATTGTTATAGTAACAAATCTAGTGATCATGGGGCTATTGCATATAGTAATGTGACTGTATTTGTATTATTATTATTATTTTGACCATAACAAGCAGACTAAAAGTAAAACGTGATTGGATACCGTTTTGCAACCAATTTATTTGCTATGCTCAGTAACGTAAAAAAATGCTAGACATAGCATAATTGCTTATATCGACTTGAATGAAAATAGCCTAAGCTAAAAGAACGACTTGTGGATTGATGTGAACGCCAGAGAGCAGGAATAATGCTCAGAAATGGGTGTGGATTAACCATCTCCGACGACGTTCAGCGCCGTGGATTGATTTTATCGGGTTACAAGAAAAGGTAGATGGGGATTTAATTGCAAACTGTTAGGCTACTGATTTTAAGATTGATCATGCTACACGCTATGGCATTCAAGTACACACGCATCCAACTAGAAGTGACAGCCTGGTGAATAATCTGCATTATAAAAAGGAAGAAAAAAAAATATTCACGATTATGTATTGCTGCCAAGGTGTCTAGTCTTTACAGTGCTATGTTATATGGAGCTGTTTGTACACCTACGTTTTACCACTGGACAGTAAAAAAAAAAAAAAAAGGTAGAAAACCGCACCGTAACTTCATTTTGACGCGCAGTTAAACAAAGGCAGAGCGCCGTAACTCAATTTGAGCGTTCCATACAAAGTTAGAGAGCCGTAACTGGTGTTATACGGTGTTCTGTCTTGGTTTTTTGAAGTTAAGGTTGAGATGACCCATTATTTTCTCAAGATACTAATGTACATGATAAATGATGTCTTGAATGTCCCGAAAATATAAATAACTCATTTTCGACAGAAATCGAAGTTACGGCCTTTTGCCTTTGCACGGCAGTATAAATACTGAAATTTCCAAAATTATGAGGACTAGGGTAAATTTTTGTACCTCTACACTCTTAAAAAAAAAAAAAAGGTGCCTGACGGAACAAATAACTCTTCCTATTTCTTCTGGATCAAAATCCTTACATTTTTCATGCTATAAATTCTTTAATAAGTTGTTCATTAAAGCTGCAGTCCGTAAGTTTTGCCTCTTTGTCGCCATCTCTGTTTGAAAACCTGGTATTGCTGTTACTTCCGGAATTATCTTTCTTGCGTGGGGTTGTGAGTAGGGTTGAATACCGAAACCCGGTACCAATATGGCATCGGTACCTATGTAACCGATATGTACTAGAACCGAATCAGAATGGAGATTACGGTGCCTCATTTCGGTGCTATGCCTGAGCGATCGATTGAAATATTTGTCCTTTGTTTCTCCAAAATGAACGTAAGAAGCATCATCACCGGCACCTCATGTGAAAAATAATTTCCTGACTGAGAAAATGCATGTGAACTCAAGTCGGAAAGCTCTAATAATACAAGTCCAACAAATCTTTTGTGCAAGGGCACCCTCTGGCATCCAGTATGAATGAAAAAGGCATCGTGTTTAGTGCTAATGGCCAATCAAATTATTAATTGGTAATTTTTATTTATTTTTTATTATTTTTAAGTATCAGTTCAGGCACCGGTGCAGTTTTAAAAGTATCAATTTGGCACCGGTATCGGAAAAAAAAAAACCGATACCCAACCCACAGCTCCAGCTCCAGCGTGGGTTGGGTAATGTTTTGAGGTGAATGTGTGGCAGTCAGTCACCACACCGTTGTGGATGTTAACTGTACTTCGCAATCACAGATTATATCCTACGTCTTGGAATATATGACCCAAATAAGAATTTTCACTGGATATTGTAAGTAACAAGTCTTCCACGTTTGTTCTGACCAGCTGAGAAAAAAAGCATTACCATAAATCGTGCTACCAATGGTGATTTAATCTAAAGATTGGTTAGCTCATATCACATCAAACCGTGCAAATTATTATGATTATACTTTTTTCTGGAATTAACAACATCAGCACTGCGTAACTGAGTATAGTGTGTATTAGCGTGTAGATTTCAATTTTCTGTACAGTCTAATCTCTAATTGTCATACCATTCGAATTTCATATTAAGAAATTCTTTTAACTCAAAAAGCAAACAATGCTCCCTTCGAACTGGTTGTCTTTAAAATACAAATCTTGTGTAATCTCAGGCTATCTGTAATCAGAAGCAACATTTAAAACTGGAATATAATTTAATTTCATTCACGTGTTTCATAAACACATCCTTTCTGGATTACAATCCACCATCAAAATGATACATTTAATTATTCTAGCTGCTGTGAGAAAAGGCTATAAACGATCCGTCACCTCTAGGATCCTCACATACAATGTAGCCTACTAGCTGGGACAACTACATTTACAGACGTGACGTATTGACGCAGTGCCATGCTTGAATTTCCCACGAAAACCTATCCGTACCACTCAAATTAGAAAACATTATTATAAGCTAACCGTTGTGAATCGGGTTAAAGTTAGGCGATAGTTTTGAACACTGGCTGGTTATGTACTTGCTCAAATATTGATTTTGGATCATTTTTAACCAAAAAAAGTTACGGACTGCAGCTTTAAATACATTTAAAAATATAAAGAAAATCTAAAAGTAACAAGACTTGATGAGATTAAAATGTTGCCTTTACAGTATACATCAAACATCAATACTAAATACTCAATACTAATAAATTAACTGAATATTCAATAAATGTGTGTTCTACAGGGCACCCCTCTGAAACAAGAGCCTGTTGGTTCATCCAAGCGCCATGATGTGCGGTCCATCATCGCCAGCTCTCCTCGGCCTTACTCTGGACTGTCCTCTCATCTAGAGCTCAGGCCCGAGCACAGAGGGTCTGACAGGGCCCGCTATGAGGAGGTAGGGAGCAAATCACGACCCAGCGCTGTAGTCAGCACCCCCGGCTCTCTGTCCCGTACTTCTCCATTGGCACTTAGTGGAGAGCAGAGCAGCAGACCCCACCACAGTCCAGTGGGCTATGAAGATCACAAAAGATCCGGCTACCCTCCGGCCTCGCACAGAGCCTCTCCACTGTCCGGCAGAGAAACCTCACAGCGCGCACATGAAGGTATCATGTTCTACCAATCACTGGCTTTCAGGAGCTGGTGGTAGTTTGTATGGTGTTTAAATGTTGTTTCACTGTGTGTGACCTAGGCTCTAGTAAGGCCCAGCAGCAGGAGAGAAAAGCCACTCCCACCCCTCGAGAGGTGAGCTCCACTAAGTCTCCACTGTCTGTTGGTGAGCACACTGCGTCTTTGGCCTACGAGAGGATCCTGCAGGGGCTGGGAACGGATATGTACC
The DNA here is from genome assembly GCA_036784905.1 of Acrossocheilus fasciatus. Taxonomy (NCBI): domain Eukaryota; kingdom Metazoa; phylum Chordata; class Actinopteri; order Cypriniformes; family Cyprinidae; genus Acrossocheilus; species Acrossocheilus fasciatus. Next base: position 18,993,605 of record CM071945.1, read on the forward strand.
GTGGCCAGATACCTCTACCATTTGACCCTGCAACTCTGCCCAGGGGAATCCCAATTGAGCCAGGTATTTGCAGTTTAGCAGCACAAATATTAGGGTGAAAATTGACATGATTATGGAATACTTGGAAATATCAGGGAACATGTGATTTCCAGACCAGTAAAGTGTTATATATTTTTAAAATTTAATTAAAATGTATAATGATATCTGGGTATTTCCTATTTTATTTATATATTAAATGTTTAAAATTACATATATGCTACCTTTCAAAAGTTTGGGATCAGTAAAAAAATAAAATAAAATGTTTTTAATTAGTATGCTTATTTAGCAGGGATGCTTTAAATTGATCAAAAGTGACTGTAAAGACATTTATAATGTTAGAAAAGATTTATAGAAAAGACTGTTCTTTTCAACTTCATATTTAAAGAATCCTGGAAAAATTAAGCAGCACATCTGTTTTCAACATTGATAATAGCACGTTTCTTTAGCACCAAATCATCATACTAAAATGATTTCAGAAATATCATGTGACACTGAAGACTGGAGTATTGATTGCTGAAAATTAAGCTTTGAATCACAGGAATAAACCACATTTTAAAATATATTCAAATAGAAGACAGTTGTTTTAAATTATTATTTCACAACTTTTTACTGTATTTTTGAACAAATAAATGCAGCCTTGGTGAACAAAATAGACTTGAACAAACTGGCCCCAAACTTATATTTGAAAATAATTGTAGTATATCATGCATTATGTAATCTATTTGTCAGTTGGCTTTGACTTTGTGTCTTGTCTCCACAGCAGCGTATTACCTGCCCCGTCACCTGCCCCCTGGCCCTGGCTATCCTCATCACTATCCACCCTACCTGATCAGAGGTTTCCCTGAAACAGCAGCCCTGGAGAACAGACAAACGCTCTTCAATGACTACATTACCTCCCAGCAGATGCACCAGTGGCCAGCCGCTGCTGCCATGGCTGCCCAGAGACCCGACCTGCTCAGAGGCCTAACACCTCGAGAGCAGTCTCTTAACTTAGCCTACTCACCCACACCCAGAGGTGAGGGGTCCTTAAGGGGGCTTTAGTCCTTCACATATTTTAAACCTTCTAAAGAAATAGAGCACAATTTAAGTCATTATTCACTGACAATTGCTTGATAGTTAGTAAACAATGATATATTTTAATTTTTTTGGAGAACTATTCCAAATAACCTGGTCATGTAGCTGAATACAAAAATAAAAACATACTTATGATCATCAGAGGCACTTTAAGTTTTTCTGTCCATTTGCAGGAACATCCGCATCTCCCATGGATCGTATAACATACATCCCAGGAACCACTCCAGCTTTCCCCAGCGGAGCCTACAACACATCTCCCATCTCACCAGGTACAAAGCAACACACTCACTCAAACAAATAAGTGATTTAAAACTCATTTTCTTTATAAGTGCCATTCACTTTATACCTCTATTTCTCAACAGTGGGAGCCTCTCACATGAGCAAGATCCAAGGCAGTTCGACGTCCTCCGAGAGAGAAAGAGAACGGGAGAGAGAGAGAGAGAGGGAGAGAGAGAGGGAAAGAGAGCGGGAAAGAGAGCGGGATCGTGAGAGAGACCGAGAGCGGGATCGAGAGAGGGACAGAGAACGAGAGAGAGAGCGTGAGAAAGATCGGGACAGAGAAAGAGACAAGTCCCTCGGTCATGGTAACGTGGAACATGCCCCTATATGGAGACCAGGTGAGCACCCTCACTGCCATTTACTTTTAATGTGTACAGCCACTTTATGGAACATCTTTATATCGTTTTCTTTGGGGACTTTTCTCAGCAAATATTTCTAGGATTAATTGTAATTAATTTAGCTTATTGACAGATTTTACAATTAACTTTATAAATCATTAACAGTTTTATTTATTTTAGAACCATTTATATATAGTATTTATCAATATGTTTAATTGACGTTTTTATATTTTATATTTTAGTTTAATGTACTTTAGGTTTTCAATTTCTATATAGCTTTATATATATATATATATATATATCTTTATATAATATAGATATATATATATAGCTGTAATCATAATTGGATTAATATTGAATAGTTTCGGTGTCAGTCTACTTTAGCCAATAATCAATATGCAGATCAGCGTTGCTAAATGTCTGAACATTGTGTCCAAACAGGAGCACCAGAACAGATGGGTGGCGGCGGCGGCAGCAGCAGTTCTCGTCCCCCGTCTCATCCATACAGTCACCAGTCGTCTCCGCTCTCCCCTCGTCCCCAGGACAGCCTGCAGCAGAGACCTAGCGTTCTGCACAACACCAGCTCAAAGAGCCTGCCGAATTCAGAGCACAACAGTCCCTCTGTGCTGCGGTGAGTCTCCACTGCTCAAACTGCTGCCTGATGGTCTGTCCAGTGAGATAAACAACATAATTTATTTACCTTTACCTTTACCTTTCCTCAGGCCACCAGGGTCTGCTCGCTACCAGGGCTTCAGTGGGCACCTTCGGTCTGGTCTAGCCAATGAGGGTTACCCATCTGGTACAGACTCAAACGCTAAAGATTCAAACAGAGATGGGGGCAAAAGCCATGGGCGTGGAGGTCTGCCCAAACATCAGGACCTTTCATCCTCTTCCAAATCTGACCCCAAGCTGGCCAGCCCTGGTGCCGGTGGGTCGTACTCCTCTCCGTACAACCAGGCCCCTGGTGCCCACCTCAGTCTGCCCACAAGTCGAGGGCACCCCATGCTGGCCTCCGAAAACAACAGCGACAGCAGTTACATCTCGTCCCGTGGTGGGGATGGCATCAGCAGCGCGTCAAGTAGGGAAAAGACTCAAAACAAAGTGATGTCCATACAGGAACACGAACTTCGAGCACTCGGTAAGACCACCATGACAGCGGCCAACTTCATAAACGCGATAATCATGCATCAAATTTCTTGTGATGCGGCGATGCCAGAGACTGGTGCGCTCGCGACCATCGGCACCTGTGATGGTAAGACGCTCTGGGACCTTTGGGCTGTTAACACCACCTTCCCTCCCCTCCCTTCCCCTCCCTGTCCTTCCTGTTCTCTACCAATCCACCCAACACCTTTCCATCCCTCCACCCTTCCTCTACCCCTCCTGCGCCCCTGCCCCATCCCCATCCCCATCCCCACCCCCTTACGTCTGTGGCCTAGTGCACGCTTGTGGTGGTTGGCATTGATCAGAATCAACCCGGTTTCCATATTCTTTCAGTTTGGTTATTTATTTTTCTTTGAATATGCTTCTGCCTATTGCTTTTCATATTTTTTGGCATCTGAAGCATTGCTTAAAGACCACCAAAGGTTTACCTCCCCTTTTGCATCACCTTAAACCTATTTGACTGTTTGCCAAATCCAAATTTTGAGGGGAGATTCTGCACGTTTCAGTCCAAACTTCCACAAATTAATGTAATGAAGCTCATTAAATGATTTGAGCTTCTGCTTTGTAACGGCCACAGGCGTATATCTTAGTGGACTGATAATTCACTCTACGCCCTAACGGTCCAGAATGACGTGTCTGGAGACAAGCTTTTCTAGACCAGAGAGAGACCCTGAGGTGAACTTTAAGAGCTCAGTCATTCAACAGTCATGTGGTTGCTCATCGTTTCATAATGTCTTTTATCGGCTTGCCTCTTGTGTTCCCCTTTACTACTTTTTTTTTTTTTTTTTTTTTAATTTGGGGAACATTCCATAGCTCTACATATTTGCTTCCTGTTTCATTTCCTTTTTTTGGAGGGAGGGCACTCTGGCTCTTTGACAGTTTGATAGCTGCATGAAGCAAACAATTTTTTTTAACAAGTTATAGAGAAAGAGGGTCAAGATGGATCTGGAGCTGAATGATTTTCAAGGTTCTTAATGGTTGTTGAACATTTGGATTCTTCCACCATCTTATTGAATCTACAGCCAAGAAACTAAAATCTCACTAGTATCAAACACACGAGTCTTGCTTTTAGTATACTACTGTTCAAAAGTTTGAGGTGAGTGAGATTGAGAAGTGAGAAGTCATTTGTTCTGTTACCGAATATTTCTGTTTCAAATCAATTCAGTTCTTCTGAACTGTCTATTCATCAAAGAAAAAACAAAGAAACACTGTATCCACAAAATATTAAGCGGCACAACTGCTATTTGTTATATAGCAGCATTGTTATATATCAGCATAACATACATACATACATAAATAATTTTAAATTGTTACAAAAAATATTATAATAGAAAGCAGATATTTTAAATTGTAATAATATTCCATAATGTAACAGTTTTACTGTATTTTTGGTAACAATAAATGCAGCTATGGTGAGCATAGGAGTCTTGTTTTGAAAGTTGGTGTATATTGTTAGGACCATATTTATAGGGTGGGGAGGCTTCTTCAAAAATACTGAAACTGTTGTCAAATGTCTGGAACCATTGTGGGATTATAATCAATAATTCCTCATGATTCACATCTCTGTATTTTACTGATGTTGTTCTTGGATGTGCTAGAAGTCTATTAAGATTCTTCAATCCAATTGAATCCGTGAGTTGTCAATGTAAATATTATTGCTTCTGTTTACATATATGTATGTGTGTGTGTGTGTGTGTGTGTGTGTGTGTGTGTGTGTGTGTGTGTGTGTGTGTAGTTTGGACCATTTATATTCGGGAGGCTTTATCAAAACTACCAAAAAAATGAATAGAATTAAGTGGAATGAGAATCATACAATAGCCCTTAATTAGGAGTCACATTTGTCACTCAGCCTCATTTTCTGTCGTGTCAGTATATACTTTATTCAGTTGGAAAGCTAATAATGGCTAGTGTGAAAACAGTTGGGAAAATCCAAATGTAAAGCTGCAGAAAAAGGAAAATATCCCTGGTTCTTGGGCCTGGTATTAAAGCAGATATATCCACCTCTCCTACCTTCACAGCTCATTTTAAACACGCATTTTGCTTCTGTTTTATTGTTGTGTTTTTGTTCAAAGCATTTCTGCTAATCAGCACAGTGCTTACACTTTGCTACAGTCAGATGCCTCCATAATGTTGGCTTGATCTCTGAACACACGTGTGAGCAAGTCGAGTACTGTAATCCCAGAGCCTGTATGTGACTGCACCGCTTACACACCCGTCTCTGCTCTTACCCTCAGAGTAATCCAGAGCCTTCTGCCACACCATACTCAACCGCACTTTCATGTCGTCTTCTCTTCCTGTCTATGTGTGCTTCCCTGTCCTCTCTGCAGCTCACCAAAAGGCACTAGAACAGCTGTACGGGTCTGAGGACAGACTTTCTCCAGGTCAGCAGCCGCCTTCTGCTGTCAAAGGTTCCAAGAGAGTGGTCACCCTCGCCCAGCACATCAGTGTAAGTGCCACAAAAATGCCCCGCAAATTCTAGACAATTAAATGAAACAATCTGTTATGGCTGTCATGATTAAAATCAATTTTAAAATCATTTTATCAATTTTTATATCAATCAAAATTTATATTCTAAATATATCTTCTGCTTGCACATCACCAAATGAATGTTTTCTCTTTACAGGAGGTGATCACTAAAGACTACACGCGGCAGTCGCAGCAAGGCCAGATAGGGGGTCAATCATCTCTACAGCCTGTGTTTGGCTATCACAACTCCCCGGTGCTGGATCTCACTCGTCCTCCCAGCGCCCCCCAAGCCCAGACCCCCACAGACCCCAACGCCCGCTACACCCCAGAAGGCGCTGTTGCTGAGAGAGAGAGAGGGAGAGACAGGTCTCCTCCTCAGAGTAAGGCCTCTCCAGTGAGCCTGGCTGCCGATGGGATTGAACCTGTTTCACCACCAGGGGCTGTTTCGGAGCCGGAGATGCCAGGAGCCGCCTACCCTAACGAACAAGCAGAGCAGGGGTATATAACATACGAGCAAATACATTCACACAATAGTGATGGGAGTCAGACTCAGAGTGAATTGGTTCAAACAACGATTCAGACTGATTCTATCCAATGGGCCCTATTCACATTTCCTTGGTTCTCAGAGGTGGAAGTAGTCATGGTTGGGTGAACTTCCATAGTGGTGGTTAGAAAACTACAACAATTATAATTTTTGCATTTCAGTTTGATTGTTAATAGCTCTGGAAGCATGTCATCACAGCCTGTGAAAAGGGTCCATTGTTTAACATATCAAAAAAACTATTTGACTCAATAGAAGGATTAATTCACAAATTGGACATCATCTTTCATCCTGTATTTTCATTACTCGTTCTCTGCTTTTGTGTCTCAGTATGGGATCTCGTTCACCAGCCAGTAGCTCTCAGCCACCAGCCTTCTTTAGTAAACTGACTGAGAGCAACTCTGCTATTGTCAAGAGCAAGAAGGAAATGATTAAGAAGATGGTGGTTGGCACAGAGGCTGAATTCAGTGAGTTAATGGGACTGAATCTGTTGGGTTTTAACTGACATTAATATACATGTTATTGTTGCTGGCTAAAAGGGCTCAAACTTCTCTCTTCCTGTCTCTGTTTTAGACCAGGGCCAACCTGGGACAGAAATCTTTAACATGCCCGCCTCAACAAATGCAGGTGAGCAGCTCCTCCAGTTGTGGTCTTTTCTCTACAGCAGCCGTTCATTTTATACCACTGTCCTGTGTCTTAAGGAAAGCTTGCCAAATAACACTTCACCACACTCCTGTTTCTTTAACACAGCTACTGTAACATCTCTTTTAGGACCTGTGAGTGTGCGCAGTCACCCGGCACCAGAGGCCAGCGGTAATACTATAGGTCTGGAGGCCATCATCAGGAAAGCCCTCATGGGCAAGTATGATGAACAGATGGACGATCGCTCGCCGTCCAACTCTGTCAACTCGATGAGTGTTGGTGTGCCAGCTGCTGTCGGGCCACCACCTTCAGCGGATGGGCGTTCTGAGGACCCCTACTCCCTGCCAGGTGCGCCAAATAAACCCTTGATAATTCAGCTACCTTCATGGCAGCATGTGCCACGTTTTGACTGCATTTTTTGGACCAAATGTGCTCACATGTAAATTATTAACAGAATGTGATAGTAAATTGTTACGTGATGCACCACTCCATTTATTTTGGCACCACTCCATTTTTTTTCTTTTTTTTTTTTTCTCATTTTTACCAAGTGACTGGTAAATTAGCACTGTTTCATTCCTTTCATGTCTACAACAAAAGAAGCATGGCCTCTCCTATGTATTAGTTGCATTTGCATAGATATTTCCCTGAACAAAACAGACCTATGACCTGGTTTTGAGTTATGTTCCACCAGCTGAGAATTATTTTGGAAATGCATTGAGATGTCTTTATATTTGTTTGTCCAACTATCTCTGATTTGTGTCCTGTGTTTGGATTCAGTTAAATCCAAAGGAGGGCGCTCTAACGGTCGTAAGACTAAGTCTCCTGGTCCTGGTCTGTCTGCAGGAGAGAGACCTTCGTCTGTGTCCTCTGTCCACTCTGAGGGAGACTGTAACCGTCACACCCCACTCACCAACAGAGTGTGGGAGGACAGACCCTCATCTACAGGTATACATGTGAACACACACAATCACAATATGGGTGAGAAACTTAAGTATTACCAACATCTGCCAGCTAAAATAACTGATTCACTTTCAGAAAGGTTGCAATAAATTGATCAAAAGTGACTATTCGTCTATTAATTAAAGAATACTGAAAATAAATTTATCAGGGTTTTCTACAGAAATATCAAGCAGTCCAACAGTTTTCAACATTAATTAAAATCAGAAATTCTTGAGCATCATATCAGCATATTAGAATGATTTGTGAAAGCTCATGTAAATTCGGCTTTGTCATAAAAGGAATAAATTATATTTTAAAATGCATTTAAATAGAAAAGCTATTTTAAATTGCAGTATTTCAAAATATGAATTTCTGATCAAATAAATGCAGCCTTGGTGAGCATAAGACTTTTTGTTTAAAAACGTTACAAAATCCTACTGAATGGTACTGTACATTTTATGTATTTTATATATAAAGAGTTCATTTGCAAAAACAGAACTCCGATTTTAACAATTTTCAAAAATCAGGTTTTTTTCATTGTGCATTCCAGTTAATCTCAATCAAACTGCAGCTGGGTTTTTTTTGATTAGGTTAAAAAAAAACAAAAATACAGCTAACAAACACAATAAAACACACTATTTTTGAAAATTACAAAAAAAATGGAGTTATCTGTTTTTGCAAATAATCTCTGCATATATTCTGACATTTTTTTTCCTGGTTCCTCCTCTCAGGCCCCACTCCATTCCCCTGTAACCCCCTGACCATGCAGATGCGTCTCCCCAGTGGGATGATGTCGGGCCCCTCACCTTCCCCAACGCAGCAGGGCACATCGGCGCCTCCACAGGGCCAGACTCAACCCCGCACCTGGGAGGAAGAACCCAAACCTCTGCTGTGCTCTCAATACGAGACCCTGTCAGACAGCGAGTGAACACACACCGCGCGCCACACACACACACTAGGACAGAACGTTTGCTGTTTATGAACAGAAACTTGTTACTGTAAAAACAGGGATGTTCGTGATCACACACGTACTCATGTCCATACCGACATGCGGGACACACGTCCATCTGCGCTCATGCCCTCTGATACCTCGACACACATATTCATACATACAGAGACACACATCCCATAACCCACCCCAAGCGCACACTCACGCCATCAGTGGAAGTGCATTACATGGCTGCAGACGTGTGTTGATGTGTCAGTGTGTTTGTGAATGCGCACACGTGTGTTAGCGTGTGCGTCACTCCAGGACTACTTGTAGGATGAATCACTTTTTAGGTTTTATATATATATATATATATATATATATATATATATATATATATATATATATATATATATATATATATATATATATATATATATATATATATATATATATATATATATATATATATATATAATTTTACACATATACATACTTCTATTCGTGTCGTCTTGCAGGCCTTATCAGAGTTGACTCATGGACTCATCATGTTTCGTTGACGCGTTTTGGAGCATTCCTCATTAGACTGCTCAGGACACACACTCTTATACTGTAATACAACTGCAAATTGTTTGTTTTTTGTGTGTGTGTGGTGTAATGCAAAGGCTGGATGAATCCTCTGCAGAAATAAGCACCCACACACGCACGCGTGCGCCCTCTGAGTTCTCATGTGCTCTGCAGTCCTTCATGATGGTTCATGTGTTGCCAAGATGACCCTGTTATTTTTTTTATGGATCTGATGCTGTTGGGCCATCCGAGTATTGTGTGTGATGAAACAAGACCTTCAGAGAAGCAGGTTAGCTGATCCTGCACTAAACTGTACTGGTTTTGAAGCGGATTTCATTTGATCCTGTAACATTCTGTCCTTACCTTGCTACTTCTGAGAGTTTACATGGGCGGCCAAATCATTGGTTTACAGGGTACACATAATGTTCATTTGTTAACATCAAACCTTCATTTTTTTTACTTTAGTTTTGACACTCAGAAGTGACTTTAGCTGACCAATAATACATTGTCTTTTCCGTCATCTCTCTTTGATAGTGGATGTGCGAGATGTTTTGTTTAGTTTCAAACTTTTTTATGTACATGAACCTTTGCATGTTTTTTTTTTGTAATGAGTTAAGCACTTAGCCGGCAAACGGTTCCTGTCGGGGTACTTCAACAGACGCCGACCTGAATGCAACTTTTTACACAGCATTTATTTTCGTTTTTCTTATACAGTGTTTTGTCGATTTGTTTCGTCACCTACCTTGTCAAGTGTTCCACTCTCTTGCGACAATCACTGGCAGAGAGTTGAGCGAGTGGACGCGTCTTTAGGGGAAGCTGCTTTATCAGGTCTGAACGTCCCAGCAGACCTGATGTTTTTCACGTCATCTATTTGTTGAAGAGTAAAAGCCATGCTGTCTGGCCAGTCCTTTGACATGACACTCACTGAGAGCTGCTTTAGTTTCGCTCTTTGTGCTTGAACGAAGGGTTCGGGATGTTTTTTTTTGTTTCTTTTTCTGTGGGCTCTTTTGAGGAGATATATCCTGCGTAATAAAATAAAATGGAGGTGAGCAGACGCCACACCTCATATAACGTGTAGTCCTTCACTCTGTACAGTTTTAAAGATAATTCTAGTGTTAAGTGCCATGTATTTGACATATACATTTCTGAAGTTAAAACTACCAAGTGACTACGCACAATTGTTTGTTTGTTTTTTAAATTTCTTTTTTCCTTGTTATTGCCAGGGTTGTACAATTTGTCACGCAGGCACAATTTAAAACCGTGAAGGAGACATTTACCGTGTCAGTCTCCTCTCCAAAACGCCTCTTTTTCGGACCACCTCAGCGGTGGGGTTACTAATTGCTTTGCATGCATATTAGATATAATGAAATGTTTTAATTCATATTGTTTGACTTTTATTTGTCTCACATGGTTTTACTATGAAAGGTATCTTTAACAGTTCAAACTGCAATGCTCATTGTAATCTCCAGACTTTGGGGATATTTTTGGAAGCTAATTAAAAGATGAAACGTATAAGTTTAGCAGTGGGTTTTATCCGGTGGGGGCTTTTGTTGTTGCTTTGGTGGTCGAGGACAGTTTTAGTGCACTACCTAGTGTGGTTTTGTAAAATGGGGCTTTATCTTCAGTCACTTCAAACCCAAATACACTCATCAAGATCCCTGTATGGGGTGTGCGAACAGTAGCTATACTTTTTTTTTAAACCATAACATCTACACAGACATCCCAGAATGCTCTGCTCTGATTTTGAGATTCATTCTCTGACATATCACTCCAGACAGTATTGTATTTAGTGGACAAGTCACTCTAAACTTCAGTGTTTTCTTGTATAGCGAGCCCTCTTTCCTCTTTATTGACTGTTTGTTTGACCTTTTTACTGAGGACAGTATTGCACTTTCCTTAGATGAGGAGGCGTTCTCATTTGTAACTGATAAACGTAAATGAAGCTGAGAGATTAAAACAAATGAAGAGGAGAGAGATGGGAAAACAGCGGTAATCGTCGCCCCTCTTAAGATTGGAAAGGTTAAGTGGGTATTTGGGTGGCATCTGTTTTTGTACAACCATTTTGTGCATATTGCTTTTTTTTTCTTTCTTTTTTTTTGTATTAAGACCCACTGTATTATAGCGAGGACTGTAAATAGACCTAAAAGGATGTACATATTTATGTGATTTGCTGCAAGATTGATATTCACACTGTTGTATTTCAACATGGCCACCAGCAAGCTTTGTGGATAGCAGTGTAAAAATTTAATGGAAAAAAAACAGACACTGCCTTAATGTTTAAATAAAAAGCTTATTGCCATTGATTTGTTTGTCTTTTTTTGATTGTGCCACTGTTGTGATTTACATTTTGGTTGATCTGTTGTTGGTAGTGTGTATTTATTTGTCAGTCTATAATGTTTCTTAATCCTGGTCCTTGGAAACCTCAGCACTGCACACGAGTGGTGGTTCAGCTCGTAAGGCCTGTACTAATGAGCTGATAAACCGAATCGAGTGTATGACGATGTCTAAATTTAAAAAATCAGGGGTAAGATTTATGCTGTGTATCCGAAATTGCCTCCAGTTCTAGGGTTGCATACATCTAACTGCTATTTTTCTGGTTGTAAAAGAGCACCAGGTTTGTTGTGATTGTTTGTAGGGCTGCACAATTTGGACTAGGAGGACTAACAATAATTAAAATAGGTTATTACTAAAAAATGATACAAGAACTATACTATGGTAACAACACCATGTCATTATAGTATATATATTAATATTGTATAATATAACATTTTTTTTATTGTAATGTGAATGCATATTCTAGGCTAGGAGCTAGAATTGTACTGTATACTCGTTACTGAGGTGCACTATGGCACTACTCGGTGTCCATAGTTTCAGACACCACAACTAATGGCTCAAATAGTGCACTATGTAGTTTGTTTGTTTTTTTGTTTTGTTTTTTTTTTTTATTAAGAAGATGAAATTACATGTTTATGACAAACATCATGAATGATATAAACTATTATACACTAGAGGGGTAGTTTAAAAATACAAATTTTTATATTAAATAGTTTACAAACTTTCACCGTTTTAATTGCTTTTTGTTTAATAGAAAATATAGTATCAATATTTCCTTCCTAAAAGAAAAAAAAACAAGGTTTTTTGCCAGAGAACTTACATTTGTGAATATGAAATTTTGCATATAAAAAAAATAAGATTTATCATGTAGACGTGACTGTGCTTTTCTTTGCTGTTCAGACATTTTGCCAAAATAGTTTTACAAAAGGGCAATGCCAAAATAAATGTACCACAGTTTCAGGGCAACTGACACAAAAGGAGCAACTAAAATCAATATCAGATTTAAATTTGACCAAATAGTATTTGGCTGGGTATATGTATCATTTTGAATGATACTTCCTTAACCTTGTTTGTAATTAAATATTGATTAGGTATTAACCAAACCTTTTTCCAAATAATATTGTCTGTCAGTCAATTCCAGTATGAGTAAACATAAGGCAAAGACACAACGTCTCGTTGAAATAATGCTCTTTGTGATTTAAGAGAAAAACAAATGTTACCTATATTTACATTATCGAACCAGTGTTTCAAATAAAGTGATTTGTGTTTATATAATATATCCTTATTGTTCCATATATAGTACCTCTGAGGTGAAAAATTGTGCTTGTGGAGCAAAGACTGTGATAAAAAGGCCTGACGGTGAAATTCAGCTATTTTCACTGCTATTTTATCAATATTATTATAATTACAGCTAAGAAAAAAACAATTGCTACCACCAAATTTTGACAGAATATGGGAGGGAATAAAACACCAAATGGAATTTTTAACCATTTATTTCAGCCAATTAACCTTACATGTATTATTTAATGTTGCAAAGTCTAAAACATTTAAGCCACGTGAATTCATAATAACTGTCTTCTTTATATAATGTATTTTATTTTTCCAAACGAAGTCGATCAATATTTTTGTCAATTTCTTTACATTTTTATCAAGATGTAAAGCCATTGCTGCATAAATAAGTCTAGAAATACCCTTGCCCTTTGTAATTAAAACTCTACCCCTTAAAGAGAGGTCTCTTAAGTTTTTTTTTTTTCAACAATAGGACTAAAATTTAGTAAACACCTTTTTTTCTTGTCTTTGTTTATCAGTATTTCAACTGAATCTCATTCTTTTAGGGAATACCATTATAGCTAGTTTCAAGACATTCCTTTATGGCCATAAGATCACATTTAGCCAAATTTAAGTATACCCCAGATGCTCTTGAAAATTCGCAAATTAAATCAATTGCGAATTTTAGTAGTGTCATTGGCTAATTGTGTCATTTTTATCTCTCTATCAACAATAGTGATGGGACACATAGTTATTAACTGAGCAGATGTCAGAAAGCTCTTGGATTTCATCAAAAATATCTTAATTTGTGTTCCGAAGATGAACGGTTTGGAATGACATGAGGGTGAGTAATTAATGACAGAATTTTAATTTTTGGGTGAACTATCTCTTTAATGTCATGTAGATTATTATGGATAGATATATTTCAGAATTTCATTGGCTGGAGCTTGCATTTTGTTCTGTTTGTGTGCTGATTTTTTTTTTTTTTTTACATAGTCCTAGCCAGAGGTGGACAATAAAAGTACATTTACTAGAGTATTGTACTTAGATGTACTTTTTGAGTACTTGAGTAGGCTATTCTTTTTTTCTGGAAACGTATGTGTTTTTCACTACATTACTGCAAGTATTACAGCAATAATAAAAAAGTGCATTGACATAAAAAAGAAAATGTACTTTTGGTACTTAAGCAGGGGTGTCATGCACTCATTATTTTTGAAGGTGCACGAGTTGGGTCGTCATGTGACACACAGCAGCCACAACAGCACTTATGTTTTATTTATTTATTCCTTTTTATTCGAAACATTCCCAAACGCATTAACTATATCATGAAATATCTTGATTCTCACCTTTATAGACTGTTATTTGATCTAGTGGGCAATGGTCAAAGTAACCTAATAATGGTTCTTTAATCTATTAACTAGGCATAAAAACCTGTCTGTTTATTTAATAAACAGATATGGGTGCCATGCCATAACATATTTTAATACGACTGACTTTATATTTAATGTGAATTTAACATTGAAAATTAATGTGAATAAAAACATTGTAAGTTAGGCTACTAATCATAACACTTTCATTGTACAGAAAGAGAGCAAAGAACATTTTCACTGACAGTCACTCTCAAAAACTCCCATTAAAATCACTGAAGCTGTGTACACTATGAAATAAATATATTACTTACATATTCGTGCACACATTTGCACTTCGTTGTTTCTGACGAGAGAATTCGCCAGAAAGAGGTATTCAGTCAGCGAACAAGTGAAGAAAAAAACGGCATTTTTGCAATGACTCATTTAAACACTTCTGATTGTATATTGCATTCATAAGCTCAACAGAATCGTGTGTGATTGGTTTAATGCGCAGCCTGTAAAACTGATGTGCTGATGATCGTTTCTATCCACCTATTTTTTATGCGCATTTTGGAATATCGCATAAAAAAACGCTGGATGGAAACGCCAAGATGCGCATTAAAAAAAGAAAGAAAGAAAAAAAAAACTTACGCGCACATTTGAGTAGGATACATTTTTTCTGGACCACAGTAATTGGAGGTGGGGGGGGGGGGGGGGGGGGCAGACAGGGGCCACTTGTGCACAATCTTAAAATTCATCCTAACCTACATTAAGTATTATTCATTTTGTTCTGTTGTTCTGTCATTTTTCACCATGTCATGTATCATTGCCATCTCTAGAAGTAATCTATAACAATTTCAACTACAATTAATATGTCATCATGTTTCATTTATTTGACAAATAATTTTGCATGTTTGGGGGGGGGGGGGGGGGGCTTCATGCTTGTGACACACAGCAGCCACAATACCACTGTATAACTGATATAGGCTTAAGTATTATTATTTTTTTATTCGAAATATTCCCAAAATATATCATGAAATATCTCGATTCTCAAATATGTGTAAGTAAATGCATTTTGCACCTTTATAGATTATGTTAGTTGATCTATAATGGGCGATAGGCAAAGTAGCCTAATAGTGTAATATCAACTTTGCATAAAAATCCTCTTTTTACTTAAGTACCAGATGTCATACCATAAACATATAATACGACTGACTTTGTATTTTATGTGGTTTTAATAAAAACATTGTAAATTACTCATTAGCCTATCGGTCTTTGTCAGGTGACGTCACACTCGTGGAACACGAAGTGCATTATGGGCGCAGCCGCCATTTGTAAGGCATCATTGCTGGTGTGTTCTGTTGGGAGAATTGTGTTGTTCATTTAAAAATAATTCTGTGATAAAATGGTACGTTCTTGTTGTGTGATAGGCTGCAATAGTAAGTCTCACGACAGAAAAGGTCACAAACTAAGTAACGGGGAAAGGTTTTTTAGTGTTCCCACTTTGAAGAAAGGACATGGACAGCATGTAGCGGACGTAACAAAGAGGCGTCGGATGGCCTGGGTTGGAGCTGTGCGACGCAAAAACATCACCTTTGCAAACATATTTTATTGGAACAATGTTTCTGCTTTATTGTGTTAGGTATTGGTTTGTGTAATTAATACAATAAAGAAAAAAATGCATGAAAAGAGGGTAGTATTCAAATTTATTTGACACGTTCAAACTAAACAAACCATCCTTATACAGTTAACATGACATTATTAAATAATAATCATTACAGAAAACATACTTTTGCTGTTACTACTGTGTTGTCGCAGTCCTTTGGACGGAATGTAAATAAATCCTGTACCCAGCCATTGGTAAAATGTCCATGGGCTTCCAGAGATTTATAGTTTTTAAATTGTTCACTGGTATATGCGCTTATACCATAAACAAGATAATTAACAATGTCTAAGTATGAGGATGAAGGTAGCAATGCGGGGTCAGCACTCCAACTTACAGCAGTCAGCTCATATGGATCTATGTTCTGAATGGATAACAATTTCTCTAAATAACGGTCCCTGGCATCTTTATCGAGTTTATCTCGGTACGGCCTTTTCTCAATTTTCTTTTGCTTCTCCATGTTTGTGAGTTATATTTACGTCGTATCTAAATATTTATCTTATTAGTTATCTTAGAGTTATCTCATTTACTTTTACTCCTGTAATCTCTTTAATTCTCAGTCAGTAACGCGATACCTCAAAAATGGCGCCGCAGTGACGTCACACACAACAAAACCACGTGTCTGACAAAGACCGATAACACTTTCATTGTACAAAAAGAGCAAAGAATGTTTACATTATCAAAGAACATTTTCACTTCAGTCCAGCGAGTTCAAGCACTCTCAAAAACTCCCATAATAATCTCTAAAGCTGTTTACACTATGAAATTAATCTGACTTACATTCGTACATCTTCACTTTGTTGTTTCTGAGGAAGCGAGCGCGCGCGGTGACGAAATAGCGGCGCTTCGGCGATGACTCATCTGAACGCTTCTGATTGGTCCTTGCATTCATAAACTCAACAGAATTGTATGTGATTGGTTATAATGCGCAGCGCTTTAAAAACGTGTGTCTCTGGCTCTGTGCCAGCCAGCGAACGCAGATTTGAATTTAACAGCTGTTTTTTTTTTATATAGTTTACAGGACAAACTGCGCATTTCACCCAAAATTGTTTGGTGCGATATGATTCCAAATTTAGGGGGGCCAAGCTTGTTGACAGGGGGGCACTAATCCAGTCATGTATTAAGTGAAAGATTATGGAAATTCACTTGTCAAAAGGTGTAGGAATTGATTACTAGCAGCAGCAGCAGCAGGATTACAAATGTGTTTACTGTGCAGCTGATGCATCTCTTCACTGCATTATATTTGTAGGCATCAGGACACGTGTTGAGCACTGGAGGGCGCTGCTGGCCTTCACACGACCTCAGGCTGAAGTCCTTTGTTTGCTGCAGCTCTTAATTTATCACAAAAGACATTTAACAACTTGTTTTCATGCTGCTGAAAGAATGAAAAGCAGCTAAGGAGGAATTATTTTGAACATTCTTCAGTTTGAGGCAGAAAAATCCCCCAATAAACATCACACAGAAATATAGTATTAGCATATAATATTGAAATATAGTATTAAATATAATTTAAAAATATATTTGCTAAAATATGATAGATTTACATAAATATATTTACTAAAAACGTTTGAAATTATATATTTTTTTTGCATTTTTTTGAGAATATATTTTAAATATTAAAAAATATTTCCAATATGTTTTAAATATTTTTATATTTTGCTCTTGATATTTCAGTCCAAGAAAATACATTCACAGATGTCACAAAAGTAAAAAATCCTCATTGTCTATAACATGTAAACGTAACACATTTGTATTAATTAGAATATTACAAATGTAAAATATTTGAGGTATTCATGTAAATTGTGAAACATTTTGCCACCGAGATGACGATATTAGCATTATGCCTTAACACATCAGTTCTTCTAGGTGTTAATGGGAAATGTCTGTTTTAGGAGCCTACTAGGTATGTTTTATGTTTATGTGCCTTACCGTTCACAGAGGAGAGAAAACATTCAACATTTTATGTTAAATAGCAATAAAGTGGGGAAACAATTTAAGTGGAAACATTTAATTTAAGAACACTCTCCATCCTGTAAAGTAAATTCAAAGAACTGCTATCCAATTTGTTCAGTCCCAGTTCCTTTATAATGACTCAGTCAAGACGATTCACCAAATGTTTGTAAATCATTAGACTGGAGAACTTTGTTTTGAAAGTAAAACTGTCAGGCGTTGGGAAAGAGTAGGCAATCTGAACTGTTGTTAAAGCAGGAGAGAAACATACATGAGAGACAGGAGCAGAAACTGACTTCAAATACAACTAATATTTTTGAATATGTAAAATAAACGTTGCATTTACTGCATTAAACTTGTTCAGGGCAATATACTGTATGTATCTTTAACATACACTTACCTTATGATAATGTACTTAATGACTGCTTCCATGTAATCTTTTACTCCTGTAAATGAGATCTAGCCTAAAGCAAGCTTGAATGCATGGATTAAAATGATATACGCTCCAAAAAGACTCTCTCACGGCTGGCAGTTTTATAGGAGGATGGTGGAAGGGTTTTTCATCTTAAGCTGGAAAGTATTTGACCTGGCTGGAAAGTGCTGTGTAAGTGATAATGTACGTGGAAAACAAAGACTCATTCTTACCTCACAGATCATTAAACATCCAGAGTTTATCGAAAGAAGGCAAACATACAGCCGTCGCAGGGTTTGGGGCTTTTATTTAATCGGTTTGGATATACAGGGTTTTTTTTCTTAAATTATTTTCTCATCTGCTGTCCAAAAGAAGACCATTAAATTGGGAATTATACAAAAATATAAAGAGAATTACGAGTGCTGTATGCCACATATACAACAGGAAAGTATTTTACAGAAACACAAATCACCTTGTTAGGAAATCAAACAAAATCTGTTAGCGGAAGCATTTGTACACCAAACAAATGTAATCATAAAATTTCATACACGAGGAAAAAATAAAACAGCTCCTCTCAGATCTGCTTTCAACACATTGCTAAAATTCCTCTATCAACTTATCAAATGTCCATCTTGAGGGAACAGGAAGTTATTTATCAGTCATGCCTTCCTGTAATTTCATCCTTTATCATGATTTTTTCGTCGTGTCATGGAATACACATGCACTATTTTCCTGTATTACACTAGTTAAACGTTGCTCTTTTGATTTGTACTGCCAAGCTTTTCCTCTCAAAACTCAAACACATCCACATACCAGACGGAAACATACACTGTTTTTCTATTTTCAGTCACCAGAAGATCTCTATTATATAAAATCAGAAATTAAAAAAAGAAAATGAATGAGGTAAGAGATCTAAATTTACAAAACCCACTTCAGCTTTACAGAATTGAAAGCATATAGTCCAGACATAAGACAGACATGACGTACTTACACCTCCATAATGCTTTACTGCTCATCTAAATCTCTCTCTCAGCGCACTGCTCCGTTACATCTCATCGCCTCCCTAAACAACAACAGCTCTGCTCCACAAAAGAGCTTGTTATACATGAAAGAGGAAATGCAATCTCGATTTTGGCTGAGACAAACTGACTCCAACAAAGTCAGAAATGACTCATTAGCTTTGACATTATCTAACCGTGCAATCGTAAGTGTAACCGTACAGTCTTCAGGAGGTCAAAGAACCTCGTCTCCGTTCAGCATTCTCTCATCTAACACATGCTCAGTCCAGTCATTTCAAATACAATCTTCTGTTTCCTGTCATTCTGTGAGTGCAGCTCTTATTTTGGCCACTGAATTATTAGCACGTCGGGCGGCTTCTGAAACTCTTGTGCAAGAAATTATTCCACGTGCCGTTCTCTGAGGTACAAACAGAAAGGGAGGAAATATTTAAGGTTGTATTTCCCTTTCTCTGAATTTTACAGAATCTTTGGTCCAACCTTTCAAGTGCTCCTACCCGTTGATTTGCCCTTAGTCATACCAACACATTTACAGCCAGAAAGAAAAAAAACAAAAAAAACACCATAAGTGCAACTTAAATACAGTTTATATTTCCTCAGCCAGTTCTGATAGTCTACAGATTAATGCAAATATACCTTAATCATGGTTAGCACGTTTAATCTTTGACATCTGTGTTAAATTCAATACGGCATCTAACCTGACTAAGGTCTAATGACTTTCTGCTCTAGTCCACATATAATGTGCTCATGCATTTTGTTTTCATTATGAACTCTTTCCTGTTTGAGCATTTGTAAGAATCAGCAATACTAAGACGATAAAGTAGGTCCACATGGACTCAGCATGTTTTTACATTTTTGAGGGGAATATTGGCATAATTTTATGGTATAATTAAAATGGAAAATTGCATAAAAGTCCTACGGTTTTATTTTTGGGTTACAATCTTATCAAATTAGCCAAAGTATTCAAATAAAAAATGAAACCAAGCAAAATTTTAGTACCAGATGCATAACGACTAATAAAAAGACTGTGATTTAAATTTTGGAATTTTTAACTGACATTCTTTTGAGTTGTGTGTAAATCTGCAGATCTTTCATAGAATTCTGCGGGCCTCTGAATCAGCAAACAGCAGAAACTGTTTTGCTCCAAATGCTTTTCCCTCCACCTCACTGGTACGACTCAAGATGTACATAAATACATCACTGACACGTAAAACACATGTAAAGACCGCAAACACACACCGAACTCCAGCTCATCTCCACCATCACTGGAAGCAAAAGAACAAAATGAGCCCTCACTGCCCTCACTGAGCATCCGTCATTGAATCAGGGTTTTAGTCCATGTACTCTCACTGCTCTCTAACCAAAGGGAGTTTTTGAATTTTGGGAAGGATAACATGTCTCTCATGTGTGTCTCTCAGAGGTCTTCTGTGTAAATGATGCATGGACTGGCGTCCTCGGTGGACTCCAGCCTGACTGTGGACACAAACCGCCGGCGCCCGGCTGCGTTTCTGTTGCCGTTGTAGTTCAGCGTGGTGCGGTATGTATTCTGGGTGTGCTTGGGGTACACGATGGTCGTGCTTTGGAAGTGTAACGGTCTGTGCCGTGGCTGAAAGTGAACCTCTGACTTGTAGCTGCGCCATGTGCAGTTCTGAACGGCCACCACCGTCTCGCTGAAGGATGTGGCGGTCGGGACCTGGGCGCAGAACACCTGGTCACGGAAGTGTCTGTCTGAAGCGTACTTCACCGCAGAGTTGAACCTGACGGCGGTCAAAAGACAAGAATTCATGAGTCAGACATTATGTAAATAAGAGGAAAATATGGGAACGTTCAATCAAAGTCTGAGACCAACTTGGAAATCAGGTTTTGTAAAAGTTTAAAGAAATGTTATGATACAAAATAATGCAGAAACGTTTCTGATTCTGCACTATTTCTAGGTCACAAGTCAAATAAGTGACATATAACCCTGTACAACTGGTCAGATGTTCTTTCATTGGTCTTTCTCAAATCATGATGGAGAACATGATCTTCAGGATTTACACAAACTTGTGGAGTTAAAGGGATAGTTCACTCAAAAATGTACCCGGAAGAGAAGAAACCGTTGAATAAAGTTGTATTTTTGTTTTCTTTGCACACAAAAAATTATTCTCATAGCTTCATAAAATTACGTTTGAACCACTGATGTTACATGGACTGTTTTACAGATGTCCTTGCTACATTTCTGGGCCTTGAACGTGGTAGTTCCCTTGCTGTCAATGTAAGGTGACCATAGGGTGACAGTCCTGTATTTCAAAATTTCTATACGACTGGGTGATCAGAGAGAGTAGTAGTGTTCAGTCACGTGAGAACAGCCTAATCAAAAGGTAACTAAGCTTGTCGTAGAACAAAATTACCATCCAATCACAATTCGTTATAGATAATTGTCAACTTAGTGAACACGTGTCAGTATCTTACATTCATTCAGTCTTAAAGGAACAGCAGCCTAATTAAATACCTGTCTGTCTCATTAATGTTAATCAAACAACAAAAGATGTTAAATTAATGTATACTATACATGTTAAATGTATAGTTTATTACATGTTTATTTTATATTTAATTTGTATCGATCATATTTTTCTTATGGTTTGTAATTGGTATGTGTGTACTGTATATATAAAATGTGTGTATACTGAATGTATATATAAAATGTATGTGTATATATAACATTTAGATATTATGGAATAAAATTTCCATATCGTGGTCATATAGACCCCCGCCCACCCATCCCGTATTGAAACATGAGAAATCTGGTCACCCTATGTCTATGCAGAGTCAGAAAGTTCTCGGATTTCATCAAGAAATTTCCTAATTTATGTTCCAAAGATTTTTTCCGAAGGTTTTATGGGTTTGGAACGATATGAGGGTAATTAATTAATGACAGAATTTTCATTTTGGGTGAACTATCCCTTTAATGCAAAAGAGATCTGAATACAAGAATACAATCTAAATACAAGTCTTTGTAATGTTTGTTTAATTTTTAACTTTTCAGTCAAAATGCTTAAGTAATAGTATAAATTGTAATGAAAAAGTGCAAAACAGAAACTGGTTTGGTCTCAGACTTTTGTATCCAGCTTTAGTTTGGATGGCCCTGCAACCACAAAAATATTTAACACTCACTTGATCTCTTTTTCTGGTTTTGGGTTAACCTCGATGCTCTCTCCATAGACCACAGGGTACATGCGTGACTTCGCATCTGGACCTTGAGAGTTCAGGAGCAAGTACGGCAGCTACACAGGAAGACATAAAAAGACAGGAATTAGCTATCAAGCTAGCCATTACAACCCATAATAATTGATGTTCAGCCTTGGCAAAATATTCATGCATTTTATGTTGAAGTACTTCTCAATTCATGCATGCATGATGATAACTACACTGTATAATTGACCATTGGCCATAGCAACTGATTACTTGTATATAAGAGCTAGTTTTGTGTGTCTCTTCTCATTTTATGGTCTCTTCTTCTCACAAAATTTTCATTTGGTAGCTTTCATTATCATAAAATAAACCCTTGATATATAGAAGACCGCTCTTCTAACGTTTTTCCTCTTAATCAAAGCACTGTTTAGCATTTAGCAAAGCAACGTTTTAGCAATAACTAATGTGCAACAATCCCAGAATACTTATTCTATAATGCCTAGTTTTAATGTCTGTTTGATCAGTCAACACTAATGTACTTTATAGTTTGGGTCTTTTCAGGCAGCGTTTGTAATCAACCATTTCAATTTTAGATGGAAAATTTAATTATTTCATAAGCAGGCTTTTATGAGGTCTGATAAACTTTCAAGCAGTGTTATTTTAGTATTATTAATATGCCATAATAGTATTTATTCATATTTTTTAATATATATTTTCAGTTTAGTTTTAGTAATTTTGTTGTGTGGTTTTGCCATTTTAGTTTTGTATTTTTTTTATTTATTTCAGTTTTAAGGCAACATTTTTCTCATTTTTTAGTTTTTCGACATTGCATTTTATTTAATTATTTATTTTTTTATTTATTTTTAATTAGTGAAAATGTTTCTAATACTTGTAGTTTTTGTTGTTTTGGAGTAGTGCCGTCTGTGTGCATGTGTTTGTCTGCGTGCTGATATATATTTGGTGCTCAGACAAACGGCGACAATGCAGCAGTGTGTGTGTAGAGCTGGAGCGTCCTGTGCCTCCACCTGCTCCAGTCATCAAACACACACACCACGTGAGCGCTCAGCACCTTCCTCTGTGTCCGGCACGTACACGCTCTGCTTCTCACTCTCTGTCTCTGACACCTCATAAAACCCAATTCCTTCATAGCGTATCATCAGCCCAACTGTCATCTGACCTGACATGGGAAACGTGGGCTCTTCCTCAGCTCGAGCGGAACATTTTCTAACTGGCACATCCAGTAAATCAAGAAAACGTTAACTTTTATAGTCTCGCATTCTAATCTGCAGTTTTTGCTTCAGTCCATTTAAGAAATTTAGTTGGATAAAAGTCTCATTCAGTCACAATCTAGTTATGATATTGGGATGCACTGCATTTTTAAATCTGTTTTTCAAGTTGACAGAGGTTGGTCTGGCTCAGTTTAAGCCAAGAAAGTGAGTGCATAATTAGGAAAATTAAGACTCTCCCATTACTAACATATGCTCTTTATGAGAGGTTTCTGGTTGTCTCATGGATGAGGCCAGTGAGAAAGGGATCGCACCCTTGAGCATGTGCGTCTGTGTCCATATGAGTACAAGAGAGATCCAGGACGGATACTGTATCCACTGTGCCGCCACTCCACACACAAACCCTGTAGACTCCCAGTCACATTAGAGACAGATCTCAGCAGGAACAGAGCACTTCAACAGGCTCAGCCAAACAGTATCTTAATCAAAGGCTGAAGGTTGAAGAGAGTTTGACATTACAGTGGCATCACTATATTGACTGACTTGGTCAGGAGGTCTAACTATTTTCCCAGGAGGTCTATAATAGCAAGAGAAAGCCAGGTATTATACTTAAAACATTATATTAGATATCACTGCAGTGTTAAATGCAAAAACCATGTCAGGTTGATACTGTAGACAGCCCTCCAAATATAAACACTGGCAAAATATCTACTATCATAAAAACTGATAGTTTACTTTCAAAAAATAAAAATAATGGTTACGGGCCTCTGGCCATCAATGACGATGCAGTTACAATATCTGCCAGCAGGGGCGAACGGGACCATGCTAACTAGTCAAACCTTCACTTGTACAAGTAAAAATATCTTGTTGTGCAGAAGGTTTTAATGGTATTACTACTTTTTTTTTATTTGTTATTTTTTTAAACAGAAAAACAAAATTACAGAATTAGGCTAACACATTCTGACATAGAAAATAGATAAAACATACATACAAATACATAATAAATAAAATAACACTGCAGTGTTTTCACTGTATAAATTGATAGATTAATGCTGATTAAAGCTACTAAAGTTATTCAGTCAAGAGCTATGAGTGATTTTTCCTTTTTTTTCCACTGTAGTGTTTGACTCGGCATGAGTGTGATCTCTTTTTTGGATTATGAATTTTCAAAATTGCATCCTAGATGAATGTCTTGATATTTTTGTATATAGAAATGGTTGGCGAGATACAATTTGCAACAACATTTATGTAGCAATAATAAATATTGTGTATTTTTCTTATTTTCTTCAGTACCGAAAGTCATCCGTTCTTATCGGTACTACTACAGTCTTTCATAATTTAGCCCTGGGGCCCATTTAATACCAGGTTTTGGTACCTATCCTAATGCAGTTTGAGGGGTTCAGGCTGGACACAGGCTGTTCTTTATTGGTTGTTTGGGACTCTATACTGACATCTAGTGCCCTGAACTTCCTGAGTCAATGTTTTTATTCACTGCTGCCTCTTCACACTGGAGGTGTCTGACTGATCTTTGCCTTGTTTGGTTTCACATATTTTTAGTCTGTAGTTCCGGTTGTAGTGTTTGTTATGGATCTCTTTGTTTCCCTGATCCATACCTTCCTTCTAGGCCACGCATGTCAAACTCAGTTCCTGGAGGGCCACAGCCCTGCAGAGTTTAGTTCCAACCTTGCCCCAACACACATACCATGTAGTTTTCAAATAAGCCTAAATGACTTGATTAGCTGGATCGGGTGTGTTTAATTAGGGTTGAATCTAAACTGTGCAGGGCTGTGGCCCTCCAGGAACTGAGTTTGACACCCCTGCTCTTGTGCTTGTCATATGGTTTTGTTTGCTTGTTTTGTTAAAACATACAATTTTTACAATACTGGCTGAAAGCACTACATAAATGTATTCTTTTTATTATTAGTAGTAGTGGGAATAGTATTTGGTAGTAGTTCACTATAAATAAAACATAACTAGTAAAAAGTGATATTAAAAATCTGTACTATTTTGTCTAAAGCATAAAGCACTAAAAACTAAAATCAGTTTTTAAAAGTAGGGGCATCATAGCATTGTAATATACAATATGAAAGCGCTATATATATATATATATATATATATATATATATATATATATACAATATACAATTGCTAACAGTGTTATCAAATTATTAGCGTTTTTAAAGAATAACTTTCAAGTGAGCTGTAGATAGACAGCAAGGGTAATCTAAATGTGCAAACAGAAGCTGTTGAAAAGTTGCTTATTATCATGCATCCCTAATGCGTTCTCATAAAGCATTTTTCATTCTCATTTGTTTCAGAGGTGTCTGCACCCTTCATTTTAATATCAGCAAACAGAGGTCATCACTTTCTTATGCAACTGACTGCAACAGCTCTGCTGTTAGGCCTGCCACACTAAAATAGATTGGAGAGATTTTTTTTTAACGTTATGCAAACACAACTCTCGAAATAGACCTGCAGCCACAAAATGAGAGGAAAAAGACGGACATATCCTCTGCAAACATGCATACTGTACATGCTGGGATAGACAAACCTTTGCAACGCAAGGTTGCCATGAATGGAAAATACAAAGCGCAGCAAACAACGATGGCTTTGTATGGCTACGTTTTCTTTTCTACTCTGAAAGAGCATTTGGTCCTCATATACTGCAAGTTGCCTGCAGGCTCCACCACATTTGTATACATTTAAGTAATAGGATTTTGGAAACAGCATATTCTGAAGAACTGCGACAGAGGGATGTTTTGTTTACGTTGGCACGAGAGCTTTCCAAAGTGTTAAAGACATACTGCTTAAAACCATAAAAACTTCATTTTGCACAAATAAAGTCATGCTGCTCTTTTCTATTTTATCGAGTAAGACGCTTTATTGCAGCAGCGTCCTGACAAGTGCATGCATGCTTCTTGAAGAGGAGTGTCTGAGTGATCATTTATACACTCCAAAATGCCTTTAGATACTTGCTCTTAGCGGCATGCTTGGGCACGTTAACAGTCGAGCAGCGGAAACTGGAATCTGTTTAATAAAAGAAGCTGTTGTTTTGTTTTTCTCAGGGAAAACTTTATTTATTTTTTGGCTCTAGAAGATGCATCTAGAAGTGTTGGAAAAGGTTTCTTTCTATGCTAATCTGAATCTTATAGCATTGTGGTTACTCTGAAGTATTGAGACACTGCCAGGATTTCAATACAGATTTGAATGGATGGTCGTGTCAGATGTGGACACTGTTAGTTTAGCAGAAATAAGACTCTGGGTTATGCTGAGGCACTTGTGAGGTGCTATACTGTAACAAGAGCACGCGCCGTCTAGTAATACTGTACCAGTATATGATATATATATATATGTGTGTGTGTGTGTGTGTGTGTGTGTGTGTGTCTCAGCACTGCCTGTTTGTTTGCACGTGTGTATGTGCTGTAAAAGGGTTGCTATGAGGAAGCTATGAGGGACAGAGGGAGATCGGTTACAGTTACCGCATTCACCAAACACAAGGTCAACTTGTTTACAGAAACTCTCTCTCTCTGGTCGCTCCTTGTCATCCCTGCTTCATTAGAGTGAGTCTCCAGAGGCACGAGCACCTGAACCCCTTTCTATTTCAGGATTCTGCCCTATTACTTCTCATTATTTGTCCCTGGCCTTCACACTGTCAACAGTGTCTGTTTGTGTTTATGACGAACTGCATATGTACTTCTATACTAACATGTTTTTTTTTTTTTTTTTAAATTGAACTACTTCATTTAACCACTTTCGAACGGTCCTGTTTATATAGAAGCAGTTTGAAAGCTGCCAGTATGAATGGGTAACTGAAGTCAATCTATATCCATAGTGAATACGAGTGAAGCAAATTTGAAAAATCCCAACTTCCATAACAACAGACAGTAGTATTACAACTTATGACATTATTTAAAATCAGTATGAAATGCCTATTTTCTAAATGCACAATATTGATCTTCTAATTGTATTGTAGTCCACTTAAACCCATTGCTTTTTTGTGATCAACCTCAAACTCACATTTCAGATCTGCCTCCATCTAATCAACAACCAAACAAGATAATATTAAAAATATTTGCCACTACTTCTGTTACATAGTGAATTAAATGAGTGCATTTAAGGTGCAAGTTCATCTGTCAAAGGACAAAACTGATGGAAGACAACAACTGGATCTAAAACCTTTGGATGACACACAGCTCATATCTCCAAAGCCACACAAGAACACACAGTTCAAATGCCACAAGTGTGTGCAAAATAACCTTACTCAAAATGCAAACATAATGCATTGTGTTTATTGATTTCATTGTTTTATCCCCTTTTAAAACTGATTGCTTTCACTCATCGTCCTCATGCATAGGTCTAAATGCTGCACATAATTTACCCAAGTAGAGTATGTTCCTGCATCAACATCCTATTCCTGCACAACAAGCAGTACCCTTACCCTTCCCCTAAAATCAGTGCACCGATTGGTTGATATGAAAACTGTTTCACTGCCAGCACAGGATGTTGATTGAGGAACATGGCCTTCTTGGGTCTCATTTGAGCTCTAAGGCTTCATTAGATGAATGCATACCAGTTTGCCTTCCCGGCTCTCCTTTCTGCAGTATCCTTGCAGCTCATTTGGGGTTGAGCAGCTGCCAGAGCGCGACTCGAGGATCCCTGGTGACAGAGAGTAGAAGGGCGGACTGGGGCTTGGAGGGAGTCCTGAATCCGGACTATCAAGCAGTCCCTCCCGGTTCTTTCCTTTCAAACTCTCATCCATAGCTTGCAAATGTAAATGCCCCACCATTTCTGGAAGAGCGTAAATGTTTTAAACCAGCCGAATTCACTCCAGGAAAGATAATATGAGAGATATAAACCTAAAGTCCCATATCAGAGACGCAGATGGAGTCCTGGTGTCCCAATAGATGCCTAAAACAAAAGTATTAAAATACATGTTATATGGGAGAATGGGGCTAGTTGTCACTTTTGATTGTCAGTTGTCAGTTCTGATTCCATTTCTTAAGGTAGGTTTCTTTTTCAGAGTCAATTTCTATATAGACACAAACTTTTAGGTCTTGTCTATATAATGCAAGGCATGCTGTCACACTCTATAGAGTAAGTCGTCACAGCAGATTCTATGATTAAACAGTCCATTATAGGTTTTTCAACTAAATTAAATCAGTAATGAAATTCAGAAGTAAAGTGAAACAGTTATGAAAAAGGAAATGCATAAAACAGCAAAAATGTAAATGGTAACTGTCTTTCAAACTATTGTTTTTGCCACCAAAATACTATTATTACATAAATAATATTTGTATTTGCCAATATAATACGTGACAACTTGCTCTGAGCTTACATTTATATGAGAAACACACATAAAACCATATGTTTACTGAGATACAGCCCCCTGACAACTAGCCCCGGTCTACCTATTTGTTACAAAAAATGCTGTAAAATCATTATAAAATATCTAGGCAACAAAGTTTAGACTTCATAAGCGCGTTCGAACAGTAATCTCAACTAGAACGTTCAAACGCGCACATGATGCCCAAAATACCGCCTAGGTAGGCAGCTCATTAGGTTTCGAAACACCGCCGAATATGTTCCCAAACCTGCGCGTTACCGGATAATACATACACGAGTTGTACTTATTTAATTAAAAGACAAACAAAAATCACACTTAACGCACTCTATTATACATTTAGACTATATGAAAGAGGAAAATAAGCCTTAAAGAGTTTTTGTTACCTTTAAATTTAGAAATCCCGCCGGAGAAAACTCCGTCAATGAAGAGTTCTACGCATAACACTTTAGTTCATGATCTCAGAAAAAAAGTAAAATCCACAACAGGCGCGATGACTTCCTCGCAAAACAGTTTAAAAATTGCGAGAAGGATGCCAAAATCTGTAACGTCTCACAGTAGTCCCCAGCTCATTGGTGCCGGTGTCTTCTGTGCGTCTCTTGCCCTTCTGGAAGCGCAGAAGTGTCTCTGGCTGCAGCGGTGCGCACACTGACCGCCAGCCTTTATGCGCCTGGAGCCAATACAGAGCCGCCGAGGCGATGCTGTGTTACCAGCGCCGGCCAGCAGGGGGAGAACTGCTTTTGACAGTTCTGACCTACATTTTGCAAAAAGTTGTTTAGCAACAACAAAAAACTATTTTAGAGCAAACCGCGAGCATTTGTGTAAACAAATTTACACATTTCAGAATTATTTAGTATCGATTTCTGTTGCTGAAATTAAGTGTGTAATGAACCTCAGTGATTTCTGAAGAACATTTGTGGGCTTAATTGGCCTCAGCTCTTGAGAAAGTGTATTGGGTTACTGTGGGATTAGTGTGTCACACTTTTGAAAATTACGGTGACCAGGTTTTTGGCAGAGATACAGCTTTCATTCTCTGTAATGTAATGCAATTCTGTTGAGAACCATGAGCTGCTTAGAAAGACATTGAGGACACTTCATTTTAAGTCAGTCAGCCTAACAGCTGAAACAGGACACACCTCATGAAGCAGGGAGTGTCCCGAATAAACCGCCACTTCAGCAGAGGACACTTGCCATTTCTTTACACCACATATGCCATTTGATACTTGATAATTAGTGATAACTGACCATAATGGAAATAATAATAATAATAATAAATTAAATGCTGCACAGTCATGGGCATGACTGCTATGTACTGTTTGTGTATAAAAACAGTCACTACTTGAGATGCAGTCACTTTGATTTTGTCAGATTGATATATCAGTTGTTAATATAAGTAATTAAGTTAACCTGATTGTTCATTTGCATATTTAGCATGTACAGGCAAAATACTATAACACTAGAGAAATGTGTTCATAAACATTTTAAAATGAACATATTCAGTTAAACTTTTAAGTGCTTTGGATTTAAGGCATTATATTGGCTTTCTAAGTGCTTTGTATTTTTATAAACAGCAGTAAATCCAGTGAAAAATGTGCAACAAAGAAATACATGTGACTGAATATGCATGGGTTGTCTTTGTCTTGCTCCATTTGCTAATCAAAAACAGTTCAACCAAAAGTCAGCAGATTAAAGTGAGCTGCTTTCCCTTGGTCTTCCTTGATGTAACATAGCAACAGTAAATGGGGCTGCCACACAAATAATGTAAAAGCTATCTGTGTTTCTGATTCTGTATTTTGTGAGACAGTGGGCGACTCTAATGTCTCGGCATACTATTGAAAATCTTTACTTGGTCAGAAACTATGCAGAAGCCTAGTCTGAGCCATCTTGCGTGTAAGATGTGTGAGTGTGAAGGAGCATGTCTCAAAGCTCTGGCTGGTGTGTAGTTGTATTTCAGGCCTGGGTGGAGCAAGGGTGGGCACTTCCACTCTGCAAGGCATCACTACCAAACTTCCAAAAACACTTACACACACATATATGTCTGACAGAAAAACTAAGAAGGAAGATAACAGTGCTGGGAGTAAAACCAGATAAAAGCAAGGGGAGAATTTGGCAGTCGTTTACAGACGTGCTGTTTGTTTGAACCTGAAGAAGAGTTATTCAGTGATTCTGAGGAAAGATACACGACTGCTTCAAACACAGAAACACGTGCGTACACGCACACAATCATGAAACACGTCCAGAAAACTGATTGAGGCTTTGATGGTTCAGCAGTTTTCTGACTTTACCTCGGCAAATTGCCAGGAATCACAGCAAAGCATTTATTGTTTGAACGGGATTTTGCCAAACAAAGGTGCCTTCATGGCACATAAGTGTTGAGTGTTCGAATACACTCACCAGAAACCCAGAACTCTTTTCTGTCATTCACACACATGCCTGCATGTAGAAATGTACATTTCAAATGTAGCTGGAAATGGCAATTATCAGGGCCAGAGCCCATTGGAAAGAGACAGAAATTGACCTCAATTTCTAAATATGGCACAAAATAAATGCTGGTGAATTTCAACATTCTTAAGTAAACTTAAAGTTTTGTGTGTGTCTTCAAAATGTCAAAAACAGACTTTAGACTTTCATGACGAACAGTTTTATAAATCAAACTTCTTTGAAAAAGTTTTTCCTCAGAAGGGAGTCTAGATTATACAAACAAAATTGTCTAGGACTGCTGAAAAGGATGTTTTTCCAACTAATCAAAATGGTGGAAAATTTGTTAAGACAGAAAAAAAAACATGACCAATAAAACCTGTACAGAAAATGTATTCTCTGTCACTAACGCAGTTCTGAAGTTATTAGCGAAAATGTAAATTTGCTTATTATTGATCATTATAACAAATCTGATATCCAGGCACTTTACTGTTAATGACCTCAAGACAAATTGACGGATGAAAAATCACCATCATAAATATGAATAATCTTTAATGCTTTGATCCATAAATATGTTTTTCCTTATATTATTTGATCAAAAAAGGGATATTATAATAAGATTTGAAAAGTATTATTTACTATTTAACTGTGAATTATGAAAGATACAGATGGCGTGGACTGTTTTATGCACTGTGTACTGTGTGTTTGCACAGAGGATCTTCACTCACTTTGTTTTTGTCCAGTATACAAAGAGTCCACTGTATGAGAAGGATCCCTCACTCTCTCTCCCACTTCCTTCACACACGCAAACTCATGCATTTGTCGTACGTTGTACTGACTCACTGTATAGTGATTCATATTCCCTGTCTGAAACGGTGTGTTTGTAAATAGTTTTAAGTGATGACCCTTTCAGACATTGTGTGGTTTTACTCCCTCCCTCCCTCTCAAAACCAGACAGACACTCCAAGTGTAGTGTGTGTGCCGAAAAGAAAAAAAAAAGTTTTACTGTATTAGACGTGAGTGTGTTGGGAAGTGGAACGGGACTTTTTGAGCATACACACACACACACACACACACACACACACACACACACACACACACACACACACACACACACACACACACACACACACACACACACACACACACACACACACACACACACACACACACACACACACGCGCGTGTCGTTGTACAAAGCAATAACACACATCCTTCTCTAGTCTTCACACCTGTTGGCACTGATAATACTGCAGTGAAACCTGGCAACCTTATGCGTTCACACACATGCACACTGCCAAACCAGCTGTGAAGAGGACGGTCCAAGTCCAGGTGTGTGCGTGGGTTTCAATGGTTTTTGAGTGAGAGAGTTTGTGCATGTACAATGCATCTTTCTAAACTTCATATTTGGTTTACATTTTCGGAGGAAAAAACGCTCACCTGAGCTTTACCTTCAGTCAATCATACATACAAATAAACCTCAGTTTTCTGAAATAGCTCCCTACATAAACAAATCTTAATGAGGCCAGCGTTGCTCGCTCAAAGAAAAAGACTATTTCTAACACACATACTCTGTGGCATTGATACTAACACTGTGAGGCAACAGCGCTCCCACTCTATTGCACTGCAACCAAACAACATCAGTTATAATGGTCATAAATGTTCTTTTAAGTGACTGTTTTTGTCATAAATTATATTTTTTGACAGTTTAATTAGTCATAATTGTTGATTATAATTGATTAAGCATAATTAAGATTGCATCATTTTTTTCTGCCTGCTACACACTGTATGTTGTGTTGCCTTGTAAGGAGTGTAAAATGAAACACAGGATAAGATGAGCCACCCTTGTTTATAGGCAACCAGTTACAAAAATGCATGTGACTTCAGTTAAATACAGTATATAAGTAAAATAATATGTTGTTTTTTTTCCCCCAGTAGAAAAAAGGGATAATCAGTATAACCTGAATTTCGTTGACCTTAAAACAAAGTTATGAGCCATTCTAAAGTAGTCTATGCAACATGCCCCTGGAGTGTAAACTGTGCTAGAATACAAACTACACTTCAAAAGAAAAAAAGAAGTTGAGCCAATTTAAAATTTTAAGGCAACCAGCTTCAGCAGATTTTTGACTTTTCTCAACTTGTCGTTTTAAGTTTATACAACAAAAATTTGAGAATCTCCCACAAAAATAAGTTGAGCAAACTCAAAAATCCGCAGAAGCTGGTTGCCTTAAAATTTTAAGTTGGCTCAACTTCTTTTTTTTTTTTTTAAAGTGCAGCATCCAATAAATGCTGTTCTTTTGAACTTTCTATCCATCAAAGAAACATTCATCAAAAAACATGTATCACAGTTTCCATAAAAATATGAAGCAGCAAAATTAGAAATAAGAAATGTTTCTTGAGCACCAAATCAGCATTTTAGTTTCATCACATCATGTTGCTCGTGGACGCAGTGTATGTTGGACATAGCTGATCTTTTAGGTGTTTGTTTTTCTCATAAAGTCTATTTGAAGCAGACAGTGTGCTGACAGTGCGGTTCAGAGCCTGTCCCAGACAGGGGGAGTTTTCTCAGCTCTCTGTGACTGTGTGTGGTACAGAGAACGAAACAGACAGAGATAGACAGAAAGAGAGGAAGAGAAAGAGGGGAAAGTTGGAGCAGGCCCCAATGTAAGGTTACATCAAGTGCTTAATCTGAAGCTGTCGGATTGATGGATGGCGTTTGGAGATTCTAAATATATCTCGGGCGACCCCTTTGAGTGCACACACGTTCAGTCTCATGACTGCACAACTGCATCTGGTTTCAATGTCTGGAGACCCTCTGCTGAGATACGGGTCTCCACCGCTCCTCTCACATCAAAACACTTTCGCTCTCTCTCTCGCTTTAACTCGTTCCCCATTTCTTGATCAGTTTTTCTCCTTTGTCTGTTTTCCCAGTTCACAAAGGAACAAATCTTTTGGTAATTTCTGCAGGGAAAGCAGAGATATTTTTTGGTTTTTGCTAATTTACTCAAGCATCTTCGACATAGCAGTCATTACATGTTCATTTACCTTACATAATAAAATGTAATATAAGAATATGTAAAACAATATAAAATTATTAATAATATAATATATAAATGCAGTGTAAAATATTGTAAAATAAAATATTAATAAATAATATAAAATAATATAATAAAAACAATGTAAAAATATGCAAAATGGCTTAATATAAAATATTATACAATTTTAATAATATAACATAAACATCTTAGACATAGCAGTCATTAAACATTAATTTACTAAATTTAATTAAAATATGTAAAACAACTTATGAAATATGAAATATAAAACTATTAATAATATAATATAATATAATGTAAAATATGTAAAGCAGTCTATAAATGTTTATAATGATGTATGATTTATTGTATTTATTTGATTATAAATACAGTTACAACCATAATACTAAAATTGCACAAGGAAAACTCAAAACATTTTTTTTTATTTATACTAAAGCTGAGATTTTTACTAAAGCTGGGATTGATATTGAGTAAACACACATAGCCTTAGGTGACACAGCTGTGTGTGTGTGTGTGTGTGTGTGTATGTGTGTGTGTGTGTGTGTGTGTGTGTGTGCGCGCACACATGAGAGCGAGGATTGCATGCTACCAAGTCATCTACACAGATCTGTAATCAACTTGCTCACCTGTTGTCCTCTTCTCCACCAATTACTACTTCCTGTGGCATTCACGCAGCATGTGAGCTCTGTGTCTCACACTCCACTTTGTCTGCATGTGTACGTGTGTAACTGAACATGTTTGCACTCAGACTGGTTATTGGAAAATTCATTTGATGCTCCCTCCTTCATTGCTCCTGCTCACATCCGCTTGTGATCGATTATACTTTATTCTGTAAGCTTTCATACAGATTTGAGCTGCTCATTTATATAATTAAATGAGTTAAATAAGAAAATAGCATAAAACACACACATTTCTCCTTAAGATCCATTCTAAGATTTTTCCAAGTATATTTTTAACAACTTCAAGGGAGAAAGAAAGGAACAGGTTGGTGTTATTGATAAGGTGGGAAGTGCGTCAGTGGCCTGAGTGACGTTTAAAAATGGGAGGATGGTGAGGGGAAAGGAACAAATAAACTGTTGGAGTGTAAGCGAAGAGAGAGAGCAAAGCCTTTGGTGTACAGGCCTAGCGAGAGCGAGATAAGAGCAGCCTGGCTTGTTTGAGTTTCTCTCTTCAAATCCCTTTTCTCTCACATCAATACACGTACTCCCTCCCTCACACACACCTATCATAAAACAATAAGGACAGGGCCGTTGTAAAGGTTGTGTGTGGAGTCTTATCTGTTGTGTTCAAAATGTGCTGTTGTTCCACATCCAAATATCTCAAACTCAAACGTTTGCATGTCGACAGCTGACATGTGGAAGGGTCGTTTCTGTTATGCAGTGCATTTTCATGCCTTCATCATAAATATACCTAGTATATTGGATAAAATATTAAACTCACATTTTTAATCTTCAATATGATCAGCATAACATTTTTTTTTAATTGATTTGGGTGGATGTTGCCATCTGAGTCGTGTCCCTGTTAGTAAATTTATTAAGACATATTAATTTTTTCCTTTCTAACAATTAGATTTGAATATATGTGTGTATATATATATATATATATATATATATATATATATATATATATATATACATGTTTTCAATTGGTAATTAATTTATAATCTTTCCTGCATCCTCAGTATCACTTCCTGACTTGAACTTTCCCTTTAACTTACAATGACACTTCCTGAGTAACATCATCCTTCAGGAAGTGATTTATCATTTTGGCAGGAAAACACCACAAAAAACATTATAAATATTAGCAGTTTCTTTTATTCATACTTTGAAAAATATTTTGTCACACAGCATAACAATTGAAGCAAAGGGCAAAGAAGAAAAAGATATGTTGAATTAAATTTGTTGGAGAAATGCTTTGGCAGTCAGTTATGGAAACCTGTTTCTGCCACTGAATAATAAAATAAAAAAGGAAATTGCAACTTTAAGTCAGAATTGCAAGAAACAAACTTGCAGTTTTAACTTTTTTTCCTCAGAATTGCAAGATATAAAGTCAGAACTGAGAGATACAAACTCGCAATTCTGACTTTTTTCCCCTCAGAATTACATGACTCAAACTTGCAATTCTTTTTCGATTGTGAGTTATAAAGTCAGAATTGCAAGATAAAAACTTCCAATTTTGACACTTTTGTATCATTGTATCATTTGTATAACTCACAATTGCGAAAAAAACTTGTAATTATGACATTTTTCTCAGAATTTCAAGTTCATGTCTCGCAATTTTGACTTTATAACGTGCAATTGCAAGTTAAGTCAGAATCGTGAGATATATATGCCCAATTTTGAGAAAATGTTGAGAATCACACCCACCACCCCCACCCCCACCCAGAATTGGACATTGTAACTCGCAATTGTGAGTTTATATTTCACAATTCTGTGAAAAAAGAAAAAAAAAGTTAGAAGTTGTGAGCGAAAAAATTGAAATTTCCTTTTTTTTTTAAATTCAGTGGAAATAGATTTCCATAGTTAGTGAATGAAGCATTTATATAGCACTTTATTGTGTATTTCTGTACACCCAAAGCGCTTTACAATTATGAGGGGGTCTCTCCTCAATCACCACCAGTATGCAGCATCCACAGTACAACAGCGCCACTGCACTCAGCACACACCAGCTACAGGTGGAGAGGAGAGAGAGTCATAGAGCCAATCAAATGGATGGGGATTATTAGGAGGCCATGCTTGGACAAACACCAGGGTTACACCCCTACTTTTTACAAGAAGCATCCCTGGGATTTTTAATGACTACAGAGAGTCAGGACCTCGGTTTAACGTCTCATCCAAAAGACAGTGCTTGTTAGCAGTATAGTGTCCCCATCACTATACCGGGGCATTAGGACCCACACAGACCACAGGGTGAGCACCCCCTGTTGGCCTCATTAACAACTCTTCCAACAGCAACTAGTTTTCCCATCCTGGTACTGACCAGGCTCAAACCTGCTTAGCTTCAGCGGGCAACCAGTCTTGGGCTACAGGGTGATATGGCTATGCATTGCCTATTATAGCTAATTAGTCTAAATCTGGCATTTGATATTTCTTGATCTCATGCCCTGTCTTAAAAGGCACACTTATGTCTGTGAAGTATATATAAGTATATTTTATTATAATGCTGAAAGGTGCGCAGTAAACATCTAGCATTGTCACAAATGTAATTTAATTTAATAAGTTAATTAAAAAATATACATTCTAATGAATACATTTTTAAAAAGTTGATGTTCATGTTGTTTTCTGGTCTGTGGCAGATCTTTGTGTGAATATACTTGTGGTTTCAGTGCAGATGGACGTGTTTCTCCTTCATTTAGAGCCTCTTTTCTCTCTAAATTAATGTAATGGCCTGAAGGAGCAGAGTGACAAGTGCAGGCCACCCATGTTTAGAGTGGACTCTGCTTTATCTCCAACCGTGGGAGGAATTCCCCCCTGTGTGTGTGTGTGTGTGTGTGTGGAGTTGGGGTGAGGTTAAGGTCAGGTGAAGCACATTCCTCTGAGAGAGTGAAGGAGGAAGAAAAAGAGGACAGCAGGGAAGTAAACAGAACATTTGAGAGACGGGAGTGTTTATGTGCAGAGAGAAAAAGCAGAAGCTTGTATGTTCACTTCTAATTCAAATCTTAACCTGCAACGAGGTGATACTGCAATGTGTGCAGTGTGTTAATAACAGGATGTTATTGCGGCATTGTCATCTTCTAGCCTTAAACACGAAACCTCATATTCTGATTCTTTGTTTTTACTTCTTCTTTTTTCTAAAACAAATGATGGGAGGAGCTGTAAAATGTGTAGAATTTGTGGTGTTTAACATTTAAGTGTGTTTTCTTTTAGATAAGGTGTGTGAACAGTTTGTAAATTCCCCTGTCAGTAGATTTTGTGTGACAGTGATCTGTAGGTTCATTTTTGGGAAGGTTGTTCCTTGGTTGAGTTTCTTAGGGTAATTTTGCCATGTTCTAACATGAAGCAAAAGCACATTCCCCACATATTCTCCCATCTGACAGAGGATGAATGTTACACCAGGCTGTTCATATTCATTGAACACCTTCTTTGGGTTCATCTCCATTACCATTCAGGTATTGGAGTACAGGACACCCCCACAGTCCCTGCTACACTGGACGCCCTGACCCCACATGGCATTTAAAATCAATTATATATGGTTAAATTTGCTAGAGTGGTTACTAGAAGCCAGATCCAAACAGCATACAGTGCATTTACACAGGTATTTATTATGCTGCTGAAAGGCAATATATTTACACTAACTCACAGTTGTTGGAAACAAATGTATCACATGCTTAATTAATAATTGTTCAGAATAACCACATCGTTTTTCACAAATAAAACATGTTCTGGCCTGTTCAAGTGTTTGAGGTCAGTAAGATTTTTTAAAATGTTTTTGTAAGATGTCTCCTTTGCTCACGAGGGTGTGTTTCTTTGATAAAAAATACAGTAAAATCAGTAATATTGTAAAGTATTTTTACAATTTAAAATAACCATTTCTATTTTATTATATTTTAAAATGTAACTTATTCCTATGTGTAACAGATAGGGCCGGACACAAAGGTAAGTGGCAGTACGTTAAAGTTTATTGAAATGCTGAAGGCGGTAGGAGTGATGGATAAACGTCCAGAGGTGAGTAATAGAGTTCACAAGAGAGACCCAATGGGAGAGGAGGTCAATAGTAATGTCGTTCTTTCCACAGGGCAGCAGCAATGACGAGAGGAAATCTTCGGTAAGGCACACAGAGGTAAGGCACACAGAGGTAAGTTAGTCAGCGAAGTATATACTCAACACTTGGATAGTGGGGAGCAGAGTCCACGTCGTAGTTACGAGATCGGACAGCGTGAGTGACTGTTGTGATGGCTTATATATTGGCGTTGATGACTGATGTGATAGGGTGCAGGTGAGCGTGATTAGTACTCAGGTAATGTGGATCGTTGTGATTGGTGGGGCGTAGGGCCTGAACGATCCGTGACAGTACCCCTTCTCCACAGCCCGCTCCTGAGGGCCGCCCTCGGCATCGTGGTGGTCTACCCCAGCCTCGGGGTGCTGGGCGATCGGGGTGTGTTGAGTGGAATTCTTCGAGGAGTGTCGGGTCCAGAATGTCATCCCTAGGTACCCATGAGCATTCCTCAGGACCGTAATCCTCCCAGTTCACGAGGTATTCCAGTTTACCGCCACGGCGTCGAGATTCCAGTATCTCCTTGACTCGGTATATGGCTCCTTCGTCTACGATGAGCGGGAGAAGGGGTTCTTCAGTCTGGTCAGGCGCTGGAGGAACAGGAGGAGAGAAGGGTTTGAGTAGGGACACATGGAAAGTGGGGTGAATTTTGTAATGTGGAGGCAATTGTAGTTTATACGTGACTGGGTTGATTCTTTCCAGGATAGTGAAGGGGCCAACGAATCTGGGACTAAGTTTTCAGCTAGGCAGGTGCAGCTTGATGTCCCTTGTGGAGAGCCAGACCTTTTGCCCGGGTTGGTATTCGGGATTGGCGGATCTTCGGAGGTCTGCTGCCATCCTTTGTCTGCGCACTGCCTGCTGGAGTTGGTGGTGTGCGGTGTCCCAGACTCTCTCGCTCTCTCGGAACAGGCGAGGCTGGAAACCGAGTACGCACTGGAAGGGAGTGAGTCCAGTGGAGCTCTGACGTAGTGAGTTCTGGGCGTACTCGGCCCAGCCTAGGAACTGGTTCCAAGAGTCCTGGCGACCATGGCAGAAGGTTCTTAGGAATCGTCCAACGTTCTGAATCTTGCGTTCGGTCTGCCCGTTTGACTGCGGATGGTAGCCAGAAGATACGCTTACGGTCACACCCAGGAGGGAGAAGAAGGCCTTCCAGACACGAGAGATGAATTGCGGTCCTCTATCTGATGCTATGTCCTCAGGTATACCATAATAGCGGAAGATGTGGTTGAACAGGAGTTCTGCTGTTTGTAGTGCTGTGGGAAGGCCTTTGAGGGGTATAAGATGACAGAACTTGGAGAATCGGTCGATGATGATGAAGATACATGTGTTACCATCAGAGGCTGGTAGATCGGTGATGAAATCCACTCCTAGGTGTGACCAAGGGTGGTTAGGTATGGGTAGTGGAAGTAATTTGCCAGTGGGGAGATGTCGGGAGCTTTTGGAGATGGCGCAGTCAGGGCAGCCCTGGATGAACCTTCTCACATCCCTAGCCATATTGGGCCACCAGAAGCGATCTTGTTGCAGCGAGAGAGTAGCTTTGGCCCCTGGGTGGCCAGTACCAAGGGAGTTGGTACGGATGAGCGGGATGCGTTGGGTCCTAGGGACATACTGGTGATCCGGGGGACAGCCCGGCGGATTGGCAGGTGGAGTGGTAGAGGCGACTGGTGGAGAGGTCCATTGAATGGGACTGGTGATCTCTGTGGGTAAAATCTTCATTGGTTCTTCATTGTTGTCTTCGGGGTTATGGATGCAGGATAGGGCGTCCGCCTTGACATTCTTAGAGCCAGGACGATAGGAGATTTTAAAGTGGAATCGTGTGAAGAACAGCGCCCACCTGGCTTGTCTGGTGGGCGCTGACTATTTGGCGTCACGGAGATACTGGAGATTCTTATGGTCAGTCAACACTAAGAAGGGGTGTGCAGCCCCCTCCAGCCAGTGCCTCCACTCTTCCAAGGCGAGTTTGATGGCCAAGAGCTCACGATTGCCGATGTCATAATTTCTTTCTGCCGGGCTGAGTTTTCGGGAGAAGTAGGCACATGGATGGAGTATGGGAGGCGTCCCCTGCTGCTGCGATAATATGGCTCCTACGCCTGTAGGAGCATCAATCTCTATGACAAAAGGTAGTTCGGGATTGGGGTGAACGAGGAGTGGAGCGTTGGTGAAGGCGTGTTTGAGTTTGTCGAAGGCTTCCAGGGCACTTGGATTCCAGGTGAGTGATTTATTGTTTCCTTTAAGGAGGTCAGTGAGTGGGATGGTAATGGTGCTGTAATTGGAGATCGTTGGTAGAAATTGGAAAACCCTAGGAACCTTTGAAGCTCTTTGATGTTGGTGGGAAGGGGCCAGGATGTGATAGCCTCCACCTTCCCCTTGTCCATGCGGATGCCACCATTGTTGATGATATACCCGAGGAAATGGACTGTGGTTTGATGGAAGGTGCATTTTTCGGCTTTGAGGTATAGGTGGAACTCCCGTAAACATTGGAGGACCTCTGCAACGTGTTGGCGATGTTCGGCCAGGCTCCAGGAGTAGATGAGGATATTGTCTATGTACACGATGACAAAGTGATGAAGAACTCCCGGAGCACCTCATGCATGAATCCCTGGAAGACTGAAGGGGCATTGACTAACCCATAGGGCATAACCCGATACTCGTAGTGGCCGGTGGGGGTCACAAAAGCGGTCTTCCATTTGTCCCCTTCCCGGATCCAAATGAGGTTATAGGCGCTGTGGAGGTCCAGCTTGGTGAAAATGGTGGCACCGCGAAGTAGTTCCAAAGCGGTTGGGACAAGGGGAAGAGGATATCGGAATTTATCGGTAATCTCATTGAGTTTACGATAATCGATACAGGGTCTCAGGCCGCCATCCTTCTTGGCCACAAAGAAAAAACTGGAAGCAGCAGGGGAGGTAGATGGAACGATGTAGCCTTGTTTCAGAGCCTCCTCAATATACTCCTCCATGGCCGCGGTGGAACCCTCCAGGTGGATATCCACGGTGGAACCCTCCAGAACCAACAAACGCAGTTCCTCCTGATGTAATTGTCCAATGCATAATAGTAAGGGTCCTACACTGTGGCGAACGTGACGTCGTGTTAGGGGTTTGCCAGTTATGGATTGGACCTCATAAGCGGTCTCCATGACCGAGGTCGGGAGCTGGAGCTGCTGGATAAGGTCTCCAGAGATTAAGTTTCCCGCAGAGCCGGAGTCGAGGAGGACTGTAACTGTAATCACAGAGGATTTGGCAGTAAGCTGAGCACATGTGGAAAGAGGGTCTAGTTTGGTGAATGGAGGATGGACGGTACTCACAAAGATGCGGGGAGGACGGAGAGGGCACTCCAGGATCTTGTGCCCACCGGCGCCACAATATAGACATAAACCTTGGGTGATCCGTTTTTGTCTCTCTTGCAGTGAAAGGCGGGTTGAGTCAGTTTGCATGGGTTCTGGAGGGTCACTGGTCTGTGGTCGGCGTGGAGGAGGAGTGGAAATGGCTGTGGAGGAATCGGTGGAGCAAGACTGCATGTGGTTGGAGCATCTGATGGCCAATTGAATAAATTTCTCCAGACCATACGTATCATCATAGGCGCTGAGGTGAAGACGGAGTTAAGCCCTTGTCGGAAGGCCGTAAGCAAAGAAGGTTCATTCCAGCCGCTGGCAGCAGCGAGGGTTCGGAATTTGGAGAGAGTATTGGTGAATGGACATTGACCCTTGTCGAAGTCGATAAAGTTTTTCTCCCACGGAGGAGTCTCCTGGTGAGCTACTAAACACCTCCCGGAAGTGGTTGATGAGTTGGTTTCTGCCCATCGGAGCACAGGGCCTGTGAGGGAGGTAACGACAAAGGCAATTTTGGATTGATCCATGGGAAACATATGTGGGTGTAGATCTATGGTGAGGGTGCATTGCAAAAGAAAGCCATTGCACTCCTCTGCCGATCCAGAGAAGGGCGCTGGTCTGGCCATTGGATGGGCGAAAACGATCGGAGAAGAATTGCTGGTTGTTGTGCAGGTAGGAAGAGGTGCAGGAGCAGATGGTGCCGGTGGTGAAGGTGATTGAAGTAATATTTTCTTAAAGGAATCCACCAATTCTTGAAACGCATCTGTAGAACTCATCCTGCTGTCGGTCTACTTGGTCCGATCTTCTGTAACAGATAGGGCCGGACACAAAGGAAAGTGGCAGTACGTGAAAGTTTATTTAAATGCTGAAGGCGGTAGGAGTGATGGATAAACGTCCAGAGTAATAGAGTTCACAAGAGAGATCCGATGGGAGAGGAGGTCAATAGTAATGTCGTTAAAAAAAGTTGTGCTGCTTAAAATTTTTGTGGAAAAGGTGATGCTTTTTTTCCCAGAATTTTTTGATCAATAAATTCAACAGTATTTATTTGAAATGGAAATCTTTTAATCAATTTAATACTGTATAAAAGTATTACAAATTCTTACTGACCACAAACTTCATTTCTTGTTTATTTATTTATTTGGTAACACTTTACAGTAAGGTGCCATTTGTTAACATTAGTTAATGTATTAACTAACATGAACAAACAATGAACAATGCATTTATTACAATATTTATTAATCTTTGTTAATGTTAGTTAATGAAAATACAGTTGTTCATTGTTTATTCATGTTAGTTCACAGTGCATTACCTAATGTTAACAAGCACAACTGGTGATTTTAATAATGCATTAGTAAATGCTGAAATTACATTAACTAAGGTTAATAAACGTGGGGGCAGTCGTGGCCTAATGGTTAGAGAGTGTCGGACTCGTAACCCAAAGGTTGCGGGTTCGAGTTTCAGGTCCAGTGGGGATTGTCGGTCAGTGGGAATGTCCAGAGCTCTCTTCACCCTCAATAAATGCTCCCTGGGCACCGCAGCACTGGCAGCCCACTGCTCTGGGTGTGTGTTCACTGCTGTGTGTGTGCACTTTGGATGAGATAAATACAGAGCACAAATTCCGAGTATGGGTTACCATACTTGGCCTCATGTCACTTTCACTTTCGCTTTCATGCTGTAGAAGTATTGTTCATTCTTAGTTCATATTATTTATGTTGTTAACTAATGAACCTTATTGTAAAGTGTTACCATTTATTTATTAGAAAAATAGAAATAGTTGAACTCCTGTAAATGTTTTATGGACATTTACTGTAGC
This sequence comes from Acrossocheilus fasciatus, assembly GCA_036784905.1. Classification (NCBI taxonomy): domain Eukaryota; kingdom Metazoa; phylum Chordata; class Actinopteri; order Cypriniformes; family Cyprinidae; genus Acrossocheilus; species Acrossocheilus fasciatus. The sequence continues at coordinate 19,037,636 of CM071945.1, forward strand.
ATTATGGTAGGCTAAAATGCTATTTCTAGCCATTAGGTGTGTTTATATTTTATGATGAACTGACTTCAAGAAATCCTGCAGACCAGATCATAAAAATGTTTTTCTTCAAATCTCAAGTATTACTAATTTGGTATTCACAACTCAGTTTGCAGCGGTCTGAAGTGAGAGTTGATGATTTGAGGCAACAATGGTGATGCAGCAAACCTGAAATTAACTACATGTAAAATAATTCAGTGACTACAAATGGGCCAACATTTTATAGTGAGATAAGTAAAAGTTTTAAATTGTAAAAGTTAAGTTACCCATATTTGATGAATCATTCGATCACATTTATTCCACCCTAAATCTGCGGGTGAAGTGTTGGTAACCAATAAACCTTAAAATATGTGATTAGATCATTGATGTCTAGTGCTCTGTTCTTTGTCAGTTCACAGTTTCTGATGATTAGCCTGATATTTCATAATAGAGAAAGTTGTTTGGGGTTACTAGATGTTGTCTGAGAGGTGAGTTGGCTATCTGTTTGCTGTGGTTAAGGTTGTTCTTTAACTAGAAAGGCTAATCTGTGATTCACTCTTTTCCCCTCAGGTGTAGTGATTGGGTGGAGGGTGCGGGAAGTGTTTATGTCAGTCTTCACCCGCAGGCCAAGGAAAAGATAGAGACAGAGAGAAGCTAGGAAAAAAAAAAAAAAACAAACCTGTAAATGTACAGACGTGCTATTGCTCAACACCAGCAACACAGAAGCAAACACAAACTGACTGCTTACATGGTGCTTCATGCTGCAGGCGGATGCAGACTTGCACAAACCTGCAATAGGATCCATTCTATTAACACACACGTTCACCAAGAAGGAAATGAACACTTAAGGACACACATATACAGACTCCATTTCTCCAAATACATTTACATCCACACACTCTCCATCTTATCACTTAAACAGCATGTGTTTCTGATCAAAAGTGTGGAGTTGCAGTTTCAGTGAGGCCGTTGTTAATTAAAGGCTGTGTAACTGTATCGGGTGTGTGCTGCTTACTCAGGGACAGAATGTAGGGGACTTTCAGACAACTCCATAAACAATGTGTGCTTGCTGAGAGATCTCGCTCCTAATTTTAGCGTGGAGCGGTTCCGTGGTGTTTTGTTTGTGTCGGGTGAGTCAGACGAGACTTTAATGCTTCAGTAAGTCAGCGCAGTCAGTCTCACACTGTTCTGTTCTCACTCTCATGTGAAGTTGGTCACTAGATTAGGAGGTGAAAAAAAAACAGTAACAAAAGTTAGGCAATCTTGAATGCAATTTACAGAGATCCTACAAATGTTACTTTAAAAAAAAACAAAAAAAAACACACACTTCAAAGAGTGTTTTCTTAATTTTTTTCTTTTCTTTCTTCTTTCCAGTCAATCGACATAAACTTTCTGAAAAATATAATTACATTTAAATTTTACATGGTATAAGACCACAATGGCCACTTCTTTTAAAGGAGTAGTTCATCCAAAAATGAAAATTTGCTGAAAATGTACTTACCCTCAGGCACTCCAAGATGTAGATGAGTTTGTTTCTTCATTGAACATATTTGGAGAAATGTAGCATTTCATCACTTGCTCACCAATGGATCCCCTGCAGTGAATGGGTGCCGTCAGAATGAGAGTCCAAACAGCTGAAAAAAACAGAACAATAATCCACAAGTAATCCACATGACTCCAGCCAATCAATTAATGCCAAAATGCTGTTTGTAATAAACAAATCTGATGTTTTTAACTTCAAACTCTTGCTTCCAGCTAAAATATGTGTCCATAATATAATAGAGAGATACGCACAAATAAAGCACTGTTTGCAAGTGACAACCATCCAAAAACAGTTCTAAACCGTTCTGTTGGTGGATTTTGATGTAAGAGGACAACAGTGGATGGACTTCTTCACTGCATTATGGATTATGGCTTGAACCAATGGTTTAAATGTAAAATTCCGTAGTAATTGAACTGATTCTAAAAAAAAAAAAAAATGTTTATTGATGTACTGGAGTCAGGTGGATTACTTGTGGATTATTGTGTTATATGTTTTTATCAGCTGTTTGGACTCTTATTTCTGATGGCAGCCAGAGGATCCACTGGTGAGATGTAATGCTAAATTTCTCCAAATCTCTTCCAATGAAGAAACAAATTCATCTATATTTTGGATAGCCTGAGAATGAGTATATTTTCAGCTAATTTTTTTTTTTGGGTGAACTATTCCTGTATATTTAAATCTTTCAAATAATATTAATAATTAATACTAATAATTAAAAAAAAAATAAAAAAAAATCTTTCACAGTTTTGGTTAAAGAAAAGCACTTGTTTTACTGGAAAATAAGTCTTTTTTGTATAAAAATAATGTTTACAGTAAGGTAAAACTGGTTCATGTTCATTGTAATCCATGTACTTTAATGATTCATTCATGGTCAGACACAAGCTAACAGTACAGTAGATATGCTCAGTTCTCTTTCTGTTTCAGCGGAACATCCAAATTTGAGTATTAGTTTCCTAAATTGTGGGTTATTATTAAATAACCACCATAAAATGTACTTAACATGCCCAATTTCCAACATGCACAGTTTGCAATTGGCACTGTCCATTTGGACAATGAGAAGCAAGATTGTATATAATACGCAGGCCCAATTTTTATGTTTTTTTTTTTGTGTGTGTGTGTTTTTCAAGGTGATTATAGTTTGTGTGTAAAACAGCACTTAATGTTCATGTGATTGTCCCATTGCAACTTTGCATGGATAGACTGTGTCCAAACCATGTGAATAACAGACCGCTTTGAAATGAAGCCAAAGCTTTCATGAATAGTTATTGTGAGAATTAGCTGCAAAGGCCATTAATATATATTGATTGGAATTGATTGACTTTTTTTGAAAAGAAAGTGGTCGTACTTTATTTGTTTGGAAAAATAAGAATGAATAAATCTAAGCATTTGCGCACATTTTGCAAAAATTACAGACATTTAAAACTTTTGCAAAACTGCAATGACACTGAAACTGATTTCCTAGATTAAAAAAAAAATAAAATAAAAAAAATAATATATATATATATATACACACACACACACACACACACACACACACACACACACACACACACACAGACACAATTTAATTTATTTATTTATTTGTTAATTTCATTCTTTTTGAGTAATTAACCAGAATAATGGATTAACTCATTTACATTAGGATTTATATAGTTAGTGTCGTCCTTTGGCATGTTGTTGGATTTTAGGAATTGATTGGATTTTAAAAAGTGGTCGCATTTTATTTATTTGTTTGGAATAATGAGCACCAATAAATTAAAGTATTTGCAAACATTTTGCAAAAATTACAGACATTGAAATGTCTTGCAAAACTGCAATGACACTGAAAATGATTTCCTGAATGTGTTTTTCTGAAAGCCAGAATACTTCTCTGCGGATGTCTGGAATGTTCAAACGGACAAAGAAGACAGATTTTTGAGGTCTCTTCCCCTGTTTGACCAGTTCAGATCATTCTGCACTTCTGTGATAATATTTTTACGCAATTACATATATACAGGCCTCTGGGTAACCGATTGAGGAAGAGCATAATAGCAGCACGACATGTGCTAGCAATAAAGTTTGCCAGCATAGTGACGCGTACGGCCTCTCTGCCTTTGAACTTCTGCCCTGTTTGAGTTGGAGAGCATTTTTTAATTTATTTTCCTATTCTTTTACCCTCTGTTCTCTGCCAGTCACTCCATTTTCAAGATTCATTTTCATAGCTATTTATTATCCCTCAAAAAAAAAAAAAGGAAAGAAAGAAAGAGAGAGAGGGAGGGTGGAAAGAGAAGAAAAGAGAGTTGAAATGCCATCAGAAAAGGAGGGGAGGAGATTTTGTACCGCTTCCCAAGTTTTATGTTCAGCAGAATTAAAGTTGACTGTTTAAATGCAACTAGCCGCGAGCGTCTCCTTTCTAAGACTTTGTGTTAATGAATTTAGCATGCTAGTTTTGGCAGCGCACCGTAGTATATACGGTATGGTTCTTTTTGGCTGATAAAGGACTGAGACTTGGGTTTTCAAAGTCATCTCTCTAATCCATCTCTTTTTCACTCTCTCGCCCAACAAGACTTGTTTTCACTGGAAAAACAGTTTAAAAAAAACTACAAGTGAATGAATTACCAAACTAGATGAATATTTCCCTGAATCATTTAGAATTTTCCTTGAATTGGTCTAATAATTACCTCAATGCTTTCCATTTCTATTCTATCTTTGAGTGTAATCTTTGCCAAAAATGTAATATTTGATACTTAATCTGACAGCTGCTTATGTAAACACTCTCAAACAAATCAATAAAAGAGTGTGTGTGAGAGAGAGAGAGAGAGAGAGAGGTGGTAAAAGAGAAACCAGACTGATGTGAAAGTGTCATCTGTTCTCAAACAGACATGTGCGTCATTAAACTTATCTTCAATATTTGTGACGCATCTGTATCTCTCATCCAAAGTCGCTTTCCACTGTTGTGACATCAATCGGAACTTGCACACACTGTTAGTCACAGCGCCTCGTGTGTGTATTAAGAGAGTTTGAGTGACAGATTTACTCTCTGCAGTGTCAGCAGTCTGTTAACCATTAATTATCAAGAACATTATAATTATCTCTGCCCTGCATATGGAGTTCAGCGTCTTCACCAACAGTCCTTCTCAAATACAAAGCCCCCTGGATTGTACCCTGTCTCAAACAATTGCTAAACCACATGCAGATAATTTTCATTATGCATGTCAGAGCTGTATTGTGTTTGATTGAGGTCTGTGTTTTGCCCAAGGAACTTGCATGTAGATTCATCTGAGGTCTTTTGAGATGCAGCGTCTGCTTTGTTTACTGACTGTCAGACATTATTTAGGATGGTTAAGCTGTTAATTATCTATTTAGCAGAGACATTAGTTACACAGACATAGATTTATCCTATCCAACCAGATGAATGTTTTATTGCTCAAAGGTTGCTCTTCATAACTCAGCCCTCTGTTATGTTTTAAATGGTTTGCGCCAGATGTTTTTCCTTAAGGCAAATAAAATAGACCCAAATTAGATAATTGTTCATGTACAATGTAGTGCAGGGCTATTAAATTAATATATATAGCATAGCTCAGATCATTTGGTCTTGGCACAATTTGATGAGAAATGTTTAAGCATGTATTGAGATCTCTGCATTTTGTACACTTTTTGTTGTACGTACACAAATTCCATAAAAACACAGTAAAAAACTGGCAGCTGTGGTTGCCGGAATCCTACCGTAAAAAATACGGTAGCAACATTTGAGGTTTTATGGTTTTAACTTAAATTTACAGTTTAATACCGTAATTTAATTAACTTATATAATGTTAATATACCAACCTATTGAAGTACTGAAATCTGTTTTGTACCTTTGTAATACACTGATAACCACCAAATACAGGTGGTGATGAGAAAGTCACATGATGAACCAAAGCCCATCCCAAGCAGCTTTTAAATAATAACATATAGAAGGTGTACAGTGTTATTCACACAAGCACTAAGACTCATTAAACTGAAATATGCAATAAACATTAATTTAACAGCATTAGATGGGACATACAGCCCTAATAAACATAACTGATAAGAAAAAAACTAAGAAGAAACATAATTATTTCAAAGAAAAAAACATCCAATTTGAAATGCAACGCAGGGAATTCTGGGAACGTCAAATTATTTTTTTCCCCTGTAAATTTTACATTCTTTTTCACTTCCAAAAATGGTATTTCACTGTAAAATTGTCACCGTTTATATTAGGGGAACTTACCGTTAACCATTTAACAGATTTTTCACAGTTTTTTACCGTTAAAGTCACGGTCATTTTTTACAGTGTACTGTAGAAATAATACTTCCAAAGAACATATTTTATATATATATAAACTATATATATATATATATTAATGGTGTCAAAATTAGCATGTTAACACAGGCGATTAATTTTTTCAGTTTAACGTGTTAAAAATATTTAACGCAATTAATGCAGGGGCGGGGCTAGGTTTGGTCACCCCACTCACAACTGCTAAAGAATTGTGTTTATTCAGACGCAGAACGTCTTTATGAGCACATCAATGTTGAGATGTTGTCAGGCCATATGTCAGTAAAAATGGATCTTCCAGTCCTGTCAGCTGTAATACTGTTCTCCTAGCTCATGCTCGTGCACGCATAAATGTGTGTTAGGCTAGGCTATATTAAAGCACTGTATCATATTCAAACCCAAATGAAAGTACGAGTCTGCAATGTTGTAGTTATGTCGTCAGTTAAGTCATGAAGTCACAAAAAAGGCGATTAAAGCTGCCTTAAAACTGTGCATACAAGTATTTATTTTTTATGAGTCACATGTAAAGCAGTGTCAGATCTGCATCAAGTTCAGCAGTGGCAGTTTTTTAAAGTAGCAGCCAAAATAACCTAATAACCAGCGATGTCTGTTAATCAAAGAACAAAAGAAAAAAGAGGAAATCAGTCATTTCTGTAGTTTTAATCTTTATCTCTATTTAATTTAGAATTTAGTGTTTGATAACTTTTTATAAATTAGGCTATATTTTCACATAATTTATTTAAGTGAAGATTGTTTTAAGTTCACTTAAATTAGAAGTTTTTTAAAGTCTAATAAATGTTAAATTGATAGCTCTCAATTATACTGTAATGTTGAATGGCTAGTTGATGGTTAAATAGTAGGGGAAAAAATTCATAGAGACATCAGTTATTGTCAGTGATACTTATAATAAAATATGGCATTAAACAAATATTAAAAATATATTGTCTTTATGTTGTTTCTACATTAACTTGAAGATTGAATGTGAAATTATTGCAATATAAAGGTACTTTAATGTTAGGTGGGATTAATCACGATTAATTGTGATTCATCACGATTAATTGTGATTAATTGCGATTAATTTCAGAAAAATGAGCTATTAATTTATATTTGTATTTGTAATAACACATTTATAATGATGAAGTTGCAATTTAGTACATTTAAAATATATTACTTTAAATGTAATATCAAATAACAGTGCAGTTAAAATTTAAAATCAGAGAGTGTTATTATAATAAGTGTACTTCTTTAAAGCATGATTTATTTAGTAATTGAAAATGTTCTAAAGTGTATCTTGACATTAATTTGACATTATTACAAAGGGCAGTTTTTAAAAGTGTACTTAAGCGTGTTAAAAAGCGCTAAACTCAATCATAAAACTCGACAAAGTCGACAGCCAGAACAATTAAGTGCACTTCTTTTTTGCTTTCCATTTAATCTCATTGATGTCTAGGAGGGAAACAAATCTTATTTCTAATACAAACGGTTGATTTTTAGCCTTAGAAATCTTAGCAATTCTTAAATAATTAGGTTTTACCATATACATAAAAACAGCCCCAACAACAGTGATTTGCTGGAGATCTCATGTCTTTATCTTCAGTCACCTCAGTGTGTTGCTTTCACATTCTGATGTGTGATAGCAGAGTTTCTTTGCCTAAGACAACACATTTGCACCGGATTTCAGTATTTATGAAAGGCACGCATGCTGCTGGGTGGGTATTTGTGAGGCCCTCCTTAAAGACGGCCTCTGCTGTTCTCTAAATGCAGGATCAACTTTGTCTGCGCTGGAGATGTTTTCTCTTGAAGCCTGAGACCGTCTGCTTTTCTCCTTTAGGCATGCTCTACTCTGTCATCTGGATCCAGAGCAGGCATTTTTGTGGACGGTGGCATGAGATCCGCTGGTTCTATCCAAAGCGCTCCAAACCCTAAGTGGTAGCATTTATCTCCCGAGGTGGTCCGGCTCTGGTGCGCTCCAGAGTTTTGTGGCCTCCTTAACCATGATGGAGGTGTTTTATTGAACCTTTCATGGACGTGCATGAAATCAAATAGCGGGTCGATAGTTTGTTTCCTTCCTGTGTATGCAATGTTTTAAGCAACCAACATTAATTTGTTTCTTGCTCTGTGTATTTCCAGCCTGGGTGTGTATGTTTGTGTTGACTGTTGGGTTAATTTCACGAGGCGGATCAGATGAAATTACCACCACACAAGCTCAGACATGGTGAAGCGTGTTGGAGATCGTTAACTCCAAAACTGGAAAGAGGCTCAGAAATTAAAATACAAGTGAAATACTTTACATTCTCAGTTGCAGCTGTTTAAAATATGAAATTGTTAGGAAATAGATCCATGTGTTGTTGTTTGCTGACGGATTTATTCAAGATCTTCCTCGGGTCTTTCTGGATGAGCAGTTTCTCTGATTTACCCAACACTAAATCACTACTTGATAACTGATAAATATCATAACAGAATGAGAGACAGATACGCTTTGACTTGGAAAACCAAAGTCATTGAGTGTGTTTTCTGTTCTTTTTACGGTGAACGCCTTTCAGACGGTGTTTATCTGATTGGATGCACCACGTCTTCTCAGTAACCTCAGGCTGAGGTGTGCATATCTCAAGTTTTATTTATACGGGAAGCACAAAGTTACAGTTATCTTTGAGTATGTGCATGTCACAACCCTTGTGATTTATTGATTTGACTACTGTAGAATACAATTGCATAATATTACAATACATTTCATGGTCGATTGCAAGTATCTGCACTTTTCTTCACGCTCCTGATCAAATACAAAACCTGAATGGTTGGTTTTAATTGCCCAGTGGTGCTTTAACCCAATATACGATCTCATTCACCATGACCAACCTGTTTTTTGGGGGGGGTTTTATTCAGTGTATTATGTTTTAAACAAATCACATTCTGTCTGAGGCAGATCATAATTCAAAGTAAGCCAACATTTCCCCTGGCCACCGTCTGTTCAATCTATATGTACAGAAAGAGTTGTGAGCGCTCATAAATCCTCACTCTGCAGTCAATAAGTCAAAGTTTGGAAAAATGGACATTTAGCCGACTAAGTCCAAATAAAGCAATCTGAAATGAAACTAATCTTTTCAATCCCTCAAAGAAAAACAGTGCACAGGCTGTATGTTAGTGTGCACTATGTGTTTGGTGGATGGGTAGGGACTGGGCCGCTCGCCTAAGAAAATCTCTTGTCAGGGAAGATTGAACTGTGGCTCATGTGTGTGGAACGGCGGAGCGTTAGTTTAAGGTCGGGGTGTCGATGTGAGGCCAAGTACTACTTGGGGCAGACATTAGGCAGAGACATATGTCATACTTCTGTATGTACAGGACACAATACCGCAAATCTCTAGATGCTTGGATTACTGAAACTTACGACATAGCAAAAATAGCTCCACTGAAATTGCTACCTGCAGCGATCATTTAAATCTCGCGCTCGCTGTATTCTTAGGGATTGTTCTATTCTGTGATCTGCTTTCACTGTTTTCCAGTTCAATTTTGGGGTTTCTTTTAGTGTTGACTCTTTGTGGTTAGCATTATGTCATGTCTACAATAAAAGCGGTCTACTGTACTTCAGTGATTCTCAACCTTTTTGACCTTAAGATGATATTCCACAATTTAAATCCTAGTCCCTCATATGGTAAAGTCATTTGTGACCCTGGACCACAAAACCAGTCTTAAGTCGCTGGGGTATATTTGTAGCACTAGCCAAAAATACATTGTATGGGTCAAAATTATCAATTTTTCTTTTATGCCAAAAATCATAAAGATATTAAGTAAAGATCATGTTCTTACCGTAAATGTATCAAAACTTAATTTTTGATTAGTAATATGCGTTGCTAAGAATTTGATTTGGACAACTTTAAAGGCGGTTTTCTCAGTATTTAGATTTTTTTTGCACCTTCAGATTCCAGATTTTCAAATAGTTGTATCTCAGCCAAATATTGTCCTATCCTAACAAACCATACATCAACGGAAAGCTTATTTATTCAGCTTTCAGATGATGTATAAATCTCAAATTTGAAAAATTGACACTTAAGACTGGTTTTCTCATCCAGGGTCACATTTGGTTGCTATTTTAGCAAAGCAGCTAAAGCATTTCCAGTCATGCCAAGGCAGTTCCTATCTACTTGATGAGAATGAAATATAAAATATTTATGCTTATTATGTCAGAAATGCTTTTTTATTATTATTTAGGAGAAATATTTGTCCTCTAGATTAGATTTTCAGGGTTATTTTATAATTGATTTTTTAAAACATATAAAAAACAAATTTTCACTCATTTACATTAAATAAATGACTAATTTCAACTAAACTGATTTATTTCAATAAATTATCAAGCTAAATACATATGCCTGTTACTTATAAAACCAAATCAAGTTTATTTAGCAATGATCTGGAAAATGTCCTGTGAATTAACAAGACATAATTTGCAAGAAATAATTTTTTTTTTAATAATTCGAAGTCTAAATTTCATATAATTGGGCACCAATTTGACCGTAATGAAAAAATAACCGGATTTCACTCAGAAATTGCTAGTAAATTATACAATTAATTACAAAGAATCGACAAGTAACACATTGAATTAAACATGAAATGCTGAAGTATAGAAAGACTGAGATAATATTTTCTCCTAAAACATGGTCCAGTAATCTTTGTTGTATTTACAACCAAAAATCATTTTTTACAGCGTAGTCTCATGTGAGTGTCCATCATACACATACAGTATTTATCAGAACTACTTTCCGTTCTTTTAGCAGCTGGTTGTATTTGCTGAATTTCCTGCCTGTTTCCTTCGACTTCCATTTCTTTCTTTCTTTCTTTTTTTTTTTTTTTTTTTTTTTCCAGAGGTTATGAGAGAGCATTGTTGTTGACATTTTGAAGAATGTGTTTTGGAAAACTGGCTGAAACGATTCTGGCAGCTATTGTTGCTTCCACTTAATCTCTGCCGTAATGGACATGTAGGTGTACGACAAGTTAGCACAGGTATGCAGTGTGTGTGTTTGTGTATGAGGGTGTGCGTTCACATATTTGGGTGTGAATGTGTGTGTGTTGGCAGTACAGTCTGTGTTAATGGTTTTATAGAGGGAGACATACAATCGTTTGGGTGGGGAAGGTGCCTGTACAGAACAGGTTTATTAATGACTAATGACTTTAACGTGTGTCTTTGCTGTCACCATACCTTACCTCTACCAGACGTTCTTTCTCATATGTGTCATACACTCACAATGTAGATCGATAACTCACTCTGTGACTCATCCAAGTTGTGAACAAATTATTCATTTTATCTTCGATCCCAGACATTGGAAAGTCTGTCATTTGGTGTTAAAAACATTCTACTACCTGAAACTTTGAGCATGCTCACACAAGCCATCGTGATTTTGAGGTTTCTAAATCCAGTTGCCAGACAAATCCTGTTTTCTAATGCACCTTTGACAATCCAGTTTGCTGTTTATCAGGGTCTGCGAGCTGATCTCATAATCTGTTGTGTGTTTTCCGCAAACACGGGCTGATTAAATGATTTTTAGTCTGTGAAATTAGTTCTGATATATAATCTGAACAAACTACCATCAGATATCATTACAGAAAAGTTTACATTTGTTTTCAATCCATATATACTGAACTCAATTGTTTTAAGACTGAAAATTCTCTTTAATATAAGCCTTCAGTTATTATGGGGTTTTTCAAACCAGCTATATATTCCCATTTATGCTGTGTCTGAGTAAAATATTAAGTGCGAACATGTCTAAAATTATGTAATGTACAAAACAAATAGTTTGCACTTTCAGTAACAAGGAACACCTTCCACAATATGTAGATTAGATTTTTTTTGTTTACTGTTAAAATCTATGGCTGTGAATATATTTAAATATTTACAATAATTAAAGTTATTCTTAGCAGTGAGCAATAATATACAATTTTTAAATTTTAATTTAAAAATGACCCTCATTTACCCATGAGAAAAAACAAACCGATCACAGCTAACAAAATTCTTTATTATTTATGAAGTATATATTTATTTGTTTATAAAATAATTGTTTATTTCTTGTTGGATGCTTATTTATTTATATATTTATTTATTTATGGTCACATATTTATTCATTTATCTTTTTTGTCGGTTGCTTATTTATTTATTTAAATCCATCCATCCATCCATCCATCCATCCATCCATCCATCCATCCATCCATCCTCCCTGTATGTAAAAATAGTTTCTTTGTGAGACGACAACAGTAAACATTAGTATTATTAGCTGCTGTCACACAGACACACACATTCAGGCAGTCATTACTGCTGAGGTCTCAGTTTCACAAACACAAATAGCGCACTATTCATAACGCTAATAATGTGGCTGCAGACGCCACCATGACCAAAATACATCAGCTCTTCTCGTCTCTCTTCTCTTCTATCACCAAAACTCTGTAATATCAAACTTAAGATCACGTGATTTAAAAAAATGAACCTGCGGGAACTCAAAACAGGCTTAATTCATCCATCAGCGTTATCTGCGTTTATGACTTTTTTTCATCATGGAGTTGGTGAAAAGTTGCACTTTGAAATGGCTGTTCTTTGAAGTGCTGGATGGGGGAATGAACCTCTGGGGCAGTGCTGAAAGCCGGCGAGAGGGCAGAAAAGGTTTTCAGAGAGGTGGATGACGGCGCTTTGATGTGGTGCGCTGACGATAGCCTGTTTAATGTGACCTGTCCAAACTTTAGGATGAACTTTTCCTGACATGTCAGAAAAGAGCCGAGGGGCACCTCTGTGAAGATCCCGCAGAGCACCGACACTCAAACCTGCCCCAGCCTGGTCTAGTTTGAGCAGCTCTGACTTTCCATTGAGTATCAAGTGCAGTGTATTTCCATGTCAGACCAAAATATGAACCCTCGCCACTTTGAGAGTTTACAAACTGTCAAAATAAACATTTTAGGTTTCATCCAGCTGCAATTTATTTCGTTTGCTCGAGTTACAGGACTGCATTCCCGCTCTCGTGAGGTATCCTCAGGTGCTGGTGTTTAAATCCCAGCTGCGGCTTACATAAGTTGCTCCCGCTGGTTTAGAGAGGCTAAATAAAACCCAGTGCCTCCATCACTACAGGAAACAAGTGTGGTGGCATTCTCCTACAAGAAAGCTGAGGACTGAGTGAAAGATAAAACCAAACACTGAGACGGCACGCTAATGAATTCAGGGTCTCGTTAAGGGTCTCAAACTCAATTTCTCCCAGTCAGCTGAACGCTGGGGTCTTATCGCTCTGATTACTGCAAATCTGACTGAGCGACGCCTATAATAACTGCCACATTGTTTGGCTGTGCTGACTGAGACGGATATACAGAGGAAAAGCGGTGAAAAACTGAGGGAAACAAACTCAGATCTGGAGATCTTGTCTGTTGCTGTTGCACAAAGCCGTATTGTAAACTGAGCCAGGAACTGTACTGTACAGCACGAACTGACTGAATACTGGGTGTTAAAGTATAAAAGTCCTTTTATAGAAAACACGTGATGAATAATAATGCTTTGATGACTAAACCAACATGAATTAGGCCTTATTTACTCTCTTAATGCACATTCAATGGTCTTATTGGGAATTGTTGCATGTTATTCCAAAGAAAAAGCTGTTTATCTTTGTAATCTTCCATCATAATGTAAATAAATTGCTCTTCCTCTGAACCAGCTGTACAGGCTATTAGATAATGCTATAACAGCCAAATAGCTTTTGTAGCAAAGAGCTGTTCGCCTCCATTCTGGCATGTAACATAGACTTTTTTTAATCCAATCAATGGATGAATGTCCTGTCTTTTTTTTTTTCTTGTTTAATAGTCTGTTTCACTAGATAAATTGGTTGCAATGGCAATTCATGTTGACTTTAAAGTGCCTCAGATAATGCAAGCAAAAAACAGAATAAAGCATGCAAGCAAATTATCTTTCTTACATGTAAAATCAGATGACATAAATAATGGTAATATATATGAAGTATAGGAGGAAACTAAAATATGAATCATCACAAATCAAAATGTCTCATGCAGTTTTAAAGGGCTCTCATTCTTGACACACATTTTCAGTTTTATTTATGACCACACACCCTGACTGTTGAACAATATTTGCATTGTAGCGCTTATTCACTTCTTCCTGCCCTCAGGACGTGGCATTTGAGGCTCACTAACAGATTTGTTTGAACGTTTCTTTCTTATTTATTTATATCGACTTTTTATGCGTTTTTCTGCACTGGGTGTTTATTTTGTGGTTGGAAAATCTCATTCTGTCCCTGGAAAGCCATAGCTATTGTGATGCTAATTTTTGCCTTAAACCCTGAGGCTTGTCAGAAAGCCATCACCATTGTCTCTGCCTTTAACTATAAAGAGAGATGATATGAATTATGTTAACCTATTATCAAACAAAACATGTTAAAAGTTGGAACAAGAACTCAGAAATACCGGGAATTCATAAATCAAGCGAGTATTGTTGTATGCTTTGAATACGTGGACAGTTAGCCAGTATATTTTGGCTGGCAGGACCAGCAAATGATCCCTTCATGTCTTATCTGTCTCTCTAATAGCTCTTGTTCATTGTAAGGCTGGAAGGATTTGGCACAAGAGACCTTTTCAACACCTTCACACACTCGGTCGTGTCCCAGATGCACCTCAGGCTTTATGAGATGCTCTGTAGTGCTCATGTGTTCCTTCAAAAGAGGAGAAAAAGGTTTTGATTCTTCTTGATTATCTTGAGCAGGAGTCTTCAACCTCTACGGGTTCCTTTGTTGTAGAGCAGGGATAGGCAACGTCGATCCTGGAGTGCCGATATCATGCAGAGTTTAGCTCCAACCCTAATCACACACTTGAACAAGCTAATCAAGGTCTTCAGGATCACTAGGGCTACAGGCAGGTGAGGGTTTTTTTCAGGGTTGGAACTAAACTCTGCAGGACATCGGCACTCCAGGACCGACGTTGCCGATCCCTGTTGTAGAGGATCTTCCATGCAGTTATTGTTTGACCCCAAACTTCAGGGTGACCAAACGTCCTCTTTTAAATGTCCAAGTTTTGGCTGTATTGTTTTCATACTTCCTGATGGTAATGCCTAAAATGTAGTTTGACTTTTATTGTTTGTAATAGCCCAATTGTAGTGTGCAAGAGCAGTCAAAGCAATGCAAATACTCATATAATGTATGAAGACTGTAGAGAGCATGTCGATAGGAAAACAATGCCAAAACCTGGATGTTTTATGCAGTTTATGACTCCTGGCCAGGACATGTCCAGGTCACCCTACCAAACGTAAAATAAAAATATGCATAAAACAAAAATACTTAATATAATGTAAGTTCAACCAAAGCTAAATTTCAAGAAAAATTAAACTGTAACACACAAATCAAATTTAGGACTCAGCACATCAATAATGATTAGTTAATTGCTTAGAAATGGGAGCATTTCCCATACTTCCCAGTATTGTATTCATGCAACATGTTAAAAACAATACATTGCATGCTCTTCTCACAGTAAGCTGCCTCTCATTCTTCTAAAACATGCACTTTTTCATTGGCTGCACATTCAGGAGGTGTTCCTCTTTTGCAAAGGGAGAACTTTAAAGAACATGAAAAAGTTACAAATGTCATGGCAGGTTAGAGAGTCAGAGATTCTGAAAACAAAAATAGGTCTCCAGTGAAAAGAAAAGCCAAAGGTGGCCAAGAAATGTCATGATCAGTGGTGGGTGGGAACCTCTTGCTGGGTTCGTAACTCATTCTGGATATGCTTTGCATGGTCATGAGTTGTTCTGCTATAATGTGCTACTGGTGTGGATTGACAACAGTCCAGACATATGGCATGTTTTAGAGTGGAATAGAGTACAATGCCAGCTGGCTGAATCTACTGGATACTGGATGCTGTATGTATATGTGTGTGTGTGTGTGTGTGTGTGTGTGTGTGTGTGTGTGTGTGTGTGTGTGTGTGTGTGTGTGTGTGTGTGTGTGTGTGTGTGTGTGTGTGTGTGTGTGTGTGTGTGCGTGCTCAATGTCCGACTTCGACTGACGTGAGTCTGGAACCTCAGCTGTCAGTATGAAACGGAAATTGTGATCATCTTTTTTTCCCTACTGTGACGTATATTCAAATAAGACAGCTTCTCGAAACCAGTGAAAAAAATGTAGGGCTGGATTTGATTTTGGATTGTTAAATTGTTGTTGTTTGCTAACTGCTGTGTTCTCATGTGAGTGACAGGTTACTGGAAGGGAAGTCTGATTGTCCCACCTTTGCACTCGCGCAAACATCATCAGAGAAGAGATGTGGTTGCAAAGAGGAGGGGAAGTTAATGATTACGAGGGCACATGAATGTAAAAATGATGAGCAGATAAATCATTTATATTAAATAATTCAGTAATAATTGTTTGCTTTTATGGTGCAGACTAGAGGCAAGACATTGCAGGGATATTTCCACCTCTGCAGCTTTAAACAGGTGAACAGTTTGCAGTGCAATTCTAAAACCTGCTCTTTTTGCAAAACACATACTTATATTGAATATTCTTGCATGATACAAATTTATGTAACTATGTCAAAAGAGCTGCTAGAGCTTTTCTCAGAACTAACTAATTGAGGTTATGGTTATTTTAGTGGTTGTACACTACTTTTCAAATGTTTGAGTTTTTTCTTTTAAAGAAATTAATACTTTATTGGATGTATTAAATCAATCAATAGTGACAGTAAAGACATTTATAATGTTACAAAAGATTTCTGTTTCTTTATATTCATCTAAGAATCCTGAATGTAGTTTCCACAAAAATATTAGGCCGCACAACCAATTTCAACATTAATAATAATGATTAAAAAATGTTTCTTGAGCACCACATCAGCATATTAGAATGATTTATAAAGGTCATGTAACAATAGCAACTGGAGTAATGACTACTGAAGGTTCAGCTTTGCCGTCACAGGAATAATTTACATTTTAAATATATTAAATAGTTCCTTTAAATTCCTTGTAATAATATTTTACAGTATTATGGCTTTTACTATATTTTTAATCAAATAAATGCAGCCTTGGTGAACATAAGAGACTTCTTTCAAAGAAGACCAGAGACTGTCAAAATATTTTTGTATTAATTTTGAACACTACTACTGTATATCAGTTCTTCCTTATTGAAGGTTTTGCTTGAAAAGTGTGCATGGGACACTTGGATAGTTTGTTATGCATTGCAATTCATACATTTAAAGCATGGATAAAAAGTCCTAATACTTTTTAGAGCCATAGTGTTCTGTAAGCAGAGATGGGCGGTAGGTGTGGGGTGAGGCTTCGTGTGTGGTCTGAGTGTGTACAGGTTGCGTGTATGTGTCAGGTTCACTACCTCTGTATCCTGCATGGTCAGCAAACCTCATATGAAATGAACACTCAGTGACTTGAGAAGAGGGAATCTCTTTTTTCCCTCTCCTTATAATGCTATTTTCAGCAACCTAATTATGAGATCATTTACAGTTTTCATGCAGGTGTGTTGATTTAAAGCTGAAGAGTGCAATTTTTTGATCGAGTCAATGCTGTAGTGTCAGGCAGTGTTTTAATAGCACAAAACTGTGACAGTGTTTACACTTCCAGGGCGAATCAACCTCGGCTTATAATTGTTTCTGCATAGTAAACTGGGATGGAAGAAAATATTTTACAGTCCACAGCTTTAAGTTCTACTCTGATACCCACAGGTGTAGATTTCACAGCATGTGCATCATATTGCAATTCACCTACAATGAAAGAAAACATTTGGTGTGGAAACAATTTTAAATTGCTAGTAAATTTCACAATTAATAACAAAGAAACAGCAAGTAAGACAATGAATTAAATGTGAAACGTTTAAGTAGAAAGACTGAAAGTGTTTTCTTGTAAAATGTATTCCAATAGTCTTTGTTTTATTTACAGCAGTGTACTTTTTACCTAGACATTTCATACTCCTCGCTCTGCATGTCCTTGATTTTTACTTCCCTACACAAACTCGTTTCTCCTTTTCTTCTTCTTTCACATTTCCTCTCTCTCTCTTTCTTTCTGTCTCCACCTCATGGATCTTCGGGAATGGAAACCTCAGAACTGCTGAGTGCTGACAGGAGCAACCAGGTTTGGACTCTATGTGTGTGTGTGTGTGTGTGTGTGTGTGTGTGTGTGTGTGTGTGTAAAACGGTAACATGCTGAAGGCACACTTGGAATATGCAGCATAGCAAAGCATGTATCACACTCCATCAATGGCCACCCAATACCAGCGGCTTTGACCTGGGGTGGGTTTTTGCAGTTGAAAGGGGGTGTAGGTAATCAACCTGACATATTCAGCAAGTATGCATGAAAGCACACACAGAAGTGAAGTCTTGTCACTGAAGCTTTGACAGGGACTGACAGGACTGTGATTGTGTGTTGTGTTGAGTTTCAGCTCATGAGATCCACATGCATGTCCATGTATTTACTGCCAGCTGCCACCATAACACACATTCCAGCTGCCTGTTCTCAAATACTGAGGCCCGAGGAACGCTAGAGGTGGACACATAAAGCATAACTGGTTACCATTTAATCTATTTCACAGTGTCTCTGTTACATGTGCTTACTATAGTAAAAACAGAAAATTATGTGTAATTATATGCAACTAACCCTAAACCAAACCTAATCTTAACTGTAACTTTATAGTAAGTATGTAGTTTGTTAATATGACTCAGTTCTTAAATGTATAATTACACTGTAACAGGGACACCTTAAAATAGTGTGGAACATTTTTAATAAATACATACACTTTTATCAATTTTGTTATATGTTTATATAATCTTTGCAGAATCTGTGATATTTAAAAAATATCTATAAATCATAAATGTATATAGAGGGAGCATTTCAAACAATGCATGTCAGTAATTCACAAATCATTACTTTAGACTAGAGAGTTGAAAGAATTAAGAATGTCAGTGACTTACATTTTCCAAACGATACATAGTTCCACACAACTTTAACAAGTTTTAATTTTGGCCCTTGGTTAACCTCAATCACCCAATCTACCGTTATGAGAAAATAGGAGTTAAAGCTTTTACACTACATTATTGCAAATTGCTTGTGTGGAATGTGTGACAGACACTTAGCTATGTAGTGCTGTT
Organism: Acrossocheilus fasciatus; assembly: GCA_036784905.1. NCBI lineage: Eukaryota > Metazoa > Chordata > Actinopteri > Cypriniformes > Cyprinidae > Acrossocheilus > Acrossocheilus fasciatus. The sequence continues at coordinate 19,056,565 of CM071945.1, forward strand.
TTATCGTTTTTCAATATTAAAATGCTTTCTCCTATTCCATCTTAGTATGCCGAATTGCAATTCACTAACAATGAAATTACAAACTTTTTTACTAAAGTTTTTGCATTGTGAAAAAGAGTGATTCGGACTACAGTATATTTGTGAGCGTGTGAGACAAAAGTCAAAGACAGAAGGTGAGTGAGAGTGCAAGTGTTTGTGAAAGAGTTAAAGGAAACAGGACATATGGGTGTGTGGAGAGAGTGTGTTTACAAACCCCAGACCTTATCAGTAAGTAATGGGTGGGGGAAACAGAAACTATATCTCATCTTTACCTTGACTGTTCATGAGAGGGAATACCATACACATACTCTCTATATCACAAATAGGAAGAAAGAAAAGGTCCTGATTTTCTCAGAACTAACTTTTAACTATCTGGTGTTTTAGTGGATATGTGAAGTACATATACTAGGCCATCAAACTGACTAAAAGTGCAAGGGCATAGGTTTGATGTTGACATTGGTGGGGACATGACAGCAATAATTACACAATTTTGATTATGTAAACCAACAACATTACAACAGTCATTCACTCATACCTAAAAAAAAAATTGTTATTCGGGCATTGACGTTAACTTTTTAAGTCTATATTGACTTCAATTAATCAATTTTGTAATGTAACTAATGACGACTTTTAACTTATAACAAGAAGGAAGTTTAAGTTCAACAAGTTAAGATCAGCAACATCTCTCATACATCACCTTCGGAGTACATACTACTTGTAGAGCACTTGCAGTCACAGTGTGAATTAAACAGTGTATTTCTATAATAAATTAATATTAAAAATGAATTGGACCAATAATGATTCTGGTAAAAAATAAATAAATAAAACATGCCTGGAACCCTACTGCTGCTATAGTAAGGAGTGCATCTTTCACACGCAACTGATTGACATGTAAACTGCATGTTTTTTATTTCAGTGTTGTTTTTAATTTTGTGGATATATCAGTTTTTCATAGTTTCCACAATAATATTAAGCAGCACAACTATTTTAAACACTGATAATAAGAAGAAATGTTTATTGAGCACCAAATCAGCATTTTAAAATGATTTCTGAAAAAATTCCATAAAATTTATTGTAAAAAAAAACGGCAGCTGTGGTTGCTAGAATTTTACTGTAAAAATACAGTAGCAACACTTTAGGTTTTACAGTTTTAACTTAAATTTAAAATTAAATACGGTAATTTCATTAACTGATATAATGTTAATTGAAGTACTATTGAAGTACTGAAATCTGTTTTGTACCTTTGTAATACACTGATAACCACCAAAAGCAGATGGTGATAAGAAAGTCACATGATGAACCAAAGCCTATTACAAGCAGCTTTTAAATATCAACATATATATATAGAAGTTGCACAGTGTCATTCACACAAACTCTAAACACTATCATGGTAACACCAATGAAACTGAAATAATGCAATAAACATTAATTTATCAACATTAGGTGTAACATACAACCCTAATGTACAAAACTAAGAAGAAAAAAAACTAAGAAGAAACATAGTTATTTCAACAACAAAAACACCATCAAATTTGAAATGTAACGCAGGGAATTCTGGGAATGTCAATTTACATATGTAATGTCCAATACAGTTTTTCACTCTATATAGTAGGGGAACTTACCATTAACCATTTAACAGATTTTTACTGTAACATTTTTACAGTCTTTTACTGTTAAATTCACGGTATTTTTTTACAGTGTGTGACACTGAAGACTGGAGTAATGGCTGCTGAAAATTCAGCTTTGTCATCAGAAAAACAGAGCCAAGATATTTTCATAAATCATTGCATGCGTCTTGAGAGGTGAGTTTCATGTGATGCTGTCTGCTTTTAAATCTCAGTGGCATTTACAGTGTGGTCTGTATCTGTGTTGTGATGTCGGCGGCAACAGTAAGATTGCAGCTGTAGAGAGCAGCTGTCCTGTGGAGAGATAGAGCCAGTGTGGACATGTATAGTCTCTGGGTGTGCTTTGTGCTGAGAAAAAAAGACAAGACAAAATCTCTTCACAGGTCACCTGGGTCAAAAACATTAGCATGTATACACATGGCTTTGGATACCTGCCCATATGTGAGAGAGTTCATATGAGGGCAAGAAGGTATGAATGAGCTCTCAAACTGATTTATGCTTTGTATAAATGCAGCTGTTTGAATGCTAATTGAGGTTGAGCGAGGGTCAGTACTTCAGAGAAAGGCGCAGGTGATTAGTTAGAGAGCGAGTTTGAATATGTATGCTTGTTAGCATGGATGTGGAGTAGAATGAGTGTCAGGTTTGTTTTTATGTTAAGTATTAGCTTGTAATGAAGCCAGTGCTTCTCATTCAAAGTCACTGCCAAATGAATATGGGTGTTTCTTCAACTATACCCTTGTGAGAAAAAGTGTGCTTGATTGTGTTTCTAAACACTTATTAAAGTACAATAAGTAAAATAATCTTTTGTTGTGCTTTAAAGAAGTACACTTATTTGAAGTGTTAACATACAGTACTAAACACAGGTACGGTACTTGATTTTAATGTGAACTGTAGTGTGTTACTTGATATTGCATTTAAAAGTTTAAATGTGTAATTGAAAATAGCTTCATTTAAATACATGACATGCACATCTAGGGGGTGGAGATGGTAGGTTTAGGGGTGGAGATTGGTAGGTTTAGGGGTGGGGATGGGTGGGTTTAGGGATCAGGGGGTGGAGACGGGGAGGTTTAGGTAAATGTAAGGTGGGAGGAGTTGGATCTAGATCCAACCCCACCCCCTGGATCTTGTGGTCTGCAGTGAGGACCATCTAGTCTGTTTGGAAACCGAGGCTCTCGAGCCATATATGGTCCTTTCAGTGAGTGCCTATGGGTCGACAGAAGGAAAAAATAAACTAAACAATATTTTAAACATTTTTCATCAATAATCAAAGCTTGTGTGTTGATTTAATTAAAAATCCACATATTATATATTTTAGAATATTACACAGTGGCGTACCGTGGGGTTTCAGTCAGGGCCTTCAGTAAGGAACTGTAAACTACATGTACACATCTTTCACATCTCTGTTACAGCTAATGCAGCCATATGCATATAATGCACATATTATCCCGCACACAGGCTCTCAAAAACAATTCAACAATTTCAACAGTAGGCTAGATTAGGGTGGGTTAAATGTAGAGTAAATTTCCCTCCATGGATCAGTAAAAGTAATCCGCTATGCACATTCATGTCACCCTAATGATGACGCGCCCAAAGCAGCAAAAATGTACAAACGTTGTTCATCCACACACCACACCATAGTATTATCAACGCACCACGTACACCTCCATAACAATGTGCATGATACAATACTCATCAAATAATAAACCTGTCACTTGTAAATAAAGTCATTCCATGTCCCTTTACTCGTATTAAAAAGTAAACACGGTCAACAAAATAACTTGTGCTCGGTGCTAGCTGTTAGCCACTCATAGCACTCATAGTTGCAATCTTTGAAATGGCGCATGAAAACTTTGCTGGCCTTTGTTAGCGAATTCGGTTTGGGTGTTGGTCTTCCTTTCTCAGTTGTTCTCTTTTGTCTGCAAAAGAGCGCCTTGAAGAAGGCGTTTTTAGTAGATCGGCAACAAGATCTGGTGTAAGCGCCGATGACTGCGGCTGTCGTTTTCTTTTCATTGAATTTCACTTTCGTTCCTTGGAAATCCCTGAAGGGGTGGTCTAACACTGGGGGTAGCACTGGGCACGTAGCTAGACCCAGAGGGTGGGCTGTAATTGAACGTCAAAATTTGATTGGCTGATGATTCTTTCACTAATGCTCGTAACAAATCAGATGTGACGTCTTTCAACAAAAGGGTAGCACTATCTGTAGTGCTGGCCTCAGACTTTTTTTATGTAGGATATTCCAGTTCAACTGCAAATAGGCAATTTTGTGGACATTACACAAATGAAAATGATACCTAAATAATCAATAAAAAAAATTCTCACAATTTTATTTTTTATAGGGCCAGCAGAGAAGGCCCTGCTTCCCCTGACGGCTCACCACTGATATTACATAATTCAGCAATGCCTGTTTGTCATATAATACACCAACCAAACATGATCTGGCACAAGAAGTTCAAATTTTCCGTTCTTATTCACAGATTGGTTTGAAAATTACATGGAACAGACGAGCTTATTTGTGGAGCGATCTAGATCTGCGGTTTGTCTCATTTTATAAATCAAATGACATCGCTGGGAAAAAGTATGCTAAAAGCACTGCACAAAACCGTGCAGCACTAAAAGTCGCAATAATGGTAATCAGTAGGCTATTCAATTCACTTATATTAATGTATGATATACACCATTTACTATTTGATGAAACTATCATAGTTATTTAAGCCCAAGTGCCACCTACAGGCCTATTATGTGAAGTGTAGGCTGGTGAAATGGTGACGTGAAAGGACTTTATTATATTACCATTTTTGATAATTATGCAGCATTCTATTTTAATATACATTTATACTATTTTAATAAAATGTCATTTATTTCTGTTATTCAAAGCTGAATTTTCAGCATTATTACTCCATTCTTCAATGCATGGTCCTTCAGAAATCATTCTAATATGCTGATTTATTATCAATGTTGGAAACAGTTGTGCTGCTTAATTTTTTTATTTTAATTTTATTTTTTTATTGGAATCTGTGATACTTTTTTGGGGTTCATTGAAAAATAAAAAGTTAAAAAGAACAGCATTTATTCAAAATAGAGATTTTTTTTTCTAACAATGTCAATCTTTATCACTGCATATAGTCAGCGCCTGTGTGGCCGGGCCAAGGACAAAGGCCACAGAGTCCCCGGATCCGCCATGGCCTCCCGAGTCCCCGGATCCACCCTGGAGGCCTCCCTTGTCCCGATCCTACACTGGCCTCCAGGGTGCCCCACCCCCACTCAAGGCAGTTGACATGCCAGTGCAGTTGGGGGCCCATCCACACCCCTGACACAGCATGCCCGTTGTACGTGGCACCCCAGCCGGTGGCAGAGGCATCCGTGAAGACCACAGCATTCCGGGACACCTGCTCTAGGGGGCACTCCTGCCCAAAGAAACAAGGGGTCTGACCACGGGCTGAAGGCTTGGCTGCATTCCGGAGTGATTGCCACTCGGTACGTGCCGCGTTGCCATGCCCATCTCGGGACTCGGCTGTGAAGCCAGTGCTGAAGCGGTCTCATATAAAGCAAACCGAACGGGGTTACTGCCGCTGCGGCTGCCATATGCCCCAGGAGCCTCTGAAAAAGTTTCAGTGGGACCGCTGTCCTGCCCCTGAATGTATTCAGGCAGTTTAACACCGACTATGCACGTTCCTCTGTGAGGCGTGCTGACTGTTCGACCGAATCCAACTCCATACTGAGAAAAGAGATCCTCTGCACTGCACAAGTTTCCTTCTTGCAGCGAGTTTGCTCTTTTCCCAGGTGACCTGAAGGCCCAACTGGCTGAGGTGACCGAGCACCAAATCCCTGCGTTCGCACAACTGCTCCCGAGACTGAGCAAGAATGAGCCAGTCGTCGAGATAGTTGAGTATGCGAACACCCTGTTCTCTCATGGGAACAAGGGCTCCCTCTACGACTTTCGTGAAGACGCGGGGACAGCGCCAGCCCGAAGAGTCGAGCATACTGATATGCTCGACTCTCAAACGCAAAGCGCAGAAACGGCCTGTGTCGAGGAATAATCGAGACATGAAAATACGCGTCCTTTAGGTCGATCGCTGCAAACCAATCTCGGGGACGGATGCTCTTCGAAAATGCGTTTCTGCGTGAGCATTTTGAACGGTAGCTTGTGAAGCTTCTGATTCAAAACTTGCAGGTCCAAAATCGGTCGTAACCCACCGCTCTTCTTGGGTACAATGAAGTAAGGGCTGTAAAACCCTGACCTCATATCGGCTGGAGGGACTGGCTCTATCGCGTTCTTCGCCAGTAGGTCTACGATCTCCGCATGCAAGACATGGGCATCAACAGCTTTCACTGAAGTGAAGTGGACACCTCTGAACTTGGGGGGACGCTGGGCGAACTAAATCGCATAGCCGAGCCTGATGGTCCAAATGAGCCAGCGAGATGGACTAGGGAGGGCTAACCAGGCTCGCAGAGACCGCACAAGCGGGACCAAGGGGACCATAGGTGTACCCGCCGTGGGTGTCGGGTCTCGGGTCTGATCACCTGGGTTTTCTGTCTCTGTGTTCAGGTGTTGTGTACGTGGCTTTGTTTTGACAGCTCGCCACGTGCGCATTTCAGCATGATTGTTTCCCCGCCCTCCTTGTTTCTCAGCTTGTTAGCTCATCTTGTTTCACACCGGGTTCTAGTCATCTCATTAGCATTCCCTTTATAGCTCCCTGTGTTACTCTGTCTTTTGTCAGACTGTTTGGTTATTTCCATGGTTCTGACTGTCTCTAGTTTGTACCGTTTACCTGTCCTGTCCTGTCTTGCTCTGTTCAGGCTCCAGTGCTCGTTGCTGCTAGTTAATCATCCAGTACCTGTCTGTGCGCTCAGATTCCTGTGGGCTCCCTTGGCTTCTGCCGTTCCTGGGTCTTCGCAGACTCGTTAGTGGATCGCTCTACCTCTCGCTCGGAATAGCGAACAGCCTTGCCAGCTCCGTCTCCTCTGCCGCTGTTGTGGCTTGCTTATGCCGCTACCATCCACTCAGGCCGTCTGCGGGAGCGCTCCTCGCCTGTTATTGTTATTATTGTCTGCTCAATAAAGCCTCTGTTATTCCCGCATCTGAATCCAGCCTATTCCCTGACAGTGGGGCAGTGAGGTGGAAGGCAGGGATGCGGCTCGGGGGGGCTCTCTTCAGGAGGCGGCCCGTAGCGGGGTCTGAGTGTGCTGTGCAACATTTACCTGGTTCCACGGTCGGACAGGGGGTGCAGGAGAGGCTTGGGTGACCTTCTCGAACTGCATGCTGCTGTCCGAACCACCGACGGTGCAAGTCTGAAATTTGTGTAGTTTGGTATTGAGAAACGCACGCAGACCTATATCACCAGACCATTTGCCTAATCTTCTCGGTACTTTAGACTACGATGGAAACGCAGACAGCAACAGGTCTGCAGGGGAAAAAAGTTCCTGGGAAAAAGGTTCTGGGACAAATTATTCCAGGTAATTTCGGTGGAAAAGCAGCTTTAGTTACTGCTAATCTTGATATTTACTAATAAATTTTAAGACCAAAAATTATATCTGCATTTAAAGGGGTCATATGATGCGATTTCAAGTTTTCCTTTCTCTATGGAGTGTTACAAGCTGATTGTTCATAGATAAGATCCCTGAAGTTGCAAAGACTAAAACCAAAGAGATATTCTTTATCAAAGTTAAGACTCTTCCACGCCCCTCTAAAACAGCTGAAAAGCTACATGACATTTCTCAGTAGCAAGGTTCTTGAAGCAGTTTAACTTAAAGATTAGTAGAGACGCTACTGCTGAATACTGCTGAGAGATGCATGTAAGCATTACAAAAATGAAATCACAAAGCTGATTACAATATAAAGTCATTTTAAGTGTTATTGCTATTATTATTATTTTCCAAAGGTACATGTAATATAAAAGTACATATGTGACAAAGATGTTTTTGGAACTGCCAAGTCTCATGCGCAGTGTACACGTCACCGTCCATACCCGTTCACTTCATTTCGTTCACTTGTTCTGATATAGTTCACTCAACTGCCACACACTATATAGGGATTAGTGAATGAGTGAATGAGTGAAGGAATGAGCGATTTCGGACACAGCTACAGTCACACAACCGCGGCTTGTGTACTGCAAACATATCATCACTGTGTCTGTCACGCAACTCTGTTCCGCTTGAACTGATGGTAAAACTAAGGACATTATTAACTGTCTTTAAATTTATTTTACAAGCTAAAGCTCATGATTATTACATTTCTGACTCGTGCTTGTGGTGTTTGGCCAATCACCATGCACTTGGTCAGCTGGCCAATCAGAGCAGACTGCGCTTGTCGGACTCGGAAGGAGGGACTTTGTAGAAAACAAAGCGTTTGAGGACCTACAATAATGTACAATATTTGAAAAATAATGTGTTTTTTGAACATTAAAACATGTTACACCAAATAATGATCTTTAAAAAAGCATCATATGACCCCTTTAATTAATGAACTATGAACTAACATAACATCATGATCATTTTTATTAACTAACATTAACAAAAGTTAATAGATGCTTATTAGCTTATTGTTAGTTCATGTTAGTTAATGCATTAACTATGTTAACAAATGAAACCTTAATGTAAAATGTTACACATTTTTAAGTGAATAAACTAAGGCTACTTAAATAGGCAGTTAAATATAAATGCCCAAACTTAACAGAATACCCATGAATGAAGATTCAAGTGAAGGAGAAGTCATAAATCAAACTGGAATATCTTGCTCCGGGACCAGCGATGACAGGACAGAACTGTGGCCTCTGGAGCTGCATTGGATTGTACCAACAACATTACTGTGTTTGTACTTGCCTGTTTGGTTGCAAACACTAAAGGGAGTTATTAAAATATAAGCCGGAGTGAAAGACATCATTAAAGAGAGGTTTTTACTAAGCAGCTCAATACACCATTCTCTCTGTACCTTGTAAACACAGCACTGTTGTAACCAGCCCACATGCTCTTTAACCCAGCACTAAAGCTTCAGTTCTTGACACAAGAGCTCAAACTTTGTTCAGACAACACTAATGTGACAGTTTGTCCATGGCCTGTGGTGGAGGAGCATTTTAAGTCTCTGTAAGGGTCAAAGTCTAGACACTGTTGCTGTAAGCGCTATTACATTTAAATACTTAATGTTCATTATCTACTGAATGAAACATCATTCATCACGACACAAATGCTTTCATATAAACAGACCAGAAGAGTGTTTGAGTCAGGAGCTGTAGATTGAACGCTGAGGCTGTAGACGGAGATGGGATGGAGAGGGCTGGTTGGAGTCTTTCTCTCTAATTAGGCTCGTGTGATAAGAAACAGATGTCTATTAATAAATTGATGGTGTGCTTTGTGTTCCCTCGAATGCCTGTGTTCCAGGAGCGGAGCAAGGACATAAAAGCATTCCTGCCAATTCCTCTGTGGGACGCCGAGCTCAGCACACATATGCATGCACATACTCCACGATCCTGAGTTCAACTAGACCTGTGAACAGCTGTATTTAGCTTATGGTTCTTACATGGAAACAAGCCCAAACAAAAAGCAGGAGCATACTGAATTTCCACTCGGTCTATATGTTTCTTATTTCATAAATAATAAAATACAGTATACATAAAAAAACTGTTCCTCCAGCTTTAAAAAAGGACCACTATGAAGCTTGAATAAATAATGTATAATACATAAATTCTTAATATCTTAAAGCTAATTAAAATGCTTTCATGCACAGTATAATTATTTATCTTTATATACAGTATTTTTGCATAATTTGATGCAACCAGTTATTATATAATCTATTTCAATACTTACCTATTTTGTGGTTAAACCTTTAAAAACTGGCAATGTATTAAACCATGTGATGCCATATTAATTTGGTGTTGCAGTTTAGCTATTAGCTATAACTATTAATAGGTAAATATTGTAATACATTATAATAGTGGTCATGCTCATTTATAACAACATGTATCATTCATTATTTTGGTGTAAGGTTCTTTTTTTAATCTTTTGTTTTTAATCTCTTAATCAATGTTGATTATATTTGTGCTACTTAATGTTTTTGTGGAAATTACTTTTTTCAGGATTCTTTAATTCCTTCAAAAGAACTCAACTGTTATTTTTTGATAAATTTAGTGCTTCCTTGTTGAATAATTGTATTGACCACTTTAAAAAAAATCTTACTGACCCCAAAAGACCTCACGAATACATAATAATGCATTTTCCAATGCATTATGGGTATACAAAATGCTGTGAGTTATTTGAGCTGTTTTAAACTTGCACTGTAAAGCTAGTGGAATCACTGTGAGTCATAATCATTTGCATATTGGTAATCACCATTGTTTCACATACTATTCTGCATTTATGAGTTCAAGAGGTAACAGCAACATTTGAAGGTTAAAATATTTAGTGAACCAGTGTGGAATGCATCATTCCAGGCCTTGATGCTTCCAGATGTCTCCTGTCTTTTGTTTGGGCTTGTTTACATGTCAAAAGTATTTAGTTTCTTTCCAATCACAACTAATTAAATTGCACTTCCTGTTCCTTCGATCCAGTCAGTTGTGTAGAACAGAACAGCCTCTGCCTGAGGCGCACTGGCTGCTTATTGTTACGGTGCCTTTTCTTTCTTCCCTTGGAGAAAAAGTTAATTGACTCCCTCAACCGGTTTTTATGTTTTCCTCCATATGCCTGGAAATGTTAAATCCATCTTTTATTTGTGCCTTTCTTTCTTTCTAAATGCCACATACACTTTATATCATCGGTACTCACTGAGTTCAGCTCAGATATACCCATCTAAACATAAATGGAATAGAAAAATAAAGAAAACCTAGTGTAGAGCCCTATTAAAAGAGGGTCTATTAAATTAATTGTTTAGTTTTTTTTTTTGTTTAGTTTGTTATTGTTCGATTTAAAATTCACATTTGGTGTTCTATATTAAAAGAAAAAGGGTTTAAAATGGATGTGGACTTTAAAATAAGAGTTTGTACTTTATTTAAAAAAAAAGAAAAAAAGGAATGTCACTGATTATCCAATGAGGTGTCTAGAGAGTGACCCCAAGAGTGGAAGGGGCGGGGTTATGAAGAAAATGATGGGGTGATGCAACTGAGGAAGAAAGACGATACTCGTCTCTTTAATTTAATGAAAAAAAGGGTAACAAAAGACAAAAGAGTCCACGTTTAATAAATGTAAAGGTTTACTGACAATCTCTTTGTCCTGTGAGCTTCCGGTGAAGAAAAATTGAATGGTTAATTGTTTAATATACAGTTGAGTAATTTCAGTGAGATTGGAATTTACATTAAGAAATAGAAACACAGTACACAGCCACTTCCACGCTCTGCATATATAAATTTAAACACTTCATACTGACATCTGAAAGCCAGGGTTGTACTTTAAGGTCTGTTATTGCTGAAATGTAAACAGCCATTTATTGTTTGTTTTATTGGAATTCCCCCTAGACTTACTTATCATTTGAGTCGTTCAATGAGAGGGAGGGGGCTACACCAGTATATTCCATACTTAGATTAAAGAGAGAAAGATTAAGCTCCTCAGGCCTTTCTGGGGTTAAAAGGGTATTTGACACCCTGTACACAATGGGAGGAAGTGAAGTTTGTTTTTGCACCTTCCCTCAGCCCAGAATCAAACTACACAAATATACAAGGAACCCAGTCCCTCAGAGCGCTCCCTCTCCCTTTTTTCTGTGTATGTGTGCATTAGCGGCCTCCTGAGCCCCTTGTGGTTTCCCCCCGATGCCTGCTGGCACATTGACAGAGGTCAGAATAATAAACAGCACGCTGATGGACCTTGACCTGAGAAAGACCACGCTTCCCTAGAGAGAGCTGAACCCTGGAAAATGTTTTGTTAGGTAACCTAACATGTGCTTGATGTGGTAATAACCGAATTAACTGATTAAAAGCCAAAAGTATTATTTAACTAGACTAAGTCATCCAGATTTGTAGGGCTGAGTAAAAATATACTTTTTCCAATATGATTATTTTATCTTCATTTTGTGTGAATCACACACAGACAGTATAGCTCAACTGGTGCATTCCCAAGTGAACAGGTCCTTGTAATGAATCATTCAATCATTTTTAAATTCATATTTTATAATGTACCATGTTAGGTTCTCTTACCTTTGTATTTTACAGCAGCTGAAAGAGAATTCATATCTTTCATGTAAGCAAAATGAATGAATGTACTGTATGCCCGATTAATGTAGAAACTGAATCACAAATCGCAATCTAATCGAATCAATACCCAGTTCTACTTATAGTTCATTAGATTATACCAGTGAAAGCAATTTGTAAAGGTTAGATCAGCTAGAAAAAACACCAAACAAAACAGAGAAGAGATGGAAAAGTTAGCCTCGTGAGAACAAGATCAAAGAAAAGGGGGAAAATAGAGATGAAATGTAAGACAGAGGAGGGAAAGGACTGAGGTGGCAAAAATCCATCTAGCATCCCACCAGAAAAGCTTGAATAATGGAGCAAATGAAAGAAAGAGAATGAAAGGGGGACTCAATTCCAAGCCCACACATAATTGGCCAGCGGAGAGAGCGGTGGAAAGAAAAGAGTGAGTGTGTGAGTGAAGGAGAGAGGCAGGGAATGTCATGCATGAGCTACCTGCCAAGCTTTAGGGGAATGAGCAGTTTAAGTGGCATATGAGTCCAGCCTGACTGACTTATGTATTGTTGTACGCTTTCATTCTCCAGCACTGCAAGAAGGATTTCAGACAGTCCTGTCGACTTTCCACTGTTTACATTTGCAGTAAGACTCTTATCCCTGTTGTTTTTTCCTGTCGCCTCAATGTTGTCCTGTCTAATAAAGGCAAAGCCCCCAAATAAACAATCTTATTGTATATATAGTATGAAAATATGAATACAAATGACGCATGCTAATATGTTCTTAGTTTGTGCTGTCATCATGTCTTGCTGTGCAATATTCAAACATCTCTACTCTTCTTTGTTCTGCCTCCAAACTCTAATTTTTGGCAAGAGACCTGTGTCAGTTTCATCATTGATGACTGTTTTTGGCAAGGGCCTCAGTTAAAGATTTGTGGCACATATTTAGTGTGAAAATAGATTTAGAGAACCATTCAAAAAAAAACTACTGATTCATATGGCTTGCTGTTACAGTTGACACTTTTGGCCAGAGTGTGTGGCTTTATGGGAGTCCCCATTAACGGCCGGCTCAACACCCTTCAATCATGCTCAGCTAAGACCACGGGCCTGAAGAAAGCACTGGAGCCATAGAAAACCGCTGAGAGAGTGCTGATAGCTGAACTGAACGGCAGCTACTAGTCGGTCTAGCAGAGAGAGCGAGAGTCGTGGCTCCAGCTGGTGTGTTTTATCCGAGTAATTAGCTGTAATCAGTCCTCTCAGCTCTCTGGGTGTTCCAGAGCCCTGTTTTCACACGCTTGACACACACACATAAGCACAGTAAACAGGCAGCTAGCACTGCTGCGACATGCAATAGCTTCACAAAATTTCACAATTTTCTACATTGCACAAGACTTAAGATATCACCTCAATATACAAAAACTATGAAAGTTTTTGTAGTTATTTTTCTTGTAATGGCTATGTTTGTACTGTATGAGTACAAAGAGAAAATTAAATCTCAAGGTAAAAAAAAAAATACAGTTTTTTGGCAGTGTTGCCTGTTACTTTGCGTATTTTTGCTGCACCAATGAAAATATCAAATCAAGTCAAAGCAGAATGAACACAGCACACATTAGCGCCATTTCGTTCCTGAATGAATCACTATTTCTGCACAAAAGGATTGACTGAATAATTTGATGTTTCACTCATAAAGAGTCACTTGTTTCATTCCTGAATGAATCAGCGTTTTTAACTAATAGGTTGACTGAAGGATTCCGAGCACACAGTAGCGGTGGTTCATTCTTGAATGAATCACTAATTCAGAACAAATTGATTGACTGAATCATTTGATGATTCACTCAAAGAGTCACTTTCATTAATTCCTGAATGAATCAGCATTTCTGAACAAACTGGTTGACTGAATCATTTGATGAGTCACTCATAACGAGTCACTTGTTTCACACCTGAATAAATCATAATCCATAACTTTTCTCATAACCCAAATTACAAAAAAAATCACAAAAGTGCAAACTGACTTAGGCTGTGTATTCCATGTTATCATAACAAAAGGAAAACTAAATCTGAAAGTAATAAATTATTAGCTAATTTAGAACAACAACATCATTTTGAATGTTCCTGACCTGCCTCGATTTAAAAAGCTGACCCATTTTGCTTTCATAACTAACTGATTAATTCCCTCCTGCTTGTTTGGAGTCCTTTAAGGAGCTGCTTGTTTATATGTTCCGGTCTTTATATAAAGTTGGTCCTCTCTCTCTCATAAAGTGGTTTGAGTGTGTGTGTGTGTGTGTGTGTGTGTGTACCTGTTTTTCTATTCAGGTGGGGACTGAATACACACAGACTCATGGGGTCACGGTGGGGACCTAAATTGAGGTCCTCACGGGTAAACAAGCTAATAAATCACACAGAATGAAGTTTTTTGAAAATCTAAAAATGCAGAAAGTTTCCTGTAAGGGGTAGGTTTAGGTGTAGGGTGATAGAAAATATGGTCTGTACAGTAGAAAAAGCATTACGCCTATGGCGAGTCCCCACAAGGATAGCAAACCAGACGTGTGTGTGTGTGTGTGTGTGTGTGTGCGTGAGTCCGTTGCCTCATATGTTTGGCACATGTTGGCTCAGTGTTTCTTCTGTCTCTCTGTAATGGCTGGTATCCCTCACAGCAGTTACTGGGCCTCCCCTACTGACCTACACACACACACACACACACACACACACACACACACACACACACACACACACACACACACACACACACACACACACACACACACACACACACACACACACACACACACACACACACACACACACACACACACACACACACACACACACACACCCTAAACCTGATTAGAGGGTTAAACTGTATTAGAGCACAATGAAGCGGTCTAACTACCATATTCTCAACTCTTAACAGCTGTAGATGAATCACCGACCTCTGCAGGAACATTTACCCAATTCAACAAATTAAATGAATGTGGTATTCAAACTATTTCAAGACTTTAGCAGCACCATATTTGATCTAAACAAACACTCGCTATTAAGTATTTCCCAACAATCGACTCTGTTTTAAAATAAACATTTTGTGCTGTTGTTGCCCATTTGAACGTCTGTCTTCTGTTTCTCAGAAGCTTGGGTGAAGTCAGGTAATGTATAGTATGTGTGTATGTCCACCTGCTTTAGTCTAGTGCATGTTATAAGCTATAAATCTGATCTGACTTTCCAAAGAGAGCTGTATTTTTACCTGCCATATGTTATTGAGGTTATATTTAGATTACATTTCTAGAAATGTTACATAATATTCTCAGCATTTATGTTACTTACAGTACTGTTGCCAGGACAGTTCTATGGAAATTGGGCAAACTAGGTTTTCAGAAAACAAGGATATTTGGTGTATCAACACTAATACTTTAAGTTTAATCAGTAATTAACAATCGTTATATAATGCATTGCACAAATTAATGACTTGTTTAGTATCATACATGTCCATCATACAATTACCAGTAATCATCAGTGAGTGACTGATTGTATATTGTCTCTCTTATTCAATAGCTACTTTCATTGTACAAAAAAACAAACAAACAACAAAAATCAGTTTGAGTTTAAATTATTTTAGCATGTCAGAAAAATAGTGTTCCACAAAAATGTTAAGCGTCACAACAATATCAGCAATGATAATAATAAGAAATCTTTCTTGAGCAGCAAATTATTTTAGAATGTGTGACACAGACTAAAGTAACGATGCTGAAATTTCAGTCTTCTTGTTGTTGTTTTTATTGTTTCAAATAAATTTGAAATAAAATTATTGATCAAATAAATGCAGCCTTGGTGAGCATGAGACAGTTCTTTCAAAAAATAAAAATACCGACCCCAAACTTCTGAACAGTTGCATACATTTAATCTGAAAAACTTTATCTCATCTAACTCACAACAAAGTTGGTTTTACATTTTGCACATGCGCTTTGATGTAGTAGAATTATTTGCTATATGAGAGAGTGTGCCTGTATCTTGAGTCTAATATGAGAACGCATGTGTCCCTCTCTCCCGAACCTGTGTGAGTGTGCGTGTTTGTGAATGGGCCATGACTCACATGTCAGGGGCCCAGTGTCTGTCTGCTGCCAGCTCTGCATATTTTCAGAGTCAAAATGTGAAAATGTCTGAGACTCAGCCCACCCCTGTGCATATATACGTGTGTGTGTGTGTGTGTGTGTGTGAGTGATGGGCCTTGCCCAGTATGGTTTAAATAGACACAGGAGACTAGCCAAAGAAGACAACTGAACAAATGTGAAAAGGCGAGGCCCTGTGGCAAGTGACTGGGAGCACTGTTGCCAACTCTTGGGAGACAAATAAGCAACCGCAGCTCCAAAAACAATATTATTTATCATCAATTATTTATTAACAATAAATGAGCCTGCAACATATTAAACTGAAAAACTTTTATTTGAAAAGAAAAAAAGTTATTTTACCAAAATCAACAAATTGCAAAAAACGTGGGAACAAAATTCATCTCCAATCACCTGTGAGCTGAAGAGGATTGGAGAAATGGAAAAGGAGAAAAACACAAGAGCTTCAAGGGGGAGCTCTAGCATAGCCACATATTTACAGCGTAATAAAATATATTCGAACCAAATGTATATACTGTTAGTACAGGCCTTATTGTTTTATTATTATTATTATCATTATTATTATATCCCGTGATAATTAAACAATGCAAAAACATATAAAAGAAAGTCATGGCACTCCTCTAATACGTCTACTATCATCGTTTGGATTACTGCATCACACTCCTTCATGTTGAACATTATTTTCCTCCAGTGAGGAGGACGAGGAGGCAGAATGTTTGACAAATTATGCTACAGCATTTTATGCTACAGTCAGTCAGTGCAAAAGAGTGTCAATCAATGCATTGGAGAATACAGTGAACATAAATGTAAAGAAGCGAAGTTGCTTGTCAGATTTTCCTAGAAAGCAACCACAGTTTTTAAAATAAGCCCAAAAAAACCGCAAGCTGCAACCCAGGACTTTTTCATGTACCAAAAAAGAAAAAAAAAGAAAAAAAGAAGAAGCCCAAAGTCACGTATTCTAAGCGGACTTGGAACTCTGACTGGGAGCAGTTTCAAATTATAAGGGTCAAGTGAATATATACATATATATATATATATATATATATATATATATATATATATATATATATATATAAACACAGATTGTTGAAATTGCTTTATTCACTTTCAGTACATAAGAATGTATTACCGTCTGAAATTTAGCTTACATTTTCAATAAATAATTGCAATAAATTACCCTTATTTGAGAGACAAAATAGCACTAAATAATAAGTCTTGTTTTCTGAAAAATGTATCAAAATTAAATATCAAATATCTGTGAATGTGGTAAGAGAAATAATCGTATTGTCCTTTTGAATTAAATGTATTTTTTGAACCTCAATGACAGATATTTGTTCTCGTTTTACGCATAAACCTCACTTAATTTTAATAGATTTTTCAAAAAACTGGTTTCACAGACAAGGCTTATTTTAAGCCAGGATTAGGCCATAGTTTAATTACGATATTTAAATATCTTTTATAAAAGTGCCTTAGAAAAAACATCACTGTTATTTTAAGATCAATCAGTCACTTAAAACAGCCCAGACCTGCATTTTAGGCTTAAGCCTTGTCTGTGAAACTGAGGGTTAATATCATAAGCCGTTTTACTTCTAAAGTAATGTATCTTGATTTAAGAATGTTTGAATGAATGAGGCATTTATATAGCGCTGTATTGTGTATTGCTGTACACCCAAAGTGCTTTACAATCTCTCCTGAAACCACCACCAGTGTGCAGCATCCACTTGTTTTTACTGGATCGTTTTTTTTTTTTTTTTGCAATGCAGTATTATCAGATACTTTGTTTATTTTTGCTCTGCCAATTTACATACAGTATGTACACTTGAAGCCAAAGCAAAAAAAAAAAAAGTTTGTGTCAATTTTTGAATGAATCTGTCAACTGATTCAGTGACGCAAATAGACACTTTTCCTACTGGAATAATGATATAACTTAAAGAAAGAATCACTGAAAAATCCCTATCGACTGACAGACTGACAAAGGTCTTGGGAAATGTTTTCAAAGTGAAATAACTTAACTTGACACAGCATCTTAAAAATATGGAATATATATATATATATATATATATATATATATATATATATATATATATATAAACAGTGCTTCTGTGATGAGTAACAGCATTTCAAATTCTTGTAGGTGATTCATGGGAAATCATCTGAAGCAGTAATTTGTTACAGAGTTTAAAAAGTTGCACTGTAGAGCTTTTGGAGATCATTTCTGTCCTTAATGCCTGTCTAAATGTTCTTTTAGTGCCTGCCAGCACAAAAAATAAAAAATAAAAAGAAATTCATAACCAATGTAAATTAAGTGCAGGTGCAGAATTGCTCCAGAAATGCTTCCTGTAAAGCAGTGGTTCTGTTTTGACGTTCATGAGGTAAATTTTCATTTCAGCTCAAATCTCTGTGTGCATATGTGCCGTCTGTCTGTTTCCATCGGCAAGCACAATTACCTCTCACATTCTGTTTTGATGGAAAACGCTCTTTCCTTCTCTTTACCATCAGTTACCACTGATTCAACCTCTTCCTTCTCTTCTTGCCCTCTGCCCCTCCTCCCCACTTCCTCTGGTTTGATGTTAGGCGCCCAACATTCCAGCATTCAGACAGGATACCCCACATCCTGAATAAAGAAAGAGTACAGCAACTCAGGATCTGCTTCTAGAATGAGGAAACTTGTTTTAGGTTGGAAAAGAACATACAGGTTTGGGGCTTTCTGAGCATTATATCAAATATGTGTCACAAAGTGTATTGATCATGCATGAAAGCTTGTGTCTGCCACTGGCTAATAAATAAATAAATAAATAAATGCAATTTTTTATTCACTTTTTTTTTTTAATGCCATTTTGGGAGAAAAACTGAATTGCAAGAATTCTGGTTAAAAAAGTTACAATTAGTTACAATTACCCTTTTTTATTTTTATTTTATATTTTTTATTCTGTGGCAGAAACAAAAAAAACAGAGAAACAGTAACTTCCATAATCATGAACCCAACCCAACCCAACACAACACAACCCAACACAACACAACACAACACAACACAACACAACACAACACAACACAACACAACACAACACAACACAACACATTCATTCATTCATTCATTCATTCATTCATTGTTTGTTTGTTTGTTTGTCAGTTAAAACCATCTTGAAATTTTATTTTTTCTACTTTTAAATACCTTTGATATATGGATTTTATTGCATTAACAATGTAAAATGATAAAATTCCATCATAAAAATTTTATTTATTGCATGTTTAAAATTATGATTAAATAAAGGGTGGGATAAACACCCTCTCATCATTTGTTGTGGTAATATTTTGTCCCTCTTCTGTGGAATTACTTCCACCACAAGTAACAATTCAACCATTAATAAAACGTTTTTTTTTCTTAAACTTTAGGTTTAGTGTACTTGGTTACCAAGAGAGAGCAGTGTCATGGGTTATTTTGAGGCATGTTCAATAAAGCGGTAATTTTGTCAAACATGGAAAAAGTAATATTATTTAATCAATTGTATATAGGACGCATTTCTATGACTAACTTAAGTAAACAAAGGAATTGGTCTAAAAATGCTTAAAGAAAGATCGCTATAATGCAGATCTTACTGCAAGTGTGTGTGTGTGTGTGTGTGTGTGTGTGTGTTTCAAAGGTGTGCTTCCTTTGTAAAGCTTATGACAGTGAGGTCTTATGTGTGGACTCCTGCACACACACACACACACACACACACACACACACACACACACACACACACACACACACACACACACACACACACACACACACACACACACACACACACACACAGTTGAATCTAATTCCCTGGTTCCTCTTAAAATGTAGCTGAGCCAAGTCAAGTATGTGTGCGTGTAAGAGAGGTCCAGTCTACTATATCTCTGCGCTGATAAACAGATGCACAGCAGGAATTCAGCCTTCTCTCAATTTGTATGTGTCTGTACACTTCAGGCTTTCTCACTTTACACTTTGATCTGTATTTTCTCAGTGTGATGCATGATAAAAATCTGCCTCGTTCCTTTCATCTTGTGCCTTCATCTTTCAATTCCTTGATCTGTGTCAAGACAGGTTGGGTGGGCTTTTATTTTGTGCATTTGGCAGAAGTGGTTGTTGAAGGAAAGGAAGAGGAAGGGACACTTTTCTGCTCCTTTATATTGTCAGAATGATACAGAGTACTTGAAAGAAGGGTAATATATATATATATATATATATATATATATATATATATGGATGCTATACAATTCAAAATTTTGCCATTACTGCTTTTTTTAAAGAAATCATTTTATTTAGCAAACATGCATTAAATTGATCAAAAGTGACAGCAAATACATTTATAATGTTACAAAAGATTTCCATTCAAATGAATGCTGTTCTTTTAAACTTTCTATTCATCAAAGAATCCTAAAAACAAAATGTATCATGATTTCCACAAAAATATATAAAGCAGCACTACTGTTTTCAATGAGAAATGTTTCTTGAGCACCAAATCAGCAGATAGATTTCTGAAGGATCGTGTGACACTGAAGACTGGAGTAATAGCTGCTGAAAATTCACAGGAATAAATTACATTTTAAAATATACTCAAATAGAAAACAGTTATTATGAAATGTAATAATATTTCAATTGAATATTACAGTTTTTACTGTATTTTTTAATCAAATAAATGCAGCATTGGTGAGTATAAGAGACCCAGTTTATTTTTATAATGATATATTGGTGCATGTTATTCCAAATATAAAAGTCATTATTATCTATTATCATGAAAATATAATAAACGGGCTACTGTATAACATTAACTATTGTAGCCAAATAGCTATTTTGGCATAGTTTTTAGCAAAATCACAATGCAGTCTGGCTCCAGTGTGAAACACCCTCTTTTAGGTCAAATACTTTGAACCCATCCATTCAATAATAGTGTCAGTTGAGTGTGATGATATTGCGTGACTTTAACATGGTATACTAATATATATTCCTGCTAAGGCTGTTCTGTTCCTTTCTTGCATTAAACAGCTGCTTTATGTAGTTTAACCCCTATTTAGAATGAATGGATGAAAATGCAATTTTGCTACAGTAGTTCTCTGGGGGTTCATTTTTCTCGCTCTCTCTTTCTCTCCAGTCTTTCTGGTCTCCTGACAGTCTCCATCATTCATATGCCCCGCTCTGAAAGTAATTCTCAGCTATAAAACTCTGTATGATGTGCTGGAATGAAAGCTGCCTTATGCACTGTACTGCCAATTGTGCCTGAAACCCAGATTAAAATCACTGTTTGACAAATATTTCCATCATAATGTGGCAAAGGAAGCAATAATCTCTTTTCTTTGAAGTCTTGCCATACAAGACTTGGAAAAGGGTTGTTTGGTTGGGTACAGAACTGGTTGAATTCACACATCACTCTCTTAAAGTGCCGAGCACATACAGCGCTAATGCCAACCGCTGGGTGTATAAATGTCTCTCAATACTGTACAAATAGTGAAACCGACAGCCAGTGACTGTAAATTTTCTTGCTTCTGTGCCTGAGCCATTCAGACAGAAAGACTCAGCATCATTTCCTCAATCCTGTATCCACTAGTCCAGAGGATGGGAAAAAAGTCTTAACTTACTTTCCTTTTGCAAGAACAGAAAAAGATATAAAGTGAGGATCAAAAGGGATACTGAAAATGTAAAATCTTATGACATCAAATTCTGAACAATTTCTAGGTCACTCTAAGCATAATGATATAAGTAAGCAATGATTGAGTGTGTATAATAAATTCTTTAAAAAAATGTTTCACCCACCAATATTCTCGTCACAGTGAACATTTCTTGTTTCTCAAAAGACTTTTGAAAGTCAAGGAGGAGAAGTGTTCAGTTTCTCACGTCTGGTATCCAGCCATGGGTAGTTATGACTAATATAATTGAGTGTGTATTGGTCCAATTGACCTTCTTGCCAGGCTAAAGAAGTGGGTTGGTGTGCATTCATTCTCATGCCTTCTGTCAAATACACACACTCACCATGCACTGAGAGACCACATTACTACAACACCTGTACAAACACAGAGGAACAGCCAAACTGGCTTTACCACTGTTAAAGAAAAAGTGAGAGAGATACTCAGATACTCCAACATTCAGAATTTCAAATTGAAGGAAAAGTATTTTCAGTAACTGACTTGGAGCATCTGCCATAAACTCAAGATGAAGCAAATGCTACATTTATTTTAAACACTTCAATATATTGGATTCTGCAACAGTTAATATATAAAAATAATTTTGTATAAAAGTATATACAACAGTACGCTATGGTTTAGCACATAATTAGTCTTAAAGGCAACTATAAACCAACTCTAATTTTGATTTCAAGGAGTCTAATTTTTTTTATCTTGCTTATATCATAAAAAAAGTATATTATATTATTTATATTTATAATTACTTATGAAATATTACTGTATAGTGCAGAATGCATTGACAGGCACTTAGGTTGAACTAAAATATACTTTAATGTCATTTATATTTATATCGAACATTTTTGCAATTTATTATAATCAAGTACAGTACATGTGCTTTAGTATGCAAGTCAATACATCAAAATAAGCATACTTCTTTGAAGCATGACAAAATTAAACAATGATTTTAAATGTATTTTCAAGTAAATACAAAGTTAATAACAAAGTGCACTTTTTGTGTTAAGAAACATAACCACATCTCTCTTTGAGTACGCTTATATGGCCTTTTATTTAATTAATATTATTTTATCTGCAGATGCCGTTCTTTTAAGTACACTACAAGTGCACAAGTACACCATTAAGCAAACTTCTTTTTCACAGGGTATGTTTGTTGTCCTCTGTCAGTTAATGTATATATATCACCCATCTGCATAAATAACAGTATGTAAACAGTAAGTAAACACAATAGTAGTATGGAAGTAAATGAAGCCCTTATATCTGTGTAAAGACTGATGCCAGCAGTGTAACTGACAGTGGTTTGGGGGTCTGCGTCATGTTATGATTCTGAGCGTAAACTAATTTAACAAGCTTTATCATATTGTTTAAACATGTCTGCTTTAATGCTGACATATTACATTGGCTCTTATTTTTCACTCGCGCACCGCTCACAAGGACTCGCTCACAGTGGAAGGCGGCCCGCAGACCATTAGCTTTGAATAACAGTAACCAGTGTGCTTAGATTTGACTCTGTTCCCAAGCTGCAGCAGACTCATAAAGCACAGAAGCTGTAAATGTACTCATTTGCACTCCTCGTGGCCAGTGTTTACAATGAAGATCTTTTCTGATAACCTGCCCTCGCATAATTTTACTTGTTCTCATTAAACTTTAGGCCATGCTCTCCTTCTCTGTCTAGCTCTGACAGTTTTCCGAAGCGGAGTTCAAGGACTTTTTTTTATCGTGGGAAGCTCATAAAACAAACTCCAGTAAAGTTACTGTATTAAAATGTTTACGGCGAGTGCTTTTAATTAAAGGACTTTTATTTCCAAAACAGAGATTATTGTTGCGTATTGGCCACCGTTGTATGAAGCTGTACTGTTTTTAAATGAATGTAATGTAGCACAGCCTAAAATGTACTTGTAGACTTAAAAAATAATGTAATTTGGGATGCAAATATGGCATTATATCAGTTTTTGGTCATTTAATAACACTGTTAATTGTAATCTTTTACAAATATCAAGATGAATATGCATTTTTCTTATATGCTACATTACAATGGTGTGAAGTCTAAATTCACTTGGATTATCTAAAATAATTGATTTTTTTTTAGATAATGAATTTATTTATACATTTATTTTGCCAAAATATTGATTTATCTGTAGAGGCCTAATTTTAATATTGGTGTGTTCCTGCCTGAAACATCTGTAAAGCATCACATAACATATAATAAATAGGAAAAGTATCAAATTCTGCTGATTTATAGTTCATCTCACTCAGGTTTTACGTGAATCGTGTCAAAGGCTCACACACTCACACATTCCTCACCTCTGCTCTGCTCTGCTTTCATTCGCTCTCTATCAGATGAAGTCACAGCTATAAACACCTAACCTGAGGTGACATAAAAAGGTTGTGGTCATGTTAATTTGACCAGAGGTCCTCTGACTCAGCGAAACGACGGCTAGAAGCAGGTCTCACTCACCTGTCCAAACAGTCCTTCACATACACACGTAAAGACTACACAAACAGAGCCGTTCTGGTTAAACTGTGTGCCTGTGGCAAGCTGTAGAAGTGTGGACCTCTCGACCTCAGAGCTCCAATACAATCAGCAGTCTCTTCACAGCTGCTGCTCTCTACCCTCTAAAAGAAGAAAAACACAGCTGAATGAAAGGAGCTGACATGAATTGCCGCTAATTCAGGTGAATGGGCCACTTTTGACATTGAGATGACAATCAATGTCATTTTACCTGAATTCACCCTACAGTGCACAGAAAGTGTGAAATGGTGATAATTTACTTAATTACAGTTAAATTAAAATGTATTTTATAAAACGGATAGTTCCGGTCCTTGATTCTGATTGGTTGAGCCAAGTTCGAAGCTGTTGTAAATTACTTTACAAACATACACCTACGTTTACATTTGTGTGTTGCTCGGCAACCACTTTGTTGGAACCACAACCGTTTCTGAGGAACCACATTGTTTGGCAGAAGAATAATGTTTTTATTAATATCATTACGCTTTATTTGTTCTGTTTTATTTTGTGAAACCTATATGGAATAACCGTTTTATAAAAGCAATAAGCCCCGTGAAGCCGTGGTTAACAGTGAATTTATAACAGCTAAGGGGGGTTATAACAACGCCCCTTGCTTGGTTTGTTTGCATTAGGACTTGAGACTTGCTTGAAACTTGAACATGTGTGACTTATCCCCACCTCTGTAATTTCATACTTTGATGTCAATTATACTTTAATGTAATTTCTACCAAAACTTGTATGTTAAACACATTAAATATAATATTAAATGACAAAATACATAAAAAAATTGTAATCAAGTAAATTCATAAATAATGACAAAAGATTATTAAACAATGATTTCAAACTTACTTTAAAACTTTTTGTCATTTTTGACAATGACATTTTCACAAAAGTACGTAAGTGTGTTAAAAGTGGCTTTTTATTTCATTAATATTATATTATCTGCAAGTACAGTTAAAATAACATACGGGCAGTAAAGTACAAGGGCAGTAAAATAAAAAAGAACTTACGGTACAATGTACAGAAGTAGAAAAGGTTCTTATTTTCTGTGCTTTAAAGCAGCATTAATTATTTAATAGCATATTCCGGTAACACTTTAGAATACTGTTCCATCATTAATGAATAACTACACAAGAACACATGAGTAATGCAATATTAGCACTCTAGTAACTACTTTCATTTTAACAAGCAACTTAATGATTAATGAATTAGTAAATAATAGTGCTTACTCGAATGTGGTAGTTCACTATTAGCTAATCAGTAACTATTATTTTTTCCATACCTCCCCAAGAACTACTAAGAACTACTGTATACAGGTTGATAATTAATATGAATAATACATAATGTATAATTCATTCTAAAGTAAAGGTCATGGTAACCCACTAGTAATGACTCAAGTATTACCAAATTCTTCTTAAGGAATTACTAATTATTTGGATCAGTATTCTAAAGTGAAAATAATGATAACTCCCTAGTAATTACTGAAGTCATTGTAAACTTTTGAGGTTTTTGTAAGGTCCTGGTTAGTAATTCATTTAGATTTGGTAACACTTAAATATTACTAGTGGGGTACCGTGATCTTCACTTTAGAATACTGATCCAAATAATTAGTAGTTTCTTCAGAAGGATGTAACACTTGAGTCATTACTATCTCAAAAGCTCACAATGACATCAGTCAATATTAGGAAGTTATGATGATCATCACTTTATAATACTGATCCAAGTAATTAGTAGTTTCAACTTAGCGCTATTACTTAATAAATCGTTAATCAGAGTTTCTTGTTAGTTAATAGTAGTTACTACAATGCTAATAGTGCATTAGTCATTTGTTCCTGTGTAGTTATTCATTAACGACGGAACAGTATTCTAAAGTGTTTCCATATTCCTGACTCCACAATGGGCAGCTGATGCCTGGAATCAAATTACTCAGGCAGATCAATATTATAAATTTGAAACAATTCTAATAATATGCACAAATCCACACATGCAGAGATATTCTAGTTAAAAAAAAATTAAGGGAAATTCCTTAAATTGGGAAATTCATAATTGTGAAAAATAGAGACAGTAGGCCTAAATAAGGAGC
This sequence comes from Acrossocheilus fasciatus, assembly GCA_036784905.1. Lineage (NCBI taxonomy): Eukaryota > Metazoa > Chordata > Actinopteri > Cypriniformes > Cyprinidae > Acrossocheilus > Acrossocheilus fasciatus. The sequence continues at coordinate 19,082,702 of CM071945.1, forward strand.
AAATGGAAGGAATTTAACTCTAGTGTTATGAAACACGTTCATAAGGCCCATTCATTTCACATCACTTAAGCTCACTTAAAAATATAGTTTAGTACAGAGATTTATAATATCTCACACTGTAACCAATGCTTATAGCTAATGACATGCTAGTTCGAACTAAAACTTTTTGATTGTAAAAATGAACACCATTTATCTATTTTGCAGTTTAAAAGATTGCTTTGGTCCACCATCAGTCCTGCTACACTAATAAAACTATTCTGTTCTCACTGTTACACCAAATTTCAACAAATGTGTCACAGAACAGACAGTGTATATACAATGAGACTGACAGTGGACCCTTAAAAGAGCGAGAGAGAGAGAGAGAGAGAGAGAGAGAGAGAGAGAGAGAGAGAGATTGGGTGAAAGCTGTTTGCTTCGTAGACTCCCACTCAGTTGGGTTTTGAGTATCAGGTGTTGGATCAACAGTAGCAGGCACACTGTGCACCATCACTGCACAGGCTCAATTACTCCCTACAGAATTCCTCAGTGGCATTAGAAAATATTTAGAGAGTGAGAAAGATTTGTGTGCATGCCACAGTGTGAATGAGAGAGACAATATATCAGAGCATGCATGGACTCATCATAAAACTCTTGACACATTCATAATTTTACATGTTCCACTTTTGATTTGGCTGTAACTTATAGATTTTTCAGCAGTGTGTAACCTTCAAGCAGTAGTTGTAGGACCATAAATCACAGCAACCCTGTCTGTCTATCTGTCTGTCTGTCTGTCTATCTATCTATCTATCTATCTATCTATCTATCTATCTATCTATCTATCTATCTATCTATCTATCTATCTATCTATCTATCTATCTATCTATCTATCTATCTATCTATCTATCTATCTATCTATCTGTCATTCCATCCATTCATCCATCCATCCAGGCATGCAGGCAGTGAAGCTGTGATTGAATTTGCCTCCTGGCTTCAGGTTTTCTGGCAGGTATTGAGTTTAAGGCCAATTATCCTGTGGCATAAGCCTGCAAAATATTCACCATCTTGTTCAGCTTTGCTTATTTTATTTTCTCAGATGAGTTATGAAAATCATCATGGATTGGTGCAAAGTTTTTGGACTGTGCACCCACACACCCTCCACCAATTTTTTTCTTAAAACTCTCTCACACTGCAAGCGGGAACAATTTATCCTCTATTTCACATACCGCAGAAAGAAAAAAAAGTCTTATCACAAAGCTCTGACTGTTCAGTTTGAATGCTCTCTCCAACAGATGCGTGCACACACACAAACAGGCAGGAAAAATTTACAGTGTTTATTTTCTACTGGCTATATCCCGCTTCATGGGTTTTGTCCCAGCTGCTCAGAGCTTGTTTGAGGGAAGTTGTTTGGAGAGCTACGGCAGGAGTTTTATAAATGTGAGAAACAAGGGTTTGTGGCAAGCTGTCAGTCAAAAAGGGGAAAGCTAAAACAAGCCTCTTTTCATGAAACCGTTTCCATGCAGACCTGCAGGTTTGTGGCCTCCATCAAATTAAGAGGAAATGAACCTAACTTCCTGATGAAATTCTAGCTCGTGTACTTATAAGTGATAATAAACTGTTCATGACGATTAGCAGATCTTATGGTTTGTAAGTGATGAGTTCTTGACTGCTATGTCAATGTCTTTAGAGTAGGGAACTCTCCAAGATGTACTGTAAAAAATGAGAAAGTTTCGAATAGTTATATTTCATCTCATTTTTTATTTTTTATTTGAGATTCATCGCGATATCTTAATTTTATTACCACCTGTTGAGTTTATGCGCTTCTGTTTTCCTAATTTAGCATGAATATTGTTTTTGGAATAAATTACATTTCTAATTGAATGAAGAGTTTTAATACATACTACATAATATTCCAGGTTAAATACAACAGCTATCAGCATCATCTCCAAACTGATTTTGTAGACATGCAATATACAGTATTTGTTTCATTTATATAAGATGTGTGCTTTTTCTTCACTATTTCTATATCAATTAAGCAGGTAAAAGGTCTGGAGTTGATTTGCATTTGGAAGCTGTTGCTGTGAACCCACATGCAGTCAAAGGAGCTCTCCATACAAGTGAAACAGACAATTGTTAGGCTTCAAAAACAAAACAAATCCATCAGAGAGACAGAAGGAACATTAGGAGTGGCCAAATCAACAGTGGTACATTCAGAGAAAAAAAGAACACACTGGTGATCTCAGCAACATAAAAAGGCCTGGACGTCAGAGGTGGATGGTCGGAGAATCCTCACCATGGTAAAGAAAAACCCTTTCACAACATCCAGCCAAGAGAAGAACACTCTCCAGGAGGCAGGTGTGTCACTGTCAAAGTCTACAATCAAGAGAAGACTTCATGAGAGGAAACACGGAGGGTTCACCACAAGATGTAAACAAGGCCTGATTAGACCTTGGCAAAAAACAACTAAAAAAGCCAGACCACTTCTGGAAAAGCATTCTTTGGATGGCTGAAATTAAGATCTGCCTGTACCAGGATGACAGGAAGAAAAAAGTATGGAGAAGGCTTGGAACGGCTCATGATTCAAAGCATACAACTTCGTCTGTGAAACACGGTGGAGCAGTGTGATGGCATGAGTTTAGTGATGACGTGACAGAGGACAGAAGAATTCTGAAGTGTATAGTGATATACTCTCTGCCCAGATTCAGTCAAATGGAGCTGATTGGACTGTTGATTGGACTGCACTTCATACAAATGGACGATGACCCAAAACATACAGCAAAAGCAACCCAGGAGTATTTGAAGGTAAAAAGTGGAATATTCTGCAATTGCCAAGTCAATCTCCTGACCTCAACCCGATTGAGCATGCATTTCACTTGCCGAAGACAAAAAGGCAGAAAGACCCACAAACAAACAACAACTGAACATCAGCTGCAGTAAAAGACTGGCAAAGCATCACAAAAGAGGAAACCCAGTCTCTGGTGATGTCCATGAGTTCCAGACATAAGGCAGTCATTGCCTGCAAAGGATTCTCAACAAAATATTAAAAATGAACATTTTATTTATTTGTCCAATTATATTTGAGCCCCTGAACATGGGAGGAGGGGTGGGTGCTGTGTATAAAAATGGTTTTAACTCCTAAGCATTTTTTGTTACATTTTTGTTCAACCTCTTGAATTAAAACTTTAAGCACTTTAAAGAGTAGAGTATCGCTGCACGCAAAATGCGTACACTCTTCTGTATCAGTTGCGACACAAGGTTACGTTTTCTACATGGATTTACACTTTGATTTGAACGCAAACAGCGCATCCCTATGTCGCGGTTCAAACGGAAGAGCGTTAACATTTTGCGTGCAGTGATACTCTCCAAAATGGCGCTACGGTGACCTGAATTGTTGAACAAAGTCATTATTTTTGTTTTATTTCCTTACAAAAAGTATTCTCGCCGTTTCATAACGTTACGATTGAACCACTGATGGCAGATGGAGTATTCTGACAATGTTTTTCATACTTCTCTGGACCTTGACAGTGTAATTTACTTGGCAGTCAATGGGACAGTCACAAGCCTCCCGACTTTCATCTAAAATATCTCGAATTGTGTTCAGAAGACGAATTAAGCTTTTATGGGTTTGGAACGAAATGGGGGTAAGTGATTAATGACAAAATTTTCATTTTGGGGTGGAGTATCCCTTTAATATTAAATATAGGCTTATTTTATGTGAAGGGATTCATAGGGATCTTTAAAAAAAATGAGATGAAAATTTGTGCTCAGTGTGAATGTACACTGTTAGCTTCCTGAAGTCAAGTGCCATCTTCTTTGCCTTTGACATTTTAACTCCACTCATTTCAATGAACCATTTAACCATTTGCATGGTTGTGCTCTATTAATTAAATTGTAAAATCTCCCATGAGCAGTTGCATTACTCTATGGGAGCGGTTCTGTAGACACTGTCCCACTGGAGGCATTAATCCAGAGAGCCTGCGGGGTATTTGGTTACTCCTCTGAGGCAGCTGGGTCTGGGTGGGGGGCAGCTTGTGGTCTGGTCTGATTCTCTTTGAAAGGGGATAGTGGGTGTTGAACTCTGAGTGGATAAGCTGGGATGTGTGGTAGGTTATGCTACGCTGAACAGACGAGCAGGTCTTAGTTTGGCTCAGTCAACATCCATTTAACAGACAGACAATCATCAGGGAGCGTAAGAGATGAATATCTGGGGTTAATGGAGTGTCTCAGAGGCCGTGAGGGTTTGAGTGAGTGGCTGCTGAAGGGCTCTAAGCTAGCGGTTAGGTTGGTAAAGTGGTAGTCAGATGATTGTTGGTTCATATCTCAGTCAGGCTTTAACTGGTGGTATAACTGCTGATGAAGGACCAGAGTCAACTGTTGTTGATGTCTGTCAACAAATGTGCACTTCACAAAATTAGTTGCAGATGTGTGTACTGTAAGCGAGCTTTTGGAATCTGACCTTTAAATGTTGAAGCTTTGGGTTATAATACAGAAATGACATGTACATACATCAGAATGTAATTTTCAACTCTGAGAGGCTGGATGTACAGTGGTTGTCAACTGGTTTTGCTTTAGGATCCAGATTTTAAGTGGCAACCCGACACAGTGCCAAAGGTTTTTAATGTAAAAGAGTAAACAACTGTCTTTGGAAGCCTGTTTCTGCCTCAGAGTTGTGACTTTTCACAGTTACATATTACAATTGCACTTTACATCTCAAATTTGTGACTATATCATTAGTTGCAGCTGTGTTTCTCACAATTGTGACTTTAGTTCTCACAGTTGCAAACTTCTCACAAGTATGATTTTTTTTTTTTTTGTAATTGAGACGTGTTTTTGTATAGAAGTTACATCACAACTTGGACTTGATTTGACATTATTGCAACTTCATTCCTAATACCTTCTTCTGTATTTTACAATTGCAGATATATTATTTATTTCTCATAATTCTCTTTATTTCTTTATATTATAGTGTATATTACAATTGTGATTTTGTATCTCATAATTTAATCTTATATCAATCACAATGTGACTTTATTTAGTCTTTTTTTATGCTTCTTTATTTAAACTTATTTTTTAAAATTGGTTATTACTGTATATTAGTGGTAGTAGTAGTAGTAGTAGTAGTACACTGTAAAAAAAAAATCAGGTAAAATTTAAGGATAAAAAAATGGCAGCTGTGGTTGTTGGATTTCTACCGTAAAAAAAATACGGTAACAACATTTTAGGTTTTAACTTAAATTTATAGTTAAATACCATAATTTCATTAACTGATATAATGTTAATATACCAACCTACTGAAGTACTGTCATTCCCACAAACACTAAACACCATCATGGTGAGACTCATTAAACTGAAATATGCAATAAACATTAATTTAACAACATTAGATGTAACATACAATCCCAATAAACATAACTGATAAGAAAAAACTAAGAAGAAACAGTTATTTCAAAGAAAAAACATCAAATTCAAACAAAATTTTAAATGCAACGCAGGGAATTCTGTGAACGTAAGTTTTACGGTTTTTCCCTGTAAATTTTACAGGAACTTGCCTTTAACCATTTAACATGTTTTTACTGTAGCATTATCACAGTTTTTTACCATTAAAATCATGGTCATTTTTTACAGTGTAGCATTTGACAATGAGACTGTGTCTCTCATTAAAATCTCCTATAAATCAAACATGGAAATGTATTAAAGGAACACTCCACTTTTTTTGGAAATAGGCTCATTCTCCAACTCCCCCAGAGTTAATAAGTTGAGTTTTACCGTTTTTGAATCCATTCAGCCGATCTCCGGGTCTGGCGATAGCACTTTTAGCATAGCTTAGCATAGATCATTGAATCCTATTAGACCAGTAGCATCGCGTTCAAAAACGATCAAAGAGTTTCGATATTTGTCCTATTTGAAACTTGACTCTTCTGTAGTTATATCGTGTACTAAGATCGGCAGAAAATGAAAAGTTGCGATTTTCTAGGCTGATATGATTAGGAACTACTCTCATTCCTGCGTAATAATCAAGGAACTTTGCTGCCTTAACATGGCCGCAGCGGGCGCAGTGATATTACGCAGCGCCTGAAAGTAGTGCCCGGTAGCTGGGGACTACTTTCAGGCGCTGCGTAATATCACTGCGCCCGCTGCGGCCATTTTAAGGCAGCAAATTTCACTGTGCAAGTACATGTCAACTTATTTTACTAACCACAACCTAATGGCCTTCTAATAGAGTTAGTTGATATGTAGTTGCAAATTAATGATACTTAGTTGATGCGTATAGTTCCTAAGTTACTTGTAGTTATTAGAATCGAAATAACGTGTAACCAAAGATATCACAATTTATTTTGTATATATGTTTATTTGCATTTTGCAATATGCATTGTTTTAGGTTACAACCTACCAATTGAGAACCACTGTTTAAGCAGATGCTTCCAGGTGTTTCACTGATCTAGAAAGAGCAATGACAGCACGCTGATTGGTTCCTTTCGCCAGTCTGACTCTAGTCCGCTTTGCCTGCCTTAGTCCCCAAATCATTCCTTTGGATAACGGGACTCAGTCCCTCTGTACAGTATTTGGTCTGGCCACACAGTGGATGTGGAAAATAGCTCTGAGGTGCAGTCTGCCTGGCTTTGCTTGGCTGCTGCACTCCTGTTTTCCTTGGACACTGGTGTTAAAAGATGAGTTGCCTGAGTTGGGGGCAGCAGAAGACCCAGAAGCCTTTGAGGATCGGACAAGGCTCTATAGCCCATGTGTGGAACGTATAAACAGCCCCTTCAGTGTTTACATATGGCACATGACTCTCCCAGCATGCACCTCTTCCTCCCACAGACGGCTCCGATCCAGAAAGGAAGACAAAAAGAAAGGAAAAATAGAGGAGAGAGACAGGACATTCCAGAAGGCTGCAACTGGAGTTCCTGTTATACAGAGAAAGCAAGAGAAGCACTGTGTGAGACTGTCAGTTAGATTACATAGTTGGCTGCTATATAAGGGCTTTCCCGGATTATACAGCCAATTTTCTTGACTGGAGATGGAAAGTATGGAACCAATAATTCTCATATTAACAAAAGAAATGAATGGATCTCCAGCTTCTATAAATATACCCTTACTGCTTGCAAATACTGAATGTCTTTCCAACAATGTATGGAATTTTCTAATGATTAATAGGGAAAGGTAGAACTAATCAGTGCAGGTTGATACTTTACTTTTTTGCTCTAAATGGTCATACTTTATACAATTAGTTTCAATTGTAGAATTCGACTTGTCGAGCAGCGAGACTGATATGCATTCATTCAGCACACTGATTCACTGAGAAACAAAACAAATAACTGTCTTTACCGAAGAGTCATTGAATCATTCACTCAACTGATTTTCCCAAAATCATTTATCGAGGAACAAAACACCACTACATGTTTCTTTGAGACACAGCAGTTAATTTCGCTTTTACTTGTATAATGTGTCTAAAATAAATTACTATTATCTTTGTTTATTGAACTATTGTACAAAATCAATTTGTGGCTGAATGAATCACAGCTGTGAAGTTCAGACCATCAGTACTTTTGTTTAGATATAAACTCATTTCATGTCAAAACCGTATTCTCTACATTTTATCACAATTATTTCCCAAGGTCTTAAATGTACAATGTCTTTTGCAGCCAACATACTCAAACCTAGAGCTGCCAGAAGCTATTTTAAAGCCAAATACACCAACTGACACATGACCTATTATCAACAATAACACATGAAGTTTTACCGTCTCCAAATAAGTTTTGTGTTATTTCAAATGTCTCTCAGTTGGTCTGCCTCAATCTAAGTATGTAGTTTTTGTCATGTGTGTTTTATTTCAACAGAGCCAATGACAGTTGTGACAGCTGTTTAAAGAAATGGCTGTATGGTGAAATTAGTTTCTAAATGGCAATGAGGTGACTGCTTTTCACTGAAAGAATAGAGCGTAATGATGATTCTGTGGACCACACAACACTACACTCACAATAGAATTCAAATGGCAGGTTCTAAATAGCACTGGATTCTAAATGGCACTGCAGTTTTTAGTGCTAAACAGAACTATAAAGAACATGGTTTAAATTACTACTAAATTATCTATCCCTAAAGAAGAATTTTATGATTTTAGTTTCTTTATATACTCACGTCTCTGTCCAAAAGTTTGTGTCAGTAAGATTTTATTTTTTAATTAATACTTTTATTGAGCAAGGACATTCAATTGATCAGTAAAAACATTTATAATGTTACAAAAGATTTCTGTTGCAAATAATATTGTTCTTTTGAACTTTCAATTCTTCAAGGAATCCTAAAAAATGTACCGTGGTTTCCACAAAAATATTAAACAGCACAAATATCTAGGTCAGTCATGAAACTCTGTATGGCACAGACTGATAGGTTCTTAATGCAATCTGCAAACAATGGCATCACAACATAACACGAGCTGATTGGCCTTTGCTGTTTCTGTAGCCAATGAGCTTGCTGCTTAACTTTTAAACAATTTGGTTATTTGTTTTGTTGTATGCAAGTCTTGCATCAGAAATCCTCTGAAATTCAGCATCATACTGTACTGTTTCATTATCCCTTACCATATAACAATAAATATTCTTAATAAAGCAGCATTATGCAAAGTGCTATGCAAGAGTGAGTAGCGTCACGCATTAAGAAATAAATCTATCATTTATTTTACAAATGTGGCCCATAAGCTATGCTTAATGTATCCCTAGCAGGTGGTTGCTGTTTTTTTTTTCACCATCAGCTTGTAACATTATATTTTGTTTCTTAACTACACACATAGTGTGTATCACTAACTAGATAAGCTTGAGGCATACTGGCTTAGGCGCACATAGCTTGTTCAGGTCATTAGCTAAATAACATAAGAGTGTGACAACATATTGCTAAGACACTAGTTAAATAAAATGTGGGCTTTGCCAGACCAGATACACATGTTACGTTATGTGGTCAAACGACCAAAAACACATAGCATAGTGCTCTAGCATTAAGCCATTTGGTAAAGAAGGCCCAGTCACACATAACATGTGGTTCTAATGGATCTTCTGAGCAGCAGCTGTACATATGTGGCAGCAGATCTGTTTGTTTGGGTGGCTGTACTGTCCTGTCCTGTTTACTGTCATCCCATGCGTGGGAATTTATGTCTACTGATGCAGCAGCTTGGTTTCTTACACTCAGTAGCATCCATATATGTGACCCTGGACCACAAAACCAGTCATAAGGGACAATCTGAAAGCTGAATAAATAAGCTTTCCATTGATGTATGGATTGTTATGATAGGACAATATTTGGTCGAGAAACAACTATTTGAAAATCTGGAATCTGAGGGTGCAAAAAAAAAAAAAAAAAATCAAAATATTGAGAAAATCGCCTTTAATGTGGTCCAAATGAAGTTCTTAGCAATGCATATTACTAATCAAAAATTAAGTTTTGATATATTTATATATACAAAATATCTTCATGGAACATGATCTTTACTTAATGTCCCAATGATTTATGGCATAAAAGAAAAATCAATAATTTTGACCCATACAATGTATTTTTGGCTATATACCCCAGCGACTTAAGACTGGTTTTGTGGTCCAGGGTCACATATTGTCTTGTATTGTCCATTTCTTTTGTCTCCTGCTTTGTTAGCTTTTCTGTTTTTCAGGTTCTAATTGCCTTTTTTTCAGCATTTGATAAAATCACAGAGGGAGGAACAGGATCCTCTGACCCTGATTAGCTGTTCAAACTCAGTCTGATCTCAGATCAGATATCCAGAGCTCTGAAAGCTGCAAATAAACAGTTGGGCTGCTTCAGTAGGCCCGTGTAACGAAGCCCCCGTGAGCCATTTGGCTCTCTCTATACATTCGCTCTGCTCACTGTGGAGTTTAATGGTGTGTTTTTAACAGCCCCCATCTTTCAGAGAAAGTTTGGGGCAAGCGGCTGCAAACCACGCAGTGGGAACTTGGTCAGATTCCAGGGCTTTCATTTACTATTACTGTACAGGTAGGTACTGTATGAGCGGGGCTTGTACATACAAAATGTCTTTGTGAGAGTGCAGACCTGAGATAATCTGTCTCTTATATAGGATTATTGGTAACACTTTCTATGATGCCCGTATTTATAATACATTATAAGGGTATTCTTAAGGCATTATATTGAATGCATAATGCATTATAAAAAACCTTATAATATGTTATATCATCTTATAAATAATCATAACAACAATAATACATTATAATGCTTATACATTTGTGGTTATAACTTTTAAGATTATGATTATTTATAACAAACAATCAACACCATTTTAAATCTACTTTTACATTTATAATGAACTATATCTTGACATTGTTTATTTAAGATTTGCACAGTACTTACTACATCTTTTAAGTGGTTAGATGTGGAGTGTTATTTGAGTGTTCCCTGTGAGGCTAATATTAATTTTGACGTGAGCTAGTTAATAATTTCAATTGAAAAAAAAAAAGTTTATGTGTTAGGTTACATTTTATTTTGATGGTCCCCTTAGTCTATTGACTATAATCAGTCTATTGAGTACATGTCAACTTACTATCATTAGAGTATTAGAGAATGTTGACGTACTTGCAAAGTTACTTGTAGTCAGTTTGTCTGTTGGGGAACCATCAAAATAAAGTGCTAGCATGTATTTAGCAGACATACTACTAATACTCCAATGACTGCTAGTTGACATGTAGTTGCAGAGTTACTTATCAACAGCTGTCTACTCTAAAGGGTACCATCAAAATAATCAAACTGATATTACAATAAAAAATTGTTCAAAGCAAATGTGTCAAATTACACATTCATCTGATCTGATATCTGATCTTATGGCTGTTTGAGAAAAAAAACTCAGTAGACAGCAAGAAGGCAGAGGCTCGCAAAATGGGAGGAGAACCTGCACCAGCACCACTGACAGATGAAGAGGAGACGGTCAAGTATGGGAAGAATTTTAAAATCCAAAAGGAAAAAAAATAACTGTTGCTTTTGTATTTGTAGGGAATAACAAAGGGGACCAAATAAATTGTGAATAATTTGTGTTTATTTAACAGCTGTGGTGGTGGCTACGGCATATATCTCGTACTACCCTTGCATCTGGCATCCATTCCATGCAGTAATATGATTCATTTTCAGAAGGTGGGAATGATGGGAATATGTGTGTCATCAATGCAACCAACCACAAATCCTGAAGGAAATTCTAATTATTGGGTTACTTTCAGAGGTTGCAGCAAGATGTTATCAAATGAACGTCATTTATCAGATTAGCCTCATTTAAACCAATTTCTACACCACTGACCTACAGTCCAGTGAAACTCCTCTCTGACGGATTTGTGCCCAGGAAAATATTCTCAGAAAGAGCATGAGAGCGAGACACACTTTCCTTATCGCTCTGCATACAGTGGCCTTACTAATGTGCCCTGCATCCCCGATGTTTTAAAGAAAACTACCATTTAAAATGGTACCACTCAAATAAACATACATGTGAATATGGCAATAAATAAATAAATAAAATGAAGTGCATTTTTCTTATTTTGCAAATTATCTGCCAGTGGGGTGAGAAATTAAAAATATTCTTGTTTCCATTTGCATTAAGATTTTAAGATTTTTTTTCTTACCCTATGGCGGACAGTTTTACATGTTTTAGGTAAAATGCACTTGTTTCTCCCAGAAAACAAGACTAAGTATCTTATATCATTTTTTTATCTATAGAAAATGTATTTTGACTTAAAGGAACACTCCACTTTTTTTGGAAATAGGCTCATTCTCCAACTCCCCCAGAGTTAATAAGTTGAGTTTTACCGTTTTTGAATCCATTCAGCCGATCTCCGGGTCTGGCGAGAGCACTTTTAGCATAGCTTAGCATAGATCATTGAATCCTATTAGACCAGATTTTCGATAGAGTTTCGATATTTGTCCTATTTAAAACTTGACTCTTCTGTAGTTATATCGTGTACTAAGATCGGCGGAAAATGAAAAGTTGCGATTTTCTAGGCTGATATGATTAGGAACTACTCTCATTCCGGCGTAATAATCAATAGAAAATCGCAACTTTTCATTTCCCGCCGATCTTAGTACACGATATAACTACAGAAGAGTTAAGTTTTAAATAGGACAAATATCGAAACTCTTTGATCGTTTTTAAACGCGATGCTACTGGTCTAATAGGATTCAATGATCTATGCTAAGCTATGCTAAAAGTGCTATCGCCAGACCCGGAGATCAGCTGAATGGATTCAAAAACGGCAAAACTCAACTTATTAACTCTGGGGGAGTTGGAGAATGAGCCTATTTCCAAAAAAAGTGGAGTGTTCCTTTAAGAATTTTTAGATTTTTGCACTTGAAACAAGACAAAAATACTCAGTAAGAAAAGTATTTTTGGAGCGTGAATGAATGAAAGGGGTATTTAAACATCACTTACACTATAAAAAGGGGGAGGAGAATGTAAGAAACTCTGGGTTTAAAGAAGAAAACCTGCTCCCGAACAGGTTAGGTTCACAGAGTAAGTTACCACGGTAACTGACTCTGAGTATAATTTACCTCTCTTTCAGAAACGGGCTTGACTTACCCTGCTTTCTCGGGTTTGACAAACCTCCTATTTTGATACGGAAAACCCAGAATTTCCCTCATTTCAGGGTTAACATACTCAGAGTTTTCACTTAACCTCCTTTCTGAAACGGGCCCAGACCTATTCCGATGAGTAAACAAACTCATCAACATCTTAGATGGCCTAAGGGTGAATTATGTTCATTTTTTTTGTTGAACTATTCCTTTAACATCACGCTATGCATGTCAAGCAAGGCCATTTTTCAGATGTATTAGAAGCTCCCACGCCTCCTCTGACATGAGTTTAACAGAACACGCAGATCAGCAGAAGAATGTCAAGGTATGCAAAATCCCCTCTGCTATGACTCTAAATTTGATATATGTGCTAAAATATCCCATCCATGTTAGTATGTGGGCTTTCATATTTCCCAACAGCAGATTCTTGAAAAGACTGTGAATGTAAAGGGTGGAAAATTTAGCAAAATCCAGTTTTTGCTAAGCTATGTACCCTAAGAAAATCTGTATTACCAATTAAGGCAATGTTACAAACTAAAGCAAAATGATTGGATATCTGAATACAAGGAATGCTGGTGTATTACTCTACCTCATCCTGAAACATGTATAACAGGAAAAGACAACATGGAGTCTTTTGCTAAATCTGTGCATTGGAACAAAACCAAGAGCAAGCACAGAGAAAGCTTTCTAAATTTAAGCCACCGTGATGACAGGATGGCTTGAACAGCGACAGCGTCGATCTGTCTGAGCTTAGGCCAGGATCTCCCAGACACATGTCGAACGTGCTTTAGTGTCCCGACAGTGCTGTAAGATGTTCTTATCTTTGCCTTTATTTGTGCTGAAAGACTCATTGTGTGTTTTGAATTGTGGGCCACCCTGATGAATTGTACGAATTCACATACAGTATACAGTTTCATTCACCTTTCAAAAAGAGAAGTGGGACAAAAATGGTTGTGGTGTGTGTCCCATTACACCATAGTGTTTAAAGTGTCAACACCTGAAGTTATGGACCAGTTCACCTGCATGGTCTATAAAGTCTATAAAGACTGAGCCAAAGGAACCTTACTTTTAACCTGTCAATGCCCACTCATTATCTTCGGTAGTGTGTGTTAACGCTCAAATGAGAATCAAAAGGTTTCTCAAGAGTCTTTTTTGTTAAATAAGAGATTTAAATACATCCATTACATGCCCTAATCAATTTGATATTCATCATCAGTTCCTAAAACTGATGTTTTATTCAATTTATTCAACTGTGCTATTAGATTACTTCTAATAGCACAGTTGAATAAGGGGAAGTCGTGGCCTAATGGTTAGAGAGTTGGACTCTCTCCACCTCAATACCACGACTGAGGTGCCCTTGAGCAAGGCACCGAACCCCCAACTGCTCCCCGGGCGCCACAGCATAAATGGCTGCCCACTGCTCCGGGTGTGTGTTCACGGTGTGTGTGTGTTCACTGCTGTGTGTGTGCACTTTGGATGGGTTAAATGCAGAGCACAAATTCTGAGTATGGGTCACCATACTTGGCTGTATGTCACGTCACTTTCACTTTCTTTCTTTTCTTTCTTTAACTAAAAAGAGAGTATACTATTTTTATGTACTTATCAGAGAAATACTTAAATATAGAATTCAGTATTTGCTTATACTGACTAGTACTGTACATTGGTGGAATTTTTTTTTTTTTTGCTGTGCTATCAATCCACACAGAAACAGATTTTATTGACAATTCTTCTACATTGTTATTCCAACTATAAGTATGATGTTAAAAAGTTAGTTCACCCAAAAATTAAAGCTCTGTCACTCTTTTACTCACTCTCAATTTGTTACAAACACGTATGAGTGTTTTTCTTCTGTTTAGCACAAAAGACGATATTTTGAAGAATGCTGGTAACCAGAGTTGACGGTAGCCATTGACTTCCATAGTATTGAAGAAAAAGAAAAAAAAAAATACTATGGAAGTCAATGGGTGCCCATTTGGAACAACCTGAGGATGTGTAAATGATGACTTTCACTTAAAAAAGACTATTAAACTGGTGGTATATTAAGACAGGTTTCTGATGGTCTAATGATAAACAGAGAGCTTGATAATTAAGCAAACATTACTACAATGCTATTTTCTTGCAAGGAATTAAATCAAAAGTTGAAAAAGTTGTTCAAAAGCATACATGTGCACACCAACTGACCACCACCTGCAACTTTTAGATGCCATTTTTATTTTTTAGCTCAGCTGTCACAGAATCGAACACACATCATAGACAGCGAACATCACATCTGCTACTTTCAAAAATCAATCCTATGAAGAGCTCAGTAGACAGGACGTGACACGATCATAGTATTTAGATGTGGTACTGTCAGAGAAGAGATGAAATGAACCACTGATGTCACATGGACTATTTTAACAATGTCCTTAATACCTTTCTGGGCCTTAAATGTGTCAGTTGCGTTGCTGTCTAGGATCAGAAAGCTCTCGGATTTCATCAAAAATATCTTAATTTGTGTTATGAAGATGAATGAAGGTCTTACGGGTTTGCAACAACATGAGGGTGAGTAATTAATGACAGAATTTTCATTTTGGGGTGAACTGTCTTTGAACAATAAGCAACATTTTAGAGCAACATTTTAGGAGCAGTTGGGAATAGTTTGGGTTGCTTGTTTTTCTATTCTCAAACAAACATGCAAGCTCAACAGAAATCAGCCATTTCCTTTAACAGACAGGAAGTGTCATGAGTGTGTGAGTGTGATTTATTGCTCACTCACCAGGTAAATTCTGAAATGAGAAATCAAACATTACGAGTGTCACTGTGAGGAAACACAGCGCTCTGTGAAACAGTGCCCCTATGCACACCTTACCTGTAAAAAAACTACAAGCCCACCAGTGTTTAACTGTGTGTACCAGGCCAGAAATGAGGTCAGGTGTGGTTTCGATTCACTAGGAGCAGGTAGTGAGAGGAATGAGCATGAACTGTGTGAACAGGTCCTGTTTGGCTGATCTGGATTGGGTGGTGTTCAGGTCTTGGGTTCAGTGCTGGTAAAAAGCTCAGAAACTCAATCCCACGGATGCAGTTGGGACGATGGCAAACAAACCAACTCTTTATTGCCCTCATTCTGACATGCTGCCAAAACCAACCATTTTCAGGTAGTAATAGTCTTACAGTTATTATACTGGAGTTGGCAAGGCAGATCTTGCCCCAAAAACGTAAAGCTAATTTAATTTTCCAAAAGTTTTTCCCCCCTTCATTTAAAAAGGGAAGTCATAATCGCTCTGAGATCGAATTGAAAGTGTCATTTATTTGATTAGTTCAAAGTGAGCAAGCCTGCCAATGCATTCACAGCCACTGAATAAAATTACTGATTTCAGCAAACCGTGCGCCACAATGGAGTTTTTCAGCCCTCATTACTGCAGAACCCGAAGTACAGTTTGAAATTGACCTCCTCAGTTTTTCAAATGCACCATAAAATAACTGACTGCTTAATATTGTTTGCTTGCCAAGAGTGAAATTACTCTCAGAGAGCCAAAATGGAGCATTTGTTTTTGAAATGATGGAAATAATGGTAATAGGCAAACACCATAAAATAAAACATATTTATAATAAATCAATATTATATATAAATGTATCGCAAAAAAAGAATAGAAATTATTATAATGATATCGATAATTTAAATAGAAGTGTCACCAACACTTGTTAATCCCTTGTTTAATCTATCTATCTATCTATCTATCTATCTATCTATCTATCTATCTATCTATCTATCTATCTATCTATCTATCTATCTATCTATCTATCTATCTATCTATCTATCTATCTACTTACCAACCTACCTACCTACCTACCTGTCTGTGTGTGTGTGTTTGTATGTGTGTGAATTTCATTACTTATTATTATTTATTATTACTGTATATTACTTACTTACTTAGTTTTAAATATAATATATTGCAAATACTAAACATATATATATATATATATATATATATATATTATATATTTTATTTTAATGCTGTAATTTTTGTTTATAGTAAAAGGTGTGTGTGTACCCCTGTTTAGGAATCCCTGCTTTATGTGATGCAGTGTGCACTTGACATCCACATGCACTAACATGACTGCATCTGTGATCACTTCATTAGGCCTATATGGTCTTAGCAGACACCAAAGCAACTTGCATAAAAATGCACATATTGCATTCTTGTTGCCAGACATATTCTTTCACTTGTCTCATCATGTGTATGTACAGGTTTTACTTATAAAACACAATCAGTGGCAAAAAGTCAGGGAAATAAACAGACATTGCAGAGCTCAACTCAAGGGGCTAATCCTCACCATTGAGCTAAACCTTTCCCCCATCAGCGCTCTCCAAAGAGACATCCGTCTATTTCATTAATACCCCTCATCATGTTCAGACCAGATGTTAAAGCAAAACCAGTCTCTCTCTCCCTCTCTCCCTTCTCTCCCTCTCTCTCTCTCTCTGCTGTGGTGAGGTATGGAAAGTATTTGCTAGGTTCCTCTGAGGGCTCTGCAGCTGGAACACACAGGGAGGAAGCAAGATAGATAGAGAGATAGCACATAAACGCTGGAGAGATGAAGCTCAGGAAAGATGTGTGAAAACTGGACTTCATGTCTTCGCTGTAATGAGCCATTAGATAATGGACTGGATGGCAAACATACAAAATCAAACAAAGAGTCCGTCTCAGATGATAGCGTTCAGGCTCACGATTAACAGGATAATAGCGCTATAATATTTAGTCCAGTTTTACATATTTCTGCACCATTTTGTAGTATACAGTAAATATTGTGGAATATTGAACACTATATGCACTCGACAGTTGCAGCTTTCCTTATTTGGCTGAATGTTTGGGTCCTGACAGAAACTGTGCAACTAAAACAAAACGTTTTTGGAGAAGACAGCTTTACCTCCTACATTGTGTATTTATGCTTCAAATATCTGTATGTAAAATATCATTTTGGCACACTGGTGTAACCTGCAATCAGGTTAGGTAACATAAAGCTTGTAGCAACACAAAGCAAAAAGACAACAAATGCTAAACGGCCACCCTTACAGAAAGAAGTATACTTCAAGTTAAGTATATTTTATATAGTAAGCATACTAATATTAATGTACTAATAGTACATTAATATTACACTAATAGTGTAAGACCACTATTTTAATACTTATTGGGACTAAACTGGCCCACTTTTAGTTTATAAAAGTATACTTTTGAGTGTACTTTAAGTATAATAGTAGTAGAGTTTTTCTTTTTTGTACTGTAAACTGTACTACAATAGAACTTGTAGGTATACTGTTAGTTTAATAGCATATATACTTCTAGCGCACTTTTAATTTATGACAGTACACGGTGAAGTATCCGAAATCAGTTTTGTGAGGTACTTTGTGCGCAATTGCTACCTGCAAAGTCATTGCCTAATAGGATAGTGAGACAAATCAGCTCCCTAAGCTTCCTGATGAATTATGAGTTCAGACATACTCAGTCCTCATCCAAGTTTAGGCAGCTATAAAATAGGTTAATTCGGACACATATTCAGACACAGAGGATCCCTTGTTGCCACATACAGGCTTATCTATGCACCTGCAGAAAGAGTCACTGAAAAATCACCACCACTAATGCACAGACAGTCTGTCTGGAACATGCAAAGACAGACGGCAGGGATGAGTGATACTAACCCATTCAAATACGAGGACTGGAACTAAGTGTCATAGCTTTTATCTATTTATTTACTTATTTTTTTCTAGTGGAAGAAAGTTTTCACTGGCCTATTTCACTGGATTAGCTGGAGTTGTCTGAATGGTGCATTTTTTGCGTGGTTGGAATAGCTGATGGTAGTTGGACTGAGAATTTTTTGGCAAACAGTGCCAAAAAGTCTGGAAATCACTTTAGGGAGTTGAGAGGACTAAACGCATTTACAGGCACACATCTCCAACTAGTGCCATTCTGCCTGATGGTGTGTGTGTGTGTGTGCTTTAAGAATGTGCTGGTATTTAAATGTGACCCACATCGTTCATGGTTGCCCTCATATAATTCAGAGTGTATTGAAACGTTAGACTGATTTCCCCAGGATGGACGTTACCGGGGTCTTCATGTTTTATTTGGGGAGTGAGTCCTCCTTCCCCTCTCTGAACTTTTATAGCTACCTGTTATGAAAAAGATACAAAGTAAAACAAATCCTGAATAAGGTATGTGTTTCAATGGAGAAGTTTGCTTTCAGCACCGATGGGAAAAGAGATGGTTGTGCCCTCAACCATCCCTTCATCTGTCTCTCTTTTTCTCTCACTCATTCCTCTTTCCTTTCCAAATTCTGGGCTGTTAGCCAGACACCCTAAAAATAAAGACATGAGAAGAATTTAAACCAGGTCAAGAGACTGAATGAAAGCTGGGTAAAGATTAAAGTCCATTTCCAAACAATAACATCTCAGGAGTAAGACAACAATTCCATTAATCCCACTGACCTGCTGCCTTTTATTTGAGACTGTCCTCAAGTCTCGCTCTCTTCTTCTTGAATGATTCTGAAAATTGATTTTTTGTTTGGTTCATATCACTTTACACAGTAGCTGGGCCACTGCGGAATTCACCATGCCAAATGTAATTTCAGGAAGAGAGAGGTCTGTTTGTGTGGAGAGAGAAGTACAGAGGCACTTCTGTTCTCGGCCTCGGGCGTTCAGTAAAGGGTTTTGAGGGTTTGGGCTCAGGGAATAACCACTATTCGTTTTCAAAAGATAAACTGTAAAGTGGAAACTGAACATGGGTGATTTGTTTCTATAAGAGCATTAGCATGGCCACAGCCGCTAGGTGTAGACATGTCATCTGGTGTAATATGTGACTGAGTGACACCGTACTTGGACTGAAGCTTGTCAACTGCTGTCGGTTAAATATTATAAGTGCAGAAAATGTCATTTAAAGCATATGATGCAAAGTCTAAACAGTCTATCTTCTACCAGTTAGACCGAGCGATGAACAAACACAACTTCAGACATGATTGAGCTACTTTTTTGTTCCATAAAGTGGTTCAAGTTTTAGATGGATGGTTGGAATCATACTTAGATGCAGCATATATATTCAAATCTGTGTTTGTTATAAAAAAAGCTTTTGTAAAAACCACAGCTTGCTTTCCATCCTTATAGGAATAGTTCACCCAAAAATTTAAATTTGCTGAAAACGTACTCCTCTCAGGCCACCCAAGATGTAGATGAGTTTGTATCTTCATCTGGATACAACTTTTTCCTATTTGGAAAAAATTTGCATTAGGCATCACTTGCTCACCAATGGAGCCTCTGCAGTGAATGGGTGCCGTCAGAATGAGTGTCCAAACAGCTGATAAAAACATCACAGTAATTCATGAATAATTCACATGACTCCTGTCCATCAATTAACATCAGCTAAACATTGCGTGTTTGTAATAAACAAACCCATTGCTGGTTCCATCCATAATAGTGCTTTCTCGAGTGAAAAAGTTGTCTTATCTGAATCAGGAGAGAAATATACACAGATCAAGCAACATTTACAAACGAAAACAGTTCTAAACAAATATGAGGGTTGATTTTGATGAGATGAACAGGGGTGGACACATTTCTCACATTATGAACTTGTATTTTGACCAGAAGCAACGGTTTAAAGGTAAATCCTTAATGATGGACTCTCATTCCGACGGCACCCATTCACTGCAGAGGATCTATACTGGTAAGCAAATGATGTAACACTAAATTTCTCCAAATCTGTTCTGATGAAGAAGCAAACTCATCAACATCTGAGTACATTTTCATTTGGTGAACTATTCCTATAATTGTCCTTTGGAAAAAGACAGTAGTGTGTATTCATGACTCACACTGTCGTGCTTGTCTGCATACGGGAGCCTAAAAAGCCATGAGAAAGGTACTGAAATACTAACTTGTCAGTGGCATCTAGAGAGGGAGTGTATTTATTTGCCTTCACAGCAGGTCAAAGTCAAGATGTTTGGGTGAAATGGTACAACACTGCTCTCTTGTGGACGTTCTCTACTCTAGAATGCTTAAAATACTATAGTCATGAACTGATGCTTGTTTCAAAGGTTAGAACTCTAGTGAAGATAACTCCCCGCTGGATTAGCACTGAGCATTGATTTGATGTTGCTGTGAACTCTCAAAATAATTTGTACAACTGCCTTAAATGAGCTGAAATTGTATTTAAAGTGGGCAGCAGGAGAGATCTGACTATGAAGGACACGTCTGTTTTGTGTTTTCTGAAAACGCAGAGGCTTCGCTCAAACAAATTGGTTTTGTTGTGGAATGTTCCTCTTGGTGGAGTTCCAGTCTGCACTTGAAGGCTGCTAAAATTTGACTAATCCAGGAGATTATATCTTGGCAAGCAGAAACCCCTCATGTTCTCATGATCAGACACTAACCAAAAGAAGATTTCTATTGTGTATAGTGAAAAAATAGCTAACATTAACTTGGCATATAGTTATGAACAGTTGTCCAGGAATACAACATCTCTTAAAGGTTATATGTACAGAGCTTCTAAAGACTACTGAAAAAGTGCCTAAAATATGTTAGTTTTATGTGAAAGACCATTATTATATGAAAGTAAGACATTTATTATATGATTATATGACTAAAATGAGTGCTGAAGTTTAAGTTGATTGACTGTTGTTATTGAATGTTATGGAAACAGTTACTGGGAAAAAAGGAAATGTAACATTAATAAACACTGAATGTTTTGTGTGTGTGTGTGTGTGTGCGCGTGTGTATGTATGTATATATATATATATATATATATATATATATATATATATATATATATATATATATCCTATATATTTTTTCCCCAAATAATAATAATTATATATAATTATAAGGCATTTGCATGAATTAACTAGTAATATGTTACTAATGATATAGGACTAAGCATAACTAATTTTTTGAATTACTTATGACATATATTATAAACTGTTTAATTTGTCAACTGTTTTGTTTTGCTATGTGTTCTAAAATGACTAAAAGTCTAAGTCGATCTGGTGTCTTTTTTCACTTTGTAACTGTGTGACAATTTTTTTCATTTCTGAAAACATTAGCTATAAAGATATCATAAATATAATTACATTTGGTAGATGCTTTTGTTCAAAGACTGCAAACCATTTCATCAGTTCAAAAAGAAATTAGAATAAAGAAGAAGAAGAAGAAGACTTCCTGTCTTTTTCTTTTTGAACATTTGATTTGCTCAGTAACTGAAAGGGCTGCCCTGCTGAAAATAACAATAGAACCCTGCCCAAAACACAATAGAAAATGTAATGGTTTTAATGGTTATAATGGGAATTGTATTGATTTTAAATGGTGTCTACTGGTATGTGATGGATTATATTGGTGGGATGTTAAATCCTATTGGAAAAGTGCCCAAAACACACTACAAAAATCAATTTTGTAATGGTTTTACTGGAAAAAGCTAATGGTTTATAATGGTATTTTAATGGAAACCATTGGAATTTCTGTGATGGTTTCTATTGGGCTTCTATTGTTTTTTTAATCATGCCTGAAGACTGAAATAAAGAACTGGGTTTTACTCCACTTTGTCTGATGAATAGGCTGCAACAGAAATAATAGGCCCCTCGATAATAATAATATACATTTTCCATTCTCAAATTCATATGTGATACAGTTCATATATTAAGGACTACTTTAACTTTAATTTTCATAGTCATATATGACTTCTCGCAGACCTGTAAACCGAGCGCACACTAACGTCATCATGTTTCTATAGTGATGACGCTTTGCGTCAAATAGCCCACATTTCGGTTGAAACAATTAGCTCGCAATCGACTTTAAACTGCCAGATACCGCCACATCTATGATACCGATAACTTGGCACTAACATTAGGATGAAAACGGAGTGACTTGTGTACGTGCGTTTCACCTGCGCCAGAGGCCCTCAGAAGTGTGTTTTCCTCAGTATCCCGGCATGCACCGCTTTATTTAGTGTTGTATCTCCGGGAGATGTCAGACACAGCCCTCTCTCTCTCTCTCTGCTCCAGCGAGGAGACAAAACCCAGCAAATCTCTCCTCTCAACAGCCCGCAAACAGCAGAACCGACCCCATCTCTACCATCAGACACACACTAATCTCAGCCCGTCTATCCGGTAGGTGTCGGCCGCTTCTTTGCGCTTCGCTCCCGGTGTGAAGCGCGCTCAGGGGCAGGTCTCATCTCAGCTGCACCTGCTCCTGCTCGAGCCGCCGACTGAAACAAACAAGCGATGTTTTCAAAGAAAGACTACTGCACTGTATGGTTTAGAAAACAGCACTGCCACGCATATTTTAAGTACGCAATTTAGCACTTGCATTGATGTAGGTTGTTATTGTTTACTCCTTGTTGCGTATTTTCGGACGGATGAGATCATTAGCCGGTGGCTGATTATTATGACAGTAACTAGAGACGATTGTGAAGATGGGCGCTATAAAGTGCCATGTAGATGTCATTGAAAACATTTTTGACATTGACACATTCTGGCTGAGTGTTTTGGATGTCACGAGAGTGAATTTTATATCATTTCTGTTTATTTATCATGCTTATAATATTAAATATTTCGGAAATCAACTGCTTTTAAGTCA
Source organism: Acrossocheilus fasciatus (assembly GCA_036784905.1). Lineage (NCBI taxonomy): Eukaryota > Metazoa > Chordata > Actinopteri > Cypriniformes > Cyprinidae > Acrossocheilus > Acrossocheilus fasciatus. The sequence goes on from CM071945.1 coordinate 19,105,818, forward strand.
TAATCGATTATTTTCGTGATCGTTTTTTATTGATGCCTTAACATTTATATGTTTCAAATCAGTTATTTGAAAATCTGTTCATTTGATCTAGCAGATGCATATGCAATATTGTTTTGGACACGTGCTGTCGTTTCTGGATTGTTCACAGGTTCTGAGTAAAAACTCTTGTGTGTCTTTAGCTTGTAAATGTCTTCTGGCGTAATTATATTATTTTTTAGGATGGTGGTTTGTTGATTGTTGCACTGTCCGCAATGCAGGTGCCGTTTATGATCCTGCTCATCCCCAGCCATTCTCACGTGCATGTGTTGATGTGCACTGGCCAATCAGATGCTGCCATGAAAGTCCCACATTTTATTAATCATGATTTTTGCATGGTCTTCATTCATTTTATAAGTGGTTATTTAATAATTGAACTGAAAAGCAGTGACGCTTATAATAATATCCCATAATCAGTTGCTATTAACCTGCTGCTGTTTTTGTGCCCTGCATAATATGTCATCATACTAGCTTACATCATGCAGGAGTATGTAGAGGGTGTGACTACATACTGAAGCACTGGATATTGGATGTTTGTGTGTGTGTGTGTGTGTGTGTGTGTGTGTGTGTGTGTGAGACGTGACGTGCCTATCGGGACTAGGATATAACAGTGTTTAGAGTCTCCTCTAAAGCTGCAGCTCATTGATTATTAATGCAAGAAAAGGAGAGAGAATTTGGAGGGCAAGAAAGAGAGCTGTTAAGGGAGAGTGTGAGAGATAGTACGGGGGAAAGAACAACAGAGTTGAGTACTAACGTCAGGGGGATTCTTTTGTCTCATGTGGAGCGGGGCGGGGGGAGGCCTCACCCACTGACTGTAGGGACCAGCATCAGTCAGATCAGAGCAAATGTCAGCATCAGCACTCTAAAATGTCTACCAGCCCATAAATGGTTCCTGAAGGAGGGGTGAGGGAGTGAGTCTTCACATATGCCGTGGAATATCACTTCTGAAGGATGGTCAATGCTCCCAGCACCTGTGATTTAACGGTTAATTTACGGTAAGCAGATGGATGCGGGATACAGATGGTGATGGGGTGCACTTTGTTTCCGATGCTCATTTGATGCCTCATCAGCCTATAAATAAGTGTTATGATTTGGTCATTACTAGGGTTATCTTTTGAAATATTGTTTGAACTTACAGACTAGGTAGTGTGCAGTAAATGCCAAATAGGATGGCTGTGTGCTAAGATAAACATGTAAAACACCAACATTTATTTATTTATTTATTGCGTTTCACACAAATTATGAGTACGGGGTAGATTATAGATTAATAAATAGTTATTTTCATGCAGTTCTTTGCACATTACTATGTAATATCCTCCAAACACTTATAGTGCATAATTTGTAAAATAATTCATTGTCATGTTTGCATTACACATAACCAGCTCCATATGGCTTTTCTGACCTATAAACTTGCTAGATAGCTCACCTGGTACTGCACTGCACTTGCTGAGCACTTGATTCATGTTTATTATGTTTGATTTTGTTTACACTATCAGTTTAGGGTAGAGTTTGGTGTAGGCGGTACATTATTTTCAAACACTATCCACCTTATTCTTCAGCGTGGAAGTAAACCTATGGGCAAGACTTCTGGTTCATTAGCCACGGTAGGGAAATAACAAGAAGAATAACAACATCCAGTAAACGCTGGTAAAACTGTTTGCACTATACAAACTAGTATGTACAGTTGAGGTCAAAAGTGTACATCCCCCTTCAGAATCTGCAAAATGTTAATTATTTTACCAAAATAAGAGATTATTCAAAATGCATGTTATTGTTTAATTAGTGTTTAATTACTGACCTGAATAAGATATTTCACATAAAAGATGTTTGTATAGTCCACAAGAGAAAATAATAGTTATATTTATAAAAATGACCCCGTTCAAAAGTTTACGTCCACTTAATTCTTAATGCTGTGTTCTTAACTGAATGATCCACAGTTTTTTTTTTTTTTTTTTTTAGTGATAGTTGTTCATGAGTTCCTTGTTTGTCCTGAACAGTTAAACTGCCTGCTGTTCTTCAGAAAAGTCCTTCAGGTCCCACAAATTCTTTGGTTTTCCAGCATTTTTGTGTATTTGAACCCTTTCCAACAATGACTATATGATTTTGAGATCCTTCTTTTCACAGTGAGGACAACTGAGGGACTCATATGCATCTATTACAGAAGGTTCAAATGCTTACTGATGCTCTGGAAAAACAATACATTAAGAGGCAGGGGGTGAAAACTTTTGAACAGAATGGAGATGCGTACATTTTTCTTATTTTGCCTAAATATCTTTTTTTTTTTCTTTCAATTAGTACTGCCCTTCAGAGGCTACAGAAAATAGTTACATGTCTCCCATAAGACAAAATACCCAGTTTTTCAAATTCAAAAAGTTCGACTCTTAATGCATCGTTCATTTTTTCCTTCTCTTACGGGAAAAATAAGGTGGATAGACCATCAATCTTTTTGTGCAATTTACTGGACATTTCATATCCGAGCTGGCGCAATACACACAACAATCAATGTAATAAATCATTGCCAGATACACGTTGATCTGTTCAGATAACACTCTTTTAGTGCCACTCTCTGGACATTTCACTTTTTAAAGTCTTGCAAAGCATGTAAGAAGCAATGTAATAGCATTTCACAGAAACGTCGGCAAAGGCACATTTTTCCAGTGAGCCTGGGTTGAACAAAAGTCCTTCTACATCTGGAATTCAAAGTCTAATTTAAAGCTGAAAATAAGCAGAATGTGAAAAGAAAACAAAGAAATCTTCTATTGTAAAATAAATAACAAATATGTCAGGTGCTGCACTAATTCTAGGCCACTAATCAAAGAAATAAATTTGTGACATTGATCATGAGTCTCTTCATCTTGTGGAGTTCATGCAGCTCAAGTGCTGTTGTTATTGACGCAAAAACAAATGTTAAAACCTCATTATACAGTATGATGTTGTTATGATGTCATGGTGGCTGCTGGGAAGCTCTCTTGTTTCAGGAAGTACTCATGTGATTCACTATAGATGACATCACCACTCACAGTAGTACCTTAATATTGGTATTGCTCATAGTAAGCATACAAACTCCTTATATGCCTCACTTTTCATTATTCATAAATTATTCATAGTTTTTGCCTGCTCCACAGAGTAGTCTCTCTCTTTCTGTCTTTAAGTAATGGAGGTCATCTGTCAGTGTCCTTTGTTATGTAGCTGCCGTCTTGAGCATAACCAAACACTTTTTTTAATCTTTGTAAGCACAGCAGGTTTGACCGTGGCAAAGTCATTCTCACTGTGTGAAAAGTCTGTGTGCATTGTGTTGTGAAAAAGAGTTCAGATACGCTATTAATGACACCCAACTGATGTTATAAGTGGATTGTGTTGGTGTCCACCTACAACATGGTTGAAAAAAATAATTCAGGATGTGTGTATATAAGCCAAATGGAGTTTTACTGTGTTTCTGTCAGGATTGTATACTATGCGAATTTGCGTTGAGGTAGCAATTGGGAATCGTAATTTGCATTTAAGGCAGTAGAATTAGTAGTCAGATTAAGTTCAAAGAAATATATATATCTGTTGTAGATGTATTTCTTTTTCTTTTTATAATATGAATGAATTTGAAGATATGGGGAATCATTGTTTGAAATTACATCTATGTGACAGTTTTATTTAATTTATATTGTTGAAAAAAAGTTTAATACACTCTGTTTTATTCACACTTTGGGGTCATTTAGTTTAGTTTTTTTTCCCCCTGAAAGAAATTTATGTTTCTAATTCAGTAATGAAATGGGGGGAGGGGGATTCCACAGTTTCCACAAAAATATTAAGAATCATTGGTTTCAACATTTATAAAAGTAAGAAATGCTTATGAAGAATGGCGTAATGGTTGCTGAAAATTTAGCTTTGCAATCACAGGAATAAATTACATTTTAAAATATATTTGCAAAAACAGATTGAAAACATTTTCAAAAATCATGTTTTTTATGTTATGATGTTTTATTGTGTTAGTTAGCTTTTTTTTTTTTTTAGTTATTTTTTAGTCAAAATAACCCAACTGCAGTTTGATTGAGATTAATTGGAATGCACAATTAAAAAACATGATTTCTGAGTTATGTTTTTGCAAATTAACTCTTCATATACAACAGTCATTTTAAATTGTAATGTTTCACAATATTACTGTTTATACTGTATTTGTGACCAAATAAATGCTGATTTGGTGAGCATAAGAGACGACTTAATACGCATAAGAGACAAAGGGACAAATTCCATATGCTTGCGTCAGTGCAAACCCACATTTGGTGTAAAAAATAGTGTTAGGATTTACTAAAGGCATGCATTGGGAAATTAGCACTGAAAAGGCATGAACACAGTTATATTTGCAATTCATATTGAATATGCATTTGTAGGAGTTTCCCTTTTGATCGGTAAATTTATGGGAGGAGAGTACTCACATGAATCACGCAACACGGTTTACTAAGATTTGCGCTCGTCAATTCACTGGTATTTGTGACATTATTTTAAGGCCAAAAAAAGCATGTCTTAAAGCAGGCGGTAATTTGCGCTGCTCATGGTATATTGCGCTGATCGTTATGAAGATGTTGCGTCCGAATTGCGCTCTAACGCTAATTTGCCCTGTTTAGTAAATCTGGCCCAAAATAGTAATAGTAATAAATAACAATAAAAAAATAAATAAATAAATAAATTCAGGTTCCTGTTGGTTGTGGTTCACACTTATTAAATTCTCACTCTAAATTGAAAGTGAGTCCTTTCAAAATTCCGAATTTTGCTCAACCCTGTTTGTTGGTAGTGTGTTTCTTTGTTTCTGTAAATCTTCACATTTGCATCTTTATTGTGTGATATACTGTATGAATGAGGACAAGTGGAGATAGCAAGAAAAAGAGAGAGGACACATGAGGAGGGACGACAGCAAGTGAATTAATAAAAGAGCGGGGCAGAGTCTACTGACTGTCTTCTCGGTGCCGCACCCAGAGTGAGCACAGCCTGGCATTACTCATTCATGCTCATAGGCTTTTCATGAGTTCCACTGACTCGTAGTCTTCCTCAAACATCTCTTACCCTCTTTTTAGTCACACTGTGTGTTCAAATAAATGTATATATATGCGTTTTGTTTGCAGAAACCCACAGTGTTTTTGTTTTGTCTTTTAGACTTTAGAGCGAATACAGTGTGTTGCTTTTTCCATCCTTTTGTTGTGTCTGTCTTGTGGAGGGCTGTGGTTAGTCTGTCAGAGCGAGAGTGTGTTTAAGGCATCTGCTCCTGTCTTCTGATCAACCACACTACCATTTTTGGCTGCTCCTTTTTCTCGTTTTCAACTTGATGTTATGAGAAAAACATGATCATGCATGTTTTTGCAAGCCTGAAATATAAGTTGCTGTCTAAATCACTGCAGTGTCTGGATGAATTATCCACCGAGTGTCGCTAAAAGTGATTGATTTTCTCCTATAAAGTCTAAAAGTCTATATAGTGTTTTATTGACTTTTTAACACAACCAATAGGAATGCATTTTGTCCTAACGCTTACCATAATCAATAGATGTTAAATGTAATTTTTTAAATCTAAAATTCAAACTTTCACAATTCAAGACATTATTAATTGATAACGTTTTATACACCACTACTGCTTGTTTCACTTGGAAACTGCTGCAGTTTGCTCCCATAGTAACATTTTTCAAATTTTTTTTATCATATAGCAGAATAAATGTGAAGTATGATTAGCAGTGCAGACCTTCCACACACCTGTTCCTCTGTCTTTCTGAATGGCTGGATTTGTCAGTTTTATTGTGTTGGATTATCATGATAGGAGGAAGTGCACCCAGAGGAGAGAGTCTGCCTAAGTTCTCTGTTAATAATTTAAACTACACAGGGTTTTATGAGGACCCTTTTACTAAATCAAAGCCTTTCTTAAGAAGTCATGATGGGGACACTTTCTTTTATCTTCTGGTAGAAGCAGAAAAACAAACAAACATGGTGTTAGATTAATACATTAGCCTACAAGTGAGTATATTTGTAGGAAGAACAAAATGGAATATGATATATTAGTCTGGGCCAAAGTGTTTTTGAAAGACACTTACTGCCCCTTAATACTTAAAATGGAATTTTCTTTGATTTTGAAATAAGAGATAAGAGTTTGATGTACTTGATCAACTTTCCGAACTCGAAACTTGAAACTCAAAACTGCCTGTCTTAAAATATCCTTTATTTAAACTAAGGTACTCATCAAAATTGCATGAGCAGAGGATTTGCATGAAAGTCTTAAAGTCACAGCAGCAAACATGATTAAAAATATTCAAGGCATGTTTTTGATCTACTTCAGCAGTTTTTTTGCTAAATGAGCACAAGGAAAATGGACATTTAATCTAGTCTTCCATTTATATGCACCATTAAATAAAGTAATAAAAACAGTGTTTATGTAATGTACGCTAGCATTCACAAGTCTGGGATCGGTATAAGATTTGTTGAATAAAGACTCTTATGCTCACCGAGCTCAAGAAGCATGTTGTATTATCAGTTTTGAAAACAGTTTTTGTGGAAACCGTGATACATTTTTCAGGATTCTTTGACGCAATAAAGTTAAAAAATAACAGCATTTATTTGTAGATAAATGTTTTGTAATACTGTAAAAGTCTTTGTCACTTTTGAAAAAAATGATTAATAATCTGACCCCAAAACTTTTGAACAGTAGTGTGCATACTGTATATTTTATATTGCTAAATATAACGTAATGTAGAGATTCCTGTGAACACGTAAAGAGTGTTGACACAAATAGATTGAGGCAGAACTTGAATCAGAACTGAATTGATTCATTAAAATGAATCATTTGAACCAATTCATTGAAATAAATCAAACTTAATCAATCAAATACTGTTTCTACGTTGAATGATGCTATTAAAACATATTTCTACACTTCCACACTTGTGAGACAAGAAAGGATCAAAGACTAATCACAGAAAATCAATAACTAAAAAAAGAATCAAAACTATAATGGCTTAAAAAAGCACAATATATCATTGATAATTACAACATTGCTTCAGCACGATCATTGCGATATACCATGGATATTCAATATATCACCCAGACCTACTAAAATTTTAAGTGGATCAGAAAACATCAAGCAAAAAAAATTAAATGATGAAATATGTATGATATGACCTCTTTAAGAGCGCTTTGGGATGGGGGATGATCCCTGAGCAGTGCAGGGTCTGTGGAAACCAGCCCAGCGTTCACCCCCTTAAATCAATACTTCCACAAACAGTATCTACAGACTCTCCCTCGCTTCTCTCCCTCATCTGAAACGCATTACGTAATGTCAAACCATTATGCTGTCATTAGATAAATATAGCTATTTGTCTTCTCAGACAGAGGGACGATGATTCTGGGAAGGGATAGTGATATCCGAAGTAAACAGTTTAATTGCAGTAATGTGTTTGTGTTTGTGTAAGTACTGTATGACAGTCTCCTGACCTCACAATGTGGCTGTGACTCCATTGTAAACATCTCATGTGAGAGTAGTTTTATCCAGCACTGACTTCACATGTGCAGTTTTATAGAAGCTTGTCCTGATTACACAAACGGTCACATCTGTATTTCGCTGGTGAATTGTCACGTGCCTGTAGAAAGAGTGATTTTGGTTTTATGTTGAATTACTTTAAAGATGTATTTTGTCATGTACTCTGGGAATTGCAGAGTAGCAGATATCCTGATGTTGATGTCTCGGAAGAGGTTTAATTAAAGATGCTGTAAGTGATATTTTTTGATGGAATGACACTCAGAAAATGTCCCTATTACAGTACCTGTCAGATCTGAATTAGATGTCCTAAAATATCTTGAAATAATACACTTGTGTCTGTGGCAGCACTGAATCTGTAAACTGCAAAAATGTGACTACAGTCAAATTCTTTTTTAGATAAAAAGAAATTTGAGGTGCTTTTTTTGTGTCAAACGTTTTGTGTGTTTCATGCTAGAGTAATATTTTACTTCTGTTGTACTTGATAATGATGGAATTAATATAGACTGTATTAGTTTGTGGTTATTAGATCTTTTTATTATACAATGGTATTATTATACAATGACAATTATTATTATACAATGACAATTATATATATATATATATATATATATATATATATATATACACACACATTCAATATTCCATCATAATCAGTAATAATGTAGTAACACTGCTTTAGAAAATATCATATTTTATCTCAAAAATTTGTTTGTGGTGTTTTATTTTTTAGTATTTTTAATATATAAAATAAGGATAATATTATTATTTATTTAAAATTCCTTAAATTATTATTACAATTATTTTAATACTTGTTAAAGTATTAAAAATAGTATAGAATTTTATAATCAGCCAGCTACACTAAAAACATATTTCATGCAGAAAAAAATTTCATTCAGAAATTGCTAGTAAATGTCACAAATAATTACAAAGAAGAAACAGCAAGTAAAAATAACACATTAAATTAACCGAGAAATAGAAAGTAGAAAGTCAGAAATAGTCATTTCTTGTGAAACTTCCTCCAGTAACCTTGGAGCTAGGTGTGCAATTGACTAATGCAACTTTTAGTCATAGTGAGTGATAACTGTCAGAAGGCTAAATATTCTATATATCTGACCAGTATTTTCTTTTCTTGTTTTTACAGGTCTCCTGGGCTAGTGTGTGTGCAGGTGTGAGTGAGTGAGCTTATTTATACATGTGAGTGTGACCGCGTACCATCATCAACATGGCCTCGGTGAGTGTGACCTTGGAGAATCAACTGCACAGCGCACAGAAAAACCTGCTGTTCCTGCAACAAGACCATGCCAACACATTGAAAGGCCTACATGCTGAGATCCGCCGCCTACAACAGCACTGCACAGGTACACACATGCCAATACACTGAGCATCATGTAGTGACTGCCACTTACAGCAAAACTGCACTAAGCAAGCATCCATAAACACATACATTATTCATTTGTAAAATATCTACAGTAAATGAAGCATGAAAAATGGTGTGTCTCATTTATTTAAAGGGGTCATATAATGCCATTTTTGTACAAGCTAATATGATTCTTTAGGGTCTAAATTGAAAGTTTGTAATATACTTTAATTAAAAATTCTCATTAGTATTGTAAGAAAACACTCATTTTACCTGCTCAAAAACAGCTCTGTTTTCAGCACACCGTTTTAGTGCGTGTGTTTTTAAATGCTAGTGAGCTTTGCTCGCCCCGCCCCTCTGTTCGGTGGGGCGTTTTTGACACAACACACGTGGAGTGTTGCCTTGACAACAGTTGAGGGTATATTTTGAAGAATGGCAGTAAATATGTGATCAGATAACATAACTTATTCTGGCATAATATTGAAAAACATCAATTAGAGTATTTATAGTCTTGGATCATATGCATTTGCAGGATGTAAACAGTATTTTGCAGGTATTGTGTTACCATTAATTTTCATGCAGTTATAACTGTTTTTTATTTATTTAAATTTTTTACATTACTTCTTAACAGACACCGTTATAAACCATCTGCAAAAGGAAGCTTAGTGTAGTGTTATCATGTTAACTTTAATACCTGCGTACACAGTTTGTAATAACACAATAACCATAACGTTTTGTTCATTATAAACGTGGGATTATTAATTATATTGAGAACGTCGTAAATAGAAAACATGCATGTACCCTGAATGTAAACATTAGCCACATACATCGTGAAGCGTGCTAGCGATTTGCAAAGATTAATATAAACTTCTTCTGGAGGTTCAGCAGGAACACGAATAGTTGGTACCGATTCTTTTTTCAGGAGCAGCTTCTTAGCAAAACCAGCTTTATACTGACCTTCATTTATAAAGCAGTCTGGTGAAAAATGATTCGCGCAAACATGAAAACATTGACGTTGCTCGTGGGGAATATTCCCTTCAAAAGCAAAACTCAGCCACTCTGCCTTCAGCGGTTCGGACTTAGGAACATCAAAATTATTGCACCCGAGAACAGAACACCACAATCGCTTAGACGCCATTCTGCTCATAGACAGCTCCAGCGTATATCAACAATGACGCGCGGACTATGATTGACAGCTCGCTCACGAGCAAGGGCGGGTCTGTGTTGAAACACTGCTGTCAATCAACCATTGTGGGAGGGGCGTCCGACCGTGTGGCGTCACACGGTTGAACGGCTTGATTTGAGACAGGGTAAAACAAATAAGGAGATTAAAAAAAAAACACTGGATGGATTTTTATCATTTTATGATGGTTGTGTACAGGCACTGCTAACACACATTTCAGTACAATCAACTTGTAAAAGTGCATGTACCATTATATGACCCATTTAATGACTCAAATTCTCATTATAATTACTTGCTTATGTAAAATGTTTTTGCTGAGCGATGATGAAAAATTATTGCCAGTTTTGGTGCATTTACTATTATATTGTTTAGGTAATTTAGTATTGTTTTTATTTTATTTTTGTATTTTTGCCACTTTTAATTCAGAGATTCTGGAAATGAGAGGACGGATAGGGGAGGATGGGATTGGGATGCGACTCGAGTCGGATTTGAACACACAAGTGCCCTCATGAAGTGGGCGCCAAATCCTGTGCATGACGACTATCAATTTAATGATGTTGACATCTTGAGGTCACTTGTGGTGGCATCATATATCAAAAATGAACACAAATCTGTGGCACTTTGTCAGAGACACATACTGCACATAGTCAGTCACCAGGTCACTTCTCTGTGCTGATAGAGTAAATGGTGGCACAGGGATTATTGTTTAGGATTGTGAGAATAAAGTTAATCTCATTCTAGACGGCTCAATCCTCATCTAAAGGCCATTTCAAACTGACGTGATGCGAAAAAGCAAGGTGAATCGCCAACGAACGGTGCTTTCACATCGAGCGTGAAACGATTGATCGCATTTGCTAATTCATGCCTACATGCTAGGTGGCGCTGACCAACAATGCATTTTTCCTCAGATATGTATCTCGTATATGGATTTTGTGGACATTGTCCGCTGTTCAACATACAGCATTAAATTAAGATAAATAAAGTTTGGTTATGCACCAGAAACACAAATTATCTATATAATAATATATAATTTTTTAAAATAGGCTGGGATGACGCTTTTGAATCGAAACAATTGATCCCTGTGGGGCTAGTCACATTAGGTGCGATCATTCGCGGCATTGTTTTTTTCCCCCGTCACTCCAAGATGTAACAGGCCATCCTATTAGATTTGAGCTAAGATCACATGCCCAGAGCAGCTGCTGTTGCACAAAAAGGTGAGAAGCACCGAAGAAGAGTATTCTGAGAGAGAAGAGGATGCTGAGTTCTTGTTATCATTGGTATCTGAGAACAGAATTTTTGCATTCAGTGTGAAAAGGCCTTAACGCTGCTTCACTCCAATCTCCATGGCCATTTTGTTTTAAGTAAACATGAAATCGTTGTGCTATTATTGTGTGTGATTCATTATTGCACAAATCAAAGCACAAAACAAAACATCACAGCCAAACAGCAAAGCAAAACCACAAAACAAAACAAACAAAAATATCAAAGCAAAACAGCAAAGTAAAAACAAAACCACAAAACAAAACAGCCAAGCAAAAATGTAAAGTAAATGCAAAACAAAACAACTAAACAAAACAGCATGAAATACTGTCTTATTGTTTGCAGAATATCGAAGCACAAAACAAACTGAGTAAACTACAGAATTTGAAGTTTCATGTTGTTTGTATTGTCCCACTGACTCCCACATGCTCTTTTATCCTTGGTTGACTCTCTCTTGTGTTACTGTTTCTCTGTTTTTGCTCTCACTCTCTTGATCTCCTCCTGTTTCAGGTGATGTCTTGTGTCATGTGATCTTCAACTGTTGTCATTTAAGGTAGTGTGATGCTCTGTGCTGCCAGCCTAACATTTGATCTCTCTCTCTCTCTCTCTCTCACACTCCTCCCTTTGTCGTCCTGTCCACTCCTTCTGTCCTCTCTTTTGTTTCACAGACCTGACATATGAGCTGACAATGCGGAGTTCTGATCCAGGCGGTAAGATTTCTCACGCACGCTTTACATGTGGCTGCATTCACACTCAGAACAAAATGCTTATGCAAGGGGGCTGTGTGTGTGTGTCAGGTGTTGCTAGGATGCTGTCAAAGTGCTTGTCATCCACACGTTCACCTGTTAAAAGAAATCTCTTAACAGCCTGGTAGATGCACAGACAGATGGACATGCAGACAGCAGGAGGAAGGCCAAATGGAAACATCCAGAAATGCTGTTCATATTTATTTTTAGTTTCTTGTTTTGTCTGGCAGTCTCTTTATTTATCTGCCACTGTATTGCTCCCTCTTTGTAGCAGGTTGCAAATAAGAGTTTTTTGTTTCCCGCAAAGAAAGAGAACTGTGTCCCTCTTTGCACATATACCACCATGGTCGTGCCTTGTAACCTGGCAACCAGCGACCCACCCAGCAAACACACACACACACACACACACACACATGCAGTTTCCAGGCAAAACAGTGAAGGCTTTGAGACTTTGAGAGTTTTTTTTTACATGATAAAGACTGTACATTATCATCTTTATTACACAAGTACAACAAATAAATACATGAAATATTGATTTTGGAAAATTTAAATTATTATTAAATATTATTATCTTACAAAAATGGCAAAAAAAAAAACTAATTAAATTAAATAATAAAATAACAAAGAACACCGACAAACACTGTAACAATATTACAATATTTATTTTTGTATTAATATGATTAATCTGCAGATTGTATTTCTGCAGTTGACTAGTCAGAATAAAGTATTCTGGAGAGCTGTGTATAATGAATTAGTTTCACATTTGTTTAGTGTCTGTATGGTTGGACAGGCTGTTGTTTGTGTTCACGCTTGTGGCTGATGTGAGCCAGATCCGTGTCTAGCACAGGAAATGAGATTATGAATGACTACGCTAATACAGCACTAATGCAAACGGCTAATGCATCATCTGCAACCTGCTGACTACATCCCCACGCTCATGTTCCTAACAATAGCCATGATATTTCAGACCAGCACCACCGCCATACATCAAAACACTCGGTTTTATGTGCGATGACATTCACAAATGACATGAGAATCACATGTTCCTCTCATTTCAAAGATCAACCGTCATTCTTAATCCAGCCATCACATAATAGAGATTATTTCTGTTCCAATTTAAAACAGCACTTTATGTCGACTGGAGTAACAGCAGATGGTTCATTCTCATTAAACTACATGTCCGTAACAGATAACTACACCACCGATCGCTGATTAGAGCGACATCTGTTGTCTCTCTACCATGACACATGTGATATTAGCATTGTGAAGAATGAAGCATACTTATCACAGTTTCACATGTAAGCACTCTCATACTGAAGCTGTCGCTTTGACCTCAGATGACTGTGCTGGAGTGTGTTTCGTGGATGTATTATGGCTGTCCAACTGGGTTTGTGTGTGAATTTTAATGGTGACCTCATTATCTGGTGTGGCCATTGCTAAGTGGTAATGAAGCGGTCAGGGAAAGTGAGAGAGAGTGTGATTTGGTCTTCAACATGAGCTCATTCTGCATGTCTATTTTAATAACTATTAGAGAGATCACACAGAGCTGAGACCCTCATTATCTCAGATGAAGTGTACCGGATAACTTCAATATGTGAATCTGACATTAAAGGACATTTTATTTTATTTTATTTTATTTTTGCTATTTATTTATTTGTTTGTTTTGTTGTTAATGATACTTTTATATGCCATTTTGTCTATTATGTTGTTTCACTATGGTTGGTTTGCACTAATTTAAATTTGCAGTATTTTTCTGATTAATTGGATACGATTTTCAGAATTTTTTTTTTTTTAAATTTGCTAAATCATTTGATAAATTTCTGATTCTCTCATTTTACTCCTTATACTACTATACTCTTCTTTCTTTCTTTCTTTCTTTCTTTCTTTCTTTCTTTCTTTCTTTCTTTCTTTCTTTCTTTCTTTCTTTCTTTCTTTCTTTCTTTCTTTCTTTCTTTCTTTCTTTCTTTCTTTCTTTTCTTTAATTTTCTTGATTTAGCAGTTGCAAATGTTTACTTTTTGTCTTTTGTCTTGCCAGTGATGCATGATAAATTTAAACTGTGAGAAAGCAAGAAAGTGAGAGAGAGAGAGATCTTCCCTTGCGTACCATTGTTTAAGCTGTTGCAAAGCTGAAGGTCAATATAGAGGGACATTGCTATTCCCCCAACCTTCACATCCATTAGCAGTGTAACAGGAGATAGGATCTCTGTCTATGTGTGTCTGCCCTTCACTCCCCCTCCTTATGAGTGTGTGGAGTCTCTCTCTGAGGTGCCCGTCTCAGCCCCACCCTATTTGGCTACTAAATGCATGTCTTTAACAATCTTAGACATTTATAAGACCAACATAACCCATGTACATTTTTTTAATGGTGTGGTGATTTTCAATAAGATGGTTCAGAATTATCCATGCAATTACAATGTACACATCCAGCTAAATTTATGTAGAAATCAATAATATCTATGCTGAGCTAAGCTAAACAAGCTGTTCCCATAATACAACAAATGCTGTTTGTCAAAAGCCTAACATCAGATCTTAAGGGAGGAGTGGATTGTTCCTGTATAGGAAACGGTTTGATGTTTCATAGCCATTAGTTCTGCAGGGGTAATTGGTTTATTGATGTGTGATTCACAGTTCACTGCTGCCCTCTGCAGGCTACTGTTTTTGTCTGTTTGCAGAATGCCTTTAAGTAAACATATTATTTCAGACATTGTACTTATCAATAGCTTTATTCCAAACCCTAGTGAAATGCTTCTCTTCCTAGATAGACAGCTGCCTTGTGCCTTCTAAGGAAGCATAATCATCATTACTCACAAGTGATCAATTAAAAAAAACACTTTGCATAGGCATTAACTCATGTTGCACACAAATATCACTGGAGACTAGAGAAGAATCTTAAAATGCTGATAATAATGAAAGGTTCTTCAAGTCTATTCCTGAAGGGCCAGTGTCCTGCAGACATGAGTACAATCCCAATTTATCGCACCCGTCTGCAACTTTCAAGTAATTCTGAACACTTTATAAGTTTATTCAGATGTGTTTGGTTTGGGTTAGAGCTAAACTCAGAATAGTCTCAGCCTCAGACGTCACGTCCACAGATTGTTGGCTGAATGTGTGATGCATATGGCACACAAAATTGGAAACAACATTCCTCCTAGAAACAAAGATGTTGTGCCGCCAAACTCCCTCATGGAAGAAGGAAGCTGTCATGTTGACTTTACAACTGTGACACTAGGTGTGTTTCCATTACAGATTTGCACAAAGCTTTTTTATAAATGTTGATAAAATCTATTGCAGAATGACAGAGTTTCCATTAAAGGTGCAGTAGGAGATCTTGGAAAATGCTAACTTTAGCATGATAGCACTGAAAAACTTCAATGGATTTCCCCTGCTCAGGGAGTAGAGTGCAGTGAACACTGTGTAGGGATCATATAAATCGGAACACAGTTCATGCACGTAGCTCACCTCTAACGAGCTGGGGGGGGGGGACTGTTTCCATTGCAGTTTTGTGATATATTCCTTTTAATTCGCAATTTCTATTTGCGCAATTTGAAGGGTAACGCCCGCTTCACACCGCAAGCGTGAGCTTCGCGGCAGCGTCACGTCAGCGTAACTACAGCGTCACTGCAGCTGCAGACTCGCCAGAGTATTCACACTGGAAGCGTTTGTTCAGCGTCACAGCAGCGGCTCCAAAGCGACATATTTCTTTACAAAGACAACTATAAATTTGTTTTTAGAAGTTGGTCAGTTATAAACTTGAAAGTTTTGAAGTCTTGGGGATTCGCTTGTAAATGGTAAACAACAAAAACAGCTCCTATCATGTTGTTTCAGTCATACTCAAATATAGAAAATGCTGTTTATAGTGTTTTTTTATTTAAAAATGTATATATACTTTTACCCATAATCTCCATTTCTTATAGAAGCTGTCAATAATGAATGAATAATGAATTTCTTATGTAGGCCTACTGTATATACTCCATTGTAACCTGAGAAAGATGAATTGTTCGTTGTGAGTTTGATAAAATGCTTTAAGTTATAATTTGCTTATGGCAATTAAAAATGAAAAAACAAGTTAAAATGGGTAAATCTTATTTATCATATTTTTGATTGTTCATTTTCTTTCCTGACATATTCCAATTCATCTTAAAACACACTAGACATACTTATTCTGTGCATTTTTAGCACGTTTTGTGTGAAATCATATTTATTTTGTCCATCAAAAGTGTGCTGTCACTTTAATTGAGCGTGAGCGGCGCAGCAAACCATCGCTGCAGCGCTGCTCACGCGCTGCTCACGCGCTGCTCCTGCTTGACGCTCACGCACTGCTCCTGCTGCCGGTGTGAATGCACTCATTTGTTACGCCGCAAAAAATAAGCGCTGCTCACATGCAGCTCACGCTTGCGGTGTGAAACGGGCTTAATGGAAACACAGTTAATGAGCGCTTATCAGGATCAACTAAATGCTGGATGTTTAAAAGTATGTGAAATATGTAAATTACGCGGCATGGACTCTCTGAAATATGTCCAAAAATTTTACACATTCAACAGACAAAAGCGTCGTCTGTTATTGTGACTTCCACGCCCTAAACATGACTCGGCACAAAACAAAATGTGATTGGTTGCCTTACCTGTCAGTCATATGTCCTCTTGGGTGGACCTTAACAAGGTTCCCAGACCTTCTGCCATCAGTCTGAAGGTCTGGCTACGTGAGACTAAACTCAGCATGACACTGGCCCTCCAGGACTGGAGTTGAAGAGCCCTGGAATGAAATGTATATTGGTGTGTAGCATCCTTTTAAATGTTTGTATCTAACATCTTGCTCTCTCTCAGATGATGGTGAGGCTCGTTGCAGAGAGCTGCACCAGCGCTGTGAGGAGCTGGAGGTTCAGCTGAAGGCTAAAGAGCAGGAGAACACGGAACTCCTGCGGGATCTTGAGCAGAAGAACGCCATGATCTCGGTGTTGGAGAACACCATCCGTGAGCGAGAGAAGAAGTACCTGGATGAGCTAAAGTTGAAGAGCCATAAGTTGGCTGTCCTGTCTGGAGAGCTGGAGCAGAGAGCCAGCACCATTGCCTACCTCACCTCCCAGCTCCACGCTACCAAAAAACGCCTTCTTGCCGGGGGAGCTGCGAGCATAAGCCCCTCTGTCAGTCCTGTCGGCTCTTTCAAACCTGCCCCTCCTCCCGCTCCTGCGGCGTCGGGAAATGACAAAGACGTCCGGCAACCCGAGACCCCTCGCAGACGCATGCGCAAAAGTCTTTCGCAGCCGCTGCACTCTGAATATACAGAGCTGTACCGGTTGGGTGCCGCAGATGGCCGCAGGGTGGTACTGAGGGATTCAGTAGATGCCATGCCAGATCCCACTCCGTTTCTGCAAGCCAGAGAGCCCACAGCCCCCGTAGAGTCTCAACCGGTGCTGCGGGAACGCCCCTCTGTAATCCCACCCATCGCTTCTTCAGCCACACCCCCTGCACCATCAAGCCCCGCCCACATCCCGGTGCCCCCAAGTCCCAGGAATAGTCCAGCACGGGAGGGACCCCATCCCCGTGCTAACGCACATATAGGAGTGGCGCATCGCATTCACCGCTCGCCCTCAGCAGGTGGAGGTGCGGCCCGGCAACAGGCAGAAGTGGAGACCCTCGCCGTGGACCAGGTCAATGGGGAGCAGGTGGTTCGTAAACGCTCAGGTGCAGACAGAACTGTTTAAGACTGACAAATGTGCACATTTACACATCCTAAAACAGATAGTATATTAACATAGACGTATTAAGACCAATGCAGTATATGCGGAAATCTTTATGACTGTGAAAACACACAAACATGGATACAGATGCTCAAATCATCAACATATCACCAACACCCTAGTCAATAAACGAATAGAACACAAACACAATACAAATTTAAACAACTAACAAACACAATAGCACAGCACAACCCTGGGAAATGCTGAACAACACACTGGTGAGTGAACAAGATTTAGGCAGACTGTTTTTGCGAGTGTGAGAGAATATGTATGTGTTTTAAAGGGAAAGATGGAGAGACTATGGATGGCAGCAAGAGCTTCTGTATGTCCTGCTGCTTTTTATGCAACTCTGTATAAATGAAAAAAAAAAAAAAGATGTAAAAGACTTTTGTTCATGGTCATTTGAATAACTTCTGTCTCACCGTGGTTGGGAAGGAGAACTGTGAGCATGCCAAATGTTTGTTTTTCTTTCCCATTTGACTTTCAGCACCTTCTTCGCGCTTTCCGTTCTTCTCGTCATCGATGTCCCGCTCCGTTTGACTCAAGGTGCAAACACACACTCATATATTGCCAAATCTCTTCATTGCCTGCTGATTTAATGTTCTAATGCATATTCATATCTACTCATATTTATTCATGAGCACTGCAGTAGTACTGGAATCTCCACTCTCCTTCAACTCTCCTTCCCCTTTCATTCACATATCTACAGGCTGATGTGAACAATCCTGCTGCTCCTAATTAAACACCTACAGAAATCAAAGGTCTCAAAGAGGTCACTTCAGTTTATCATCTTGTTTCAGTTGCTTTTATTAATAACATTCTACATATAAAAAATAAGTTAAAGGGATAGTTCACCCAAAAAAATGAAGATTCTGTCATTAATTACTCACCCTCATGTGGTTTCAAACCCGTAAGACCTTCGGTTATTTTCTGAACACAAATGAAGATGTTTTTGATCAAATCCGAGAGCTTTCTGGCACTGCATAGACAGCAACGCAACTGACATGTTCAAGGCCCAGAAAGTATTAAGTATTCTCGTAGCTTCATAACATTACGGCTGAATCACCGATCTCACATGGACTATTTTAACAATGACCATACTACCTTTTTGGGCCTTGAACATGTCAGTTGCATTGCGGTCTATGGAGGGTCAGAAAACTCTCGGATTTCATCAAAAATATCTAATAATATATTGGGGAAGAACATTCCTCCTGCTTACTTCTAAAGACAGAATTTTGTGATTATTAAGTGCTCTTTGTTAGGGGTATTTTGCATGTGTGGACAATATCATGTTCACATCTGAAAATGCAGTCTAATTCTAGGAACAAAGGAGTTCACCTAGTCTTCACAATTTCTCCAATTTCTGTTTAAATCAAAAGACATTTACCTGTATTATCACTCACATGGAATGAAAAATGACAAATATCAAGTATTTTATGAAGTGAATTTATTTTATATTAGCAGTACAAAAATAAACATACATACTGATAAACAAATCTAGGAAGGTGTACAAGCGAAAGCAATGGGATCTTATTGGTTTAGAACAATCAGCTGCTTGTTAAAGAGCTCGGGGAAGTGAGGTAGAGAGCGCCCGAGCCCTTTAACAAGATTTGCTCTCGTCTCGACACACTTCGTCAAGCTTATTATGGTTTAATGTGATTTTACCATAAGCCTTGTTTTATTTTGAATGCTCGCTGACGTAAATGGCAGGAACAAACAGATTAAATCATTGAGAAGGTTGAAACGGCTCAGTGGAGAACAATCAATGCACGTTTGCATAAGTATCAAGGAAAATATATATATATACATGATGCTCTGCAAATCTCTTTAGATAATAAACTGTTAATAATACCTGTTATTCATCATACATTTTAAATAATACAAAATTCCATTATTCAGATAAACTAAATCATGAAAAAAAACTACATTTATAAAAATCATCAATCTGGAAAAAACAAAATGTACAGGCTTCCGACTCAGGCATGTGCTCATCATAACTCTCGCTTCAGAGACAAAAACATTGGAAACAGTCGCCAATCAAGCAAATGCAACCTGCTTTTTCTGCTGTCAATTTAACACAAAACTTGGGCAGAGATCATGCACAGAGTGCTGTTTAATAGCATTTAGTCCATGTTCCATATTTTTATTTTGTTAGGTTATTTTTGTATTGAAAGAAGTGACAGATCCAAGATTGACCCGTGCCAAGTGACCCATAAAGTGGCCCTTATGACAGAAAGTACCCAAGAAAGAATGACATCACGAGTCCAAAAACTGTCACACAGCTATAAATGGGTCCAGAACTGGCAGCATCTGTGTAATAATCCACATCTGTCTCATTGTGAACATGATCTCCTGAATGCTCACCACCATGTCCTTCGTGCCCATGCCCGTGTCCATGTCCGTGGCCGTGGCCGTACCCGTGGCCATGCCCATATCCTGCACCGTAGCCTCCGTATCCTCCATAGCCTCCATACCCGTGCCCGTACCCATATCCAGGTCGGGCCAAGGAGCTCAAGCCGTGTCCGACCAGCATTCCCCCTAGAGCTCCGGCGGCAGCGGCCCCCGCTACCTTCCCAGTGCTGTGTCCCGAGGAGCCGCCGGTGTGGGCTGGTGGGGCACGGTAATGTCCACCGCCTCCTCCCCAGCCAGCACGACCGGAGCTGCTACCGCCCCATCCTCCACCTCGGCCTCCTCCGCGCCCGAAGCCCCCGCCCCGACGTGACTGGACCACAGGAAACATCACCGTCAGGAGTAACAGGCAGTTCATCAACGAGAAGATTTTATATTGGGAGAACATGCCAGAAGATGCTGTGAAAACACAAGGTCAGAGGTTGACTGAATCCACGTCTGGTAACAAAGGCTGTGCATGCAAACTCAAAGAGCTAAACATAGTTCAAAAAACCAATCAGTCTTTGACTCGTCGGTCCCAATGAGATCTGTCTGATTAGTGGACACAGAGGACACAGCGTCAGGAGGAAGGATATAGAGAAAGCCAATAATGTCAAGAAAGAGAAATTAGAGAGGTCTTTTCTAAAATGTCTATAGGGTCTTATCTGAAAAAAGTATATTTATCATGTATTCATGTAAGCATAAAAAACAAGCATAAGCTTAATACATTTGAGAGACAATTCTGTTTTTAAAACAAGGAAAAAATATGTCTGTCTGTCTGTCTGTCTCTCTGTCTGTCTGTTCGTCTCTCTGTCTGTCTGTCTGTCTCTCTGTCTGTCTGTCTGTCTCTCTGTCTGTCTGTCTGTCTGTCTCTCTGTCTCTCTGTCTGTCTGTCCGTCTCTCTGTCTGTCTGTCCGTCTCTCTGTCTGTCTGTCTGTCTGTCTCTCTGTCTGTCTGTCCGTCTCTCTGTCTGTCTGTCTGTCTGTCTCTCTGTCTGTCTGTCCGTCTCTCTGTCTGTCTGTCTGTCTCTCTGTCTGTCTGTCTGTCTCTCTGTCTCTCTGTCTGTCTCTCTGTCTCTCTGTCTGTCTGTCCGTCTCTCTGTCTGTCTGTCCGTCTCTCTGTCTGTCTGTCTGTCTGTCTCTCTGTCTGTCTGTTCGTCTCTCTGTCTGTCTGTCTGTCTCTCTGTCTGTCTGTCTGTCTCTCTGTCTCTCTGTCTGTCTGTCTGTCTGTCTCTCTGTCTGTCTGTTCGTCTCTCTGTCTGTCTGTCTGTCTGTCTCTCTGTCTGTCTGTTCGTCTCTCTGTCTGTCTGTCTGTCTCTCTGTCTGTCTGTTCGTCTCTCTGTCTGTCTGTCTGTCTCTCTGTCTGTCTGTCTGTCTCTCTGTCTCTCTGTCTGTCTGTCTCTCTGTCTCTCTGTCTGTCTGTCCGTCTCTCTGTCTGTCTGTCCGTCTCTCTGTCTGTCTGTCTGTCTGTCTCTCTGTCTGTCTGTCCGTCTCTCTGTCTGTCTGTCCGTCTGTCTGTCTGTCTGTCTAGAACTATTGGTAACACTTTACAATAAGCTTCCGTTTGTTAACATTAGATGACTACATTATAAAATAACAATGATAAATACTTCTAAAGCATTTATTAATCTTAGTTAATGTTGATTCCGACATTTACTAATACATTATTAAAAAAATAGTTGTGACTATGAACATTATTTAATAGACCTGAGCTAACATGGACTAACAATGAACAGTTGTATTTTTATTCATTAATGTTAACAAAGATTAATAAATATTGTAACAATTTATTTCTCATGGTTAATGTTAGTTAATTAAATATAGTTAGCAAATACAACCTTATTGTAAAGTGTTACTGAACCGTTCTATATTAAAATATTTTAAAATGTCATTTATCGAAATGTTTCTTGAGCACCAAATCAATATATTATATAATTATTTCTGAAGGATCATGTGACACTGAAGACTGAAAATTCAGCTTTGTATAAGAGGAATAAATTACATTTTAAAATATATTCAAGTAGAAAACAGTTTTATTTAATTTTTTTTACAGCTTTAGAACAGATAATAATATTTCACAATATTAAGGTTTTGTATTTTTGATCAAATAAATGCAGCCTTGATGAGCAAAAAAAAAAGATTTCTTTCAAAAACATTAAAAAAAAAAAACTTAATTCCAAAATTTTCACTGGTAGTGTATACACACACACACACACACACACACACACACACACACACACACACACACACACACACACACACACACACACACCTATAATTGAAAATTTGTATGCATGTATTTATAATTTAATGTATTTATATTTTATATATAAACTAAGTTCTGTATTGAGAAGATCTCAATGTATATTATGATCTAGAATTGAGCAGTATACATGATCTTTTCAGAAACTAGGCCGCCAGTCTGGCAGCTTTAGAAAGGTAATCTGGTGTGGTTCAGTGTCTGGTTGTCTGTCAAGAATATTCTCACCCCTGCACCATTCACTTAAATGCAACACAAAGAGGATGCTCATTCTTAAAGTCATTCAATTATAAGGTAAACTTTACCACAGAAAGATGACCCTAAAATAATGTAAACAGCACTGGAATTTGAGTAAAAAGCAGATGTTTTATATCATTATCTTCATATTACATACAAGTATTAATTCTTCATCAACAGCCTTGGAAAACAGAAATAAACAGTAATACAACATTATACACCAAAATATCACACACTGGTATGTAATTTTCCCGTATGAAGATACTTTTCTTTAGAGATATTAATAAAATAATAATAATATTAATATTAATAAATGACTAATATTAAATATGGTTAAAATAAAGTTTCGTTCCTCCAAAGGAGAATGCATTGACTTACATTGACTTTACGTGTGAGGATGAAATGTATTTTGGAAGGTTCAGGATGACTGTCCAAGTGTTGTCCTCCTCTCTTGTCTGCTGCGCTTGAATGGATGAGAGTTTGAGACAGAACTCACACAAGTACACGTACACAGTGGCATTAACCGACTGCTGCTCATTCTCTGATTGGTTGAGTGAATGAACCTACGTCGGCCCGTCTCACCGGCATAGGATCAGAACATCGCTCTAATCCATCAACAGGATTAAGACGGTCTATGGATTTGACAAACGTCTTTAGGCCCAGGGTCATACTGTGGGGTCGGTCATGTGGTGACTGTATCTCTCCATGAGCTCAGAGATGCTGGTTAGATAACCCACAGACGACCTGCAGTCAAATCATGTGGAAGACTGATAGTTCTGACATTCACAAAGTGAGTTTCTTTGCTAGTAGGTTGTGCGTGAAAAAAATTCTTGGCCAGTATACGAAAAACAATGGACATTTTTCATGTTTCCAGGGTTCTCAGAAGCAAAAGTTGTTATATAGTTGGGTAAACTTCTGAAGAGATGAATGCAGTCCCCCCAAAAAAGTAGTGTTTCTGAGTTTCCAAAAGAGGAAAAAATTATAGAAAGATTAGGAAAAGATGTCAAATTTGCCGCTGTTAAAAATACCCACACAGTGTTAACTAGTTTTCTGAAATTTAATACTAAGGTAACAAAACATAAAATATAGTGTCAAAAGGTAGGCCCTACATTAAAAAAAAAAAAAGTTAAAAAAGCTAGATATAGCTAACAACTGTGAAAAGGCTCCACTGTATCCAGAACTGAGAATACAAATACAAAGCATTTTAATTAGCGAGCTCATACACTTTTAGAGTCCTCTGCAAAAACTGATATTACATACATAGTGTGCATAACCTCAATTTTGTTATAAACGCATATCTAGCTATAGGCCTATTTCAATGTTCACTCTAGATGTAATGCATACTAAGTTTGTATTTTACTAGATTTGTAGTACATATTACATGTAGGGCACACTGGATGTAGTTCATACCGTTTACTCTGTGGTGTATGTAGTGGGTTTTGACATAACATCCTTTGATGACTGGAAAGTTCAAAAGAACAGCATTTCATACTAGTAACAGACACATTTGATAAGTGTAAAACTTTCTGATGATAACATTTTATTTAAATATAATTATCACCATATTCTCAGTTTTACAATCAGTATCATATAAACACATGCCAGATGAAATATCAGAAGTATGACAACACAGAGGCCAGTCATAGGTGCGAATGAGAGTCTAAATGTAAAAGAAAAATATGAAGCTCTTTCTCAACTACAGCTATGCTGTCCGTCCTCTTCAGGTGCCCAAACATGCATACTAGTCATACAAACTCGCTCACTCAGACATCCCAAACAACATTCAGATATTCAGACGCGGCAGTCCCTTGTGCTGCTTCGCTCCGTTTTCAATCATCCTTTAAATTCACAGTCTTTTACTTCGCTTCTCACCATTCTGGAACAAAGAGATATTTAACCACTGTCTAAAAGAGACGTTGGTCTAATGGAATTGCAGTCAGACTGTAATGGTACAACAGGTTGGCTCAGACCGCATGTATTCTCAATACATCCAACATGTAAAGTGATCAGTCGGTCGTCACCCTTTTTAATGGGTTAAACCAAACAAATAATACTAAAGTTGAAAGCATTTATCTTTGTTACTTTGTGCTTGTCATTATAATTGCTCTTTCCAGTGATCACTGGATGATGAAATTCCCTGGTTTAGTGGAATGTGCTTTTATATTATTGTACCTGCATGTGATTCCCTACAGCACCAGAGAAAAATATACAAAGAATGTTTATATAACAAGATGTACCATCCATCTTCACTGGTCAGCAAATATCAATGCATATTAGTGGTTAACAATCATTTAGGACAGACAGGACTGATGAAATTTAGTCTGGAAGTCCGCTGATTGATATGAGGAGGGGAGTGTGCTCGTCACATACAGGTGGAGCCTTCTGGTAAACACTGGAGCTGCTTCTCAATGATACACCGCAGATACTTGTACCTGTTCAGAAAGAGATGCATGGATTATTAAAACACAGAAATGAACCGAAAAGGATTTGGACTCGCTTTTAATGCATTGTTGATTTGGAGGTCTCTTAAAAGTGAAACTGATATTTTTCCCTGCCTGCTGCCTTTGACGTCACAGCTTAGGATAGTCTCTAGTGAAGGGCTTGTAACTGTGCGTCTTCTTGTGGTGCCATCAGCCAATTAGCATTGTCATGACATCATTTTCTGTGGCGCTTGAGTCAGCAGTCACATGGCATTTAGACTCAAAAGACCTGGTAGCAGACCTGAGCACCCATGAGCTGAAATGAGCAGCAATGTCACATTTCTAATCACAGATTTTCTGTATGTATATATACACACAGGTGCATCTCAATAAATTAGAATGTCGTGGAAAAGTTAATTTATTTCAGTAATTCAACTCAATTTGTGAAACTCGTGTATTAAATAAATTCAATGCACACAGACTGAAGTAGTTTAAGTCTTTGGTTCTTTTAATTGTGATGATTTTGGCTCACATTTAACAAAAACCCACCAATTCACTCTCAACAAATTAGAATATGTTGCCAATCAGCTAATCGACTCAAAACACCTGCAAAGGTTTCCTGAGCCTTCAAAATGGTCTCTCAGTTTGGTTCACTAGGCTACACAATCATGGGGAAGACTGCTGATCTGACAGTTGTCCAGAAGACAATCATTGACACCCTTCACAAGGAGGGTAAGCCACAAACATTCATTGCCAAAGAAGCTGGCTGTTCACAGAGTGCTGTATCCAAGCATGTTAACAGAAAGTTGAGCGGAAGGAAAAAGTGTGGAAGAAAAAGATACACAACCAACCGAGAGAACCGCAGCCATATGAGGATTGTCAAGCAAAATCGATTCAAGAATTTGGGTGAACTTCACAAGGAATGGACTGAGGCTGGGGTCAAGGCATCAAGAGCCGCCACACACAGACGTGTCGAGGAATTTGGCTACAGTTGTCGTATTCCTGTTGTTAAGCCACTCCTGAACCACAGACAACGTCAGAGGCGTCGTACCTGGGCTAAGGAGAAGAAGAACTGGACTGTTGCTCAGTGGTCCAAAGTCCTCTTTACAGATGAGAGCAAGTTTTGTATTTCATTTGGAAACCAAGGTCCTAGAGTCTGGAGGAAGGGTGGAGAAGCTCATAGCCCAAGTTGCTTGAAGTCCAGTGTTAAGTTTCCACAGTCTGTGATGATTTGGGGTGCAATGTCATCTGCTGGTGTTGGTCCATTGTGTTTTTTTGAAAACCAAAGTCACTGCACCCGTTTACCAAGAAATGTTGGAGCACTTCATGCTTCCTTCTGCTGACCAGCTTTTTAAAGATGCTGATTTCATTTTCCAGCAGGATTTGGCACCTGCCCACACTGCCAAAAGCACCAAAAGTTGGTTAAATGACCATGGTGTTGGTGTGCTTGACTGGCCAGCAAACTCACCAGACCTGAACCCCAGAGAGAATCTATGGAGTATTGTCCAGAGGAAAATGCAGATGAGCTCAAGGCCACGGTCAAAGAAACCTGGGCTTCCATACCACCTCAGCAGTGCCACAAACTGATCACCTCCATGCCACGCCGAATTGAGGCAGTAATTAAAGCAAAAGGAGCCCCTACCAAGTATTGAGTACATATACAGTAAATAAACATACTTTCCAGAAGGCCAACAATTCACTAAAAATGTTTTTTTATTGCTCTTATGAAGTATTCTAATTTGTTGAGAGTGAATTGGTGGGTTTTTGTTAAATGTGAGTCAAAATCATCACAATTAAAAGAACCAAAGACTTAAACTACTTCAGTCTGTGTGCACTGAATTTATTTAACACACGAGTTTCACAATTTGAGTTGAATTACTGAAATAAACGAACTTTTCCATGACATTATAATTTATTGAGATGCACCTGTGTGTGTGTGTGTGTGTGTGTGTGTGTGTGTGTGTGTGTGTGTGTGTATATATATATATATATATATATATATATATATATATATATATATATTCTGTTCTCATTTTAATTAGTTTTGTTGTGTGTTGTTTTTCTACATTTCTATTTCAGTTTATTAGTTATCGATTATCTGAAATAAAGTCAACTCTACCCTAAACTAAAAATCAAGATGTAAACTGACATGCATTTCATCTGGAATATTATGTAATAGTTCTTTAAATTTATGAAAAAACAAAAATAAATTGTTGGTGAATTCATTTAATATTTTAAACAAGCAGCCTTGTCATAAATACAGCAAAAAAAAAGAAGCTGTGAATAGGCTGCGGTTAAGAATCCCTGATATACAGACATTAATATTTTATTAGTATGAAACTTTATGTAAAAAAAGAAAGAAAATCTGGACATTGTATATTAATTTCTTGTAACTAAATGAAAATATGCCTTCGATTTGCAAAGTACAGTATTGTGTCATTGTAGCAGAGTCTGCAGATGTTGAAACAGTGAATCATTGCAAGCCATCACTTCTCCCATCTGCTCATGTAAGGTGGATCATACCTGCTTCTCAGCTTCTGCACCTCCCTGTCCTCCTCTTCCTTCAGTTTGGTAATAAAACTCTGCAGGACAGGCATCTCAAATTTGATGTACTGCGCCACCTAGAGCAGCAGAGAGCAACTGCAGTCAGTCATGTGAATTTCTTTGTGTTTCAGCATTACCAGCCTTATAATGTTACATTTCTAAGCAGATCAACCCTGCTACACACACACACACACTCACTTCATAGGGAATCTCTTCTCCCAGATCCTGCTCCATGAGAAAGATCTTGCAGACGTGCTCACATGGTCCCTGAAGTATTCTCACTACTAATGGGTAATCCGTCCGCTTCAGCTGAACACGCTCTGAAACACATAACACATTTTGTACATATACAACTAGATTCCAATATTTTCATTTTCATTACATTGTACAAATATATACGGTATATAAGGCGCAAAACTGTCTCCACCACGATACTAATGTGTTGTGGACAATTGCCAAAGATATACGCAAAAATCTTAATTACATTTTTAATGTTCTTGAAAGTCTTTCATGGTCACTAAAGCAAATCCTAGCTGATTTTTTTTTAGTCTTACTTAAACTTTTGAATTATAGTGTATCATGGTTTCCACAAAATATGAAAAACAGATTAAAAAATGATTCAAGTAAGAAGTATATTAAAATTATTTCTGAATCATGTGACACTAAATACTGAAGTAATGCCTACTGAAAATTCAGCTATTCCAACACAGAAATAAATTACACTTTCAAAAATATATTTAAATAGAAAGAAATTATTTTAAATTGCAATAATATTCAAAAATATTACGTTCACAATTTTTTTTTCTTAATAAAAACATTCCTTGGTGGGCATAACACACTTCTTTCAAAAACATTAAAAAATCTTAATTATATAGTATTTATATAGCAGTATAATAGCGATTATTAGTGTGTAATATTGATTGTAGCCTCCAATATAGTATAATTGTCATGTTGTTCTGTGTCCACTAGATGGCGATTCAGTGTTGCACAGTCAAGTTTATTAACTGGAAAATAAAAGCAGACAGCAGCTGACCTCCGCTGGCATGAACGAGGTAGAGGGCGAAGTCATCCGGGCTGTTCTCGATCTTAAACTTATTCAGTAACACCCGTAGCACCTGCGGCGTGGTCATGCAGCTGTTGATCCGGACGTTAGTTACAGAACCATACGCAGGAGTGAACACAGCCGTCTAAATCAAAGAGAAAGAGGAACAAGAGATCACATGACTGATGCTTAAACAATCACACACACACAAATGATTCTTCTCAAGTTACCTTGTGGTTGTAGAAGTGACCGTTGATGGAAAATCTGTGCCTTCTGATTCGCCGCTGGTCGCTGGGAGACCGTTTCCTGCCCCGTCTCAGTACACCAGCATCACTTTTGGTTCTAAGAAGCTGAGCAGAGACGTCACACGCATCTGCCAGGAGAGAGCAGGAGATGAGGAGGAAGAACAAGTCACAAATTCACATAATGTGTCTTTTTGAAGTCGTACCTTCTTCTTCTTCATGGTCTTGTGTTGTGCCGTTGCTCGAGTGGTCCTCGGGGGGCGTCACTTCCATCTGAGGTGGAGTTTGAGGAGTCTGTTTCTGACCCTCCTGACTAGAAAACAATTACAGAGGAACATAAGAATCCTTCCACAACATAAAATTCACAATCCACAGCACAAAATGTACCTTATATACACTATACACCTATTTTTTTTTATTTTATTTAATTTTGCTCACAAAGGCTGCATTTATTTGATAAAAAATACAATATTGTAATTTATCATATCAGATATCATTCTAATATGCAGATTTCGTACTCAATACTAAAGAAACATTTCTTTTTATTAACAATGACAAAAATATTTTGTTTGGATTTTTTGATTAAGAGAAAGATGAAAAACAGCACTTATTTGAAATAGAAATCTGTTGTAACATAATAAATGTCTTTTCTGTCGCTTTTGATCAATTTAATGCAGCCAACAGATGTCATTTTAATATGTTTAATTAAAAAAGGTCAGTAAAGCAACATTTGATCTTTCAAGTTTTCATACTGTACGCCAGAAATATTTTTTTTTCTGAGCAACATCAGTCTGTATTCAATACTGAAATCCTAGAATCAATCTTATTATTTGTCCGAATGATGCCAGAACAATCAAAAAATAATTCCAGTTGAAATCTTTCTGTCATGCATATGAACACATACTGGACTTGAAATCAAATGATTCTGGGAACTGCTTGTTAAGCTAACATAATCAATAACATTCTGGCATGTAAGTGCTCAGTTTCTCAGCTCTTTTATTCTGTGTACTGACTCTCAGTAGGTGCTCAAAGCAATATTAGCATTGGAGTGCTCGGATATAAATAGTTCTTTTGAAGTCCCCATTTGGAACCATAAGGCAAAAATAGACGAGATCAAAACCATAAAACATTAGAAATGTGTGAATTATTTATATCACACACGCTCAAAACATTTCAGCTGATGGAATGCCAAAAGCATGGTCATCACAAGGATAGAGTTGCTATGGCAACAAACTCAGGAAACAAAGCAGGCTCTCAGCTGCTATATACTGTAGTGTCAAGGTTACTTGAGTTTAAAGAACTGCGCTTATGGAAGAAAACTTTGGTTTCTTTTATGATAATAATGTCTGTATGCTATGGTTGATAAGCTAAATAAGTACAAATCAAACACTGTTTTGTTTAATAAAGTGACATTTAACGGTTGAAAGTTCTGTATTGCAAAAAAAGTATTTATCAGTTTATATACACTACCTTTCAAACGTTTGTGGTCAGATGTTTTCTAAAGAAATTAATAATTTTGTTCTGCAAGAACACATTTAATTGATCAAAAGTGACAGTAAAAGACATTTACATTTTTAAACCAAACTTTTTATTCATCAAAGAATGTTAAAAACAAACTGCATCAAAGTTTCCACAAAATATGAGGCAGCACAACTGTTTCCAACATTGATAATATTTAGAAATGTTTCTTGATCGCCGAATATTTATATTAGAATGATTTCTGGAGGATCATGTAACACTGAAGACTGGAGTAACGGCAGCTGAAAAATTCAGCTTTGCATCAGAAAAATAATTATATGTTAAAATATATTCAAAGAGAAATCAGTTATTTTAAATTGTAATAATATTTAATAATATTAGGCTAATCCTTTTACATTTTTAATGCAGCCTTGATGAGCATAAAAGACGTCTTTCAAAAACATTATCTTAAAGGGTTACTCCATCCCAAAATGAAAATTGTCATTAATCACTTACCCCCATGTCGTTCCAAACTCGTAAAAGCTTCGTTCGTCTTCGGAAAACATATTTTGGATGAAAACTGGGAGGCTCAAGGTCCAGAAAAGTATGAAAGACATCTTCAAAATAGTCCATCTGCCATCAGTGCTTCAATCTGAACTTTATGAAGCAACGAGAATACTTTTTGTATGCAAAGAAAATAAAAATAATGACTTTATTCAACAATTCATCTCATCTGCGTCACCGTAGCTTCATTTTGGAGAATATCTGCTGGACGCAAACTGCGTACGCTGTTGTGTGTCAGCCACACCACATGGATGCGCTGTTTTCATTCAAATCAAAGCGTAAATAAACGTAGAAGACGCATCCATGTGGCGCAGCTGACACAGAACAGCGTACGCTATTTGCGTCCAGCAGATATTCTCCAAAATGACGCTACGGTGATGCGGAGAAGACGAATTGTTGAATGAAGTCATTATTTTTATTTTCTTTGCGTACAAAAAGTATTCTCGTCGCTTCATAACATTCAGATCTGATGGCAGATGGACTATTTTGAAGATGTCTTTGTGTTATTTACTCGGCAGTCAATAGGACAGTCACAAGCCTCCCGGTTTTCATCCAAAATATCTTAAATTGTGTTCCGAAGACGAACAAAGCTTTTACGGGTTTGGAACGACATGGGGGTAAGTGATTAATGACAAAATTTTCATTTTGGGGTGGAGTAACCCTTTAACAAATCTTACCAATCTCAAACTTTTGAAAGGTAGTGTATATTTACATATTAATCAGTCTTCCAGTAAAAACAAGGTATATTCAGCAACATAAACTGACTTTGTCAATGTACTTTTCTTCTCTCTTCATCAGTGTACAGTAGTTCCTCAGTACTGCATGTATAGGAAGTTAATGAGCTCATTTAAATATATTTGTGTGTTTGCTTCATTGTCTGACCTCTGGTTGTCAAGGTTACACCCTGAGTGCCAGGAGGTAGAGGAAGGAGGAGGTCTGATTCGCTCGTGGTCATCCTGCATCTGAAGCCTGATTGGTCGGCGCAAACCCCATGAGATATTGAGAAGTCCTTCTATGATCAGCTCCTCCTCTTCCTGCAGGCACAATACATACAACAATCATATACTTATCCTCGAGTTTGTTACCTGACAAAAGCAAGTGATAATACATAATGGACCGGAGTATTACTTTTAGAAAAATGAGGTTGATAAATGTAGCATATCTAAATCTGGCACAGCCAGAGCACCTGAGCAAGCTGCATTTACAGACACAAAAGGAGCCCTGCATGAACACCCCCACACACAACCCCTCCAGTCACAGACAGTTATTACTCCCCAGACAATAGTGAATAATTGAGAAAGCACAGACGGGGTCAAACGCTTCCCCACCTGCCACACAATGAGTGTAAATCTCTTCCTTACCTCTCTGTGGCGTAACTGCAGGTTCTTTCCTTCATAGTAGAGATTGTAGGTCTTTAAATGAGAGAGAATGCTTCTCCTGAGAAAGAACAAAGTTTGTTCAACAATTCATTTAATCTAAAGAAAATTTGTAAAAATTCTATTTTTAAAAATGCATTTAAAAAGTGATTTATTTGCTCATTAATTCATTTGTGTGTGTGTGTGTGTTTATATATATATATATATATATATATATATATATACACACAAATAAATTAATGAGAAAAATTACAACTGGCACATTTACATAATGGATTTGAGTGCTTATGTTAATTAATATGCATTGTCCCTTTTAAAATAAAAATAAAGAACAAAAGAATAAAGAATATATATTTATGTACAAATAAGTTGATATTATTATTATTATTACTATTACCCACAGAAGAGCATATTCTTAATATGTTATCCTAAAATTTACCTCAAACGTTTGGGCTCAGTAAGATTTTTTTAATGTTTTTTTTTTTACATAAATTTCTTATGCTCACCAATGCTGCATTTATTTAATAAAAAATACAGTAAAAACTGTAGTGTTGTGAAATATCATTACAATTTAAAACAACGTTTCTGTTTGAATATATTTTAAAATGTAATTTATTCCTGTGACGGCAAAGCTGCATTTTCAGCAGCCATCGCTCCAATTACATTTTTAATGAATAAAATAGCAAATGAATAATGAAATGAAAGATAGATAGATAGATTAATTTAATATTTATTATAATTTATTTTAAGTATCTATCTTATTGGAGTATTTTATATCCATGTATTTTATTAGTCAGTAGCTTGTCACTTAATGTAAAATCAGCCAGTCATGGTGACAAAATAAAAGTTTGATCTTCCTGTCTGGTTATGATTTTGTTGTAATGACAATCTGACTGTACAGTATCACATTGTGAACTGTCAGCGGTAACATGACAATAAAAAGCAAGCATTTCTACTGTTCAGATTTTGTAACATTCCAATCATAGGATGATTTTAACGCTCATGAGTTTGGTGTAAGATTTATACTCACTTGCTGATGAATTTGTTCTCTCCAACCCGCACACCGTCATTCCTGTCATCCATTTTATCCCAGCCACGACTGCATGGAAGGACTCTGGAGAGACAGAGACAGAGGAACAGGGAGGAGAACAGAGAAAGAGAGAGAGAATGTTTCTGCTTCTTGTTTTAACATCAAAGAATTAACTCTTCTGTATCTAGGTCAGCGCATGAGGAATGGAAGAAACCAAACGAACCTTTAAAACAAACAAAGTAAAGTATGCATATCTCACATTGACTAACTCATGTATTTTTGATATCTCTTGACAAGAGACTGATGCTCTGTTCTATATCACACAAACCCATGTGACGCCGACATCTGCAAGTCACAGCTGAAAGTAAACTATTCATGAGGATGTGACCAGAATAGACACGGAGCACATTCTGGAATGAAAGAGAGGATTGAAACAGACAAAAACAGTTCATCAACACATTTAAAGACCCCATGAAATCACAGCTCAAGTTTTGGACCCTTTTGTTTTACCTTTGAGTTCACCTATAGTATAGTAAAAATTCTAAAGTTTGTTATCCGTAAGGTGCTTTTTAAAGAAATTAATACTTTAATTTAACAATGGCACATTAAATTCACCAAAAGTCACAGTAAAAAAAACACAAGCACAACTGTTTTCAACATTGATAATAATAAGAAATGTTTCTTGAGCAAATCAGCATATTAGAATGATTTCTGAAGGATCATGCGACACTGAAGACAAACGTAATGATGCTGAATACATTACATATTCAAAACAGTTATTTCAAATGGTAATAATATTTCACAATATTATTGTTTTTACTGTATTTCTGATCAAATAAATGCAGCTTCGGTGAGCTTTCAAACACATTGACAAACACTTGATTGCACTTTTAACATTTAAACTGGTAAAAGATGCTCGGTCATGATGATGATCAATATATTTATGTTTTTAGGAATGCCATCGATTGAAATACAATCAGTGCTGTCGGATAATACAGGACTGTCCCTGGTGTTTCAATACAGATAAAACTAGAGAAACCAGAGACGGAGGAATCTTTTAATATCACGCATCAGTCAATAGAAATGCTCATACATTGATCTAAAAATCATGAGTGATATTCAGTCTGAATCCTTCATCAGTGTGAGTTATTCAAAGGATAAGTTGTACATTTTTCCATGCAAAATATACAACGTCAATTTGAAAGATGAAAGAGTACGCTTTATGGCTGACACATATACTCCTGTTTGGAGGTTCCCTTGGCACAATACAAACTGCTCTAGCTCTACTTAAGGCTTCCTTCCTCACCAGCTGGAAAGGCTTTACAGAAGCTTCCGGAGACAGGGACAGGTGCAGGACAACAGGGGTACTGTTACCCCACTGTTACAACGACTCAACATCCCAGACTCCGTGCTGTTGCTGTTTTATTGTGTCTTCTTTAAAACACTTATACAACTGTCATGCCAAGAAAACTAAAATAAATGTGTGTCAAGCTTTTTTAAAGATACATGTTGACGCTAATGTTAAAGGAACTGAAACTGAGGAAATAACAGTGGCCATCTGCTTAGTATGTGGTTTAACTTTGTACAAGCATGTTAAAGGAACAGTTCACCCAAAAATCTAAATCTAAATTCACCCTTATATTGTTTCAAACCTGTTCTGTGAAACATTAAAGAAGATATTTTGAAGAATGCAGGCAATAAAACCATTTTGTTTCCCACTGAAAAATACAATGGAAGTCAATGGGATAAGAAACAGTTTGATTACTAACATTCTTTAAAATATATATATATATATATATTTGTGTGCATCACAGAAGAAAGAAATGGAACGACATAGAAGTTTGGAACAACATGAGGATGAATAACGAGAGAATGTTCATTTGTGAATCTATCCCTTTAAACACAGAAAAACAACCAACACAACAGTCATGTGTCCTCTGTATTACATGATGAAATGAAGTTACTTAAAACAACAACCTTCCTTCATTTACTCTTCATCTGAAATACTATAAACCAGCATATTTTAAAATGTCACAATACGCTGATTTAAATCCTGACCTTTTCAAAAGCTTAAAGCGTAGTACTTCCCATTTACTGTCTCGCTATCTCAAAGGATTTCCTGAACTTGATATAAGAAGATTTAACTGAATGCACATTACCTTCTTTCTTTTCCAAACGGCTCTTTTTGCAGCTGATCGTCTGGTGGTCTTTAACTGCTAAAGCAGTGCTGAACCCATGTGACACGCAGCTTCGCTCTCCTAAACTCTTCCTCTGATTTGCACAGCGGAAACTGACATGAGGCTTCAGACTTCCCCAATGGTGGTTTCACTGCCTCCTCCTCCTCCTCCTCCCTTTATCTCCCTGTGTCAGTCTCTCTCAAGTTCACCCATGTCTTTACATACACTGCCATTAATCTTACACCAACAAAAGATATATGAACTTTATGAGCACTTAGAATCACTTCAAGAGAACTACTTAGTGCACACATGTAACTCACAAAAACACAAACAGAGCACAGGTGTCCCACTGAGACCCCAAATGGAAGCGGTAATGGCCTCATTCAGTCCCTGACAAAACTCCTACACGATTATACTTTCACAAGATCATTATCCCATGAGCAAACAATAGGGTCTCTCTCTTGTATGGGCTTGTTTTCTTATCAACACCACCATCTCCTGACCCAGAGCGTACAGTTAAGTATGTGTAGCTGTTAGAGCTTGTGTGTGTGTGTGTGTGTGTGTGTGTGTGTGTGTGTGTGTGTGTGTGTGTGTAGCCCCTCCCACATCTTTCATACACACCACTCGCTGCGCTCAATCAGGAGATGATGAAATATTCAATACCAATCGACCCAGAGCAGCTTATTCTGACATTAATATTTCATATTCCACATATAGTCCTGCCAGAACTACAGAAGAGCTATTAGTCTCTGATACACATCCAAAAGTCATTGCCAGCAGATAATAGGCATCAGATGACAGGCGATGATTAGATTATAGATGCATGATATATCGGTGCCAAATCTGAATCGGCCAATATTGTGCATGCTTATTTCCACAAAGCTGATATTTAAAAACACTAATCGTTTAATAATACTGTTGTAATCTTTAGGAAATCTCAAAATGAATACCATCATACTTTTCATACTCCGTTATGCTGTGATAAAGTACCTATATTTAGTTGTAGCATTTATTAAATTGATCAAAAGTGACAGTAGACATTTATAATGTTACAAAAGATTTCAAATAGTTTTTTTTTTTTTTTTTTTTACTTTCTACTAATCAAAGAATCCTGATAAAAATGTATCATGGTTTGCATAAACAAATTAAGCAGCACGACTATTTTCAAAATTGATAATAATCAGAAATGTTTCTTGAGCATCAAATTAGCATATTATAATGATTTCTGAAGGATCATGTGACACTGAAGCTTAGAACACTGGTTACTAAAAAAAAAATCAGATTTGACATCACATTTAAAATATATAAAAATTAATTTTTATAAATTGTATTAAACCTTTATTTTAATGTTTTACTTGCTATAACATTCCACAGTATTACTGTTTTTTTATTGTTTTTTTTGTATTCTTACAAACACCAAAATAGTGTAGATTACTACGCATACTGGCCAAGAAGTCAATCCAAGAAATGGAAAAAGGGAAGTTGAGTGAAAAAAAAAAAAAACATTTCAAAATCTTATCTGAACTTTTCCTTTATTCAAGCTCTTCAGTTAGACGTCTGTTAGGAAAATATAGATAAAGAAAAAAACACCAGTGATCCATGCAACATGACCCCACTTCAGTCTCTGAAATGCAAAAGCCATTTGTTTCATGCTTTTTACTGCAACAGCCATCAAACTACTTGAGCACCACGTTTCAAGAGCCATGTACTTTTCCACAATTACGCAACTGTGCACTCTAGCATTAAATGTGTCAGGGGAGTCCATGAAAAATGAATGAAAAAGAGCATGAGAACTATTTTTACACAGTCTTTTGGGCTCATGTGACTATCCAATCTGCTGGTTCTCTTAAAGATCATCTTTGCATCTATAAAAGTGCCTAATTATGAATAATTACATGTTTGTCGAACACAGACGGTCTGGTGGCTTGGCACTTGAGTTGTACATGTGTTTCGTGGGACAGACATGATGGAAGTGGTTGTTTATCCTGCTTCAGCATCTAAAACTAACCAAATTCTGTTGGTGGACATTTTCTTTTTTGCATGTTTGCATGTTACACTTAAATAATCAATTCTATCATATTTGTTAATGCTATTGTTTGCAATGACCTGAAAACAACCACGGCCACCTTTCCATCCGTTTTCTTCCTTCCCACGGCTTGGAAGTTTCCCCTTGCTGTCCAATTCCAAAGCAACCGCTCATACCCTCGGTCTTTAAGATCCAGGCCAAGATCTCCGCTTGATGTTTCCTGGCCTACATCCATTCCCTCACCTCCCCCAACCAGCATCTCCTCAAACACTATTGCTCGGCTATTGTTAAATTGCCACGGCAACCTGGAAAACACTTGCGAACCGACAACAAGCTTCGTCCAACAATGCTGAAAGTCACACTTCTGCTCCCTCTTCCTTCCCTTCGCTCATGTGTTTAGCAGCTTGCACTGCTGCAGTTGTTGGAGTGTTTACTGATGGCCGCTGCTGTGAAACCCTCATGAGTTATGAAGTATGACAAAGAAGACAAAACACAGCTACTTCAAAACCTGCTGCATGGAAAATGTGACGCCCACATCTGACTGAGATTCTAACTTGCAACTGAGAGACTAAGGCTAGTCTGGAAATGAGTAACTCATTTGATTTCTAGACGCAGTTTAGAAAAACTGTTTCAAGATGAAGAGAAGGAATCTCATTTGCCCCCTATGATTTTCCTCATGTTTAAACTCTCTGAAGATGTTTCCCTGATTCATTCATACTCAAACGTGTCACAGGCACCGCCTGAAGGCACGAGGATCACTGTTAAAGGGATAGTTCACCCAAAAATTAAAAATCTGTAATCATTTAGTCCCCATCATTTAAGTTCAAACTTGAAGATTTGCAAGAGTTGCATCATTTATAGGCACGTAAAAGTACTCATGTGGTTTTATACAACAATTAGTCCCGGACTCCCGGTCCTCAAATCTGATTGGTCCAGCAGTGCTCCAGGACTGCTGATATTTAGTCCAACAGCAGTGAGACATTTCACTATTTGTATCACTCTGCTTGTCCGTGTCCTTGGTGACTCACAAAGTTTGATGCTTTGGCCTCTTTTAGAAGTATTTTCATTGGCAACAAAGAAATATATGAAATAACTATCCAAATTCAGTCTGAATCACAAGTTATCACACTCACAATGGTGCTGTTGATCTAAATATCAGCTGTTATTACCTGAGGCCATATCACATTATTTAGCTCTATTGCTAATCAAGCAAAAATACTGTAAAGACAACAAAA
The DNA here is from genome assembly GCA_036784905.1 of Acrossocheilus fasciatus. Taxonomy (NCBI): domain Eukaryota; kingdom Metazoa; phylum Chordata; class Actinopteri; order Cypriniformes; family Cyprinidae; genus Acrossocheilus; species Acrossocheilus fasciatus. The sequence continues at coordinate 19,144,636 of CM071945.1, forward strand.
GTGTGAAATAATAATACAATTTAAAATAGCCTGTTTTCTATTTAATATATTTAAAAGTACAATTTATTCCTGCGATGGCAAAGCTGAATTTTCAGCAGCTGTCACACGATCCTTCAGAAATCATTCTAATATGCTGATTTACTGCTCAGTTAATGGTGAAAATAGTTGTGCTGCTAAAAGGAAGTGTGGAAACTTTTGAGACATGTCTTTACTGTCACTTTTGATCAATTTAATGTGTCTGTGATGAACAAAAGTATGTTAGTATGCTTTCACTGTTCATAAAAAAGCATGAACTTCTCCTTTTGTGTTCCACAGAAGAGAGAAAGTCATAGCGGTTTGGAACAACACGTGCATAAACAGTAACAGAATTTACATTTTTGGGTGAACTATTCTGGATAAAACAGACTGGTTATGTAATCTAGACAAATATAATGCCAAACGAGTCATTTGAGCCTGTAGTTTTGCCATTGCTAACACAGATATCTCACAGGGGACATAAACAACTCTACATGTTAAACACTGTGGCATATTATTCTCACAGATGCTTTTGTAATCTGAAGCCTGAATATTACATTACATTTCCAGCAGACATTCTAAATGAATTTCAACACACAACTGATCATATTACACGTTATGATGCAAAGTTGCAAACACATGCCAGCATAAGCATCTAAGTCTGAACAAGTCGTGAGTAACAAACAACATGTTAGAAAACATGCACACAAACACCCACCCTTCTCTTGTGGATCTCTGCTCTCCAGATGCCCGATGTCACGATGATCAGATCAGATCGGATTCTGAAGGCTTTTGGATCTTATCTGTGCTTTTACGTCTCCAGACGACATTAAACTGAACAAATCTACCATCAGCGATGCTACCAACCGATCCAATGCTTTACTCACTCCAACTCAAACCGAGCTTCTGTGCTCGCATCGGGAACAATCGCAGTTTGAGGGGGGCGTCTGAGGAGGAGGAATACCCCATCTGCTGTTACAGACCTCAGATAACGCAGCAGCCAATCAGCGCGCGCGCGGACGCCCCTTTGTTCGCGCTGCTCCTTTCGCGCTGGTCGCTGGACAACATATGCGTTCAGCGGGGAATCCCCAAAACAATAGCCCGCTGGAGTGAATCAAAGCACAGGTTCTCCTGTTTAATCCACATCGGTAACATTTGGGATTAAAATGTACAAAGGCACAAACAACTCTAAAGAGTTATTTTACAAAGATGTGATCTATAGGCTAAATATACCTAACCTACAGATTGTTTTACATTGCTGCTGTAAAAACAAAAAACAAAAGTCACATGACCAGAGGTGTTTAAATTCAGTTTGTCTCTCTGAAAGATGCTGGCAATGTGGTAAAATCCTTAATACTGGGGTTGGGTGTCGATTCAGATGTCCCGATTCGATTCGATTCTGATTCGCAAGCTCGCGATTCGATTCTTGATTTGATTTTCGATTTTTTTTTTTTTTTTTACTACATTCAGTGAGTGTGATTTTAATACAAATGCTAGTGATGTTTCTAAAAAACAAACATTAAACATCAGCTTACAAATGGTAAATTTATAAAAAGAAATTAAGAGCCACAAACCTGTATTTTAGGTCCTAAGGTTTATTTAAACAACAACAGGGCCCTATAAAATGTTTTTCTTAATTTGTATGGTACCAATTGATTCATAGCTTTTGAGAATTGATAATGAATCGACGTCATTTTAAAAATAAATAAATAAATAAATACGATAAATCGAAAAATCTTTTTTTTTTTTTGCAAAGCACTACTTAATTCATAGCCTATTTGGTACACATAATATTGTCATAATAATATTATCATATAGTTAAGCTATGAGCAATACATTCGCATAGAATTTATAAGCTTTTTAAAATGTATTAACCTACTAAAAATGAACATGATTATGTTCACAGTGCATAATGATAAAATAACTCATGATCTTAACAGTGTATTGGTAAACGTTAAGGTTAACTAATACTAATAGATGCTGTAAAAGGTTAATTGTTAGTTTATGTAACTAAACTAATGTTAACAAATGAAACCTGATGAAGTGGAACAGTCTAGTGGACAAGTAGGTCTAACACATTTTGAATAAGACTGATTCACATTATAAAATTGTAAAAATGATTATGGTTACGTTGAATCAGATTATATATAGGCAGTTCAATGAGTAAGAACACAGGCTCTCTCTGCATGTGGAAAATTTGGGTAAGTGACACTGAGGGTGAGGATTAGATCATCATGGGTCGTCATGGGTCAGAAAATGAGCAAATCTGAGCTGGGAAAGACTGATATCGTTTTTAATCTCTTGTAATCTGCTACCAGCTATGATCTACCCATCTGTCGGGAGCACAGTTAAAGGGTTCATACAGTAAAAGCAGCATAAGAGTTCAGGGAGCTCAGGATTAAAAAGAACTTCTAGTACGAAGTAAAAAGTACAATATACTTTGTTCATTTCTAAACAGATTTTAGTGTTAGAGATTTGTCCTGTTGACATCTTTACCGACAGGTCTATCATATATCATATTATTTGCTAAATAAACAGCGCATCCTCTATTAATAATGTAGGACCCACCATTCAGAATATGGGACCACAAAGAAAAGACTTGCTGTTGTTGACAGCATCTCTTCACTTTCTTCTCTCTGAGCCCCCTATGACTGCATCTATTAATTGAGTCTGGTTGAGTTGTGTGTGCTTAATCATGTTAACCCAGACGGTTACGGTCAACACACACACACACACACACGGTTGATGGGGGAAATCAGAGGTGAAGAACTGGCATGTGTAACCTGATACATCTAATGAGTTTACCAGAAAAGACCAAAAAAAAGAGACCAACATTTTAATGTCACATAACTAGACCATAATTCTGAAAAAAGAGCCTTTCATGCCTACCATTCATTTGAAATATGTTTTTTTTTTGTTAGTCAGTTAGTCTATCTGTCTCATCCTGAAAACAGTCAAGGATGCAGGAATAGATAATTTAATGTAAATTGATTTGTCCGAATGATCATGTTGTTAAAATGTTAATAATAATAATAATAATAATTCCTTTTTTAATTTTACCTAATATATACTGTTTGTTGCGGGAAACCTTGATGCACACACAAACACACATACAAAGAGACAAAAGACGTTATGATTTGCTCAGAAACATCTTATTAAATGTCATTAGGAACATGGAATAAAACAATTTCTGCTGTTTCTACTAACAGGAGCTGCAATGGCTGGTCCAAGAATATAGCACATTCTGCACTCAATATATATATTCATGTATTTATAATAGTCTCAATGCATTGCACTTTCTAAATTTATACTAATTTTAACATGAACAGAAAGTAATGTTAGAAAAATACAATATGAAAACATCCAAGTTAACAACAAATATATTCAATCAAACTACAGATTTAAAAAAAAAAAAAAAAGACAACAAAAAAAGAATTTGTTTCACTCTTAAATAAAAATGTAACAAATTGGTGCGCTTTGCAGCATAATGATTTAAGATAAGCATATTTTCCAACATCTTTTTGTCTGTAAAAACACAAAATGATGTACAAACAAAACAATAAAACATTAAAAACATATTACAATTCAGAGAAACTAAGTATATTCTTCAGATATACCCCCTTCAAAATAACTGAAGGGTTGTTTTTCTTTGAATCACATGCCACCATGTTATTAAGACCCATCACAACCTCAGCCCATACAGAGATTTAGCACAACAGTGTGTGTGTGTTTCCAAAATGTTCTCATGTTAAAAACCATATTTAGCATCAATAAACGTTAAAAGTGCTAATTACAGTGTAAATTTTGAAATCACCATTTGCTATATATTCTTACAAATATTTATTCATTTCACTGCCATATAAACGACTGAAATGGTTGACAAGACAAATAAACAACACAGGATGTGAAAGGTCTTCATAAGATGTCATATTCCGTTTCAAATAACATTTCAATAAACTATATAAGGATAAAATTTTAGGAGACGAGACTGACACCACTGCAAGCACTATCGGTGTGAATGGGATGGGATTCAGAGGCAAACTTCACACTTTCTCAGATGCATTTACTTTGGATTCACAGACAATCATTATACCACACTTCAGAGTGCTGAATGTTTTAGAAGAAGGTTATTTTAGGACCAAAAAGTGCTATAGTAATGGATTCTTTACAATATACGTTTTGAACTGTAGATCTTATTCTACTGTAGAATTTTTGTACTTTATTCTAATTACTGCAGCACTCTGTTCCAAGTGTTCACTAAAAACAGTAAGTAAATTAGTATTGCCTTGTATACATACAACACTCACATCTGGCTTTTAGGTCCCAAATACTGTCACCTCAACACATGTACGATGTGTTCTTTCCTGCTATAATGCACAGAACGTTTTGAAAAATGTGTAAATAAGGCTGAAAACAAAGTAACAGTTGTAACATTGTGTTACCAAGTGAAATGGTCCTTGCATAATTAGGGTTTTCTGTTAAAAACAAATCAAAGAAACAAACATTAGGCTGTATTACAGGTCAGCTAGAAAGAGAGCGCGAGCGAGAGAGAGAGAAACATCTCAAACATGTTAGCTGGAATGACTCACAGAGGAAGCACCAGTTATGTTGTAAATATCAAGACTGTGGTAATATAAAACTGCAATTTCTCTTTGCACCATGCTGACAGCCTATCAAATCAAACCTTGGAGTGCAGAACTGCATCTCCCATTTCCTGCTTACAGGCAGCAAAGGATTTGCACAAAGATAGTAGACGTAGTACATATAAATAAATAAATTACAAGTCAACAAAAGAAACTCTGTGGACACAGTATGAGCTTCAAATAAAGATATAACCATCAGATGAAGCTGTAAGTGAGATTACCACAGAGGTGAAAGCATATCTGCACACTATTAAATCAGGAAGGCCAATGAAGTCTCCATTCCACGACACCAGAGTCTCCAATGGTCAAAAATTGGTTTCAATGCTGCAACACATACGGATAGTGTACATTTAAAAACGCTTTGTGTTGTACATGTTGTTACTGTACAGATTATAGTAAGTCTATAAACCAAAAATGAGAAATGTGAACTTATAGTTCCAACTAGTAAATAGAAATGATTATTAAGTGATTGTGATAATGCAGTATAACAGGATTTGTACAGTTTTGTACAGCCTGTCAATAAATGCCCACTAAATTCCGCCCATCCTCTCAGTGTCCAAAAACAAACCACATCTGCAGTGCTTGTGGGAATCTACATTAAAAACCACATTCTCTTAAACAGCAGTGAGGAAGTGCCACCTATATCACATAAAAGATGCCCAAAGGAGGGCTCAACAGAATCCGACCAAAAGAAAAACGTTTCCCCACATCTTTCGATGGGACTGCCTGAGTGCAACCATTCTCAAGTTTTCCCTTCCAGTCTTCCTTCTTTTGCAAACCATGCACTGATATACATTCGTTTTCTGTATCATTTTACCTACTGCATAGCTATCCTCCTCCAAAACACGTTACAATTTCAAGGTGGCATTTAATAAGAAACGTTTCTTTCAATATGAGCTATTACAGTGTTAGTTCACCCAAAAATGAAAATTAGCCCATGTTTTACTCACCCTCAAAGCATCCTAGGTGTGTATGACTTTCTTCTTTCAGACGAATCCAATCAGAGTTATATTAAAAAAAAATTCCTTGCTTTTCCAAGCATTTGAATGGGAGAAGGCGGTGTTTTTTCAACAGTCCGAAAGTAGTCTAAAGTGAGCACATCCATAATAAAACATGCCTCACACGACTCTTTATTCACCCGTGTGAGGCATGTTTTACTAAGGATGCGTGCGCTTTATTTGACTACTTTTGAATTGTTGTACAAAAAAAAAAAAAATCCGCCTACTCCCATTCAAACACTTGGAAGAGCAGGAAAATTTTTTAATATAACTCCGATTGGATTTGTCTGAAAGAAGAAAGTCATATACACCTAGGATGCTTTGAGGGCGAGTAAAACGGGCTAATTTTCATTGTTGGGTGAACTAACACTTTAAGCAAAATAGCAGCTAACTAACAACATAAACGAGATGACTAAAACATAAATTTGTACAACTGAATCGTTTTCCTTACATTTAAGGCATTGGGACTTCAATTTTTCATTTCAGTTTAAGTACTTACGGATTTGGAAGCAAGACTCGGACATTGGAAGTTAAATTAGGAACAAGCAAACTACATTTTGTGCGTTAATTCAAGCAGTGCAATTCAAACATAAAGCACAATAACCTTGCATCACTAAGTAAACCTTTAACGATCCTCTTGCTTTAACGGGATCCGGAACTGCGCCATGCATAAAGCGAGATTGAGCATGTTTGTGTTTGTGAATGTGAAGGTGATAGTGGCCGCCATGTGCACGTAGGCACTCAATAGTACTTCATTTAAATTCAAACACATCCAATTATCTACACACTGATGCAGACGGAGTAGTGCAGGCCAAGAAAAGGAACACTGATATTGGAAATTCAGAAAGTGATTTTTCCATCTATCAGTCTCTGTTTTCACGTTCTCCCACACAGAGTGAGATGAACGAGTACAACCTGCATTGCATCCACTCACTGTTGTCATGGAGACACCTTCAGATCAGCTCCAAAGCTGCTGGACTGTCAAAGTTTTAAGAAACCAACTTTAGTGTTGATGACAAACTCGATCAAAAAGGATACAGAGTTTTTAAATGATTGTAGGATGAAAAGAGTTTATAGCTGGCTTTTTGTTAAAGGACCGGGCTGTGGATTTTGCTGTCTGGGTGGAATGGAGCGTTGTGACTACCATCTGAAAACATACTAGTGCTAAACACTATACCCCACTTTCTCCCAGTTCTGGCTTTGTTGGCATGTCGTCCTCTCTTCTGTTATGGCAACCGTGGGTGAGGATGCTCCATTGGTAGCCAGCGAAAGTGGGGCTGATTGGGAGGTACTGGAAAATGCGATGACGCCGCAGGAAGTCCATACCAAACGGAAGGTCGTAAGACTCCATTCTGTCCCGTTTAGATACGCTGTTTCCACGATTCATCTTATGGATGCCCCTTTCCTCCGGGGTGCCTGGAATATAATAGATAGAAAGAGTTAATTAGAGGGAAGCAGGGAATGCACCAATGTTAAACATGATCAACAAGACAGAACTAAAAGTTTATAATGTTTTATAAATATTTTAAATTAGAATTGCACAATTAATAAAATTAATCGAAACTGCAACATGGCTTAGTGTGATTATCAAATCGTAGAGGCTTTGATTGAATTCAATTATGTGCAGTATAGCGCAGCACTGTGTTTATTTACACATGAGCAGAATATGAGCTGGGGTTTTCAGTTTCTCAGGAGGCTTGGTTCACTATAAATGTGATTTCGCTTGTAACATGCATTTGAAAACGCAACACATGCCACCCATCTTCCCACACGTAATGAGAAGCACTAATAAATCAGCTGTAGTCAACAGAAGAGAAGTTTTAAGGGCCTCCTGCCGTTTTCTGCCAACATAGAAGATTAAAGTTTTATTTAAAATTTTGTTAGTAGTAGTACAGTATTAGTATAGTCATGTTAATATAGAATCATTTTTTGCCAAATTGCCCCTTTAATTTATATAGTGCTATAGATTCTTAATGTTAGAATTTCAACATCAAATGGTGATTGAAAACTCTTATTACTACATTTACCACCATTTTGTTAATTAAAAAAAACGAGAAATTCTTTGAAATTTCAAATTACACATGAACTAGTTTGTTTATTTTGAAGAATGAGAGCTACCTAGTGATGTGGATTTTCGCCAAAGGTTTAACTTGATTTGAAAAGAAATAGCGGTTTTCTCCTGATCAACCAGACAGTGTTTTATGAGTGTATTATGAGAATGGCACCTACCAGGAATAGTATTGTCCAGCACAAACGCCACTGAACCTCCTACAAACATGGCAGTCGTAAGCAGAACGTTCAGCACCTGATCTATCTGCACTATACCTACAAAAGAAGAAAAGAATATGATTCCACACCGGTCCCTCAGGAAACAACCATTTTCCCCCATGTGGTGAGTTTCTAAACACGTGTTTGTGTATCTACCAGTGACTAGAGGGTTTTCTTTGAGGTAGCTGGGCAAGACCAGGCCAAAGAAGATGGAGAAGCCAAGGACAAACAGATTGCGGGACGAGTTGAGATCCACAAATTGCAGATTGGAAAGGCCAACAGCGGTGATCATGCCGAACAGAGTGCAGAACAGTGCCCCCAGAACTGGGTCCGGCAATGATGCGAAGAGAGCACTGAATTTACCCACCATTCCTAGTAGTAGCATCAGTGCTGCACCATACTGAATTACCCGCCTGCTGCCCACCTACACAGAGAGAAGAAACCGACCAATCAGAGAACACTACTGCATAAGTGCTGTTTATAAAATGCTAATGCTGTGATTCTCTTCTTGTACTACGTTTTATGTAGTATTATGGTTAGGAAGTCAATGGAATATGCCACGGTTAAAGATTCTCAATTAAATCAGGTCTCAAATTTTCTGTGCAGTTTACGGTCACTGATCTACTAAATTACACTGTAGCATACAGTAACAACTGAGATAAACTGAAATACATGTATACTCTGAGATTCATAAGTGTGGGGTCAGATTTTTAAATGTTTTTGAAAGAAGTCTCTTATGCTCAGAAAGGCTGCATTTATTTGATAAAATATACAGTAAAAATAATAATACTGTGACATTATTACCATTTAAAACATCTCTTTTCTATTGTAGTATATTTCAAAATGCAATTTATTCCTGTAATGCAAAACTGAATTTGAATCAGCCATTACTTCAGTCTTCGGTGTCTCATGACCCTTCAGAAATCATTCTAATTTGCTAATTTAGGGCTTAAGAAACACTTATTATCAATGTTGAAAACAGTTGTGCTGCCTAATATTTTAGTGGAAACAGTCATGCTTTTTTCTGGAATCTTTGACAAATATATTAAAAACTGTATAGAAATATATTTAAAGTAAATGTTGAACTTTCTAACATTATAAATGTCTTTACTGTCACTTTTGATTAACTTAATGCATCCTTGCAGAACAAATTATTAATTATAGTATTAATGTAATTCAAAGAAGGAAAAATCTTACTGACCCCAAACTTTTGAAGTGTATGTCCATGAATAAGCTGATATTTAGTTTTCTTCCCGAAATTGCTGCAGTAAATGCACAAATTATAACTATGGAACTGTAATACATGAAGTATTAAAATCAAAGTAGCAGCCTCATGAGTAGCAGTTGCATGTCTAATAAACAAATAGTTCCTGTGGGAACAGCCCCGAGGGAGTACATAGCCAGCCAGAGCTTATTTTAATGACGCTCACAGGAAACTCAAAAGCTGCCCTCTTCGATATTGAAGGTCTTTTTGTTGCTAATGATCCACTGCAGGCACTGAAGGCCAATCTAACACATGCTGCTATGTGCCACAAGGACTGCTCTCTGTGTGTGCTTTTAACAGCCAGCTCCTTGAAGTCAAGCACAGTAATACCAGTTTATGAGTCAATATGGTACTTCTTCATTGTAAGTGACTACACAAAAGAAATACCAGAGAGTCTGAAAAGGAAAATATCATACTTTTGTGATGCCCAGAACTCCAATATTTGGGCTAGATGATGTTGAGCCATTTCCTGTACCAAAGACGCCATCGAGAACACAGGAAAGTCCCTCCATGAAGATCCCTCTGAGAAAAAGAGATTCCAGTTAGCGCATAAGGATACCAATCATGCAAGATGTCTAATCAGTTTTGATATGTGCAACTGTGTCCTTGTGTTGTACCTGTTAATAGCATGTACAGGTGGAGGCGGGGCACAGGAGAGACGGGCACAGGCGTAATAGTCTCCAATAGACTCTATAATACTGGCAACCACAGCACTCATCATCCCAATCACCCCTGCTGCTGTCACTGTGGGCAACCCCCACTGGACTAAAACACACAAAGCATTATCGGTAATCAGGTTTAGCATACAGAAATTCCTACCACATAAAGGTTTATTGAATACTTTGGTGGGTCAAAAAAAAAAAAAGCTCCCAACTTCAGTAGGCTCTAAAGTTAAGCTTATTACATTTAATAGAAATGTAAACTTTAATACTTTTCATTTAATTGCAATTAACAAATAAGTCTCCTAAAAACATTACATTCATTTCACACTTAAAAGGTACATTATATTCATAATAAGTACTCTTTTAAAAAGTATGCTAAAAGTGTACTTGTTTTTCACAAAGGTTGGCCTAAAGAGGTACAGAAACGTGTGCAGTTCACTAAGTTTTGGAAAAATGCAAAACACACACACGTAACACTCAAAACCAAGACTCACAGGGGTAGGGTATCTTAAACCAGGGAGCGGCTGCAAGGATGCCCTGTCGGGCGTCTGTTCGGGCATAGAACCCATATTTGTCCTTCTCAGGAGGAAACACGTCAGTCACCGTGAAGATGAAACACAGAAACCATGACACAAGGATCGCCATGATGATCTACAGAGAGACAGAAAGAGAGATAAACCCAGTTACTTAAAAGAAACTCTTCTCATGCTAAATTCTGATGAGTAACCCAGACTGCTGAACACAAAGCCAGACATGTTATCCAACCTCCTTCACTAGCCTTCAAACAAGCACACAACACCGCAAGCTGAAACTCCCTCACGATTCATCATCAAGGATCAATCTGTGTATTTTGGCTTGCCTCTATCTGCCTCCCACACTCACTTTCATTGCCATGTCATTGTCTGCTGTACTTCCATTTAAAAACACAGGCCAAAAAGACCTCATCTCTGAAACAGCATGGCAATTACGGCTGTCATCAGAGCTAACGGCTGATTACGAGCTGTGCCAAGACTCTGAAAATGCCAGCTCACGCTGCTGGGAGCGAGAGACACCAGACTGCTAATGATTACGATAATTCCTTTATGAGAATGTGGATCGTTTTGGAAATGAAAAACGCAACACACTGATTATTGAGATATGGAACAACACGTCCAACAACTTTACCTGCTGATAGATTTAAAAAGCAACAATTGCAATTTGAAATTAATCACAGATGATCACTTGAATAAAAAAAAGAAAGAAAAAGAAAAAAGACAAAGTAAAACCAGAAATGATCATATTCAGATTTTAGCTGCTGAGGTTCTGTTTTTATTAATTGTTATTTTTTTATTGTATTTTTCATAATTGCTATCATATTTTCTATCACAACAATGGCAACAAAATAAGCAAGCAAGTAAAAAAATAAAATAAAAAAAGCAAAAAAAAAATATATATATATTTCTTTTTTAAAGTTTGGCAATAACATAAGCAAGCAAGTAAATAAGTAAATATATGTTTGAATGGTACCTCATACATGCTTATATACTATATTTATACTACATTTACTATACTTAAAGCTGCAGTCTGTAGGTTTTGGCACTCTAGAGGTCAATAAACAGAACTGCATGCATCTTGCGGAAAAACATTGGTACTGGAATGCAGATACTGGGCTACTCTGCCACGGTCCCTACCAGAACCAGTCTAAAATGGTCCAAATATAAATACTTAGTGATTCATGACAAGCCAAAAACACGATTTGGAAAATGGATTCCTGATGTACTCGCTTATTATATAAATTTTAATGCATTTCCCCTCAATTCCTGAATGAAATGAACAGACATGCTTGTCTTGGATTAATTTGGAAACTCACTGGGAACATCTTGAACAGCTGCAGGCGGTAAGACGTCCAACCTTTTTTGGATTTGTAGATGGGAAGCGGCAACTGGATGTTACGTGCATACTGAGAGAACAGCAGCACCAGGAATATGGTTCTGTTTAAAAGAGGGGAGAGAGATGAGATTTTGGGTCCACAGAGCTACAGATCGGTTATATATACAAACACACACGTGTGTGTGTGTGTGTGTGTGTGTGTGTGTGTGAGAACTGTACTCACAGCATGGCGATGCCCCAGTGTTTGCCTGCCCTCTCTCCAGCCGCCTGGAAGCCCGAGAGCCCAATGAGAGTGACAGTAGGAGTAATGGTGAGCGGGCTGATGTACTTCAACAGGACACCTGGCAAACCCAAGGCCCCTATGAGCACCTCTATTAGAGACGAGACTATTATAGCACCCTGGATCTACAGAGACAAAGAGAGTGGCAGAAAGATGTTGTGCTTAAATCTGATCACAAAAATAGACTAAAAGACAAATAAGAAGGGATCTGCAAAAAAAAAAAAAGCAGTTAAAGGTTAAAAGTGATCAAAGGTTGAAACGTGTCATTGACAAAGGCCTCCAGACAGCGTAATGCTCCATTTAATCAAATTTGGCTCAAGTTGCTTTGTCTTCGTCTGCCACACCAAAATCAATATCAAATCAGTTTAGGCAAGTCTCTTAAAAGACAGATAAAGGGAAAGTTCATCCAAAAATGAAAATTCACTCTACTGTTGTTCCAAACCCACTTTAGACACATTAGACTTTGGCTAATCTTCAAAACACAAATGAAGATATTTTTAATGAAACCTGAGAGGTTTTGGTTCCTCCACTGAAAGTCCAGGTAACCGAATTTTCATGTTACACAAAGTGAGTGTGTGCAATCTGTAGTTATTATTGCTTCAATTTGTACATTATAGTTGTTCAATTTTTAAACATTTTTTGAAGTTACATATTCAATATTGTATAGTTACATATAACTCACCATATACTATATATAATATTATGCCATGGTCTGTCTGAATACTCGATTCTGATTGGCTGGCTGGTGTTGATTATATTCGTAGAACTGCACAGGTAGTTCCAGGTCAGTTTAATCACGTTCTATATTAATGCGCTTCCTATAAACATTGGTAACCATAGTAACATACAGTTACAGTTGAATAGTACTACAAACGAAAATAACCGTGACTTTTATTGTTCCGGTCAAATATTGCAGCACAACTATTATTAACATCTTTAATATGTGAATGCTGGCAAATGACTACGGCAAAAACGGGATAATCAACGGCTAGCTGTGCATTAAACGATTCCCAACGCAGCGGAGCTAGCCATTGATTATCCCTTACTAATTACACATTCCTTTCCTTCTTTCTGCTATATCTTTACAGTATATTCACTCTGAACATAAATCTGCCAAATTAGTTTTTTCATTGATTTTAGTGCACTAAATACACATTGTTATTTGTATGACGTTAAAAGACATCAAACTCATGTAAAGCTATTTTAATCAACATTTAAATTAGCTCATATTACCGCAGTCACATTTTAAGATTTTAACTATAAAAATTATACATAAAAGTATTTATGTATTTAATACATTGCAATGTTAAATTTTAATATAAAGATGATTTGTTAACTACCCCTTTTTATTAATGTTTGCAGTGTTAGTGGTTCTATAGATGTTTTTTTTTATGACAATGCAGAGCCCTTTCTGCGATCTCATTTAGGGTCACACAATTCCACGGGCCAAACCGGTTATAACCGATCTCCCTTAACTTCTCACCTTATTTCATCTCATTAGTTTCACACCATCACTTCCTTTATCAATTTTACATTAATGTTCCTCATTAAATTCGTCAGAACTCATCTCTTTCGTTCTTTGTTTTAACACACCTCTCGTATCCTGGGGTACCAGATGTCTTCTGTGTGTGGCAGCTCTGTGGCATTTAATAAAGGAAAAGCTGCAGAGAAACGGGACAATCGGGTTAGTGGTTTTAAGCGTGACAGAGGATACACGAGCGTGTGTGCGCGACACGTACCTGTTGTGTTACATTTCCACTTATCCAGTGAAAGGATGGCTCTTGCAGGAGCGAGAAAAGCAAAAGCACTAGCCTGGAACAATGGAAGCCTGGAGGCAAAACACACACAAAAACACAATCATTCACAAGAACAGTTTGTACTGACACACCCACAACACTCTTGTTCCTTGGAAACATTTATGTGTGGCTGAGGAGAAAAGACAGGTAACGGTCACTAAGAGGAGCTCTAAACCACATTATGAGTCTGTAAATCAAACTGACATGAACACTGACATCTATTTAGTCTCAGGCAATCAGACCATCGACTAAACAATGCAAGACCAGGTCCTCGTTGCAGAATATTTTTATCCAAGAACAATTTGACAAGAAGAGACCACCTGACTGACGTGTACTGTAACACCACCCAGTTTACATGTGGTTTAAGGCAGTGGTTCTCAGCCTTTTTGACCCCAAAAACCTCTTTGTTCAATCACCCTCCTGTCCAAGCTGATATGGACCTCTGGTGCTTCTGAAAACTCTAAAATATGAGAACAGTTTATTGTTGTGAATTTTATTTTTAGTTATTTTTAATAAAGAGCATGTTAATAAAACTAAATGTAAATTATTTTAAGACTTAACCCTGACCTTTGATTTGGCCTGCCATGCCAAAAAATGATATAACAAAAGGATGAATAAATAGATAAACAATTAAATAAAAAATACCACTGAAGTATGTTTATTGCTAATTTATATTTTTGTTTTAACATGTTTTTGTTTTATTTTTGCATTGAAATGTAAAAAAAAATGAATTTGATAAAAATAAATAAATAAAAATACCATTGAAGTATGTTTATTGGTAATTTATATTTTTGTTTTAACATTTTTTAGTTTTATTTTTGCACTGAAATGTAAAAGAAGTGAATTAAGAAAAATAAATAAAATAAAATAAATAAATGTCATTAAATTTTTTGTTTATTATTATTTTTCTGTTACTTAATATATTTTATTATATAGTAATATAGTTGGATATAATGCAACATTTTTATTTGGCCTAAACCCCTCAATCAACTACTTTCAGTAGTTGATTGGGCACTTCTGCTCTTACCACTAGATGTCTCCACACACACACTACTCATGATCACTGATGGCTCTTAAGTCTGTTAGTAAAGACTGGTGCTACATGAATAATAATTATAAAAAGACCATTGATTTTGAAATTGATTATCTTTGCTTAAGAACACTTGATGCTAATTTGCAGAGCAACAAAGAGGGGAGGAGAGTCATCATGACCCAGCAACGACAATGAACACAGTAACATCAAAAGAACCATGTTTTACAAAAATACAACAGAAGAGCACAGATTATATTTAAAAGGTTTGCCTTATGTGTGTTCAGATAAAGGACAGAACATCAGTTCTTCATCCTCTGTTCAGTGGAAAGATTGTTCAGGTAGATGTAACAGGTATCAGGTCATTCATTTCTGTTTTCCATTAGTATAACTGATAAGGTTTTTGGTGATCGTCAAACATGCACACAAAAATGCATGAAGCAAAGCTCGCATACAGTGACTAAGCACAAAGGTCTAATGGCAACACTCGCCCGATTCTTTCCACTCTTATCTTCGCATTTCCTCTTTTTTCAGGGGCTCATTCAGGTTTCCCTGGAGACAGCATGTGTCACGAGCAAGTGACGTCAAAACGGAGGGATCACAGACATCAGACGGACCTCTTATACAAGTGGTCACAAAAGAACATTGAGTGCCAGACACAGAACAGGCAAAGGCTAAATGTCTTTATGACATGAACAGCCTGAAGGATCAGACCTCCACGGGAACTCAGCCTCCCGCAATCTACGCCACATAAGACATCACTGCCACTTGCTTCCCTTTTGGGGGTTTAGCGTCATATAAAACTATGTTATGACATTAATTGCATTAAAGCTCAGTGCAGCAGCAAAACATTAACAATGGAAACTTACGGAGGAAATAACAGTTTCCTGAGTTGCTGTGATTGATGATGTTTTATATGTTTGTATGAGCATAAACAGACCCAAGGACTGTAGATAAGACATTGATGCAATAGTTATTTTATAAGAGACCAGCATGTACGCATTTGTTTTAATCGAATGCACTTAATCCTTATTCAAAGCAGAGGTGAGGCAGCATAAGGGTCATGGAGACACTGGACATCCCAGATTGGTGACTGAGGTTAATGGTTTGCAAATTGTATGTAAAGAACAAAAATAAAAAATTATGCTGAAATTTCAGCCTCACTGCTCCTGACTTCAGAGTCACATGATCCTTCAGAAATCATTCTAATATGCTGATTTACAGCTTAAGAAACACGTTGATAACATTTGTGCATTTTTGTGGAACCATGATGCATTATTTTAGAATTCTTTGATGACTAGAAATTTAAAAAAAACAAAAACAAAACAGCATTTACTTGAATTTTTTTTGGAACAAATGTATTTGCTTATATCATTTTTAGTCAATTTAATACATCATTGTAGAATTTTTATTTTATTTTATCTTGTTTATTTTGTCTCTATTAATTAGTTTCAGAAACATAATAAATACCAAAATAGTTACTGGCTAATATCATAGATTTTTTTTTTTTTTTTCACCATTTATTTATAAGTATCAGGCGATACTGGATATAATGGTGAATTTAAAACTAAAATGACTGATTTGTAGTTTAAGGTTTTCCAGATTCAGGTCTCCACCATTGAGTGTCCTGGACACAGTGCACTGTCTGAATTGTAGCACTATAAAGAGCTGAAGGCCTTCATTACTGAGTGATTAAAGAACATGAATCACAAACACAAAGATCCACAGACGACCACAGCTAAAACTGAACTGACCCATTTTCTCCAGACCTCCTTGTTACAGGAACAACTGATAGTTAGATTTTGTTCCAACAAAAGCAGCTCTTACACCACAAGAAAGCTGTCATGTTCTCTTCCACTTTCCCATTCTTTTTTTTCCCTTTCATAATAAAATGCGGTCAGCCTTGTTTGTCTAAGAGGGTTGAGTGTCATTAAAACAGAAAAATGTTTCCAAATAAATTTCAAGGCTAATGGTCCATATCGGGAAAGTGGCCTTCAAAAAAAAATAAAAATAATAATAATAATAATGTAATTGGAGAAGAGAATGTAGCTAAAAGCACCTTGAATACAAGTGCCTGTGTCTTGCAGCCAGTGGAAAAAAACTTGGGAACGCCCTTCCTCTTCACAGAACTGAGAGAAATATTTTAATCGACACTAAATCTAGGTTATTAGATTACTTTCACTTTCAGAAAGAGGAAGGAGAAAGACAGGGAAAAGAAAATAAAAATATTAAGAGAGCAAAATAACAGAATGTACTGTAAGGTGGAGGAACAACTAAAAAAAACAAACAAAAAAACAACAACAACAACAACAACCACCAAAAAAAAAAAAAAAAACACGACAGCAAAAAATAAATAAATGGATAAATAAAAAAAATGAAAAAAAAAAAAATAATAATAATAAAATTAAAAAAACTAATGAAACAATGTGGTAAAAAAAAAAAGACAACAAACAGATGTTCCTTTAAGCCATTTTTTTGTGCAAAAACATACATTACGTAAATGTATATTGAACATCACCAAAAAGAGTGAAAAATATCTAGATTTACAATTTACAACCTCCCAGCATCATACTTTTGTAATATTCAAACTAACCTCAAGTACATGCCCAGACATGCCAACACAGCTTACCAATGACTGACTCAAACTTCTGTCTTCCTTAAAAACGCTTACCTTTTGCTTTAATTACAGCTTTCCAATAACTGCAAACTCCAAGTTTACCTCTGTGATGTGATGTTCATGCCCTTGTTCTGACTAGCTTACCCAACCCTATACATCATGTGATAATAACTTTCTCACGCTGTGAACAAGCATTCGTTTTTTTATACACAGTGTTGCTGTAAATATCTCACAATCACGACATAATTTCAATTACGATGTCAATTACATAGACAAGCCACCAGTAAGAAAGCTGAGATTCTCCACAGCTGTTTTTACTGTGGTCAGAACGTTCTAGATGTTATCCTCTTCTGTACCATATTTTCTGGAAGTGAAAAAAGGAGAGTGAAGTAGAAGCAGTACTTGCTTAAGTGCACTTGCCAACTAAGCCTGAATCTAACATCCTGAAAGCAATCAATAAAACCACCCGACACAACACAGTGTGCACAATAAAAGTGAACACAACAGATGGGTTTCTGATATATTCTCAATACTTTTATATGTTTGATCAGAATAACGGATTCTGGGAAAAAAAGTTATAAGGTATAAGTAAACTGTTGAGCTTACTTGTAAGTTAATTAAACTCCAATGAGAGTGGAGCATTGCATGGGATTCACCACACAAACTGGATGCGAACCTATGTCTTGCATTGTCACCAAGGCACAATGTGTCTGGAACACATTCTAGTCCTTGCTTTAAAAATCACACACTTACCGGCAGCCAAGGGTGGTCTGCAGCAGGGTGGTGATGCCCACACAAAAGAAAATGGTGCCAATCAGCTGACTGGTTGCCCACTGGTCATACCCCACACACATGGCCTCAGAAAGCAGGAAGGGTACAGCGATAGTTCCACTGAAGCAGGTAAGATAGTGCTGAGGAAGAACGGAGTGGAAAGAAAAAAATCTCAGTAATTTTATCTCTGTAAAGGAGAACATCAAATCTCTAGTCTGCTTCAATGTCAAGGGTCACTGCTGTAAATTCTAGGGCCATTGCTTCAAGTTGAGTGTCACTGCTTTAAAGTCTAGTTTCACTGCTGAAAGTTGAGGGTGACTGCTTCAAAGTCTACGACCTCTGCTATGAAGTCCAAGGTCACTGCAATAAAGTTGAGGCTCATTGCTTTAAAATCCAGGATTCACTGCTGTGAAGTTGAGGGTCACTGCTTCAAACTAGATGATCACTGCTGTAAATCTGAGTGTCACTGCTGTAAAGTTGAATGTCATTGCTGTAAAGTTGAGTGTTACTGTTTCCAAGTCAATGTTTACAGCAGTGAAAGTTGAGGGCCAGTGTTTCAAAGTTGAGGGTCACTGCTTCAAAGCTTAGCTTCACTGCTGTAAAGTTTAGACTTCGAAGTCTAGGATTCACTGCTGTAAAGCCAAGGGTCACTGCTTCAAACTCGATGATCACTGCTGTAAAGTTGAGTGTTACTACTGTAAAGTCGAGGGTCATTGCTGTAAAGTTGGGTACCATTGCTGTAAATCTGAGTGTTACTGCTTCCAAGTCAAGGTTTTACTGCTGTAAAGTTAAGGGCCACTGCTTCATACTCGATGTTCAATGCTGTAAAGATAAGTGTCACTACCGTAAAGTTGAGGTTCATTGCTGTAAAGTTTAGAGTCAGCAATCTGAAGTCAGGATTCATAGCTGTAAAGTTGGAGTCCACTGCTTCAAACTCAGAGGTCACTGTTGTAAAGACGATGGTCACTGCTTCAAACTTCGAGGGTTACTGCTATAAATTCTAGATCTAGTCACTGCTATAAACCCTTAGTTGAGTCAATGTTGGTATATGAATATCTTAAACATCTGGGGCACATCACTCTACACTTGAATGTCCAAGCCAGTATGTCCACATGTGGCTGTGCATGTGTTTGTACCTGTAAACCTAGGAAAACACACAGGTACCAAGGTGGTGTGTCCTCTATGGTGTAGATCATGTCACTTCTCCTGGCGTCTATGCTGTCTGTACTGTCCACAGTCTCTGATATGGAGCACTGAAGTGGAGAGGAAACACAAGACACATGGGATTCAGGCTCTGAGCTGTTCCTATGGTAACCAATCTCTATTACAGAGAAGTTGAGTGAGAGCTGTACACTATAAACAGCATCAGCGCACACACACAAACACACAGCAAAACTGCTGGCAATTCAAACGGCATTAGCAGGAAATCAGTTCCTCTATATACAATTATCCTGACATGAACTCAAACAGCTAAATAAACTCCAAATTAATAGAAGACATTACTATAGGAGTTAAATATGTTGTAATGGACAATACAAAAATTTGACTAATTAAAACAGTGCAAGGATACAGCACAGCCATAAAAGCCTTGTCTATGTCTTTCAAAGTTTTATTCTCAGATGCAACAGTTATTTTTTTGTTAATTCTCATTTACGACAAAAATATAAGTGGGAACACAGAACCAGAGAGAGAAACAAACTAAAAAAGGATCCCAATATGTTGCATCAGCATTGCAGTATTAGAGGCGAACACTGAGGAAATTCCTCTGGTTGTTGTGTGACCTCCCAAATCCCGTTCCCTCTTCGGGGGGAAAGTGCCGAGTCATAATGACTGAGCTATTACAGAACAGGGCTTAACACATAAGCATGACTGGTACAAGCAGCCCCTTGATTTAAAGACGAAGTGTGTAATTTCTAATAGTACCAAAAGCATTATGAAAAACTCACTTTGTCCTCAGTCTGGCTGTCTTTTGCGTAAATGGCCATGAGTTGCGTGTCCTCTGCGTCCTGATCTCCGGGGGTCTGCACGACACCATTAACCACCTGTCAAATACACAGAAATGTGCAAACATCACATATTTACCAAGTAACAAAATAAAGAAAACAGGGAACACTACTTGCAAACTCTTCCATTGCCATGACAAAGGATAAAAGTGGACGTGGGCATCTTGGCACGAAATCAGACATTATGTAGGTGAGTTTGGCACAGGAATGGCTAAGGTTCCAGAAGCTTTGCTTTGGTTCTCTTTGCCAAATTCAAATGCCAGGGTTTCAGTGACAAGCGCATAGTTTTACCTTACATCTCATGATATTACATCCCTCTCACTGGCAAAACACATCAGTCCACTAAAGTTCACCAGGGCACTTGCTTAAATTTCAGAGACAGGGTTATGCAGATACAGTAAGTGACCACACTCATGTAGGGAAGAGTTCACCAGAACAAGGATTACATGAGGTTTAGCTCTAAAGTAGTGGAGATTTTGGTGGTTTCTAATTGCATCATACTAGACGGAAGATTTAGATGGCTGCAAAACGGTCTTTCAAAAAACCTCAAACAACTATTATATACAGAAATGACTCAGCAAGGGGACTAGAAAAGAACACGCGTGACTAATAATTCATTGTCAGTTTAAAAGAATGATATAATACACATAAATGTTACAACCATGGTTTGTTATGTAATTGCATTTAAGGGAGTGTTAGGCATGACTAAGGGAAATTTGAGTCTTGACACTTCTTTTTAAATGAGTGAACAGATCAAGTTTCAGAGAGCAGACCACAGTGAACTGACTGATAAAGGATGACTTCTGTGGAAAAATAAAATAAAATAAAAAATTAAAAAGATAATTTCTTACAGCACGTCTCTAATCTCTTGACATGCTTTGTTTAAATATGCATGCTTGGCAACAAAAACACTATCAAAAAGCAGCAGCTGCTTATAGCTTGTTCGGTTTGTTTCCCTAGAAAAACCTTTCCTGCAATGGTCAGATAATGCGAAAATGTTAAAATGTTAAAATTGGGTAGAATTACTTTTAAGCATTTATTGATGACAATGTTAATTTATAAAGAGATTATTGTTCGCTGTTAATTCAGGCCTGTTCGTAAGAGATTAATGAATGTAATTTTATACTACAAGTTGAAATGTTGCAGTATTAAAAATGTATTAGGATAAAATGGATAATTTCGAGGCTCACCAAGCCTGCATTTATTTGATCAAAAATACAGTAAAAACAGTAATATTGCATACAGTTAAAATTTAAAGCATTTAAAATAATTGTTTTCTATTAGAATTATTTTTCAAATGTAATTTTTTCCTGTGAAGGTAAACCTGAATTTTCAGCAGCCATTACTCCAGTCTTCAGTGTCACATGATCCTTCAGAAATCATTCTAATATGCTGATTTGCTGCTCAAGAAACATTTCTTATTATCAATGTTGAAAACAGTTGTGCTGCTTAATATTTTTGTGGAAACTGTCACTTTCTTTAGAATTCTTTAATAAAAAAAGCATTTATTTGAAACAGAAATATTTTGTGACATCATAAATGTCTTTCCTGTCACTTTTGATCAATTTAATGCATCCTTGCTGCAATAAACCCTAAACATTTTAAAAGTAGTATATTTACAACCCTATTGTGAAGTGTCACCATTATATTTATCACTTGTGTGTGCATCTTCAAAAGAAACCTTATGTATACCATGATTATAAATAAGTTGTTTGTCATTCCTTGTAACTTACTGATACATGAAATAGAAAATTCTCAAAATCCAGCTTTTAAATGGCACATATTTAAAGTTGCAATTTGCACACCACATCGTCTTGCTTAAAGTATACGTGACCACAGTGTCCAGTAGAGTCACTGTAATAACAGGCTAGAAGGCATTGTTTCTGACCCTATGATTAGCATCATTCCACACAGACAAACACACACTCACTGGGATGGGATAGAAGTGTGCACTGTGTTTGTTCTCCTCCTCATATTTGCCAGGCTCTGCGGCGGAGTCCATGGATTTGGAGGTGGTGTTTTTACCAACACCCATTCCTTCCCTTCGCTCCTCTGCCTCTTCCTCCACCTCTCCCTCTGGCTCTGTTCCTCTCCTCCACTCCCTCTCACGCTCTGGTAGAAACACTGCTGCTCTGGCTGTCAGCACACTCTCATGCTCCACTGATTGGCCAGCCAGGTCATCTGGGGTCAGAAAACAGAGCAATGTCATTCATGAATAAATAATGAAATGAAAGTGCTCATCTGATGACTTCCTGCAATCATTCCACAAAATAAAATGATAATCCATATAGTCATAAGCCAATGTAATTACCTAAAAATCATCCCTTCGTTTTTTCTTTTTGCTTCACACTCATTTAATGGAGGCAAAGGCAGAATAAACTGACAAATAAGTTATGCAATGAAATGGAATCTTAAAACAAATCAAGATCTGAGACCATTAATCAAATGATTAACGGTTTATAAACGCACATCCCACACTTTACAGTGTGGTTTTGGACTCAAACGACCACTTACATAATGATGTTTGATCAAACATCTACATTTATGGACAAGCAAAAGACGATTTAAAAAAAATTGTGGTGAGGTAAAGAATAAAGTTTAAAAAGATGAAAAAAAAAAAAAAAGAGTTGGAGGACACAGAAAGCAGTGGGGAGAAGAATGATGAAGATAGGATGGGTGAGATGGAAAACAGAAGGGAAAGAAAGACACCGAGTGACTGGTGAAGGTCAGTACACTTTATCAGCGGACATTGTTGATTTTGGTAACAGTCAAGTCCTGTTTACTTTTCTTGTGGCCTTGGTCCAGCACCCTCCCTATTAATGACAGTGATTAGACGTGTCAGCACACCACCAACGGCTGCATCCCCCCCCAATACCGCCCATGATCCAGCAGCAGCCTTGAACTCTAGGACAATCACATCTGCTTGGTATCTAGAAGCCATCTGGGTCCAAAAAACCCCCCTAAGTGCTACACATGTCGCGCCAGACTCCTACACGTGTCCAAACTAGCCCCTGTAACGACAAATGTCAAGATATTTTGACATAATAGCAGATCAGATATTTAGTAGAATGTTAATAGATTATTATTAGGATTAGTTATTATAGTTTTGCATTCAACATAGTTAGGACACGGTGTTATATTACTTTTTTGTTAATTTCCTCATTCATTCAACCAACCAACAGATAACCAGTCAGATATATTTTAAACAAAATTAATGCTTGATTGTCAGGTTGTCTTCAATTAACTAAAACCAAAATGGAACTTTAATTTCATTCTCATAATTTAAATCATAACATTGCCATAAACAACTCTAATTCTGGTCTCAAAATAGTTGGGACGGGGGCATGTTTACGATTGTGTAGCATCTCCTCTTCTTTTCAAAACAGTTTGAAGACATCTGGGCATTGAAGTCATGAGTTTCTGGACTTGGAATTCTTGCCTGATATATGTTTCCAGCTGCTGAAGAGTTCGTGGTCGTCTTTGATGTATTTTTCGTATAATGATGCGCCAAATGTTCTCTATAGGTGAAAGATCTGGACTGCAGGCAGGCCAATTCAGCACCCGGACTCTTGTACTATGAAGCCATGCTGTTGTAATAGCTGCAGTATGTGGTTTTGCAATGTCCTGCTGAAATACACAAGGGCTTCCCTGAAATAGAAGTTGTCTGGAGGGGAGCATATGTTGTTCTAAAACCTTTACACCTTTCAGCATTCATAGTGCCTTCCAAAACATGCAAGCTGCCCATACCATATGCACTTATGCACCCCTATACCATCAGAGATGCTGGCTTTTGAACTGAACGCTGATAACACGCTGGAAGGTCCCCCTCCTCTTTAGTTCGGAGGACACGGTGTCCGTGATTTCCAACAAGAATGTCAAATTTGGACTTGTCTGACCATATAACCCTTTTCCACTTTGAAACAGTCCATTTTAAATGAGCCTTGGCCCACAGGACATGACAGTGCTTCTGGACCATGTTCACATATGGCTTCCTTTATGCATGATAGAGCTTTAGTTGGCATCTGCAGATGGTACGGCAGATTGTGTTTACCGACAGTGGTTTCTGGAAGTATTCCTGGGCCCATTTAGTAATGTCAATGACAGAATCATGCTGATGAGTGATGTAGTGTCGTCTGAGGGCCTGAAGACCACGGGCATCCAACAAAGGTCTTTGGCCTTGTCCCATACGCACAGATTTCTCCAGTTTCTCTGAATATTTTGATGATGTTATGCGCTGTAGATGATGAGATTTGCAAAGCCTTTACAATTTGACGTTGAGGAACATTGCTTTTAAAGTAAAGTATTCCACAATCTTTTTATACACTCTTTCACAGATTGGAGAGCCTCTGCCCATCTTTACTTCTGAGAGACTCTGCCTCTCTAAGACATCCCTTTTATAGCTAATCATGTTACAGACCTGATTGTCAATTAACTTAATTAGTTGCTAGATGTTCTCCCTGGTGAATCTTTTCAAAATGTCTTGCTTTTTCAGCCCTTTGTTGCCCCCGTGACAACTTTTTTGAGACCTGTAGCATCAAATTTGAAATAAGCTCATTTAGTGGATAAATTGAAAGTCTTTCAGTTTTCATTTTATTCAAATTTAAAACAACTTCCCAACATTTCCAGAATTCGGGTTGTATTATGTCCAATATATGAAGACATTTTCTTGGAACAACCTTTTTTTAATAATATGATCAATTGTGTCTGCACCAATAGCCTCATAGCCTCTCTCCCACTTCGCTTCCTGCCTAAATACTTAAAACGGAAAAAAAATGAAATCGTAAAAAAAATGATCAATTATGATCTCACATTTACTATCATTTTATATATCGTCTTAAAGTCTGTTTAAAGCAATATTAAATATGTGTTCCAAGTTTGTTAATGTGTTATTAGCCATCCAGCCAAATTCGAAAGATTAAAAAAAATCTTGTCAAAATGATCAAAATCTTGAAAAACAAGCAGTATTCTCTGCTCTCAAACGCTGGGGTCGTGTCCACCATCTGCACTGAAACCACGCCAACTCACGGGATAGCTGCCGCCTCGCTCAACTGTTAAATACCGCTACAACCTGAACCAACCAGGTAATATGCATTTACATGAAGACATGGCTAACTAGCAAACTGTAGGCTGTAGTAAATAGCAGTAAAGACAGTAACTTGCGATCGAGCAGGCAAACCACCGATGCTAATGCGCTCCAGTTATTATAGTGTTAGGGAAAAAAAGTTTTTATGGTCCACAATTCAGTACTAGATATTTCACAGTCTTTGTAACATGTTTTCAGCAATACATTTCTAACATTTATAATGCGTTTAGAAACGATTCTTTGAATTGCCTTTACACAGACTTTAAATCAAAAGTCTTGTTTACATTTTACTGAGCAAATAGAGTTGATACTAGGTATCTGTGACATTCTATTGATTTTTATTTGGAAAGCAGGTGTCCTAGAGCAGCTGGGGACAGTAAAGAAATTAGTACCTAGTTCACACATCACTCCCACCAATCAGGTCGGCCGGAAGCATCTGTGTGGGAGGGGTTAAACTGGGAGAAGAGAAGGATAGAGAGAGGGTGGAAAAAGAGAAAGACAGAAGAAAAGAGGTAGGGAAATGGAAAAGGAAAAGGAATGAGGGTTGACAAAAAGAAAGATAAGAGGAGACAGGCATTAATTAGCAGCCAAAATACAAATCACAAGCCATTTAATTTCTATTTGATTATTCAAAGTATGTTGTTTAATTAACATGTTGATATTTTGAATGTGCTTGCCTATAAGCAAATCCATGCCTAACCTTCACAAAGCTTAAACAAATATTGTCGGTTCAAAACAAGTTATGCTCTACCAACAATATCTTTAGCATACAGTTGATTACTACAGACAATAATTTTTACTTGTTCTGTGTAGTCGTTTAAACGGGGCTTAAATTTTGCCACAGGTATTTCCCATAATTTTCCTCATTCCTATAGACTATGCAATCAAATTAGTATTCTGAAAACTTTCACAGACAGAATCAGTGATTCGGAACTACTACGTCTTCCCTTTTCACGAGAACTCAATTAGTATTGAGGACTGTTTTCTGTACGCTCACAGCCAAAGCAACCAACTTGAACCTGTTGTGAAATCTGTGTGGGAATTATTATTATTATTTTTATTCCTAAACTGATTGGAGTTGGTATGCAAAATTTGCTGAATAATAGTAAAATGTTACTGGACATGAAAACCCAATCTCAAACGGCACCTCACGGACCTCCTCATGCGAATCTACTCTTTGCCACATGGAGTTATAAAATTGTGTCCTCTGCTAAATAGCACACAGTTGTTGTGAAGCAGAAGCTTGGGCATCCTTCCGAAACTGAAAGTGACTAAATATATGACTAAGACTAAATGGGATCTTGTCTGAATGCTGCACCAAATGATCTGGCAGACAAATGTTGAGACATTCATTTAAATAAATAAACTCTGAATATACAAACTTGAGAACATTTTCTAAAAATAATTCCACTGATCAGAGATAGCTGGCTGTGTGTTGTTTACATGTGTACAACAATGTGTGTCTGTCTGTAGGCACGTAGACAAACAAAGTGAGCTGTCAGTTTATATCAAGATTCAGCTTTAGTGCTGTTAGTTATGACCCATCAAGTATAATATGTGTCCTCGTAATGTGATCATCAACGGACAGTCCAAAACACAGCAGGACGGATCCATCCACAGATACTGCTAACACACATGGTTCGTCTGAGCAGATTTAGTCCTGATTTCAAACAGAAGCAGATCCATTTGATTACATGACAGGCAGCTAAACAACTAATCCAACAACTCAAACTTCATAAACAAGGCATCAACATGAACCTGGCATAAGGCCTGAGGTGGAAAAATTCAGGGCTACAAAAATATTTGGCTAACTGGGGTGAGCTGTGTATATAATATCAATGCTGGACTTCAAAACAGAAACCTTAAACCTGAAGAACATCATCTCACTGGCAAACAATTATTACTGGAGCAAGACTAAACCAACAAACTCAAAACAGCTTTAGGACACCATATGAGGAGATTTAAGGGAGAACTTGAGGTGCTTTAAAGATCATGAAGAGACGACAGTCTTCTATTGTGGAAAGAAAATACTCAAGTCCAGACAGAATGTTTTGTAATATTCCCACAACAGTGTCCGTTGCCACACTGGTGACTAACGTGTGAAGCACATTCTTCCTTTTGGTCACCTTTAATGATCCCATTATCTCATAATTACAGCTTGCTGATGTTTAAAAGGTTAAACCTAGACATCCAACCTCTTCAAAAGCACATTTATAGACAAAACACACTGAGCTCATTTCTGCTGCAGCCTTCACAATGAAACATCTGCTAGTCAGACGTTTGGTCGTGAAGGCCACTGAGAGAATGTAACAGTTCATTGCATACACATTTAGAATAATGTGAACGTTAAAAGTTTCACTTGTCTCATATGGGAATTCAGATGTCAAACCCAGTCCCAGAGACAATTCATTTATAGTATGTGCGACTTAAGTGTCCAGATACTAAATACAGATACAGTAAAATTGAAAAGATATTTTCTATTTCAATTTTTAAATATTTAGAAATTGTAATATCTATTTTAATATTTTTAAAATGCAATTTATTCCTGTGATAGTAAAACTCAATTTTCAACAGTCCTCAGGATTATTTGCTGAATGGAATGTTAAAAACAACATTTATTTGAAAGATAAATCTTTTAAAACAAATTATAAAAGTAGAGACTGTCTTTACTGACAATTTAACATCTTTTTTGGAAAAATAAATAAATTAAAAAAAAATTCAAAAATACTTGACTTCACACTTTTTTGAACGGTATAATGTTTTTTTCCATGATCAAAGGTCAACCATCATGGAACTGAAACCAGAACTGATCTGACAATCAATCTCCAGAGTTCTCTGTCATTAGCTTCAGAGGAACTCGTCACTCGTGACCAATAAAACTCATCAAATTTCACACGTTCACAAACTTCCTCTTAAGCCTGGCTAAGATCATGCTGAATAATGTGACTTACATTTCCCTGAGTCAAAAGTTTTAAAATAAGGGCCCATGAAGCCCCTAAGTATCCACAAGATGGTGCTACGGGGTTCACAGACAATTTTACAGAGAAAATAAAAATCTTACAAAACATATTTTAAGAGTAAGAAATATGATGTGCAAGGCACAAATACTCAATATACACTTTTCTTTCAAGGTTGTTATAGAGGAGTTATTATAGCTACTGTTGTCCTTAACTCGCTTACCAGTTATCTGGCGCTACTGTCAGCTTTTACATATTAACTGTGAATTTATTTTTGATATTAGTTTCGGTTTTTAATATTTATTGGGAAAATCATTGTAGAAATAATTCTGGCTTCAACTGGAAATGTTTCTGTAATATCATAATATGAGGTAGGAAAAAAATTACACTAAAAATATAACTGTACCTTAATGTAATATATTAAATATTCTCCAAATAATATCTGAATTATCTGTATGCTGTTTGCAAAATAAGTTGTTTGAACAAAAATGTGTGTGTACACATCCATCCTACAATGATAAAAATCCACCCAGTGTTTTTTTTTTTAAACCCTTATTTTAAAATCCTCTTTCTCGAATCAGGCTGTTCTGAGATTCCTGTCAGAACCAGTAGCTCTGTACAGACCGCTCCCATGAGAGTTGATTGACAAGGCCGGCTTACCTTTGACCCGCCCTGAGTGAGCTGAGCTGTCTGCCATTGTGTGGCTCCGGTGCAGGGGAAGACAAGATATCTCCGATTAAGCGATTGAGGTATTTTGTTGATGGATGTAATAATGAATATAGCAGTTGTCATTTACTTCCGACACCTGAGCCACTGAAAACGCAGAAGATTAAAGTTACTTTAGTTTTTGATGGGAATGCGCTGATCCCGATCAGATATGATCGCACTTATCATTCGTGATCCAGCTTCATCTACAACTCAAATTCCGGAAATGTTGGGACGTTTTTCAAATTTGAATAAAATGAAAACTAAAAGAATTTCAGATCACGAGCCAATATTTTATTCACAATAGAACATAGATAACATAAATGTTTAAACTGAGAAATTTTACAGTTATGCACAAAATGAGCTAATTTCAAATTTGATGCCTGCTACAGGTCTCAAAATAGTTGAGACAGGGGCATGTTTACCATGGTGTAGCATCCACTCTTCTTTTTAAAACAGTTTGAAGACGTCTGGGCATCAAGGTTATGAGTTTCTGGAGTTTTGATGTTGGAATCTGGTGTCACAATATGAAGTAAATCCAGCCCTGTACATGATACTTAATTTGAATAATCAATTAACTTGAACTAATATGCCTGTCTATCTGCTTGACTGACAGTTTTATTGATCACTGAGAAAGCATTGACTTGGTATGATGTGAATTCAATACAAAAATGAATTAAAAAAAAAAATAACTTAGATGTAGTAAACTACTTTTGCCATGCTGCTGTAGCTTAGCTTGCTACATTTCCCAGGGCTGTAGCTTTAGTGTAGTGAAGCTTCATTTAATGAAGAGTAACTGTTAGCTTAGCTCACTACATTTTCCGAGTAGCTTTTATAATTTATTGGTCTTTGCCATTAAAAAGTAAAAAAAAAAAAAAAACCCTGCCCGAGACATTATTCTTGTTTTTCACTTAAACTACATGCTTGGCTTCCCCCCCAGAAAGAGGCGACCTTTCCACACCCATGACAACACATTTTTCCTCACCCAATAATTCACTCAAATATGCTGTTTAATTAGCCCTCTCAGTGGTGAGGTTAGATTAGTGACAATAGCACAGCACAGTAGGAGCCTGACACCACAGGACAGCGGCCCCGGGCCCTGCGAGAGGAGATTTATGCATCACAGCACACCTCCGCAGGTGGGGAGGGGAGTGCAGGTCAAACTATTGAGTTTCTGTACAGTGAATATCAAAGCATGACAAATTCCTTTAGAAATGAATATATCCACTGGGTCTCTTGGATGCACATCAATTAAACACAAAGGGACCCCACGGGAAAGAAGGGGACATTTGACTCAACAGGGGGATCTGAAGAGCTTCTGTCAGCAGAACAGTGAGGGCTTGAATCTACTCTGCCCCAGATTTACTGCAGCACAGCAACAGAAATTTATACAGGTGTGTATCAAATAAAAGATCACCAGATACGGCACAATTAAATGGTGTTCAGTAAGAACAGGCTGATCAAAGTCAAAATAACAGTGTTTAAGGTCTGAACTTCACTAA
Source organism: Acrossocheilus fasciatus (assembly GCA_036784905.1). Lineage (NCBI taxonomy): Eukaryota > Metazoa > Chordata > Actinopteri > Cypriniformes > Cyprinidae > Acrossocheilus > Acrossocheilus fasciatus. The sequence continues at coordinate 19,175,099 of CM071945.1, forward strand.
ATGAGTTTAAAAGAATAGTACTCACTGAATATGTACTCACTCCCAGGCCATCCAAGATGTTTAAGAGTTCATTTCTTCATTGAAGAAAATTTAGCACACCAATGAATCCTCTGCAGTGAATGGGTGCCGTCAGAATGAGAGTCCAAACAAACAGCTGATAAAAACTAGGGCTGGGACAATAAATCGTTGCAGAACTGTTTCCTGGATCGATTCTGATATTTTCCAAATGCATCATGATTACAGATTCTGAGCTTAGATTTTAACAGCAGATGGCACTGCATTAGGTCGCGTTTACACTGCAAGCCTTAATGCACAGATCCGATCTTTTGACCATATTCGATTTTTTGGCCCGTCTGTTTACATTCACTTTAGACACGACTGCCGAGATCTGTGTTTACATTAATTCCCGCCCAAAACGATTGTCTGCAGTGATCGCTTTACTATGCACATGGTAAACCCTCGGGTTTTAAATGGCTGTGCTATTAAAATTATTAATATAATTCACGTTGAATGGATGTTTTGCAGCACAAAATCTGACAGAACGGAAAATAACGGTAATTTTTATTTGTTAGACTATTTTATCTACAGCTCGTTAAAGGTAGAATTCTTTAGTGAAAAGGATTATATTTATTGAAATTAATTCGAATGAATTAACGAGAGAGAGAACGAACGCATGCACCCAAGTGCGAGCGAGCGAGTGATTGTGAAGCATTGCAAACAAGCTTGTCGGTTTAATTACAAAAACTGCAAAGTTGTCACCTCATTGCTGAGAAATATACTGTAGCTTTTAGCTGTTGTATTTTCAAAATTCATGGGTCAGGGGTTGAAAACCAGCTCCTGAATGTGCAATTTCTTACCTAACGCTTCCATCTCAATAAAATGCGAGCGCATACAGCACGCCGGCGTTAAAAATCTTTATGAGCAAACGTGTCACCCTCGCATTGGGAGTTCTGTGGAGAATCGGATGTGTGTGTTTAGACATAGGTCGGATGTCCAGATATCTATCCGGTTAATATCCACATTTGGAAGTGGCTCAGATTGGATGTGAAAAAAAAACAAACATCGGATCTTGTGCGGGTTTTTGTGTTTACACGTGTGCAACAAATTCCGATCTGTGTAAGATGTGAGCGAAAGATCGGATTTTTTATGCCAGTGTAAACGCAGCCTTAGAAACAGCCCTACTCTGCTTGTTTCCAAATCCTTACACACACCTGAACCTAAAATAATGATTCATAAAATTCGAAAAGGTTGAAGCAATTTACAAGGGTGTTCACAGTGGGCTGTGTTTACATCAATCTTGCATCATGAAAGCATTCTGAGCTGAGGTGAAATTACATGACTCAGCCGAACGCACAAGCGCTCTTCTTCATGAGCATTTGAGTGTGAGGACAAAAACTAGAGTAGAGCGCCATCTGCTCTTAAAATATAAGCTCAGAATCGATTCAAGAGGAATCGCGCTGCATTCGGAAAATATCAGAATCGATTCTGGAACGATTTATCGTCCCAGCCCTAATAAAAACATCGCAATACAACATCACAAAAGTCTTATGAAGCAAAGAACGATGTGTTTGTAATAACCAAATCTCATCATTACTACTAATTTAAAGTCCTCTATCCACAATATTTCTTTCTCCAGTAAAAAAATCTTAAACAAGAGAGAAATATGCACAGATTCCAAACAAATATGTCAGTGGATTTTGATGTGCGAGGACAGAGGAGACTTTTAGAGTGAAGGAAGCATTAATATAGAATATTGGATTTAATGTTAAAATGCCTTGACGGATTTGTTTCTTACAAACATGCAACTTTTCGCTTCACAAGATTTATGGACTGGAGTCATGTGGATTATTGTGATGTTTTTATCAGCTGTTTGGACTCTCATTCTGACGGCACCCATTCACTAAATTTCAGGTAAACTTTAGCTAAACAAATTTTCATTTTTGGGGAAACTTTAAATATGGAAGAGAGAGCTTAAAAAAAAATCAATATGAAGGGTAAACTCTTTAAACCTAATGATACCAACTCAAATAGATTGAATCAAACAGGTTATAGATCCATCTGACAAAAGAGACACTTACAAAAGCCACTATTTTGTGAGTCACCATCAAGGACATTTTATGCCAAATTTGAAAAAACATGCGGTCAAAATCATGTGTCTCTCTCTTGTCTGCTTACGATGTAATTTAAGGTCAACCACACATGAAATTCAAAGCAAATCACTGAACAGGGGCATCGCACATTGCAGCAAAATACTGTAAAAACATTTCATTCCAATATATAGTTAAATCAGTTCAAATAAAGTTAAATCACCCTCTGCCTAAATGCTGTTGTTTTAACATTATGGTAGTATGGTATGGAGTTTGTCATACAAAATGCAAAATTAGTTATGAACGCAGTGCAATTTTTGCCTAGAAAAGCTGATGGCACGTATTTAACATCAAGATGACTTCATTATCATTTGATGTAATGAACAACCACCAGTGATCAATTCTCATAAAAGATGAATTTTCAATGATAGTAGTAGCAAATTGTTTAAAAATGTGTACAAAAACACTAGGTTATGATAGCTTTTATGTGGCTTCTTTCATATCTGAAACTAGTCAATGGACATGTTTGTCACTCTATACTGACAATGATCCATAAGCAAGAAGAAGCAGGAATGTCTTGTTAAGGGTCACACCCTGAACAGATTCCCACACAACTTACTTCAAAGTACACTTTAATTCTAAGGGGTTTCACAAATGATATGTGTGCTCTGTGCATGTTTACAAGGTGCTATAGTACACGTCAAGTATGCACATAAAGTATAAAATTGCAACTGTCAGGAATTTACTTGTCCTTCGAGTCAGAGGTAGCGTGAGCACTTGGAGTATGTCAGAAATAGAACAGGGCATCAGTTTACTGTCGGGGATTTGCCGCGCCGCATCCAGTGCAGACAGAATCACTGATTACAATGGATTCTCTTTTGTTGCGTGGCATCGTTTGCATCTAGTGTCAACACAGTGTTAGCTGACAGCTCAAATATGTTTTGCCTCAAATGTCATTAATGGTCACACATTTCTGCCCTTTGCTAAAGAACATATTGTTTCAAGCAATCTTTGTCTCAGCCTTGATTTGGCAGTTATTAAGAGACCTGACTCATCTAATTATGTAAACTTAAAAAAAGAAAAAGGAAAATTACACAAATCCCCTGTTAAATGATGGAGTTAAATCTGACAAACTGCCTTATGGGATATGAAAAACTGAAAGGCTGAGATTTTTTTTCCAGATGAGAAGCCAGTGACATAAGAGAAAGGTTTCAAAGGTGTGATGCCCTCACAATTTGCATTACCACAAACCAATAGGATCTGAATTATGTAAGTACTATAATGATGATTTATTTAAAGGGTCAACTTCAATCAGAGGCCAATAGGTGCAATTCAAAGATTGTTATTAAATACAACTTTAGAAACTACAACTACAGAAAATCTTAAAAGGAATAGCTAACAAAATATGAAAAATCTGCCATCATTTACTCACCTTCACGATGTTCCAACCCAGTGTAACTTTTTCTTCAGTAGGAAAACAAAAGATATTTTGAGAAATGTCCATACAAGTTACCAAAACTGTTTGGTTACCAACATCTTTTATATTCCACAGAAGTAAATAAGCCATACAGGTTTAGAATAACATAAGGGTAAATAAAATAAAGGCAGAATTTGTGGGGTGAATTAAATACAACACAGAAGCAATTATCGTGCAAAAGTTTTGAAAAAGTGCTGGGCTATTTCACAATGGTTTCAAATAGGGCTTATTCAACCACAATTTAAAGTTTAATATCAGCATACTATTTTTTAATGAGCTTTGTTTTGAACTGCTATGCGAATTAAAAAAAAACTACAAAGATTCTTATTTAAATCAACATGTTCATTCTGCAAAGGATAAGAAAAGCCTTCAATGCAAATGTTTCCACAAGAAAAACGGAAAGAGACAGAAAAAGAGAACAGAGAATCAGAATTAGTTTGAAATAGACTGAAGTAGTGTTAGCGTGAGCGAGAGTGATGACATTTTTTTTCGCTTCAAGGGACTAAATCCCATTTTATGAGTGATCAGATGACTGAGAAAAAGAAAGAATCAAAAAAGAGGAAGAAAAACTTCAATACCCTCTTGTTTTCCAGTGGTGTGTTAGGCAAGGTTTTGTGACTGTCAGCCTGCTGGTTTGTTAACACGCTCCCTCAGCTTCACCATTTAATTACATGGTCCTCTCTTTACTTAGTTAAGCTCTGAGAAATCAATACAGTTAATTGGCAATTTCTTAAACAATCCACTTCTGGGCATGATTGGATTGTGAAGAGCTAGAGGAAAAGAACACAAATTCAGCTCTCTAGGCACAAAAGCCAATTAAAAAACATTTATTAATGTAATGCATCACAGATGAGAAATACAACTATTAGGATCCACTGCCTTTAACTTTTCTGTACAATATTTAGGCAAGTCCAAACCAAGCACAACAGATTTGTTTAAGCAAAGCATTCCACTCAAAAGAGTCTTCTGCTGCTTGACAGCCTGTGCCATAAAATACAGCTGCCACAATCCAGTCTGTGTTCCTCCGAGCTACATCTGTTTATCTAAACTGTTTATGCAATCCTGGACATCTTTCAGGTCATATAATATTAAAGGAATGGCTCAAAAAGAGAAGAATCAGTTCTGTTCTCAGAGACATTCGTTATCTTTAGCAAATAGGATCAAACTGACCGTTTATCACTAAATACACTGGTGAAATACTGTCATTATTGGCATCTAGGTGGAGATGTCACTGAGCAGACAAATCCTAAGTCATAGTTCATACGACACCACACGAATGGACATTTCAGGCATCATTTACACAAATACCCAAAGCGGCACTTTCACTGTGAATGACTCATAAGCAAATACCAAAAAACAAATGAATCAGAAAGATGGAGAGCATAGATTGGCTATAGATGCCCTTTATGCTATCTATGCATAACTGGAAGGTTGGAGAGAGCATGTTTTGCCATTCATACTGCAGCATCCTCTTAATGTTTGATCAAACGATTTCCATTTCTAGTCATTCATGATTGCTGGGTAAATTCATTCTATAGAGATTGCTGAGGAAAATTTTAATTTGAATGTCAGGTAGCAAGTCTTATATTAACTACTGAACAATTTTGAATATCAATGTAAAAAGGTTTACAATAATGTATGAATTTTTCCAATGAGACCCTCAACAGACAAGCCCATGTTATCAAGATGGCTTGTGGAACATTTTGCTCTAGGATCAACATCTTGCTGAATACGTTTTTCAGAGCTGAGCAATATTATAAACATATAGACTACTGCTCAATAACTACTGCTTTTATTTGCAAGAACAAGATAACTTGATCAAAAGTGACAGTAAAGACATTTATAATGTTATAATGTTAGATTTATTTTTCAAATAAATGTTTTTCTTTTGCAGTTTCTATTCATTCCACACACACACAAATATTAAGCAGCACAGCTGTTCTCAACATCAATTTCTGAAGGATCATGTGACACTGAAGACTGGAATTAACCTAGAAACTTTTACTAGCCCACATCACCTACTACCCATTTCCTTGAACACCATTTAGAGTTGTGAAATCACTAACGGAAAACATGCCCCGATTACCACAACCACTCATGATATTTAATGAGGCACAAACAATAAATGTCCAGGTTGTATCACATGAGTCACAGATGGTGACGTCAGATATTGAACCTGCATGAACCTGCCCACATCTTCCTCACATGCTTCACCCTTTGTCACCTCTTCCATCACATTATTACTATCCTTGACATACATCTCACAGATAACCAAAACAAGTATACCTTCATTTAATCAACTAAGATAAGAATGTTTAATATTTAAACTATCATATCATCACACCTAATACATAAAAGAAAAATAATTGTTTCACTGCTTTTGATGGAGACACCTGATACTGTGTTGCGTTTAATCAAACATGACATTTTAACATAATCCTGTTTTATTATTCCTTTATTAAGTGATGAAAAGCATCAAGCATGTGCGCAGCCTGTAAAAGAGAGAGAGCTTAACTCGCTGTCACTGCTAGCTATTATAAAACGAGAAAATACATCTCAAACCAGACAGACTGAAAGCATGTGGCCTTTAAGCATGGTTACTGTTGCCATATTTAATTTTTCATCCTTCAGGATCCAATAGTTCACTGTATACAGTTCAAAGGAAAGGATTAATAGAGAGTGAATAAAGATCCTTCAGGATCATAAATAAAAAAAAATCAGTTAATGATATAAATACATCAAAATTCAATAAAAACTTAAGTGTCTCAATTAAAATGGTCTCATGATTATTTTAATATATACTGTGCGTGTCTGTATATATATATATATATATATATATATATATATATATATATATATATATATATATATATATATATATATATATATATATATATACTTTAGTTTTGGGTCCAATTCTCACTATTACCATACTATTGACTTTTGCCTCAAACTCCTTACTGTTCAGGTAGGGTAAGATGTAGAATCACGCATAATAAGGCATAGTATTTGCTTTATGAGTACTAATAAACAGCTAATATAGTAATAGGCAAGCAACTAGTTAATAACTAAAGTGTTACATTAAATACATTTAAAAGAAAAATGTTTGTGTGTGCGTATACAGTATTGGCTAGCGGCAGCTGGGCACTCCTTATCTGTGTATGTTCTTTATGGGAAAATACTTATGCAATTTAGCTTATTGGGTTCATATTCTGATCGCATCTGCTTGCTGGTATAATGTGCATCATCAAATCTTTTAGTTAAAAATAAAACTGTAGTTTACAGCAGAAACGGCGACAAACGAACTGGCACGAACTCTGACAGCTGATACACAAAAATGTATAATAATAATAATAATAATAATAATAATAATACAATTGTGGGAACTTTGCATCATTAAAAAAAAAAAAAAAAAAAAAAAAAAAAAAAACACCACCGCACGCCACTGAGAACAATGTAGTTTTTACCGAGCAAACAGCAAAAAAACCGAGAAAAACCGTGGCAGCTGCCACTAGAAATCTGGGAAGTGGCGCTGCGACCTGCCGCTGCCAGGATCTGCGCCTGCTCTCTCTCAGGTGTTGGGATGCGACTAGGACATTTTTTAATCATTATTATTATTACGCCTATTTGATATTAAGAAAATGCATATTTACAATTACATTACACCACCTGTGTGATAAAACACAATGAGCCGTTATTTCTCACCTTTCCGGGAAGAAAAAAAAATCGTTGTCCTCTTCTGTAATTTCCCCTTGTGTTCTGTCGTGGTACCTTGTAGCAGCAGCGCTGAGTGTCCTACTTCACCACTACTGCGGGTAAATACAGAAACAGCGGCTTTCTCTGAGCAAACACCTTCGGCAGGACACAGTCTTCTGACTAACTGGCTTATATGATGAGCAGGAGACGAGTGGAGCGATTTTTCCCAGTTACATATCAACACACGGACATACACACAGCACTGTGCTACTTCAACGCATGCTCAAAACAAATTCTGACGTCGTAACGCTTCTAAACCCCGCCTTCTGGCCAATAGAATTGTTCGTAGGCGATGACGCACCACCCAGTCATCTCTTTTGCCGGTGTCGTGTCTGCCCTGTGATTCCAGCGAAGCCTACCGCCTCACAGGACCCACATTTCCTCCGATGTGCAGTTTTAGCAGTAAAAATGGCGCCGCCCGTCTGTTTTTAATCAAGTATATATAAATGTATTTAAATTAAATAAACACACCTTTAAAATAACTTTAAAATAAATCATATTTTAAGTAAAAAGCTTATTAGGCGCCTTTAGTGTCACTGAAGGCCATTCGTTGTGTTTCTCGGCGCCCCCTTCCGGTCTCCAGACTGTACTGCGTCGTTACTTAATTGACCTACATTCTGTAACCGCTACATAATGAAATGCAACCAATGATCTTAGCTGCACTTTCCACATTACGAAACAGTGAGAACTTTAAGCTTTAAAAAGCAGGTTTTAATTTAGGCATGTGATATTTTAGTACAGTTTTTGACTGGTGTCTTACCAGCACAAGTATATTTCCAACAGGATGGAATAAAAATAACGACCTTGTTTTTTTTTGTTTTTTTTACATGTCATTATTACCAAACATCATTACAAAGCAAATTATAAGGGAGGTCGCTGAGTGACCGTTATTTTCCACCAACAGAGGGCCATTGAAGACACAGAAGAAGCAGTGTTTGTTGTGGAAATGTTACATTTAGGGGTTTTGCTAAGCTTTCAGTGAAGGGTTTAAAAGTGAGCAGAACACCACTGACTAGACATATCTCTGAACATGTGAACACAGGCTTACAACAACAGCACTGAATAAAGAAACTTGCAGCCGCTTTTATTATATTGTTTAACTTTATGATTGGTGGTAACAGAGCAGAGCTACACTAGAAATTAAAATATTTAAGGAACTGTCTACATGCAATTTCTACAATTTAGAAATGCTTTTACATCTTAAGCAAGGACATTCTCGAAATATGCACACAAAGGGAGTATGTGTTCTCTAAAAATATTTACAGTACCTCATGACTCTGTACTTCCCCCTGGTGGTGTGAATAGTTTATAAATAAAAATTTCCTCGCAAAAAGTCAACTTCTTGTGTAGTAGGCTATATGGCATTTTCCTAATAAGCAGGGAATGAGAACAAGGAATGAGTTTGAATGATCTTTTCTCAGGTTTAATGACTGGAATGCATGAATTACAAACATAATTGGAGTAGGATTTAACAATAATGGCCTAAAAATAAGTGTTTAGCAGAAGAAAGGGTGGGTTTACCTATGTTTAGTAGGCCTACACAATTTTTAATGCAAGCTGTGTGATCATTGCTTACATGATTGACAGTTTTTGTTTTGTTTTTTTTTTAAACCACCCGGGCCTGTACATGGTACAAATACATTTGTGGTAAATAAGTCATTAGTTAAAAATGTATTTAATCGAGTTATTTCAGTTTATGTAACAGTTCTTTCTGTTTCTCGAATCTGATTGGCAGAGAGGAGTGCAACATTCTAGTGATAACAGAACTCCAACCGTTTCACCGTTTGTATCACTCCGCTTGTGGTATTTCTATAATTTTATAAATAATAGGCTACTGTTTTTGTGTGTCATGGAATGTAGTTTTAAAAGTTTTTATAGGCGAGAATTTACTGTTTAGGTTTCAAATATGCAATTTGTTAATAAAGATAGCCTCTATATGAAAATTTGCTTTGACTTTTTCAGAGATGTGAGTTCCCGGGCATCAGAAGCTGTTTAGCACACATGAACCCGCCAAGAGCAGCCTTACCTCGGCCAGATCTTCACACGAGTAACAGTGCAATATGGCTGTATATCAGCATGATTGTGATTCAGCCATAGGCTCAAGGCTGCAGGCCTTAAAACAACTCTTAAAACTACACTCCGTATTTGCTCATTTAAACAATCGCTTTCTGTATATTTACTGTACATTTTATATGAAATACACAGTATTTCTACATTGTCCAAATTTCTACCTTAAAATTTAAATGATTTTCTCAATTAAATATCCCCCTTTTTAACAAATCGCACTCTGCTTATAATCATACATTCACATGTTGACACAGGACAACACAACATACGCTGATTGCGTCTTCCATAATTTAATATCTGCACTTAAGCTATAAATGGAATGAATCAATAAATGCATTTCTGGTCAGAAATGCACACAGGAAGTGATGTCACTCCTGGAAATAGCAGCAGTTAAGAGGCAGACCTGAACAGATGGGAGAAATAATCCCAGTTAGCTGTAGTGCTTTCATAATACATGAACAAGTAGTGTTGACTTTTCTTCTTCCTGCTTATTTAAGTGCTCACGTCCTGAATCAGTAGCTAATCTATGGTGCTAATTGATGGATGTAGGTTAGTGGGTCTGTGGGGCTCACTCAGATTTTACATGGTTTAATACTTTGTTATTTTACCTGACATTTCAAGGAATCACATAGAAGCTGTGATAAGATAGAAGATATTATGGGAAATGTGAAGATAAACCACAACCACTAGAAACGATACATGAGAGTAAGGTGAAAAGTGCAGAGATTAGAAAAGATTATATTCCCTAGTCAGACACCCAAAGCAAACAAAATGGAGACGTGTCTCCAGCATGAACCAGATCACACACAGACTTCCATAAACATAGCAAATGGAGATAAGCATTTCTGTAAGGACATGATATTCTATGTAAACACATCCACAGTCATACCCAAAGATATTTAGTTTCAGATCACTGTGTTAAGGTGCAAATCTTTTCCACTTTTCCTGTTTGCTTGGGTGCAGTTTGTACACAGGAGTTGGTTTTGTAATAACTGGCACCTTTCTAATCTCTATTCTCACTCACACACACACACACACACACACACACACACACACCCACCCACCCACCACAAGTTCCTTTAAGAGTGGCCCGTTTCAAGGAAAGCATCAATGGCTCTCAAAAGCTAAATATTCAAAAAAAAATTTAAAACACAATTTTAGATGTTTACATTTTTTTAATTAATTAATTAATTTCAGTAATACTAGCAATTTGTTATTTTAAGTACTTTTAAGCAGTGCTATTTTAATATAACTGATATACAATTTTAATTTTTGATAATATTTAACATTTTATTTTATTTTCATCTATTGCTTTCATTCTAATTTGAAAGTTTTACATTAAAAAAAAAATTAAAAATAAAAATTACTGTGCTCCAGTCTTCTTGAGAACCACTGAAAAGTAATGCATTACTTTACCAGTTAGCTACTTAAAAAAGTATTCTGATTACATTACTTGTAATGCGTTACCCCCAACACTGATTAAAAGCAGAAACATTAACATAAACACACTGGTTTTGATCAAGAGTAGTGCATCTTTTATTCATTGGATCTACATTAAACTGTATCTGCTCCAACCAAATAAATAAAGAATAAATAAATAAGAGCTTTTAGGTAATTTAGGTGCTGCTACTGGAAGTGAACTGAAAACAGACTTTTAAGTAACTTTGAATCTTTAACTTCACCTTCATCATATATTTGTTCCTTTATAGATGAGCAACAGTTTCCCATCATCCCCAAATAAAAGGGGATTGTTGCGTAAGAGCAAAAGCTATCCATATTCCTGATTATACAACCGTCATATAACAAGGAGAATCCCAAGATTGCCCACTGTGTACTGTACTTAATGAAATACTATGTAACCTTTACAAACCATGTGGGCAAAAGCAAAAAAAATAAAGATAAACAAGCCTCTCATACAGTATATATCTCAGTCTGTTTCAAATATATATATATATATATAGCAAAATCCAAATTATTATTATTATTATTTTTTTTTTTAAATGAGCATAATAAAACTTGTAAACCACAATTTTAATAACCAGGACATGTCTGTTCATGCCCGAACCCTGCATTCCATTAGACGCCTCCTGACAAATAAATACATTCCTGAAAATAAAACACATATTTCTATACTTCTAAAATGCCTAAACTGTAAATATATCTTTTAATATACCCCATTGCTGTGCAAGAATCAAATGTGACCAAACAAATCATCCTGGCCCCACTGATATGTGCAATACAGGTTTGAGCAGAACTTATAAACACTGGTACACTATGTAACTTCACGCATACAGTTGCTCTAGTTTGCTTACAGTCTTCTGTGGGACCTACTGGCTTACAAGGAAGAAAATTTACAACTTTGTCAGTCTCCATGCAAGAAAAATCACAAATATCTCACATATTTGGACAGGCATGCTTCAGGTCGGTTTTCATCACATTAATTTTGTTCTTTTGGTGAGTATTACGTGTAGTCTCTGGTGTGCTTCAAATCGTCATTGGTGCTAGACGCTCCTTTGGGTCCCTTGAAATCCATAGTTACTGTACGCTCCTTCAAACTATGGTATATGGAAAGTCGAGATTGAGTCTTGTAATGTCCCTCATTTGTAAGGCAGAAGAAAGCAGTCCAGAGCATTGATGGTTTTTATATGGACGTCAGTGAGCCCCTGGAATCCATCAAGCAGTGATACAAAACGTGGCTTTGCTACTTCATTTGTTCATTTGGATCAGTTCCACCACATGGTTGCCGGTATTTAGCAACTGGAAGGATCCCGGCCGTCCAGGCTTTTCTTTTTAAAAGTAGTCCTGCTGTGAAGTACAAACTGTGATGCCATACTGTAGGCTATGTGTTGGTCTATACGATTCTACAGAGTGCAGCAGGCATGGGAGTAGTGCTACAGGACAAGACAGAGAGTGACTGCTGTGCTAGTTTGGTATATAGACATGTGGAGAGAACTGGATTGGGCATTGAGGGCCTTTTTAGCTTTAGATCGCTCCACTCCTGTCCTAAATCACATTTTCAAAGAGCTGCATGGAGTTCATGATGTTTTCGTCCTGGAAAGCAGAAGAAGAATCAATTATGACTGTTTGAAATAGTCGGCATCAACCTTAAAGAGACAGTTTGCTTTTAATTATCAAATCTCATTCAGGGTCATGTTCAGTTCAAATGTGGTATGAAAAAGTCAAATGTTGTGTTATGAACCATACACAGATTTTCACATTGAATTGAATGTGTATGTAATTAAAAAAAAAAAAAAAAAAAAAGACAAGAAATGATAAGAATGATTTTAAGAACTGACTGTGATAAATGGTTTTATGAACTATTAATATTCACATTTGAAATAATTGCAATAAATTATGGCTTCACAAACTATTTACATTTATTTTTGCATTGAATATAATGTGATTATTTAAAAATGGCTATACATTTTATGTAATAATGTTTTATTAAATAGTAATTTCCATAAATTTTCACATTGGACTGAATTTGATCATGTACATAAGGATGGCTTTATTTCTATTTATGTAATTTGGAAATTCAATTAAATGTGATAATTTCCATAAACTATTTGTACATATTTGCATTGAATTTAATGATGAATGATTTTAAGAACAGTTTATGTAAATGTTTGCATTGTAAGTGATAATATATGTAACTATGGTTTTACAAACTATTAACTTTTTTTAATTGAATTAAATGTGACAATTAACATACAAATACTTATATAAGACTTGGCATACATTTTACAAGTAATTATTGTACATTTTCACATTAAAAGTGATCAAAAGTTGATGTTTTTTTAACTATTTATGCAATTTTCACATTGAATTGAATATGATAATTTAAAGAATGTTTCTTACAAACAATACATGTACATTTTTACATCGAGATGAATGCAATAATTTATAGAAGAATGATTTTTCAAGCCACTTACACCAAAACTTGTGGGTAAACACTAATTTCAACTTACTTTCTGACAGGTCTCAATAAACTCCTCAATAGTGACCACACCATCTCGATTTCTATCCATTTTCTATAAGAAAATGTAATAAGTGTAGAAGATCTTAATACTCTGTTAAGATTGTTTTTGTGTCTTCATATAAATGTGCTTGTTACTGATACCTGGAAGAACTTTTCCACATGTTCAGATGGAGCTTCCTCTCGCACACTGGGGTAGGTGTACCTGCCCATCATGTCGTAGATAGACTTCATGATTAACAGCATCTCCTACACGCAAACACAAACACCATTTATTACTATTTAAGTCTGCTTTACAAAAGTGTCAGTGAAGGAGCCTCTGGAGCATTAGACCATAAAAAGGTTTAACAAGAACCTCTTTAGTGATGTATCCATCCTTGTTGATGTCGTAAAGGTTGAAAGCCCAGTTGAGCTTTTCAGTGACGGATCCTCTCAGCAACACAGACAGACCAATCACAAAGTCCTGTCACAGAGAGCAGAGAGTAGACAATGAAGACAATGGAAAAAATATAAGGGTGATAAAAAAAGAAGAAGAAGCAGCTGTGATTAAGCATATTCTCACCTCAAAACGAATTGAGCCATTTCTATCAAGATCAAACGCATTAAACAAGAAGTGGGCATATGTAGTGGCATCTGAGGAAATAACAACAAATGGACCAGTGAGAAAAACAGACTAATTTGTCCAATTAGTCCCAAATCACAATTCATGCAATAAACACGTTTACTGATTTAGTGAAAAACATATGTATTTACCCCCTTGAGGAAAGAACTGAGAGTAGATGGTCTTGAAAGTTTCCTCATCAACCAAACCACTTGGGCACTCCTTAAATGGAAAGAGAGGCACATCTAATTAAACATTTAATTAAACAGATAATGGACTAATTCTCACTGTGCCACATCGGCAGCTCGTGAAGGCTTTAAATAAGTGCAATGTGCTCATTTTCTGTCCTATATAGTACACATCTGCTGATACAAACAGAAAGAACAACATTTTCAACCCCAGAGCTCTTCATTAAAGACGAACTGTATAATTTTTTTTTAAATGAATGATTAAAATACTACTACTGTTTGCAATTGGGTTGAGTTTTCATCAGGTGGACACTTTTGTTAAGTGAGTCATATCTAGGGACCAGAATATCATAGAGACTTGGGCTCTTTTGAGCTGATGAGAAACCATAGCAGGCATCCAGAATACTCAATGGTTCAAATAAAAAGTGAAAAATCTGTCTTTTTGCAGTTCAATTTCAAATTTAATGCTCAACATTAAACTTTTTTCATATCATTCATACAGTCTTGATAGTTGACCCACCACAAAAAAGAAAACAGCTGACCACAAACATTAACTCAACTTTAATCCTTATTTGTCCGCTCTCTTCAACTGATACTCACGTTTTTGAAGCCCCTATAAAGGGACTGCAGCTCCTTCTTGGTGAATTTGGTCTGAGCCTGCAGCTGCTCCAGACCCTCAGGCTGATGTCGCACCGTGGACAGCTCGAGGTCACTGTCACTGCTGTCTATGGGAGAGAAAGAGCAAAAAAAGAGAGAGGAAGAGGGGGAAAGCAGAGAGATAGAGGGGGAAGGGGTCGGGAAGGGGGTGAGTTGATGGGATGCAGGACGGGATGGGGTGAGAGAGCATTTCAAAGAGGGAGACAGCAGTTGCGAGGAGAGAAAGAGGAAGAAAAAGGGGAGTAAACGCAAAAGAGTTAGCATTAAAGTCAAAGATGTGCAGGAAGAGGAAAGAGAAAGAAATGGAGGTTTGATAGACAGGGTGACTCTTTCTTTTTCAATGTGACTGACTGTTGGTGTCAATGTGAAGGACTGATTTTTGGGTTTCCTTACTGTTAGACTTCAGCAATTATAATTGGTGGAATTCAGTATTTCTTCTAAGCTCTGCTAGTGTTTGGATGTGAGCTATGGAAAAGTCAATCACATAACGAAGAAAGCATCCCACAAAAAGAAAAGGAGATAGACCGAATTACAAAGAAAAGAGACTAAACTAGACAGGTGCTTACACTCACCGTCTTTACAAAAACAGGTAAAAAGTGAGATAGGGAGGAACGAGAAGGACAGAAAGGGTCAGAGAGAGCGAAAGGAGAAAAAAAGAGAGAAACGGTCAAGTCATAAAAGCCACAAAAAATAGAACAATCGCTAAAAAAGGTGGCAAAACGACGGAGGAAGAGGAACTATCTCGAATCATCAGTGTTGTTATCGTTAACTAAAACTATATTTACTACTTCAGTTAATCATGTTAATTGAGATAAAGCTGAAATAAAATAAAATATAAATATTTGATGAAAAACTACGTTGGCAACTAACAGAAATAAACTCAATTTAAGTAGAAGTATTAAAAATGACTAAAAGTTGTATTCAAATTTAAATGGAAAATATTTAAATAATTGAAAATATTAATAAATACTATAATATAAATAATGTAACAGAAGAGCAAAAGAGGAACAAATGTTACCTATTTCTAAACAGACAATGGAAGCTTAAAGAACTGGAAAATTTTCCAGGTTAAACACAGTCCATCTGGAATGCTGTTGATTGCTACACATTTACATTTAATCATTTAGCAGACGCTTTTATCCAAAGCGACGTACAAATGAGCGACGTACACATGGAAAAATAACAAACAACTAAACAAAACTTATTTTCCAGTAAAGAAAAAAAAATCTAAACACCCTTAATACAATAAAATTGTATTTAAGAAGCAAAAACTGTAAGACAATATATGCAAAGTATCAATAATAAATGAAATTCAAATTAAATTTCATTAACACGTTAACTTTCAAACTTAAAATCAACTAAATTCAGCATAAATTCTCTGAATATGATATGCAACTTTGCCTCTCAAATAAATGCAGTTTATTTTAAGGAAGATAAGATATTTTGAATGAAATGGATGCTTGTACACTGTTCAGGTCATAAATATAAGACAAGTATAACATCTATATAACAATATTTTTAAGCAACCCCCTGTTTGCTAGTTTCTCTCTCTTTCTCTCACCTGTCTCAGTTATGTCTATGAGTCCAAGCAGATGCATGAGTTTGAGAAACATGATGACCAGGCAGACGATGCCCACAGTCTGTAACCCCTCTGTCTCCCACCTCACACTCATGCTGACACTCACGTCTTGTTCTTCCAGCTCAGTCTAGTTTTAGACTGTTAATTCCACAAGCTTCATAAATGAAACATAAGTATCCTAGAAAGCCGATAACGTGATTGAGGTAGAAAGATGGGCAGATGCCCTTTTTCGAGAAACATCTGTCACGCTTTTTGGAAAAGTCAATAAAACCAAAAACAAAAAGCATCTTATGTTGGTGTCATCTTGTCTTATCCTTGTGTCCAAAACGCTGGCAACTCTCCTCTCTCATTATTTCTATGCCACTATTCTTCTCACATCTATTTAAAAGTTCACTCTCACACAATTTTCAAAGGGAATTGAGAAAACTCCCACTCAGGAGACAAGGTTGTCCCAATTAGATTTAGACACAACCCCAACATGAATCTTCAACTTTGACGTGATGATAAAAAACAGACACCTTGTTTCTGCTTTAAATGAGACAAAACAGCAAATGATCACATTTTGTGGCACATAATTCCTTATCCTCAGGAATGCAGTTCAGATGAAGCTTCCCTGACGAAAGTAAAAAGATTTTATGCCTTTGATTGGTGTGGAATGGACAGTGAAGTTATTGGAACAGATGCACAATCACAAGGTGCCCTAAATCCTACTTCCCTTGTCTTGTGAACCAGTTTCCCACGACTAATTGTTCTCACTGTATTTCAGCCTTTGTGATATGACAGTGATCTACAGAGACTGTTCTTCATTTATCCTCCTACTGGCAGCATTGTTATTCAGTGCTCTCTTGCCAAGAGTGATCTTTTAGATTTTGTCATGCACAACAGATTTATGACAGCCAAAACCATTAGCACTGAAGAACTCAAGAGTTTTCAAAGGGGACTGATACTAACAAAAATACAACTGATGCTTACAGTTTTCATAAACAGTACAAATGTATTTTACAGGCCAAAGGTCAGTGAATTGGCGCAGTGCGACAAAATACTATAGAACTCATTATAATCAGTGATGCTGCACTGTAAAAAGTGATAAGTTGACTTAACTTAAAAAAATTGAGGAAACCCATTGCCTTAAAATTTTTAAGTAAACAATAATTTAAAAAATAAGTTAAGTGAATTATCAAGTTCGCTTAACTTTTTAAAAAAAATTATTATTTACTTAATAATTTTAAGGCAACGGGTTTCCTCAATTTTTACTCACTTTTTACAGTGTGTCTTGAACTTTGCCCTTCAAGTGGGAATAAGTATGAAAAAAAACTAATTCACAAATCAAAATGATTTCAAAATTAAATTCAGTTTTTTAAAATAATGCATTTTATAACTGTAATAATGATGAATTGATATACACTACTGTTCAAAAGGTTGGAGTCTGTAGGATTTTTTTTATATATACTTTTGAAAGAAACCTCTTATGTTCACCAAAGCTGCATTTATTTGATCAAAAATACAGTAAAAATAGCAATATTGTGAAATTTTATTCCAATTTAAAATAGCTGCTTTCTGTTTTAATATATTTGAAAATATAATTTATTTCTGTGATGCAAAGCTGAATTTTCAGCAGCCATTACTCCAGTCTTTAGTGTCACGTGATCTTTCAGAAATCATTCTAATATTCTGATTTTCTGCTCAAGAAACATTTTTATTATTATCAATGAAAAAAGTTGTGCTGCTTAATATTTTTGTGGAAACGGTGATAGAATTTCTTTTTTTTTCTTTAATTAATTTTTCTTTATGATTCTTTAATTAATAGAAAGTTCAAAGGGAGCATTTATTTGAAATAGAAATCATATCTAAAATCATAAATGTCTTTACTGTTGTTTTTGATCAATAAATTGCAAGTTTGCATAATAGAAGTAGCCTATTAATTTCTTGCAAAAAAAAAAAAATAACTTTTGAAAATAAATATTCCTTTTATGATGAAGCAAGTGACAAAGCTGCAGTTTGTGAAACATTGCCCTCTGGTGGCTGATGCTTCACGTCTGTGGTGCACCACAGTAGACAATTTGCATTATACTATGAGCAGAAACATGCAAGTTGAACAAAATTATAGTTGACAGATAAAATTCCTCTCATGCAACAGAGCCGACACATATTGATCAATACGCACGCTTCCCTTCAAAAGTAATACTTCAGCATCTCTGATTACGTATTAGATTCACACAAGCAGAAGCCCAAAATAAACTTCACCCTCCTGAAACACGGCTCTCAGGAATAGACAGAGATGTAGTAAGTGATGCCACTGAGCTAAAAATAGTCCCCTGCTGTGCTGATCCGTTGGGTGGTCCGGCTCTTGGGCCAATACTGGAGGAAGATTTACGTATAGGTTACAGGAGGCACTCAGACCCTTCCAGATGATCAAGTGTTTATTTGCATAACTGTCTGTCATAAAATCTGATGTGTTATGCTTATACTGTTAGCACCTATACTGTATATCCTTGCTGAAAAAACTGTGCGAACCAACCTCAAAACTGCTGGTCTTTGGTGGTTTTACCTGGTCTACCCTGATTTCTAGTCTGAAAGCTGGCAAGTAGTCAAATAATCATAAAAATACACAAATCAGTCCAGCCAAAGAAAAAAAAAAAAAAAAAAAAAAAAATACTTAGTATTTTTGTAGTATAAATATCCCAAAAAATTTTTTTAAAAACAATACTTAATATTGTCAAGTAAAATGACTTGATTCAGTATTCTTGATTTAAGAATATTAGATATGTATACTAGAAAACAAGACAAAAATTCTAATAATAATAATAATAATAATAATAATAATAATAATAAGTAAGAAAATCTTTTTTTTTTTTTTTTTTTTTTTTTTTTTGCAGCGTAGAGAAAAGCTGAGACCAGCTTAGGCCACTCAAAGCGATTAAAATAATTATTGCAAAAATATGCATGACTCTATGAAGTTTTATTTTTTATCAGGATACTGATATTGCTCATGATTTTAATCAAAAGCAGATCAAAGCACATTTCCATAATGCCATTCTTTTCATTTGTAATACTTTTAATGAAGAAAATGACTGATAGTTTTAGATTGATTCTCATTAATAACAATGACCAATCACCTCTGTTCCTGAAAGTCAAACAGAAGAGCCACCAATGTCGAGGCAATTTATGGAAAACCAAACAAAAATACAACTAGATTAATCAAGAAAGAATTTGAATGTACAAAACAGCACACAGATGCCAAGTATTCCACATAGTTGCAGGCCAATTGCACGGGACTCTTAATGTCTCGATAGAAAGTGATTTGAGACAACAAAGATGCGACACGACACAGGGCACGTCCACCAGACGGCAGACGAAGTGTGGAGAACATTGGAGGAAATAAACTCCAGAAAATAAACTTTGTGACTCCAGAGGAAGTGTGTCTTATGTGAAGGTGCTGACTCTGATCTGTACTTTCAGAAATGATTGGCTGATGTGATCTTGTGATGAAGGGGTGAGAGGGAAATGGACAGTGCCCTTCAGGACCCAGTACAGAGACCAGCGGACCCATTTTTAGGTAGCCGTAAAGAAAGCCTGTTCAATACAGCATACATAATGAATGAAGGGTAATGTTATACTGGGTTTTGATTCAAAGAGAGAAAGTGTGTGTGTGTGTGTGTGTGAGTGAGTGAAAGAGAGAGAGAATGCAGTATTTCTGACACCAGTATAACATTCTCAATAAGTTACTTGTCTTTAAGTACGGAAAAAAAAGAAAAAAAAATCTGGATGTGCTGTTTGTTCAAAACAAATCACATACTAGCACATCATAAACCTAAATAATAAAAAATGTCCTATAACATTCATCATTAATAACAGACACACCCACACAGATATAATCAGCAATTTAGGTAGTTATACAGTAAGTCCATGGACTTTAAAAAAAAATCAGCATCAATATTTTGGGTTAAAATTTTAACAAATGTATTTAACTGAGCACCATTTCAGTTTTTACATGATTTTAATCACTTTTTTTTAGTGTAACATTTAGTTCAGATTTTGCATTTAATCTCCTAATTAATAAGGTGATAAAAGCATGCATAATAATGCTGTAGCTAATACTTTTAAATGGAATATAGCACGCCAACTTAATTTCATGTCTGATGGAACATAGCATGTTAAATTTATTTCAATTTCATGTAAACTGCTCATTTAAACAAGGACATACAATAGCCTTCAATTGTTTTATAAAAAACAATAAGCTAATTATAATTTATAATAGGCAAATAATATATAAACTAATTATAATTACTCCTCCTCCTAAAATAAACTTTTTAGAATAAAAAAAAAAAAAAAAAAAAAAAAATATATATATATATATATATATATATATATATATATATATATATATATTTACGATTAATTTTTTTAACCTTTAAGATCATCCCCAAAAAGAGGTTGCCAGATTTGAAATTTCTCAGGACAATTTTGTCCCACACTACCCTGGTGCTGCAGTCCCACGGTAACACCTGGTGTGAGATGTATGTGTTACATTTACGTCTGTGTACAGTACAGCAAACACTGCGATAAAACGCTTCATACTTTCTCCCACCAATGACCTTCAAAACTCACAAGCATTTAAAACGCAACAGGAACAATCTATTACTGCATTCAAAAGTATTGTAAAAGCGCAATCAGCTTCCTTCATGTGAACACAAACATCACAACATTACTAGAGAAGAATCATCAGATTTGTTATCTCTATCTTCAGGATGTACCTGACGCAACCCCCGGCCCCATGGGCCCCATTGGTCAAGCATATCACCATGACAACAAAGGGGAGGACCTCAGTTCTAGAATGCTCCTTACCTTCCAGTGACATGGGCTCCAGAATGCCGAACTGTTTGAGAACAGCCACGAACAGAATGATGACCACTCCGATGGCGAACAGCTCCATTCCCTGAATACCCATGACTGCGGTGATTCACGGCTCTTGGCACGAGAACTTCTAGAACTACTGGAAGTATTAATCTGCTAGTGTGTGTACTAACACGGGACAAAGCCAACTGGCCGATATAGCATGGCGCCAGATGCAGGGTGTCTCAAAAAGAACGATTCATTTCATTAGCTCCTTTAGAAGAATATTTAAAAGGAAAATCAGGGGATATTTTTGGCAGAACGTCAAGCTAGCAGTGTGCATGGGAAAAAGAGTCCGGTCTAGTTACACTTATTTTGGAGATGAGAAGAGAAGTCGGTGTTTCCATGTTAGGTCATTCTTCTTGAAAGCCCCATCGCATAAATAAAGAGCTGGATTGCAGTTCTTGTACACAGTCCAGATGTGTAAAAGCCATCCTGGGCCGCAAATGTTATTTGCAAGTGTCAACAACAGAGAAGAGCATTTTAAACTCTACTGTGAAGAAGTGCTGCGGCGATATTCAAGATTGTTGATCCAAAGGTGTACGTTTCGGTGTGAGACAGGAGGCACAAGAGAAGGGAAATTCATTCAGTGGAGCACAATGTGGAATTGCGACATGGAAGCAACCGACACACTGCGACGATTTTGCAGTTAAAACGATCATATTTCATTTCAAGTCCTAAGTGGCTTTTAAATCCGGGTTTTGTTGATGTTGACACAGAAATTTGAGACTAATGGGCACCCTAGTGCCTCAAACTGGAATCATTTGTCCACGTAGAAGTAATACCCAGTTACTCAGTTATAAGCAGGATCGACATCTGGCACTGCCTCGGTCACTGCGACAACCACTGAGGTGGCATCTCGAATCCTTCTCCAAAGCGGTCGGAGGCCTCCAGGTTGGTGCAAATCTGCAATGGAGCTACAAGGTACTTCCTGTGGCAGTGGCAAAAATACGCCAATCCTTCGAAGATCGGGTGGATCCGTCTGGAAGTGGGCGCAGATCCCCTTGAAGTTCTCAATTGTTGGCCCCCGTCAAACCTTTCAAACGGCTCATTAAGTTCGGCGATGTGTCTTGGGAGTGGTCCTGAAGAATGCAGTTTCGCGTCTCCTCCTTCTCTGGGGTTCGGCTGTCAGTCAAGCGCTCTCATCTTTTCCCTCGTCTGTTTCCTCAGAGTCAGCATCAAGTGCTTTTGTCTCTTCTTTCAACTTGTACTGTACAGTTCACGTTCTTCCTCCCTCCCTCCCTTCCCTCCCTCCCTCTCTCCCTCGCTTCTCTTGCCCTTTCTTGTCCCGTAATAATCTGCAGTGGGCAGTTTATCTTCACCTCTCTGTCCATCCCACCACTCCTTCCGTGTCTCTTCCTCTCTGCTCATCTATGACCACTCCATCCCTTCTTTTATCCATTGCTCACTTTCCAAGCCTCACTACGCCTGACTGCAAAGTCAGACCCTTGTGAGAAGCGGTCCTTTTTCCCTGACCACAATCCCTCTCTCTCTTTTCCTTCCTTCCTTTCTGCCTGGGGACTTGGGGAAAAGTCACATTTCCAAACTGGGCAGAAGGCAGGAGAGAGGGAGAGATACTAAGGGGATCAGATTCCAGGGACGCCCTCCCCTACCGATTTCCCAGCCTCCATCCACCCACATATCTGATCCATTTGAAGCACTTTCTTTCTCTTCTTCTTCGTGAGTGAAGCAAGGCAAGGCCTCCGCGTGGACTGGGACAACCAGAGGAGATAACATTAGCTTACGGGTTTTCCTGTTTATAGTTTAGCGAGAGGGGAAAGGAGAGAGCTATAATAGCTCAGCTAGATGAAGGAATCAATAAAGTCTTAATGGTAGCTTTAAGTCAACCAAACACAAGGTGAGATCAGAAGCTGTTTCTACTGCCAGCATCCACTCATCTTCTCTCACAGCACCCCCCTCCTCCTCCTTTTTCTAGTTAAAAGAGCCATAAAAAGATAATACATGTGTCAGAGATGAAAACAGGAACAGAAAAAAGAAATGTGATGCTACAATGTAGATATTTAAAATGTAATGGTAATCTTTGGGAAAAATCGAAATTTTTGAAGCGTCACATACACTTCAAGATGAAAGACACCCTCCAGAAGATACAACAGTCATAAAAAATCCAAAAGGAATGTAAATTGATTGCTAATGCTCTTTATATCCTAATTTGAACTAGCTAAATAAATTAAAGAATTCTTCTTTGATCCATTGTTATTTTTGCATAAGTTCCAAATTATGATAGAAAGTTATAACAATAATCTGAATGAATGAAACAGCAGAGTTCTACTGGATTCTCATTTGATCCATTTTCGATCTTTGGTTTGTTACGATTAAATTTCGATCACAATTTGGAAACAATGATCAGTAAAAGCAGTAAAAGTAAAGATAAATAGATTAGAAAATACAGATAAATAGATTATAATTTAATTTTATCCAGTAGAACAAAATTTTTATTATAATTGGGATGCAATAAACTGAAGAAAAATGGTCAGAAACCTTTTATTTGACCCATTTTGGTCTTTGGATTGGTTGCAAATAAAGACAGAAATTGCATTCAGATTTTCTGACAAGAGGTCAACCACATAAAAATCAAAAACATAAATTTATGTACATATTTTCCCACTATTATGATGGCTGCAATGCCTCAATTTCACCTTTATAATGCATGCTCTGACTAAGCTGCTGTATTTATGGCTGGCGTCAGTGGTTGTTGTGTATAGGAATTAATGTTGAGCTTTTAGGAGGACGGGGCAGGTTCCAGTAATGCCATTAGAAGATGAACACTTCTTAATAGAAGCTCAAGCATGAAGCTTTTGCTGACAAGACACTATGGCCTAACACAACTCACTGAACCTGAATGTGGGCATTAGAAAAAAAAAAACAATGGTCAAATCTGAAAGCTTGGCATAGATGCTTGGAAAAGAGCATAGATTTTCTTTTAAAATGTAATTTTAACGAATCCATCCTTCTCTTTTCATTTCATGTGTTAAAACCAGGTGTTCTTCCGGATATTGATCCGATGCACTCCGATTACAAACAGCAAAATCTGGATGTGTCCATCAGTGCTGCAGTATTCATTCACAGCAAACAATCAGCAGTATACTATGGAGGAATAGTCTGGCAAAGTGATCCCTCAATGTATACAAACACGGCACTTGCCCTCTACATGTTCAGTAACTCTGCACGAACAGAAATGAAACCTGATATAAGGCAGCCGGTCCTCTAATACATAAGCACTCTTGAGGCCGAACACGGCCCTGCTCTTTGAAGCCTCAGACCCGACAGAAGTGCTCTCTCTGTCCCTCCCTCTCTTTTAATGAGGTGTGATGGATCGACTTTTTAATGATAAAAACACCCTGGAATGTCCTGACAACATAACGTTTACAACAAATACAGGATGGGCTTCCATTGATTGGAGGAAATGACTAATTACTTCTGATTAGCCAAAGATTCATACATTTTCCAGTAACGTTTATACATAACAGAGTTAGCTCACACATCAAATAACCATCAATAATAGGCCCAGATGGAATCTGAAGACTTTTTTCTTTGTACTGCACATTTTCTGTGCTGGGAATATTTGTATAAATACTAAATGTAAGTAAGTAAATTTTATTTATAGAGCACATTTAAAAACACATTTAAGTTGTCCATTAAGTGCTTTAAAAAACAATCAGTAAAAAAAAAAAATTTGAATTGAATTCTAAAACAGACGCTAAAATTGGAGTGATATGATCACGTATTTTTTTTTTTTTGCACCAGTTAACAGTCTGGTCGCTGCATTTTGGACATGTGCCAGTGAAGATTGGGGAAGACCAAGGTATAAAGGATTACAGTAGTCCATCAGTTATGTGATAAATGCATGAATTACTTTTTCCAAGTCTTGAAAGAAAAGTGTCGATTTAAGTCTAGAAATGATTCTCAATTATAACAGTCCCAGTTACTTTGCACTAGTTGAGCTACGAGAAAAAAAGAGGGGGGGGGGGGGGGGTCACCTTCTTTGCAAAAGCCAGAATTACCCTGCGTCCCAATGTGCATACTATCCACCCTATCTGCCCTAAATTGTATTGAAAATTACTTATATCACATAGAATTTAGGATGGACAGTATGCACATTGGGACGCAGGCTTAGTTTGATGTAAAAGAGTTCTACCAAAAAATAAACTCATGCATGCACAAAAATGGTGTTTCTTTCAGCATGTTTTTAAACAATATACATTCAGTGAGATACAAACCCCAAATACTGCAAGTCATTATACAAATATATACAGACAATTCAACAAATTTGCTTCAAGTGCGAGTCTGTGTGTGTGCGCGCATGTGAGGTGTTGAAATGGTCAGCACAGTCCACTGCAGGTTGAGATCATAAACAGTTCATAAAATACGGAAAACCAGTCCTATCTGTACATGAGCAGAAATATGAGGGCTGGTGATGATGTCCTAAACTTGGATGTCCGGTCAACATCAAGATTTCATTCCAAATTCACCCAAGGAGTTGCTTCAGCAATATAGTAAGGCCATAGTTCATGAACTCAAAGAGGTAGCCACATACTTGATCAAGAGCTACAGCATAAATAATCCTGTTTGAGCAGGAAACACAAAGATTTCTCAAACAGTATAAGGAAGTAGGTCACAGATAACCATGAGGCAGCACTTACTTTACTACTTCCTTTTTTTATTTAATACAGGGTGAGCTACATGTGTCCCCCTAGTGGCCAGTATGAACATAACATGAACCTAACTGTGACAGACAGTGACTGTTACACAATTGATAGGAGCTGCTTTTAACAACTGAGCTAATTTACTTTTCAATTCAGAGTCAAAGATAACGCCTTTGATCATTTTTTATTTTTGCATGTGACTTAACATATGGAGTAAGATTGTCTAAGTAACAGGGTATAGAGTTTCTGGTTTTGAAGGGACCAAAAATAATCACCTCAGTTTTTTTTTTATTTTTTTAATTGTTTAGCTGGGGAAAATTATTTGCCATCCAGCATTTAATGTCCTTAAGGCAATCCATGAGAGGCTGCAGAGAATGTCTAGGTTTTAATGGAATGTACAGCTGAGAAGCATCAGCATAGAAATGAAAAGAAATTTTATATTTCCTAATTATATTACCAAGTGGGAGCGTGTACAGATTAAAAAGTAATGGCCCCAGAATGGACCCTTGAGGAACCCCGCAAGGGAAAGAAGCCGATGATGATTTACAAATCTCTGCACTTAAATCTCATTGGTAGCAGACATCAAAGAAAACCCAGAGTTATAGGTTAAATTATTAGTTAGAACTAGTTACATTTCATTCTTAAGGAACGGTTACATTTAAATATTTTTTTTTCACTTGATTTTTTAAGTTATTTTGGTGTCAGTCTTCTTTCCTTTTAGGTCCCAAAGAAAAAGATGAACAGCATCATAGATTACTGAACACTTTGTTTTCCTGATTTCCTGTCGACAAAGCCAACTGAAGTCCAGCTGACTGTAAATGTCCTACAGGGCCCTCTGTTGGACAAGACACATTACTGCACAAACCTTTTGGGAAGGATCAATGCTTGTAATGTTTTTTGTTTGTAATAAAATACAGTGACTCGTGCACTATTACTTTTGGTGCAGTAACTTTACACTGCCATATTTCTATCTTACTGAGACTGGCTGCCATCCAAAAGTAGTCATGACAGTAGTCTTCAGACAAATCTATCTATCTATCTATCTATCTATCTATCTATCTATCTATCTATCTATCTATCTATCTATCTATCTATCTATCTATCTATCTATCTATCTATCTATCTATCTATCTATCTATCTATCTATCTATCTATCTATCTATCTATCTATAAGTCTGATTCTTGTCTGAATTCAGTGAGAAGGAGTGCTCTTTATGTTTGGGGCGGGGTCTCTTTTTTGCCCAAAAGTGAAAATACATTCTGAAGCTCTTATAGTAGTAAGGAGCTTTTTGTCAGCATTACTCAGATTTCCTACTGCAAGAAGTGAGTAGCCATTATTCTTGCTCAATAATTGATTGACTGATTTTTTATTTATTTAAATATCTGTCAATGAAGCTGTAGTCCTAAAGTATGAAATGCTACATGCACGCTTGTCTTTATCATTGGTTTGAATATGCTGATATACTTGTATTGCAGACTTCTGTTATAAGTGTATATATATTGCAGATTGCTAAATATCTAGAGCTTTTAACCCAAAGGAAATATACTCTCTTTAATGAAAATTCCAAAATGCAAATTCTGTCATTTACTCACCCTCATTTTGTTCCAAATTATAGTGCTTTTTATATAATTGTTGTAATACATTATGGAAAAAAATGAATTTTTGAGTGAATTATTCCTTTTTATATAATTGTTGTAATACATTATGGAAAAAAAAAATGAATTTTTGAGTGAATTATTCCTTATTAGTGTTAACAATCAGTTTGTTGTTCTCAAAAATGTTTGCCTAATTATTACTTGAAAAGCTCTGCATTTAATTTTTGTTTATCTTCATTTTTTATTTTTGCATATTTGCTGCCTTTCCACAAGTGGTTTGGACCACAGTTGCACCAGCATTTTACCTCTCGTGGAAACAAAGTTCATCTGCACCCATTTTGTCTGTAACACGTATGTTCATATTTACATGTTCTCAGCTCAAAATACTTCATAGTCATTCTGCAGTATTTTCAGAGCTACGGTCTTTTGAAATAACACTTGCGAACAGTGACGATGTTGATGCACTGAGAAAACATACAGTGGAGTACAAAAGTCTGAGAACACTTGTATTTTGCATGTTTTGGTAATTTACCACACTTTAATGTTATGGGCAAACAGTCTAAACTTAAAGATTTGAATTTCAGAATTTCTTAAACTTTATTGACAAATCAGAGCTGCATGAACTCCACAAATATGTGTGAAACCTAATGATTTGAGATAATCCAAAAAATAATTTTGAGCTTCAATGCAAATATAAAAAAATCTAGAAATAGTGCAGAATCAGATGAACACTTCTTGTTCATTTTCTTTTTTGCATTTATAAATATCCCAACTGTTTGTTTAGAGGCATAAATAGTTTTTTTGGACCACACTATGTTGTGCGTAGGGGGTTAAAATTATGAGCGGCAATGCTAATCAGTTTTATCATTTATTTTCAGAATGGATCAGTTATATGCTATATAGCATCTGTGCTATTATTGTGATGGTGTTTTTGTTTCATTGTTTTCATGGATTCTTCAAGAGATGTAGGCAAAACCGTAAAACAGGTATTATTACATTAATTACGATGATTAATTTCCGTTTTAACACAGAAAATAGTAACTGCTCTTTTGAATAGGTAAAGTCACACTGGAGTTGGGCGACACTTTTAATCCAGACAGCAGACCAGAAAACAAAAAGGCAAATACAGCAGAGAAATAGCTTTATCTTCAAAGATACTCATATGAGCAAGATTCTGTAGAACTGATCGGTTCATTTGTGTTTAGGATGAGCACCAGTCATCGTCAGCAGAACAAGAAAACACCAGTGTGAGAATGAGCTCTGTCTACGAGAGCCTGACCCCCTCTGCTGCTGAGAGACTGTCAGTCTATGAGACTCTTGATCAAGCAGGGACTCAATTTAAAGACATTTATGAGATTTCTGAGTGATGGTATAATTACTGTAATACACAGACTGGCAAACTTAATATAAAGTGTCTTTACCTACTATGTACTTACATTTAATCATTTAATACAATGCACTTATTGTGTATGTACATCTATAGTACATTGTACTTCTATTTAAGAAATACTCTCCTGTAATTACATGCTGTAGTAACATCTACAATCACAATGCTGACCCTATAACTTAACCCACCCTTAAACATAAACAAACTACCAAACTTGTCCCTAACCTTAACCTTGTACCACCTCAATAGCAGCAAAAGTGATTTGCAATACAACATAAAAACAAAAATACTTTGTACCAAATAATTATTTATATATGACATAAGTACATAGTACTTAAAGACAGCTAATATTAAGTGGGACCCAGACTCATATGGATGATTGCTTTTATAAAATGTTGCAACAGCACTATGACAAAAGATATCAACAAACAGCCAAATGTATTATTAATTAATATCGGAATAAACTGCCATAATGGATCCAATATATAATGTGCCTTCCCATGTGTGTGTTTAAAATCATTTTACATTTTACTGCTATTTTATTTTGGCTCATCTAATCGAAATAAAATGTGTAGACAGACATACAATATTAGACTACTGACCATTTACAATGCATTATTTAATGCATTATGTATTATCTAAATAATTAAATTAAATACTAAATTAAAGTATTAAATTATGGAAGCCTGTTTCGGCCACTGAATAAAAAAAAAAAAAATGTTATTGCGACTTTTTATCTCACAATTCAGCCTTTTTTTCTCAGAATTGCGAACTTTTTTTCTCGCGATTTGCGAGTTTATATCTCGCAATTCAGACTTTTTTTCTCGCAATTCAGACTTTTTTTCTCAGAATTGTGAGATATAAAGTCCAATTTTGAGGGGGGAAAAAAGATTGATATGTTTTCAGAATTGCGAGTTTATATCTCACAATTATGACTTTATAACTCGCAATTCTGCGAAAAAAAGGCAGAATTGTGAGATAAAAAGTCGTACCTTTTTAATTTTTTTATTCAGTGGTTGAAACAGGCTTCCATATTAAATTGACAGCCTAGTTATACCCCATACATTTATTTTCCAAAGACCTGAGAAAACTACTGAATGCTGGCTCTTCGTTTTCCATATCAAGAAAGTGTATAGGTGCTATATTTTACATAATTTATAGTTTACATAATTTTTCTCAATTAATTCACTCAATTATGTTTAGCTCAAAAAACAATATGCAAAACAAAATAAAATAAAATAAAATTAATTAATTAAATACAATAAAATATTTTGCTGCAGGATACTGCTTGACTTCATTTCAGCTACATTCTGCATTTCATCCCTGTATTTGTTCTGTGTAATATAGTCAACTTGAAATTATAAACATACAATGAATCGTTTAATGTTTTCTAATCATTTTAATGTAAAGGTAACACTGTAATGTGTCCAACTTATGCCAAACTGAGCGTGCTAAATTAAAGTGGCAAAGCACAGACAGTTCAAAGACAGAGTGTTGTTCTGATGAACGTTACCTGAGCGATGATAGCGAGCCGTAGTGTGACGACAATCAGCCAGGAAGCTGGGTCTCGAGAAACGCCGACGCGCTTCTAAAGAGAGCGTAGCCATCACGCTCCCCATTATAGACTGCTACAGAAACCACGCCAAATTCGCTACAAACGTTAACCACAATGAGCATGGACCAGCTTTTCTCCAAGAATACACATGACATCCTCTGTGTGTGTATGAGTGTGTGTCAAAAAGCACATTGAGCAGTCTGTTTGGTGGCTATGGGTCAGACATCCAGATACAGACACATGTGAGAGAGAAAGACACTTCAAAGATCCAGTGCCACGATGACCTTTCACTTAAAACAGTGCACACACTCTCTCTCCTGTGGCCTATGTTTGAAAGTTTTTTCCTCTCACACCGAGACCACCTCACAAAGGTGGAAATATTAATATGAGCATATGAATAAAACAGGTGTGTTTCAAGACCCCTGCGTTGAGCACAGACCAAAGCATCTTTAAAAAAAAAATGCATAGGCTGTTTTTTAGAGTACAGTATGTACAATTTAGGACAGTGATATACTCTCAGAAATAAAGGTACAAAAGCTGTCACTGGGGCGGTACCTTTTCAAAAGACACATGTTTGTACCTAAAGAGTCCATTTCGATACCTTAAAGGTACATATTAGTATTTAAAGTGTACATATTAGAACCTAATAGGTACAAAAGTGTACCTTTTGAAAAGGTACCGCCCCAGTGACAGCTTTTGTACCTTTATTTCTGAGAGTGTACTACTATTGTGTGAATTTAATTATTTCATCAATTCATGAATTCAAATTATATTTATTTATTACGAGTTAAATGTATAACTTTGTTTTTTTCAATATTATTAAATAAAAATATAAAAATCATATATATATATATATATATATATATATATATATATATATATATATATATATATATATATATATATATATATATATATATATATATATATATATATATATAAAAAAAATATAACATTTTTTAAAAAAGAAGTCTCTTATGTTCACCAAGGCTGCCTTTATTTAATTAAAAGCAAAAACACGAATACTGTGAAATATAATTACAATTCAAAATAGTTTTCTATTTCAATACATTTAAAAATGTAATTTATTGATGTGATTACAAAGTTTTAGCAGCAATTACTTCGGTGCAGTGTTATTTTAGTATTATTTATGTATTACAGTTTTTATTAGCATTTTGAATTAGCTATTATTTTATATTTTCAGTTTTCATTTTTAATTTTAGTTTAATTTTTATTTTATGTGTTTTTCATTATTATTAGATTTTTACTAATAATATTATTTATTTGGTTTATTATTTTTTATTTCTATTTAGGTTTATTATTTTCAGTTTAGTTCAGTAGTTTTTCCAGTTTTTATTTATTTCCAGTAAGTTTAGTGCGACAACTTAATCTACCAAGGCAACAATTCTCATTTAATATTTATTTTATTTCAGATATTTCAAACAAAAATGAAATAAAACATTTTAACAAAGTTTTAATACTTCTAGTTAACAACAATTACCCTGCTTCAGTCTTTAGTGTCACATGATCCACATGAATTCATTCTAATATGCTGATTTGCTGTTCAAGACAATGTAATTTTCAATTTTCCATTTCAAAGGAATTGACATTTTACAGTACTTAAATGTTGAAAACAGTTGTGCTGCTTAATATTGTTGTGGAAACTGTGATGCTTTTTTTTTTTAGGATTGTTGATGAATACAAAGTTCAAAAGAACAGCATGAAATAGAAATATCTGCAGCATTCTAAATGTCTTTACATTACTATTCTAAATGTCTTATTTCTTAAAGAAATCTCTTCTCTAATCTTATTGACTCCTTGGCCCCTATAGTGTGTAGTGTAATGAATTTCTCTGTCCACTGTGAGGCACTAGTGCATCAATGCCTCCTGTGATACTTGCAGGACAGTCACATATTGTGTCCTGGTTGGTTGACCTGGCTGAAGGCCACTGAAACATGAGACAACAGATTGAGTCGATCTGACTATTTAAGGGACATATAAATGCTTAATTAGCAAGACTTATGATCATATTCTGTTGCTTAACCTGAACTGCCCCTGCTGACGCCGCAATTTCTTTTCCTGTCGCACAGAAGAAAAAAAAGAAAGAAAGAAAAAAAAAAGTCTGCTGACCTGCAACCAGTCAAGAAACTATTTCAAACAGACATTTTGTAGATATATTCTACAAACATATTTGATTCTAGAAATCTATTTGATTGTGTTTAACACCACTATAAATTCAAACAGATTCTGTCTGAGATTGTCCAAAACTATTATCTTTCCATTTTGGAGAATTATATTGTGAACTGCTTTTTATGTAAACATTAAAAGCCTTCAAAATCCTTTCAAAAGCTATTTTATTTGATTTTATTTTTAACTTGATTTCCAATCAAATAATCCTGAGATTTTCATCCTCATGTTCAAGAGCTCGAGTTCACCAATGTGGAAGATTTCTAAAATGTAGCTAATTTTCTGCTATTTTTATGAAGGTTAAGAATAAGTATAATAATTAGACCCAATAGCACTCAGTTCCATTTTCACACATTTTACCTTGTCTGAAACCATTCCACACTGTTCTGCAGATTTTCAACCCAAAACTCAGAATAGAAAAGGCTAGATTCTGTCAGGGCCTGGAAGGGATTCATTCCCTCCTGACCCTGGAGTTCACATCTTGATATGAACATGCAAATGGAATTGAAATAGACTCGGCCTCTCTGTCTCTGTGGTGTAAATCAGCACACACAGTGAAGAACATTTTAAGACAATCATGTTTAGCTAATAGACCAATAGGCGCACACAGATTTGAGTTAATTGGCTGCTCCTGTGAGTTTGGAAAGCTGAGGGCGGATCTCACAGGAGAGACACAACAGAGAAAAATCTGAGTTTGGTGGAGAATTAATAAGAGAGACAAACAAAATGCTAAAGTTGAGAGGGCTTTTTTAACATTTAACCATTTTACATGTATCTGGGATAACATGGGGTTATGGAGCTTGACAGTCATGGTCGCCATCCTTTTTCATTGGAAAAGAGCAACGTGAGCATGCTGCCAAATATATCTTTTTACAGAAGAATGAAAAGGAACAGGCTGAGGGTGAGTAAGTTTCAGTAGTGCCAAAGGAAAAGACAGGACAAACTGAACATCTGTCCTCTGACAAGCAGTGACACAGAATAACGTCTTGGTTCATGGTGAAAGTTAAAGAGCTCCTGTTACACCCACAAACAGTCACAATGTCAGTGTAACACTGCAACAGCATAACTGTCATTCAGTTTTACAGAATCAGTGTCCTGTAGATCGACACAATCGCACCATCAGCAGATAAAACATCACAGAGGGCAGTTATCGACCTGCCTGTCCATAAATAATGTGTTCAATTCACCTCATGCAGCTACACGCAAAAATAAAATAAAATTCTGATATAAAAATCCTAGCCTAGCCTATTAACTACTTTAAAAGTACATTCAGTCTTACTTTTTATGAACTGTAAAAACTGTTCAAAATAACTCAAAACAAAACAAAACAAAACAATAAAACTGTGCACCTTTTATAATTATTTTACAACTATAAAACTACTAAAAATATTTGCTAAGAGGGTACAAAACAAATTCTGCTTCTCAATAAATGTATCTATTTTAAGAATGTTTAGACATTTTGGTTCCATGTTATTTTAAGGTGTCATTTTTACACATTATGTACTTACTATAATAATAATAATAAATTACGCATAATTACATGCAAGTAACCCTAAGTCTAACCCTAATCGTATAGTAAGTACATGTAGTTGATTAATATTGCTCAGTACTTAAATGTATAATTACACTGTAACAAGGACACCTTAAAATAAAGTGGAACCAACATTTTTTATTGGAAAAAAGGACAAAAATACAGATTCAATACTGTCTCAGTTCTGAACTATGTGAAATTGGTGTTTTGTCTCCCAAACAACAAAACTTCCCTTGTGCAGAAACTTCATAAAGTTCAGTGTAAGATAAAGAGGAGTACAATCATTTTAAAAGAATGGAAAAAGACAGAGCAAAAGAGCAAAGCAAAGTAAGTACCTTTGGCAAAAGAGCCGGTGACCAAGCCGAAAAAGCAGCTCAGCATACTGGCCAACTCCTTCTGACAATCATTCTTACAGTCCTTCACAGCATCCATGTCTTCAGCAATGTCTCTCGAATGTTTCAACTGCTGACTGAACAGTCAATATTAAACTATTAAACTATAAGTCCATTAAACATTCACCAGCAGACAGATCAATCTCTAAAAACTTCACTTCAAAAACTCTCTGACCCTTGCTTTGTCCTCAAACTTCCTCCTCGGGTAGCAAAGAGTTCACAAGTTTTAGTCAGTAAAAATAAATTTCATATTCATGAATATTCAGATGAGGAGTTTTAGGCTGCTGTGATTGTCAAATTAGACTTCATCAATTTCTTTCTCAAAGAATCGACAAAACCATACCGACTTCCTCAGATCCACAGCTGGAGGGTTTTGCTGCTCAGTGCAGAAAAGTCTCAATGTGACCCAATGTAGAACACACTGCTGATTTGTTATCTGGATAACATTACACCTCCCGATCCAGACGTGGACAGTAATCCAAACCAAACAGCTAGTGAGCTCCTCAGAGTCCTGACAGAGCTCTGCTGTATATATCTGAACATATCCGGACTGCCTAGGAATTAAAGCTACGAACAGGAAGTACCACTGATCTGACAGAGAGAGAGAGAGAGAGAGAGAGAGAGAGAGAGAGGAAAAGAGAATGACAAATAGAATGCTCAAATTTCACATGATGCACGTACAGTATGCTGTACAGTCACAAGACATCAAATAATCTCTTCATTAAAGGAATAGAACACCCAAAAATGTCAGGCCATCCAAGATGTAGATGAGTTTGTTTCATCATTGGAACAGATTTGGAGAAATTTAGAATTACATCACTTGCTCACAATGGATCCGCTGTAGTGAATGGGTGCCGTCAGAATGAGAGTCCAAACAGCTGATAAAAACATCACAATAATCCACAAGTAATCCCCACGAGTCCAGTCCATCTTGTAAATTGAAACGCTGCGTGCTTGTAAGAAACAAATCAATCAATATCCCGTTTTGACCTGTCGCCTCTGGCCATCACACATCCATCTCCTGTTGTCCTCTCACATCAGAATCCACCAACATAGTTGTTCAGAACTGTTTTGGACTGTTTTCACTTGTAAAAGGTGCTTAATCTGTGCATATTTCTCTCCTGATTCAGATAAGACAACTCTTTCACTGGAAAAAGCAATATTATGGATAGAGTCCATTAACGTCTAAATTATGGATTTGTTTCTTAACAAACATGCAGCTTTTCACTTCATAGGATGTTAACTGATGGACTGGAGTCATACGGCACCCATTCAACTGCAGAGGACCATTGGTGAGCAAGTGATGTAATGTTAAATTTATTAGTAAATTTAGAATATTTTTCATGTTCAAAAATAAAATTTGTTCTCTAAATTACTAATTTGGTGTTTAAAACTCCTCATATGAGTTTCTGCATGTATAATTAATTTTAGACAGTTTGTAAGAATGTTTAGCGTCCGTGGTATGAAGATGATCACTGCGAGACGCTGGCGGAGTGAAGGAGGCTTCAGAGAGTTGTGAGTGAGGGCGCGGGTGCAACCTCTGTATTGCCAGATCCAGCTATTATAAGCGTCTTTGGACTTGTCTTTTCCACTTTAGAAAGTTAGTCAAGTGGAAAGTTTATGGTCAGTAATATATTTGCCTTATCTTATTTGCAAAGCTTTGAAATAATTTTGGATTTTGAACAAGTAGTTTACAGAATAAAATGTACTAGCCCACACAAACACTAGCCATGAAGAATTCTATGCTATTACACAAAGTTATCATCAATATAGCAATGAATATTAATGAAAATTACAGTAGCCTATAACAGTAATAGTTGCATGATTACTGGAGCTCCTCAGGGCTGCGTTCTCTCCCCACTGCTATTCTCCCTCTACACCAATGACTGCACATCTGAAATGGGACATTCATAGACTCCATTGTTAAAAAGACCCAGCAGAGGTTGTACTTCCTTCGCCAGCTGAGGAAGTTCAACCTGCCACAGGAGCTGCTGAAACAGTTCTACTCCGCCATCATTGAATCTGTCCTCTGCACTTCTATAACTGTCTGGTTCAGCTCAGCTACCAAATCTGACCTCAGAAGACTACAGAGGGTAGTCCGGACTGCTGAGCGAATCATTGATAAAACCCTCCCCGGTCTCCAAGAACTGTACTCATCCAGAATGAGCAAAAGGGCTGGCAAAATCACTCTGGACCCCTCACATCCAGCACACTCTCTCTTTGAACTGCTGCCGTCTGGTCGATGCTACAGAGCTCTGAGCACCAGCAGTGGCGGATTAAGACCCTTTGGTGCCCCTGGGCAACGACACGTAGAGTGCCCCCACCCACCACGCCACACCACAAAAAAAAAATTAAAATAAAATAAATGAATGAATGAATGAAATGTGCTTCATGTGATAATTTACATTGTGTTTTTGTTGTTGTTGTTTTTTTACAAAATTTTATATTAATAAGCTGATCTGATAACAAGGCTACAAAAATCCTTACAAAATCAGGTTACTTCTTTTTACAATGTACTTATTTATAACTTGTGAACCCACCTCTTACAGGTGTAATCTGTTCTAAAATGAGATAGAAATCTGAACTGTATGCAGCAAATTGAAACATTTTATAACTGGTGAAGTCAACTGTTACAGGTATAATAATCCAATCTATTAATCACTTCTGACTCTATGGCCAACAAAGAAAGTGTGGATAGTCTTTTTAGAGTCATTGTTGTCCTCAGCTCATTTTTCATTCATTTATATTTCATTTACAAAATCATTTTCTAATGTTTTACTCCCTTGTGTAAAAAGGGTGTTTTCAGAAATGCAATCGCATATACAGCGCTTAACAAATTTAGTAGGCCCCCGCCCAATGCTAGGTTTGTGCCACAGCTGCCCTAAACTAAGTATTGGTGTATTGGTGATCAGTGTTGGGGGTAACGAATTACAAGTAAGGCGAGTTACGTAATCAGATTACTTTTTCAAGTAACTAAAGTAATGCATTACTTTTTCAAAAAAGTAACGCCAGTTACTTTGTTTTCCCATTTATTGACTGACAAGTCTCCCGTCCTCATATTGGGAGAAATACAGAGGTGTTGTGTGCGCTGTGTGAACATATTGTATGTTACTGTAGTTCTAGACTAAATGTGTATATGCATTAATTCATCCCACTCACAAAAAAACTGATTTAGTATTCATCAAAATGACTTAAAACAGTGAAATCCAAAATCAGAATATGATGCAAACCTGCAATAATTAAATATGTCAAATATGTATCTAATCCCATTTTATTAACCAATGTCTTGCTGCAGATCTTTGATGATCCGGTTCAACCATACTAATAAGCAAAAATGACTTTAGATAAACTAACAATTGTGCTTCATTGTTTTTTTTTTTTTTATTGCTGAAGAGTATTGAACCTTCTTCTCCTGTGTTCTACTGTACAGACGTGAATTTACTTTTCCTTCAGCCTGAGGTTTATTCAGTACACTTTTTGGTGTGAAAGGGCTTTTACATTTGCAATAAATAGAACTTCTTATATTAAAAACAATCAAGCCCTGCTCATATTTAAAAAGTAATGCGAAAGTAACGCAAAAGTAACTTAACTAAGTAACGTAATTAGTTTTTTAGAGAGTAACGCAATATTGTAATGCATTACTTTTAAAAGTAACTTTCCCCAACACTGTTGGTGATTACCAAAATCATTTTTTTATGTTTCTGTAATGGTTAATCCACCGTGTAAGATCTTTAGTCACAATAGTGTTTCTAATGCTATTGTTGGGATTGAATGGATTCGAAGATAGATTGCACACAAGTTTAATCAAAAGCAGGTCTTTGGGAACAACTAGTATTTGGAAGTCAGTAACAACCGAGACTGTGGAAAAGTGCATAAAAATTATGCCAGCAAGAATGCAAGCTTTTATCAAGGCCAAAGGAGGCCATACAAAAAAAATAAAAAAATAAATAAATAAAAATTATATTATATTATATTATATATATATATATTAGTTTTTTGGTTATTTTGAGTGAATAAAGACTATTTAGTCGTTTCGGTTAGTTATTTGTCTAATGACCATACAATTTTTAGTTAAACAACTTTTTTTCCGGG
The DNA here is from genome assembly GCA_036784905.1 of Acrossocheilus fasciatus. Classification (NCBI taxonomy): domain Eukaryota; kingdom Metazoa; phylum Chordata; class Actinopteri; order Cypriniformes; family Cyprinidae; genus Acrossocheilus; species Acrossocheilus fasciatus. Next base: position 19,213,784 of record CM071945.1, read on the forward strand.
TGGTCTAATATATTTGTCAAACACTGTATATAGCTACATAGTTTTGTGAGGATTTGAATTTAAATTAAAACTTACAAACTCACTTGTTTACACTTCACCCCTTTCTTGATTGCGAATGGCTGCAATGTACAACGTGACGCTCCATAGCGGATTCACACATCCATGAGCGAGGCAGTTTCATTTCAGTTGAAGAGACGGATTTGCGCGACACTACAGTATGCTCCTAAAATCTGTTTGAGTAATATATGGCCGTTGAAACGAAAGAGCACCAAAAAAAAAAAAACTTTTAACAAAACATTCAGAGAACTTAGTACTGTTCTGATAAAAGGGTATAGGCCATGGCTAAATAGACGTTTGAGAATACATCCCTTATTTTACCGCAGAAAATTTATTTGCGTGGTGCCCCCCCCGGACGTGGTGCCCCTGGGCACTTGCCCAAATGCCCATATGGTTAATCTACATTCCTATGAGCACCAGAACGGACAGGCACAGGAACAGTTTCTTCCCTCAGGCAATCCATCTCATGAACACCTGACAATAAACGTGGAACACACAACGCTATTTATACACTTATTTATCATCACACATATTAGTCTACATTTCAATTAGCACATAATATACCTGTACATACAAAACTGTCTATTGTAATATACTTGCACATACAATTGTCAATATGTATATTGTTATTTACTTGTTCTATTTTTAATTCTTCTATTTATTATCTGTGTTTTTTATTCTTCACTATCATTCTGTGGAGGCTTCTGTCACAAAAACAAATTCCTCGTATGTGTAAACATACCTAGCAATAAAGCTCATTCTGATTCTGATTCTGATTAGTAAACAACTGATAAAATTATCCACCCCAACCTAGTGTAGTGTAGATATATAATGAGTTGTATTTGTAGGGGTTATTATAGTACAATTCTCAACCCACCCCAGACCTCACTAAATTGTAAACCCTGGCTATGGCCATAATTTGAACACTTAAAATTGTATAAATGCTCATCATTCATTACATAACATAGACAATATAAAGATTTAAAATAGGTTTAAAGCCTAACAAACTCGAATCCTGCTTTAATATTTTCTGTTTAATGATCTGATGAATTGACATTCATATATTTTTAAGTCGTGGTTTAAGCATCAAACTAGTTTTTAGGGTCACTGTAAATATATAGGGCCACTAGCCTAAATCTGAGACACTGCTTATCCTTCGTCTCTTCTTTCACTCTTCCTATAGCCCTCTCTGATTTCCCCATTTGCAAGCCAATCTCTGATTTCCTGATCCTGCCTAGAGTGCCACTTTCTTTTAATGGTGCCACAAACTGTTTCAGTGTCTCTTTCAACGCTCTTATAGGTAATTCTCTGAGCTCTTTCAGCAATCTTGAGAGTGAACAAACAATTAAATCAATATAGCATAATGACAAATGCTTATTATGTACACATCACAGCTACTTGGTTGAAAAGCAATTCATTAAAAATGTATAAACATTCATAAAAGCATTGTGTCTTCTAATATCGTGCACACAACATGACTAAATGCATCTGTTTCACATGAGCTAATGCAATAGACCAATTTGTTTCCCCATATAACCACTAGACGGCACCAGCTGAGCATTCTGAAGATCATAGTAACATTTTGGCCCTATCAGATGCCACCTTGAATTACAATAAAATAAACGGTAACATAGATAAATAAAAGACACCCTTGCATTTATATACCATTTTCAAGTTTTATATTTGATGACTCATCGGGTAGAAATGAATTTTCCTTACATCTGGAATACATGAGGTTTTTACAAAATTTACAGTATTATCTTGTACATGACCGTTTTTGCAGAAGGTTTTTCAAATATTTATCAATGTGTATTATGTCTAAGAAATAATAATTTATGTTTACGCCAAACTATGGTACTTTTTTCCCCCAACCTTTTTCTTTTTTCATTATGATATCAGGACACGTTGATGTCTGAAAAACATCGAAATAAATGTTAATACAGAAATTAAAAACACACTCAACATAAAAGAGGTGCATTAAAGTCATTATATGTTAGACATTATTATGTTCACATTAAACAGATCACAGTTATAAATAATATTTAAATATACAATATATAAAAAACGGTATACATACAAACCTTATTGTCACTCATAAAAATCAAGTGTAGAACATCCTAACCTGAACTGACAGTATTACTGTACAAACTAAAGACAACTGTTCTGCATTCAATGCTGACAGTGCTAATAAAAACAAACAAAGTTTAGACAAGCAGTACTTTCTAGATATTGACTTTAACCTCTATTTTGATACAATCTCATTAATGACCCACAGAGAGCTAGCTTACGTGAAGAGAGTGGCAACACAGATCAATCAAAACCGAATTAACCTGAATCCGTTCCCTCTGTGCCACGATCAACAGAAACTTCTGCTGAGGTCTGTTTGATCAATGTCACCCTCTCGAGGCCAAGACCCAGCATCTGTTGTTACAAGCTGCTTGGGGACACATTTACTGATGGATATGCTGTGATTTAGAAGGAAGAGAATGTAATGTACAGTATGTATATTGCATGTTTTTGCATATATTCTCTGTTGGTGACCAAATAAAAAAGCAACATAGACGTTTCATTAATTTGACTTAGAAGTCTTCTGAAGCTTTGTGCGAGGAACAGACTTTACAAATAAAAAATCTTTACATCAGACCCAGCGCTCCTCAGATTTATAAGAATTCATGAGACAAATAACGATTCGTGAACGAATATTTTTTTTGAGTCGAATCTTTCATTTGATTCGGTTTACACAACCGGTCTGGGCTGCATTTCCCAAAAGCATTGTAAGCATCAATAGACCTCAGAGATCACTGGTGACATTGGTTTCTATGATAATTTTTGGCTCACAAAGCTTTTGGGAAATGCAGCCATGAATTATTTATTCACAAATCAGATTGATATGGTTTTTGAGTTCACAGTTGCAGCAGTCCTCGAGTTATTAGCTCACTGGAGGGGGCCATTTCTAATGAATAATAGAGAAATTCTAGTTTGTTCATCACTGAAAGCTATCATTTGACTTTTAGTGAAAGAGTTGTAAAACCACTTTCAGTTTCTTTCATCCCTCTTTTCTCAGTTAATGGTGTTATATCTTAGCCATGTACATTTCTCTTTCAATTTGGGTCTAAATGGATGAAATTTCTGGTTCTTTGCAAGTGATGCAATGCTATCAGATGCTTCTTCCTGCCATTTACCAACTGGCCATTTAGGATTTTTTTGCATAAATGTTGTTGCACTTTTGCATGCTAACTTTACTTATAATATTTTAGCTACAAAAGCACAATGATACAAACTGAATAAGTATCAAGGATAATAGTGAACCACTCAGAGCACAAGTTACAGAAGAAACCAGAAAAAAAACATTTTTTTGCAAAGCCATGAGGAGAGCAATTGCAAACGTACTTTGTCTGATGCAATATTCATTTTAACATTGTGTCTGATAGTTTTCGATTTTTTTGGACACTGAGAATTTTTAACAGTCAAACACAAGCATTTTCAAACACTCATGCAGACTGAATGCTTCATTCATCCTTCACTGCAACTGCCAGCAGACAAGTTCAAAACTGTGATAACGCTTCAAATCATCTAGTAAGAAAAATGAAGTGCATTGTGCAGATGAAAACACACTATCACTTTAATACCACTTGCATTTCCTCTACTAAACATCTGACTGCAATATATGTTCCCTTTTCAGACAGCATGTGTCCAGTGTGTCATATTTCTCCATTAACCGCACCTCAAGCCAAGACTCATTTCAATCAGCTCAGCAGGTGATAAAAGCCACTTTCAAGCCATTTCAGCATTAGCCTGAATATAAACAAAACATAAACTAATCACAAGATAAAACAGCAATCGCATAAAAATGACACCATAATCACAATTCCAACCGTTAAGCGCCCAAATGCGCAGGAGAGTCCATTACAGACAATCTTCATTATGAGCAAGACATTCAGTCCCATGCTGCTCTGAGGGAACTGGACCGTCAAATATGCAGACATTCCTCATCAGCAGGCCTTCCTAAAACCTCATTTCCTCCTTGCCCTTTCCACCACTTCCCCGTCTCACCTTGCTCTTTGGGTCCGGTGCTGGCGATGATCCACTTGACCAGGCAGCACCTCATGAGGGCTTTCCGTGTGAATCGAGGCCTCTGCCATTTGCCGCTCTCCTTCTGTCGGCCTGTGCCAGGCTCCACCCCATTTGCATCACCCAGCAGACTGCCATCCACCACCTTGCCATCCTCCTGGGAGAGAGAAACAGACAATGACAAAGAGTTTATTTCTTCTCACTCAGCTACAATCTTGCTAGGTTTGTGCTTGTGTTAAATCAAATTCTCCTCAATATGAGAACGGCGAATGGCAGAACGTGTCTTTCTAATATTACAATGTGATCTTTGACTAAGTGTTGGAAGTACTTCAGAGAAGACACATAATTGTCCTCAGGGGTGTGAATAATGCATACGTAAACAGATGGTATTGCTGCTTTCAGATTCTGTGTACACGATATCACTCAAACATGAACTGACTTATTCTCTTTTGGGTTCCTGCTTTTTTCTGCTTACAACAAAACTAATATTCAGTGTGCAAACAGATGAAGAAAGCTGACCAATCGGTGTTCAGAATGCAAATATTATGATGATATCACCAACCGTGATATCATCACCAAAGGTATAGTTCACCCCAAAATGAAAATTCTGTCATTATTTGCATTCAGTTTCTTCTGCTTAACATAAAAGTTGATATTTTGAAGAATGTTGGTAACCAAACTGTTTTGGTTACTATTGAACAGTGAGACATTTATTTAAATATCTTCTATGTTCCACAGAAGAAAAAGGTCATACAGTTTTGGACAATGTTTGTGAGTCAATGATGACGTAACACATTTTTATGTATTTTAAACCTAAAAGGCAATATTCGTATATATATTTACCTTCAGGAGGATGTCATGTTGTTGCAAAGGAGATGTGAATAAATGATGTTTACATCAGTCTATGAATCTAAAATTCGCTTTTGTAGACCTCGGGTTGTTTATTTTGGGAAAATAGCGCCATACATCACACAAAATGATAAATTATCATGCGGCATGTTGCACATATGGAAAACATGGAAAGGTTTCATATCAACCTCTGAATCTAAACCTTAGCCTGCTGCAAAAATACAAAAACCATATGAAAAAATATCACGTGCCCTGCCATCAGCCACACTGACATCATAACAGAGCACTGGCAGATTATGACATAATCAGAAATTATGTCATAAAATGATCTGTCATTAGAGATTATCTCTCTTTCTTAGAATCCCGTCATAAGAACTAGGGGTTCTTATTATAAATTCAAAATGAGATATAGAGGCAAATTTCCAACACTTTTAACATCTGAGACTTTTATATCTGTCACGGTGCTCGCACACTCATGAGGGAAGCGAGGAGACGAGGATGAACTCAAATAATAGTCTTTAATCCAAAACTCAACATAGGCTAGGCAAGACAAGGCTGGAACACAGGAACACCGGGAGTAATGAGTAGACCAGACGGAAAGGAACTGAAAAGACAGGAACTAAATACACAGGATAATTAATACACACAGCTGGACAAAATCATAATCAAACTAAACAAGGACAGGAAAATGACCAAATAAGGACACAAGAAGGCGGGAAACATGACAGAGGACTGACAATATGAGACTATAACTTTGGTGCTTTGAGCTACATTTTCTCTAACAATGACAAAACTGTATCATAGCAACCATAATTTCTGCCAAAAATACCTCAGTTATTATTATTACAATAAAACTGGTAAATTGGTACTAGCCACAATCGTCATAAAGTTGGACAGTTGATTCCATATTAATTTATTTTTACAACTTTTTTTACAGAATGAGAAGTAACAATAAATACACTAACTTTGGCAGGAAGTACGGTCACACTACAGTTCAATTTATGTTTCCTTCCTGAACAGCCTTCCTCCATTGTTCCATTTTTCAATTAATACCAACTCCAACCAAGATTCATTTCAGCATCTCAACAAGTAATAAAAACCAGTTGTTTCTGAAGCCATAGCATTTCAACAGCAATTTCATAAAGCATATTATTGGTTCACATGGTCGTGGTGGACACCAAAAATTACATTTCCCACTGTCAGAAGAAATATCTTGTGAGAGTACCAATACATACTTGCAAACAAAATAACTTCTTCTGAAAGATAAAGTTAACAAATGCACCTGTCAAGCCGACCATTATCTGCACACTGTTGTTGCTTGTTTATCTAGGATTGGACAATCAAAAATTAATCACACACAACAATACAGAGAGAACCCTACATCACTGTTGCAACAGATCTTAACTATTAATTGCGTACTCTTAACACTTGCTGACATTTCCACTGTTGAAAAACTGCTTTACGTCTTGCTTGGAAAAAAATAGCGTTGTTTTCTCTCACGCTGCGGGTGCTGTGTGAAGATGTCTTATTTTGTTATTAAGAGCGACTCATTGCTTTGAGCTTGCACACTGTGGGCGCTGCTCACTCTTATTGATGGTTTGTGCAAAGCTGAGAGGAACAAATGCATTGCTGAATTTTTTGTCATATTTGGCTACTCAGTTCAGTTATGGAATACACATTATTGGTTTTACACTACAGTTTTGGGAGAACGGAGCATAATTTTACATGATTGGGAAAAACTTACCCCATGATTTACTCACCCTCAAGCCATAGTTGTATAAGACTTTCTTCTTTCAGATGAATACAACTGAAGTAATATTAAAAAATGTCCTAGCTCTTCCAAGTTTTATAATGGCTTTAAATAGTGGTCAAGATTTTGAAGTGCATAAATCCATTATAAAAAGTACTCCAGGCTCCAGGGGTTAGCTTCCGCTAACTGACGTACGTGTGTAAGCGTTCCAGTGAGAATAAGCTAGTCTCGCGAGAACCAAGCTTTGTTTACAGCAAAGGAAAACCAGTCTCCTCTTGGTTTATATCAAAATCCCCAACATCTTTCTTTACAAATCCTCGTTTTGTACTTCTAATTTGTGTTTTGCTCTCTCCTCTGCGCTTCCGCATTCGTCACTTCTCATCGGAGCTTTCGCTACACCTACGTCATCCGCTGGAATGCCACTCTCTCGTGAACGTGCATACGTCAGTTAGCAGAGCCTAGAGATTATGGTTTATAAGTATATTATTCTTACACAAATGCATTGATTCATTTCAGAAGGCCTATATTAACCCCCGGAGCCATGTGGAGTGCGTTTTATGATGCACTTTATTTTGCTTCAAAATCTCAACCCCCATTCACTGCCATTATAAAGCTTGGAAGAGCCAGGACATTTTTCAATATAACTTTGATTGTATTCATCTGAAAGAAGAAAGTCGGATACACCTAGGATGGCTTGAGGGTGATTAAATCTTGGAGCAATTTTCAGTTTTGGGTGAACTATCCCTTTAAAAGAAATTACGCTGAATGAGAACTGCAAAAAGACATTTCAAAAACAAACTACTGTCAAATAAAATTCGAAGTTTTTAAATACTGTAAAATCAATCAGCATCAGTTTGTAGTCTGATTCATGCCAGAGAATCTTATCTACATCTCAGGCCATGTTACAGTACTGTAACTGTGATCAGGCAGCAAGGGGAAGTAGCCCCTGTGGGACGTCCCCTTATCAGTCAACACTCAAAGGTAATGTTCTCTCAAGATTCTCTCAACATTTGTACAACTGAATGGGAAAATGTGGCATTTCAAAGCCCCCCGTGAGTTATTTCAGCTCATTGCAGAATCACCTGTATTAGAACCAACAAAACCTGGACTGGAGCAAACACATACGGAATGGATAAATAAAATGCCAATAAATGCAATTTGGTGGTGGAAGTGGTTCCAGATTATTCCAGTCCAATTTAATCCCTGCCTCTAGTGACTACCTCATGGTGAACAGCTGTCACCATCACGCTTTAAAAACCAGGACAGGTCTTGTTTACTAAAGGAATCCCCCGACACGTACTGTACTTCACCTCGTTCCTGCACAGTACAGCGCCGCTCGTTCGTCTTTCGGCACTCAATTATTCAGACTCTAACTCTATAAAAACCCCATCAATAAAAGATTGGCAGAGAGCGAGAGAGCAGGAAACGGTAGGACAAAAGCCTCTTTTACATGCACACACAAAAGCATGGCAGGTAGAGGTTGGAGAGCCGCCTAGCTCTTCATAAACTCACAAAGAAGCCCGTCATCATCCTGAGAGAGCTTTTATAGAGATAAACACAGACATTGATTTGGCTCTCAGGGAGAGGTTGGTTTAGGCCATGCTGTAAATGCTGAGCAGCATGATCCGGGTCGAAACACAATCGCTAGAAGCGGAGCTAAATACCAGGTGAGAGAGAGACTGTCAAAGAAAATGACACATCAGTCAGCCGCTGCGGTAAGACGCTGGAAAAGGGGGGGCCGTTCAATCCTGACAGTGAGCGTAATCGGCTAAATTAAAAATGGAAGAGCCACTGCTCTCGTCACATAAAGTCTGAGAAGGCTGAATTAAAAGTGTCGTCAGGATTAATGACTGGGTTTTTGATAAGAATGGCAAATTAGGTATTAGAACGACTTTGAATTAGAATAAAGAGATATATTTGCATCATATTTGTTCTGCTGAATTAACACATAACACGATTCAGACCTTTCCCATCTGGTGAGAAAGACAGCATGCAAACATGTCAACTTTCTTAAATATGTTCTTTCTTTTGCAATTTTGTGTACTAGAGCTTGTTGATATAACCAAAATTACTCAATATCAGTATTTTCAGTGTTTGATCATACATACATTCATAAGTTTGGGGTCAGTAAGATTTTTAAATGTTTGAAACAAGTCCTCATGCACACCATGGCTGCATTTATTTGATCAAAACAGTAAAAGCAGTAATTTTGGAGAATAATACTACAATTTAACTTGTATATTATATATAAATATAGTTTAAAATGTTATTTATTCCTGTGATATATATATATATATATATATATATAAAATCAAAAATAGTGTGCATTAAAATCACTGTGAATGTATTTGTGAATATTCAAAAAGACATGCGGTCAGCGCCTGGTAATGGTTATTATTATGCTTTGGCAACATTTTGCAACCACACAGTCATGCCAATAAAGCTCATTTGAATTTGACAGGAGACAAATTATCAAGAGAGGCGAATGCATAAAAAAATGTGTGGGCCATGCAGAGCTTTTAGTAGCTCCATCCGCTCAGTTCATTTTTTCCCAAACCTTCCCATGATGCCTCAGTCATGGGATAATCGTAATACTACTTGCCAATGATAATCTCTCTCGATCCCTCTAATTGACCCAACACTGTCTGCCTCACTCTTCATCTCCCTACCCACACACACACACACACACACACACACACACACACACACACACACACACACACACACACACACACACACACACACACACACACACACACACACACACACACACACACACACACTCTTCAGTTCACACACGCTGTCAAGCACAGGCATGCTTTAATTCCACACCAATTATTGATCTAGCAACATTTGAGGGCGCCGTCGACCACCAAAAACGGACTGCATGCAGAATACGCCCCAGTGCAAACGAGAGGACGAGATGAAAGAAGCAGGAGAGGAGGATCCACATTTGTTTTCCATAAGGGACCGAAGCAAAGGATGAAAAATACGGAGAAAGGAGGGAAGCAAATAGAGTAGTGTAAACGTTCTGACCAAACACTCCCACCACGCTGAGTTATAAATAGAAAAGGAGAGATAAGAGAGAAAAGAGAGAGAGAGGAGCAGCATAAAAGATATAGAGTAAAATAAGGGGAAAAAATCCACTACTGGATTTTGTTCTTAGATACACTGACGCCAATTAGCATAATGAGCACAGAAATACAATAAAAGAAAGGGAAGACAGAGCAGAGGAGTGGAGAAAACAGATGAAGGAGGAAATGACGGAGAGAATGGAGGTTTATTGGAAGATATAGAGATGATATGAAACCATTTTGGAAGGGGTAAAATTTGCATAGCTATTTCTGTGCATTTCATCGGGGAGGGAGAGAAAGAAAGAGACAGAGTGAAAGAGAGAGAGAGAGCAGGGGGAGAAAAAGAGAGAGGAATAAGAAAGAGCAACAGTGAGTGAAAAGACTCAATGACACACGTGGAGGAATAAAATAAGTTCACAAATTCATCAAAAGCTAATTTAATGCAGACTAAAGTAAACAGAAAGGCAATGTGTAAAGTTCACAATGTGCTTTATTCCTCTATTGTGCCTATATCTGAAAACATTCATCCTCTTTTCAAGATAAATGTAACAGCCATTTAATGCATTTTAATATGCTTGTCTTTGTTCATTCTTAAAAGGGGGAACCAAAATGAGAAAAATCCCATGAAGTCATTACTAGGCATCAGAAGCATTTTTGACTCGCCCAATAAGCGACAACCTAACAACATCCTGGCAACCAAGTGACCCCATAGCAACACACACAGCATTACTCAGAGCACAATCTCATAGACTGAGATAAAGCAGTTTTTAAAGGATTAGTTAACGTCCAGAATAAAAATTTCCTGATGATCTACTCACCCCAATTCTATATACTTTTAAACCAAAAGAGCTCGTCTTGCACTAGCTCGACTTCACGCACTACGTGATCACATTGGAAAGCTGCAAAGAAAGTCAAACACCTTTTTTAAAAAAAATAAAACAACAATGTCAGACGATTTTGAAGTTGGAGGAGAAAATGAAATGGAGTTTTTGGCCCTAACCTAACTTTTTGAACTGAAGTACACAGACAGTGTACTAATCACGCATGACTTTTCCAACATCATTACGTAATGCGTGAAGTTCTGGATGCGCATCGCAGAGCTATTGCAAGATGAGAATTTGTGGTTAAAAAGTATAGAATTTTAATTTAAAAAAAAATAACCAATCGTTTCTCAAGATAAGACCCTTATTCCTCAGCTGGGATCATGTAGAGCCCTTTGAAGCTGCATTGAAACTGCAATTTGGACCTGTTAGGTGCTATTCAGTCCACTACATGGAGAAAAATCCTGGAATGTTTTCCTCAAAAACCTTAATTACTTTTCGACTTAAGAAAAAGAGACATGAACATCTTGGATGACATGGGAGTGAGTAAATTATCAGGAATTTTTAATTCTGGAAGTGCAAAAGATGGCAGCGCTCATGGCAGCCTCTGTGGCGTCGTCCGCATTTGTTTTTGTAAGTTTGTCCTGTCTTTAGTTATATCCCTGCAATCAGTTTCACCAGAGACTGCTGGACATTCGGCAGTACACACCACTCAATATTTCACCGGTTTTCGATTATTCGGATGTTTTTCTGGACATTGTAGTCGGGGGAGCAGCGGCACTGTTCAGACGCTTCAGGACGTGCAGACGGGGGAAGCGAGCCGGCACGCTCGTGAAGCTCAGACAGCGCGGATTTCGGACAGCACTGCCTAGCATCCATCTGGCGAATCTCCGCTGTCTACCCAACAAAACGGACAAACTACTTCTGCTCTGCTGGACATTCCAGACAGTGCAGTTCATCTGCCGGGCTTTCAGCTGATCAGAGCAGATCGCGACGCAGAATCAATGGGGAAATCACGTGGCGGCGGGACTTGCTTTTACATCAGTGAGAGGTGGTGTACAGATGTAACAGTGTTAAAGAAGATGTGCTGTTCAGATCTAGAAGTGCTCTTCATTAACTGCAAGCCTTTCTACTCGCCGCTGGAGTTTTGCTCATTCATTCCCATGAGTGTTTACATTCCTCCGCAAGCGCACGTGAGCTCATCTTTACAGATACTCACTGATCTGATCACAGACACAGAACAACAACACCCAGTCTCTGTTTTAATCATTCTCGGGGACTTTAATACAGCAAATCTCTCCTGTGAACTGCCAAAATACAGACAGCACATCACATGTCCCACCAGAGACAGTAATATATTGGATCACTGTTACACAGCAATAATTAGGATGCATATCACTCAATAAATAGGATGCATATCACTCTGTCCCACGGGCAGCTTTAGGACTCTCTGATCATTGTTTGGTTCATCTTATACCAACCTACAGGCAGAAACTGAAATCAGCTAAACCTGTTTTAAAGAATGTTAAAAGATGGACTAATGAAGCAGAGCGGAACAAGACACAATCCCCCAGCACTGTGGAGAATCAACAACTGGCATGAATGAGTTCTACTGCGGGTTTGAAAAAACACCCCACACCCACCCTGAACGCCTCTTCACACAACCATTAACACCTCCAGGAACCCCCCTCTCCCTCACACCTGCAATTCAGATCGGCGAAGATGAGGTGCGCCAGGTCTTCCTGGATGCAGAAAAGGAAAAAATCACCCCCATCTTCACACAGATCTTCAACAGATCACTGGAGCTGTCCGAAGTCCCTTCATGCTTCAAATGCTCCACCATCATCCCCATCCCAAATAAATCCAAAATTACAGGACTAAATGACTACAGGCTCTAACATCTGTGTTCATGAAGTCTTTTGAAAAGCTGGTGCTGGCCCACCTGAAATGAAATGAAATGGGACATTCACATAGACTCCATTGTTAAAAAGGCCCAGCAGAGGTTATACTTCCTTCGCCAGCTGAGGAAGTTCAACCTGCCACAGGAGCTGCTGAAACAGTTCTACTCCGCCATCACTGAATCCGTCCTCTGCACTTCTATAACTGTCTGGTTCAGCTCAGCTACCAAATCTGACCTCAGAAGACTACAGAGGGTAGTACGGACTGCTGAGCGAATCATTGATAAAACCCTCCCCGGTCTCCAAGAACTGTACTCATCCACAATGAGCAAAAGGGCTGGCAACATTACTCTGGACCCCTCACATCCAGCACACTCTCTCTTTGAACTGCTGCCGTCTGGTCGATGCTACAGAGCTCTGAGCACCAGAACGGCCAGGCACAGGAACAGTTTCTTCCCTCAGGCAATCCATCTCATGAACACCTGACAATAATTGTGGAACACATGCTATTTATACACTTATTGGTAACACTTTATTTTAAGGTGTCATAATACAGAGTAATTACCTAATTAAGTACTTAGTAGTGGCTGTTGTATTTACATGAAACAAAATATACTTACCATGTAACTAAGTTATGGAACAGCCTGTAATTACAGTTTGTAATTATGTAGATGTAATAGGCAGCTACAGTTACACATATGTAACAGACCGAGTCTGTTACACAGCTACTAGTACACTTAAGTACAAACTTGATACACTTTATTTAAGTACCTTATGCCTGTGTAATATTCTGTAATTTTAATGTAATTAGAAAGGTACTACATGTATTTAAGCTGTGTACTGGTGGGTTAAATCAATCTAAGGTGCAGCTGGATACGGTGTACAGTATTGATACACATGAATTACGCTTAAGTACAATCTTGTACTTTATATACAAGAAATACACTTTATTTTAAGTAGCTTATGCCTGTGTACTTACATTTATAATTACGTTGCATAAAGTCTGCAACACATGTAACAATCTTTTGGTTACATAACAAAACTCAATCTGTTACATATGTGTAACAGTAGCTGCCTATTGCATGTACATAATTGCAAACTGTAAGTACAGGCTGTTCTATAACTTAGTTACATGGTAAGTACATTTTGTTTCATGTAAGTACAACGGATACTACTAAGTACTTAACTAGGTAATTACTCTGTATTATGGACACCTTAAAATAAAGTGTTACCCACTTATTTATCTAACACACATACTAAGTCTACATTTCAATTTGCACATAATATACCTGTACATACAATTGTAAATTAGTATATTTTTATTCCTTATTTATTTGTTCTATTTTTTAATTCTTCTTTATCTGTGTTTTTTGTTCTGTCGCTGTCATTTCTGTTGCACTGTGGAAGCTTCTGTCACGAAAACAAATTCCTCGTATGTGTAAACATACCTGGCAATAAAAGCTCATTCTGATTCTGATTCTGATTCTGAACTAATCCTTTAAGCACCATAAGCACCACCTTTATTGCCATCTATATGGTTCAGTAAAAAACCTTTACCATCCATGGAAAACTTTCCATTGGACAAAAGGTTCTTTATAGTCAAAAATATTCTTTAGATTATAAAACATTCTTCACACTAATAATAACAAAAAAAGGTTATTTGGAAAACCCAATTCAGCTGGTTTATGATCGACATAATCCGTTCTTAAACAAGATGTCAACAGCAACTTGTTGAGTTATAGGGGCATATTTTGTTATTTTGCATATTTGGCAGCATATTTGTTCTATGAAATGCTCTTTTGCACTCGAATACTATTTGCTCTCACTACAATGAATCAAAAACATGAGTCAGTGCATGGGCGTGAACAAAAACATTCTCTTAAAAGATTCATTCAAGAGCTCTAATTCCTTCATAAACAAAACACCATTAAAAGCACTGTGCTGGGAACCACCCACAACAACCTAATGACTGCAAGTTGCACACCTCATCTCATTTTCTTTAGGAAACATAAAAATGTATTCATCCTTTACCCTTTTCTCAACAACTACACACACATTCCAGTCACTCTTTCATTCAACATATTTACAAATACACAAAGCATGTCCTTGTTTAGCATTTAATGCCAGGGAAGCAGACAGAGGCAGAACTGTATAATTAAAGCCTGAGGGAGACGCTTTTATTCAGAGGAAAGGGAAGATTCCTGCATTAGATCAGGTACAGAGTCACCATTAAAAAACATGAACTGAACAACCTCAGAATCCCACACACAAATACACAGACACATTTAAAAACAGTGTTTCTGTAGCTCAAACAGTAAAGCATGGCTCTAGCAACACCAAGGTCAAGGGTTTGACTCCCAGGAAATACCTTGGAGGCAAATTATTTTAGTAAATGTAAAAGACGCAATCCACCACAAACTGTATGTTTAGAATAGGGTACTGAATATTGTGCAGTATATACAGTACAGCCTACTATTTTTTTTAAATATATGTATTATGTGAATGCATTATGAATGCATGGTTGATAATTCTGATTCAGTTACACTGAAAATGGAAGGTGAAGTTGAGCGAATGGCATTGTCAAATACTGTTGTTCACTGCACATTTATGCTTATGTATAAGGTCTTTAGGGTATTGTAAGCACGCAAAACATTAGCATACTGTGCACACTGCAAAAAAAGTAAAATTGGTACAGTAGTATGCTATTCTGAACAAAAATCTAAGACAGTGCTCTTTAACCTCCTGTTGTAACCAGTGACCACATATAGATTAAATGCTGGGTAAATCTGCATAATTAATGAGAGTGGAGCCACACATGTGCTGGGAAGGAGGACCCGCTGGATAAGACCGTGTGCTCCATTAAAACACCATCAAACATGCATAACGTTCTGTGCCCTTGAGTCTGCTTCCATGAGCAGTATGACAGTTAAGTCTAAGAGCATGTGAGAGGTTTCCTTTTCCTTTCTCTGATGATATAAAATCAACTATAACATTTTTATCATCAGCATTCCTTGGTCCAACGTTGTTGTATAGAAGGAAAGTAGCGTCACGAAAGCTAAAATTAATATCCACATTTATTCATTTTCTACAAAGAGAAACTGATTGACCTACAATTAATATCCAATTAACTAGTGGAAAAACTACATTACCCATAATTTTGAAAAGATCTCCATCAATCAGACAGGTCGCTGTTACCATGGAAACGCAAACCCACTACTATGATGCACTGTGTGACCATATACACACTGCAGCTAAATTCGGTTGTCATTTGACCTTTTAGAGCTTAATCTTCTGTTCTGTACACACAGTTCAGTAATTTACTGGCAACACTTTATCAAAGCACTCTGTTTCTGTCAATGGTGGGTTGGTAAAAACAAACAAACACAACAAGTCTTTGGTCATTATAACACTACTTTGGTCAAAAATATTCAATACTAATGAATGAGAGCATTGTTACGGTTATCTCAATTTTGGGAGTAAGTTCTGTTTCATACACACACAAAACCATAATTTAGGGGGATTCACTTCAATTGCAGTGTCACTCCTGTAACTTTATAGTGTGTACAGGACCTGAGTTTCCTTACACTCTTAAGCTGAAATGGACAAAAACGCAAGGTTTAGAGAAGCTGAATTTCTTTCAACTTGAGCAATGCATGTTTTAGAACACAGTGTCATGCACGAGACGCTGCAAACGGCGTGAGACACAAACGCAGTGGTCAAACTCGTCTATTTAGCATTTATGTTTACATAGCAAACTAGTTGGAAAACCTCCGCAGCGGTACACAAAATGTGAGACACAGGGTAGTCACATGAAAAAAGCAAGGTCTAGATATGCTTTAACTTTTAATTTGACACAGTGTCCTAAAAACAT
The DNA here is from genome assembly GCA_036784905.1 of Acrossocheilus fasciatus. Lineage (NCBI taxonomy): Eukaryota > Metazoa > Chordata > Actinopteri > Cypriniformes > Cyprinidae > Acrossocheilus > Acrossocheilus fasciatus. The sequence goes on from CM071945.1 coordinate 19,230,175, forward strand.
TGCGCCCATGTGCACGATGCTGCAAAAGACACAAGACATGAGCACAATGGTCAAACACAACCATTTATAGCAGGGCAGGAAAACAAAAAAAAAACTACCCAAAAGGTCTAGAGGTGCATTGAACTTCTTTTATCTGGAGTGCTGCATTTTCAGAAAGCTGTGAGCATGAGCAAGACACTGCAAAAGATGCAAGATGCAAGTTCAACAGTCAAACGCATGTTTACATAGAAAACCAATAAAAGCAGAGCAGTGGAATACAAATATATGAGACACAGGGCACTGAAAAAAAAGAGAAAAACTCAAGGTCTAGAGACACGTCTTTTTTAAAGGTGAACTTCTTTTAACTGAACCATTGTATTTTTAGGACGCCGTGTCACGTGCAAGACACCGCAAAAGATGAGAGCTTAATGGTCAAACACATCTGTCTAGTCTATGTACTGTACACACTGGGGAAAAAAAGGAAAAGCAGCAAAGTGGGATGCAAAAATGTGTTTCATGTGAATAGACCCTTACCTTTGCAATACTATATTACAGCTGGATGAATAATTGGGTGGTCACTGTTGGCCCTCAGATGACATTTCTGTAAAATGTAACATCATATGTAATCATGCGTGGCGAACCTGATGCTTGAGCATGTAGAATTAAAGGTCATGATTATCTCCTTCCATCAAACATGTCCTTGAGAGGAAACACCAGCCCTTATGTATCCATGTCACATTTTTTTTGTATTTGTAACACAAATAAGTAAAGATGGACAGAGGAGGGCAAAGAATAGCGAAGTAGGGAGATGATAAAGAGATAGCTCTACTCTGCCAGGTTTTACCAGTCATAGTGCTGTATCTCGTAATATAAGGTCAGCTTTTATGTTCTGCCTTAACGCACCACTGCCCCTTTGACTCAAGACAAGCCTAAAGGCTTCGGTCTTCAAAGAGCTGTTATGACTTCCACCTTAAACACTGAGAAAGAGTGAGAGAGAGAGACAAAGTGAGGAAGGGATGGTGCTAGATGAATCAATTATTCAGTACAAGTCAAGGGCTCTGTGATATACAGTAAGTGCTTCTTCAGATCACGCATGAAATATTCACCACCCTCCACATAAACATGCGCAACTAACTAAACAACAATAAACGATTACTCCAACTGTTATATAAGAGCTTGCTAACAATTTTTAAGGATACAAATGATCTAGGGATAAAACCACATACGGACTGGTTATTAATCATCAATATGAGGTTTTGAATGGCCAGTGCCTGTACATACGCAATATCACACAAGCACGATAACAAGCTAATATTCAGCCCAACATTCCAGTGTGGTTTTATTTTAAGTAAGGCTGAAAACAATAAGTTAATATTGGGTAGCTTACATCTTAGACACAATATTGCTTGCTAATACCCCAAAAACAGAAATAGTTGCAAACATTCACAGCATGTATCCAAGCAATCAGAAGCGGTATTATCATCCAAATGATTCCAAGTTTTTGAGCAAATCACTTGAGTGACTGATTCAATTCCTCATTCATAAAATGTGTTTTGTTTTTGAAAGATTCAGTATTTTTGAATCACTTTACTGACTCACACATTAAGATGTCACATGTTGCCACCTATTGGCATAACAATGTAACTTGCAGATTCACTAAAAATAAAAAAAAAATAAAAAAGTAAAGTGCCCCTATTATGGGTTGTGAAAGGTTCTTTTTTTTTGTTTAGTCCCCAACAAAACGTTGACATGCATGCAAGGTCAAAAAACACTTTCATTTTCTTATACGGTAATATGCATTTATTTTGACCTTATTTGCTCAACGACTCCCAAACGATTCGCTCAACGATAAATTTTTCCAAACCCCTCCTTTGCGTGACGCTAATATGCGGTGATTGGTCTGATTGGATGATTTCATTTAAAGCAGTGTTTGTGATTGTGAGCAGTTACCGGGGAAACGGCTATTTTTAACGCCCCAAAAGAAGCGCCTAATGGCAACAAGTATGCGGCAATATGCTAATGATTAATTCTGACGTCAACATGAAACGGCTTAAGATTCGTTTTAAAAACGACTCGTTTCGATTCAGAGTCGACTCTTTCGTTTGAGAGCCAATAACTTTATACACGGTGCACTTTCACATTTAAAACTTTGCAGGATGTTTTCATTCACTTACAGCTGTGTTACACACTGCATGTAAGGTAATTTTCAATATTCCATAATAGGGGCACTTTAAAAAAAAAGTCTCAGTGCTGTTGGACTAAATATCAGCAATATTGATTATAATTTAATTAAGAATTTTAATATTTCTGAAGCTCAAAAAAGATGTATTTGAATATCAAATCGCAAATTATTGATGTTGATTTTGTGAATCTATTTGCAGACCTATTACATTTATTCAGTTGCTAAAGGTTGTCTAAAAAATTGATTTCCAGATCTTGAGGATTGGTGTTTTATTCGACATGAGCTGGCATGAGTACCAGACAAGTTTTTCCTCAAATTAGCTAAAAACTGGCCTTCCTGATAAGTCAGTCTATCACTATTCGCTCTGATTGGCATCTAGTCCTGACTTGTTGCAGCTTTAAATGATGGGCCCTCGAGCTCCAGAATGAGTCCCACAGACATGTAGGAGTTTATTTTTAGCTGAGACCACCCTGTGCACATTTCCCCCTGAGACAGAGAGACAGAGAGAAAGATCCTGCAATCAGCTCACACACCTGCTGCTCCTCGATTCCTGCCGTCAGTCTCTGTACTGTAAATGATACACTACGCTCATCTTCTTTCCGCAGAGACAAACTCACACTCACAAAATAAAGCTGAAAGTAACACATAATCTATCCATCTTCTACGATCTATTTCCCTCTCCTTTATTCCTCCTCATACCTGCTCCAACTCCATCTGCCTTTCCCGCTCAATATCTTTTGCTGTCAATCTCTCCCTTCCCATACTCGCTTCCTGTCCTCCCACGCCTGATGTCAGATACCATATCTCTCCATCTTCCCCTCCTCACTCCTCTCCACTAGTCTCTGTATTGCTTTTCCTAAAAACAACCTCCCTGTCTCTTTTTTCTGTACATAATTTCCCCGGTTCCTCTCTCTGACTCTCTGTTCTCTCTGTACCCGGGATCTGTTACCACATGAGAGCGACACGGTGTTTCTCTAAATATCAAACGCAAAATGTGAGTGTTGCCTTGTTACATCCCGTCTCTTATATAATCTCTCTGATCTACCACAAGCATGCTGCTCCATCAGTCATCCCAGGGCCGCCCAACCCCTATAATGTATATAAAAAAAATAAAGCAAAACATCTCTTTTCTGAGATTAAACATTTAATAGCAAAATCTTCAAGGGAAAAGCACTTATAGGTAGAATCAGTTACCCAGGAAAAACAATGGCGCGTTTTGGACTCCAAATGGCTTTAGAAACCTGTAAAATCCCCTTATGAAACATTCACTCCGTTATATAGCGCAAGTCTATTTCACTCTGTCTCTGTCCTTCAGGATTAGACGAAATTAATCGACACAGAAAGCCTCTAAATCCTGATGGTGGACTTGGAATCTCAGAAGACCTGATCCTAACTGATCGCTGATTGATTGGACTGTGAGATGTCTGGCATTGTTTTGTCGGCCTAAATGAGAGGCTGATTGAAAAGTTGGACGAAAAACAGAGAAAACAGTCTCTGCTGTTCCCAAGGTGAAGATTTAGAGGCGCACAGATGGGGACAAAGGGACAAGAAAAGGGATTGATTTCAAAGCTTCCTCTCCTCTTTCATGAAATTCAAACATTCAGATGCCTCGGCGTGCCCCTGCCTCAGGAGAAATGCCTCGTCCGTGATTCCACACAAAGGGAGTAATGACCTTTTCAGAAAGGATCTGTCTTGACGTTCCTTTGCTCTTGTAGTGGACTAGCGTGTCTACAGTAACCCTTGATAGTCAGCAGGAGAGGCGTTGTGTAGCTTCGGTGCGTTAAGGTGCTGAGATGCTATTTGTGGCTGTGTGTCTCTGTGGCGGCGAAGTGAGGAAAAGGAGAGAGCGCATGCTTCTCTGTGCTTTATGGAGCTGGTGCATCTGTGAGTGGGTGGACGGCAGCTCCATATGCATGTCTGGGTAGGGTGGCAGGTCTTCTAGGGGAGCATATCTATTTATTACAGTGTGTGTGTGTGTGTGTGTGTGTGTGAGTGTGTGAATGAGTGTGTGTCTCTGCAGGGAACAGTGGGGGGCAGTGAAAGCAATTGTTCTGGGCAGTGTACCTTGTTTGTATGCACAAATGGCTCCAAGCGAGTTCATCCATTTGTGCATGCATAGTCCTCTAGCATTTTCATTTCAATGTTTTTAGAGAGCCACAATATATCAGTACTAAATGGATTTAAGGGCTGGTAGTAGATTATTTATTTATTTGTTACATTGGCTATTGTTGGATATTTTATTATATACTTTATAAAAAGAAAAATTCGTAGGTTTATAGATTACATTTGCCTTCATAAGACTCACTTAAAGGGTTAGTTCACCCAAAAATGAGCAAAGGAAGCAAAGTTTCTTTACTTTACCAAAGGAAAACCAGTCTCCTCTTGGCTTATATCGAAATCCTCCAACATTTTTCTTTACAAATCCTCGTTTTGTGCTTCTATTTCATGACCAATGTTTTGTTTTGCTGTCTAAAACATGGACTAATTTTCATTTTTTGGGTGAACTAACCCTTGGTAAGTACTCACCCTCATTTCGTTTCAAGCCTGTAAGACCTTTGTTCATCTTCAGAACACAAATTCAGATATTTTTGATGAAATCGGAGAGCTTTCTGACCCTGCATAGACACCAATGCAACTGACACGTTCAAGGCCCAGGGAGGTAGTAAGGACATCGTTAAATAGACCATGTGACATCAGTGGTACAATTCAGTGAAGCTATAATAATTTTATGAATTAAATAAATTATAATTAAATTAAATAATAACAATTTTATTTTACATTACAACTGTAAAATTACAATGCTAATAACTATGGCAATCTTAATGTCTTCATTTTCAGATATTCAAACTTTTATTTTTATGGAAAACTGCAGGAAGCCTTTAGCCTCAGGATTTGTTTTTAGTGTTTTAATGTTATTATTTAGACCAAATATTAGTGTATACCATAAATACTGTGTATATATATATATATATATATATATATATATATATATATATAGATAGATAGATAGATAGATAGATGGATAGATAGGTCTATATATATACAGTAGAGAGATCACACAGAATTTTAATATTAGTGTACTCCTAACATCATTCATGTTTGATCACAAATATGTCAGAGCACACATATTTACATGCATGAAGAATCTACATCCCACATAGCAAATCTTTTCTGGCCCAGCTCCGGGCCACACAATCCTTTTTCCCTCGGCCCAAGTACCGCAAAGAATGATGGCCCTGAAGTGGCCCAGAACTGGATTAAAGACAAGGGCCACACATGGGCCATAACCAGCCCGAATCTCAGCCAGTAATCACCCTTAACTAGCCCTTAACTGGGCCAAAACATGTTTTATTTCTGGTACCAATTCTCAGCCTTAAGTAAACCAGAATCCCCAAATCTGAGCCACACCTGAGCCTTATATAGCCCAGACCCAATACAGAATATTAATATTTGATATTATTGTATTGTGTATTACTATAATCACCATTATTCATTTTGTGAAATGTTCTGGTAATGTACACACAAACAATGCCAATTAAACTGAATAGAAAATCAGCCTTAAAATCCACAGGTCATGTAACTGTGCAATAAAAAACGTACTACATTGAAAATGTTTTATTTTTATAAAGAACAAATCAACCAATAAAGAGTGAGTGTATAAAGTATACAGTCTATAAGAGAAACATAACAGACAGACACGTGTAATCAAGAATTTATTGCAGAAATGTCAAAGAGCAGTACCACAGTAGTCCAAATGATGATACATTGCAGTCGCAGTCCTCTCTGGCAGGATATAATAGTTTAGTGTGAGGAGCAGGGCATAATTAAAGTTGTTAAACACTGAAAACACTATCGATCCACTCCATGAGGGCGCGTGTTTCTTATTCAAATCATGCATTACCGGAAATACGCATGTTGCAGTCAATGATGAAACCGGCGAGAGCCAATGAGCGTTTGATATCGCTGCCACAAAACTTGTTGTAAAACTTCCTAACGGCAAATTTTAAAATTGTTTATATTTAAACAATACTACACTTCATTAAAATTTCTGTTATCATTTTATCATATTTAATTTATCTTGTTTTTCATGGGTCTCATAATATGCTGTCAGGTCACTGCCTGATTTGGGCCACATGATCACTGGACTGATCTGGGCCACACTCTCTCCCACCAACAATCGGCCCTAATATTGTTTGCCGTGATCCGTGCCATCATTGCCACACATGGCCCAGCTCTGGCTGAATGGGTACATGCCATTGCCGACAGGAGGCCAGCAGTGCCAACTTAAGGCCACATTTGGGCCAAGACCGTTTGCTATGTGGGATATACATGCATGATACAAAATGTGTATATCGCTTTGAACTCTATGCATGTTTGATGCAAAGCAAACGGTGTCTCTCTGAGGAACACAGTTTATTGAATGGCACACTAAAAAAAACCTGTTTCAATAATGCTTTTGGCATGCTGTTTCAGCCCAGCTGTACGCGCAGGTCTGTTGATAATGGGTCTACAGGGACAGGTTAGAGTCAATAGAGAACACGCACCATTTCTCATCTACTTCTAACAGCCGACAGGTCTGTCCTCCTACATTAAAAGACTACAGATGAAGAAGATTTTGCTGTAACTTAAAAATACGACACAACCGCTTTGTTTGATCAAAGTACAGTAGTATATTTATCATAATTAGTGACACATGGCTGATGAAGTTTCAGTCATACATCTCCAGGCCTTGTGCCATGTCTGTGCCACCATCTGGGCTAGGAAAGAAGCATTTTATAATGTAGTTGTAATACTAATTTGTTCAATTATTGAGCATCTATTGCGTTTATTTACCATATGCATGTTCTGGCTGTGAAATTAGCATATTATATCATCATTAATATCAATTAACGGTGTGTTGCATCTTTACTGTATCTCACTTGCTCATACACTGAACACTTCAGCATCAATTCACGAGGCCCTCCAGCCTATACTGCACTTGCTGATACTACGTTTAGTATTCCGTCTACATTCTTCCAATTTATGTTTCTTGTTTAATTCAGGGCGGCATGTATCGCTGTTCCAGGTTCTAGGCTTACACTGACTTAAAATTCAGAACCACAGGCTGATTAAAACTCAGAGAAGCGAGGCCAAACAGCACACTGCAGCCAGCCAATTCAGTTACGGGTGAAGCAAGCCAAAAGAAAGTTCTCTTTCAGTTTAATCAATGGACTACAACGTGGCTCTACAGCTTCATGATCCTCAAACAGCACTGAAGCAATCTTTTTCGCTGTTGCTACCTCAGGACCACATGTGCTCACTTGTAAACAGAGGGAAAAGCACTGACCTCACACCGAACACTTTCAATCATGCTCATCAGAGGATAAATGAGCCCTGTCGGTGCCGGTAGCGTCAGCTCTGGTTCACTGCGGCACTGTTATTCCGTTCCCCCTTTCCAGGCATTTCCTTCCCCTTTCACTTTAGCAGTAGTATGGATTACACACCACCCCAAATTATTTATTATTCAGCTTCTCACTCACCTGGACCCTATTGAGACCAGGCCACTGTGCAGTTGTGTGTGTGAGGGGACATTGAATTACCCTTAATGAAAGAACCTAATCTATGCCAATTGATTTGGTGTGAATGGCTGAAGAATGGTGTTTGGTTTCTATGTGCCAGTAACTGAGGGCAACATGGCCCTGACATACACTTTGATGAAATCTATGGACACAAATTAAAGAGGTTTTGATTAATATGAAAATAGGCACGATAGAGACAAAAACAATCTAAAGAATCCCTCCCTCACAAAAGCCCAATGTCATATTTTTAAGCAAATAACAGTTCACATAAAAATGATAATATTCATAAGTGGTATCACAGTAGTTTTTGTCATTGTGTCAAACTGTCATTTAGCCAGAAGGTTTGAACATATGCAACCACAAATAAGATTAGAGAGCTACGCTGTTGACCAAAATTATGTCTCTTAGACCAGGGATTTTCAATTATTTAGATGACACTGAACTCCAAATGTGAAGGACCCCATTCTGAAGTTTAAATGTTTTGACAACTGCTCTAATTCAGAGAAAACAAACAAATCAATCAAAATTTAATAAAAACTGAAGCCATTTTCTCTGTTCCAGGGTTGGCAGTTACTGCATTTGGCAATTTCATCCTTTTTGCGCATTATATTATTATGTTGCAACATCTCTCTCTCTATGCATTTTATCTCTCTCTCTATTTTACTTACCCCACTGGCAGATAATTTTACTTCTTTTAAGCAAAAAGCACTTGATTTAGTTTTTTCCCCCTGGAAACAAGACTAAATATATTATGTAATTTTGCTTATCTAGTAAATGCATCTTAATTTAAGTATTTCTAGACATTTTGACAAGAAACAAAACAACAATACTAAGCCTTTTTTTTTTTTTTTTTGCAGTGAGGGTTGTTTCTAGGCAGGTTGATAGGCACTCAGCCTATCATCTGAGTGTGCACCAACGTTGGGAGAAGTCAATGTCGGACCGCAATTTCTACCAAGGAGAAATTTACAACCTAGATTTTGAAGAACTTCACCACCTAAATGCCTAGAAATGGCACTGTAAAGAAGAAATAAAGTCATACTGGTTTGGAACGATCTGAGGTTAAATACTCACATACTTGTCATTTTTGGGTGAACTATCTCAAGTCAGTGAAGCATTGAAGAAATCTGACAAAACAGACAAAATAATATAGGAGTAATGCCATCATTTAAAAAATGATTGAAAACTACCTGATGACTCACACTTAATGCATTAATATTTTGTCATTTCTGCACCCTTCAGAAACAAATCAGTTGTCTCGAAACATCAGGAAAGCATAGTACTCATTATCATCAGAGAACAATGACATATCTAGTTTTTACATGTCAGATCAAAGCTCTGAGGAAGCCCACCGGACTGCTCCCCAGGGTACAACAGAATTTAATCCACACAATTATTTCAAAGCTGACATAAACAAATGATTGTACCTTTTAAATGTCAAACCTTTCATGTGGTGAGTGAGAAGGATTCTCACAGCTAGAAGCCATCATACACCACAAGGTTCAAAACTCATCAGCTTGAAACCCTCTGACTCACAAACATGAGTCAACAGCATGAAGTCACACGTTCATCAAATTAGATAATCCTTGAGGTCCACAGCAAAATCTGCAGAACACCCCAATCATTAAAAGATAAACAAACTGGATTTCAGTTTCGTAGAACGTTCAAAACATTAGGTGTGCTTAGATTCCCCAAAACAAGAGGACATGAAATCAAGGAAAAAGGAAAATAAATAAAATCTGCGAATAAGCCTCTTATCACAGAGGCTCGCGCGCAATGATCTCTGAATTTACGCGACCTCAATCGACCTAGTCATATGTTTCTGCACAACTTTTCATTCCTCTAACTCCCCGTGTTTTTCCCTCTTCACTAAAAGAGCATGTCATTCCATTTGAAGAGATTTTTCACCCGTGAGTATTAGACTAAATTGCAGGGGCACTCAGCGGCTTTGAAGCGCGCACGCGAGAAGCATCTCTATTCTGTAGAGGTCTACAAGTGCGGTGGAGAGTCAGTCATCATCACTGCCCGATATAATAATGATATATTGTAGCCTACATAATAATACACATTATGCACGACACAACTTAAACGGACGCGATGATTGACACCGCGACCTTACGCGCTCTGGGGACTCGCGAGCTACAGTTCGAATGAATTATATAACTATCAACTCAGTGTCGTATACAACGAATGATCGTATCAGAAATCATAACAATTTAAATGCAAGAAGATTTAGAATATAATTGTCTAATTTATTAGTGTTAATTCATTCTATCGTATATGATTCCTACTTGCCGCTTGCCACATCGCTTTTTATTTATTTATTTATTTATTTTTAAAGACAGCCGTTAAGAATAAAGGTGATACGATCGATTCCTCACCTGCATTGTGTTCTTGTGATGAATCCTCCTCAAGCGCTGAGGAGAAATATCTGTCTTCCACTCACTACAGGAGCAGCAGCTTCACCGCGCAGATCTGTCAAGTGGAATGTGAGGGAATGCCCAAGCTTCTCTCTCTCTCCCTCTCCCTCTCCCTCCCTCTCTCTCTCTCTCTCTCTCTCTCTCTCTCTCTCTCTCTCTCTCTCTCTCTGTGTGTGTGTGTGTGTGTGTGTCAAAGTGTGTGATGTGAGCACCCAGACAGATTGGATGAAATGTGACTGTGGCTTTATCCATTTGAAGTCATTTATTATCTTGGCAGATTAAGAAAGAAGCATATAAACCTCAGCTGGCAGATTAGGATGCAAATAGAGTAGCTCCACGCCCATAAAGTGACAATAAAACGACCTTTAAAGTTAAAGAGGTGGTTTTCTCGCCTTCTGCATTATGGTAAAAACACCATTAGTGTTCCTGTAGCTTGAATAGTTGCACATGGTAGCAACGTTAAGGTCATGGGTTCGAGTTCCAGGAAATGCCAACTGAAAAGATTATCTTCAATGTAAGTCAGTTTGGTTAAAAGCATCTACTGGATGTGTGTGTATTTTGTTCTATTTTCAAATTTAATATTTTGGAATGCTGCACAGAGTGTATAAGAGCAGCATTATGACATAATTGTAACAAGCATTGTTGTCACTTTGTCACTTATTTGTACTATGTTTGTCACATGATTTAATTTCGTAACTTAATTCAGCAAGCGGCTTCCAGCAAGCGGAATAGTTCACTCGAATGAAAATTTGGTGATAATTTATTACTCACCCTTTAGGCCATCTAAGATGTAGATGAATTTGTGTCTTCAACAGATGTGGAGAAATTTAGCATTACATCAGTTGCTCACCAATGGATGCTCTGTAGTGAATGGGTCCAAACAGCTGAAAAAAAAAAAAAAAAAAAAAAAAAAAAACATCACAGCTGAAAACAAATCCACGATTAAGCCGCTTTAACTGTAAACCATCACTAATGGCAAAAATACAAGTCCATAATCCATAATAACCCTTCCTCCAGTAAAGTCCATCCCATGTTGTCCTCTCACGTCAAAATCCACTGACATGTTTGTTCAGAACAGTTGACTGTTTTCCCTTGTAAATGATGCTTGATCTGTGCATATTTCTTTCCTGATTCAGACACAATGACTTTTTCAGTATTTTGTCCAGAAGTGAAGATTTAAAGGAAATGATGCCAACCCCACACAGCTTGTGGATTCTCATTCTGACGGCACCCATTCACTGCAGAGGATCCATTGGTGAGCATGTGACATACAGTAATTCTAAGTTTCTCAAAAACAAAAAAAGCTTTTTCACATAGTACTTATACAGTATCTCACAGAAGTGAGTAAACCCCTCACATTTTTGTAAATATTTGATTATATCTTTTCATGTGACAACACTGTAGAAGTGACACTTTGCTACAATGTAAAGTAGTGAGTGTACAGCTTGTATAACAGTGTAAATTTGCTGTCCCCTCGAAATAACTCAACACATAGCCATTAATGTCCAAACCGCTGGCCATAAAAGTGAGTACACCCCTAAGTGAAAATGTCCAAATTGGGCCCAATTAGCAATTTTCTCTCCCCGGTGTCATGTGACTCATTAGTGTTACAAGGTCTTAGGTGTGAATGGGAAGCAGGTGTGTTAAATTTGGTCTTATTGCTCTCACTCTCTCATACTGGTCACTGGAAGTTCAACATGTCACCTCATGGCAAAGAACTCTCTGAGGATCTGAAACTGAGCCGCAGCATGGTGGCCAAGATCATACAGCGGTTTAACAGGACAGGTTCTACTCAGAACAGGCTTCGCCATGGTTGACCAAAGAAGTTGAGTGCACATGCTCAGCGTCATATCCAGAGGTTGTGTTTGGGATATAGACGTATAAGTTCTGCAGAGGGTGAAGGCGTGGGGGGGGGGGGGGGGGGCACACTGCATCAAATTGGTCTGCATGGCTGTCGTCCCAGAAGGAAGCTTCTTCTAAAGATGATGCACAAGAAAGCCTGCAATCCTGTGGTCTGATGAGTCCAAGATAAACTTATTTGGTTCAGATGGTGTCAAGCGTGTGTGGCGGCAACCAGGTGAGGAATACAAAGACAAGTGTGTCTTGCCTACAGTCAAGCATGTTGGTGGGAGTGTCATGGTCTGGGGCTGCATGAGTGCTGCCCGCACTGGGGAGCTACAGTTCATTGAGGGAACCATGAATGCCAACATGTACTGTGACATACTGAAGCAGAGCATGATCCCTTCCCTTCGGAGATGCGGCCACAGGGCAGTATTCCAACATGATAACGACCCCAAACACTTGCTAAAGAAGCTGAGGGTAAAGGTGATGGACTGGCCAAGCATGTCTCCAGACCTAAACCCTATTGAGCATCTGTGGGGCATCCTCAAACAGAAGGTGGAGAAGCGCAAGGTCTCTAACATCCACCAGCTCTGTGATGTCGTCATGAAGGAGTGGAAGAGGACTCCAGTGGCAACCTGTGAAGCTCTGGTGAACTCCATGCCCACGAGGGTTAAGGCAGTGCTGGAAAATAATGGTGGCCACACAAGATATTGACACTTTGGCCCAATTTGGACATTTTCACTTAGGGGTTTAGACATTAATGAGCATGACCAGCGGTTTAGACATTAATGGCTGTGTGGTGAGTTATTTCTAGGGGACAGCAAATTTACACTGTTATACAAGCTGTACATTCACTACTTTACATTGTAGCAAAGTATAATTTCTTCAGTGTTGTCACATGAAAAGATATAATAAAATATTTACAAAAATGTGAGGGATGTACTCACTTCTGTGAGATATTGTATCTTGCAGCAATAGCAGTAAGGTGCAGTTGCCAACACAACCTATAAAGTAAATGCTGTTCGTTTGTTAGGTGCTGCTGTATATTGACCAAAGACTAAAAAGACCAGAGGTGTTTCTCAAACCATAATTAAAAGTCTTCAGGAGAATTCTCTGTGCAGTAATGAGTCAGTGAATCAATTTGCACTGCTTCCACTAATAGCATGTCTGTACTCTTAGATAGACATGTGGCTGAGGATCTGCAGTCAGCCTCATACACACTCTATGATGTTACATGCACTCTCTGTCCTCTGGGACATCACATGCACTGTCAGCCCCCCCTTCCCCCCATGTGACGTCACTTGCACTTTCTGCCAAAGACCCAGAAGAACATTACAGTCAGTTCTTGTTTGCAGGTGGAACAGCAGTCTCAGTGGGTTAGACGCATAGACACACTATCCATCTTGCATGATGACACTGCTCAGAGTGACACAAGACATAGCGTTGAGCAGAAACAGTCAAAATAGCTAAAGAGCCATATATTTCGTAAAACACTTTGCTGTTCCCTCCTTTGGCGTTTACTGTGAACAGCAAAGACAAAAAGAGCAATGAAAAAAGCACATGTGAGAGAATTAGTCTACACTGTAAAAAATGGTATGACCAATAATTCATAACAACATATTTTTTTATATTACTTTAACTCATCAAAACAAGTTAAGCAATAATCAATTTCTTAAAATAAATTATACAAGATTAAACTCGTTTATAAAACAGTTCAATGAAATTTATATGCAGCTAAGTTGATTGTATTTTAAAATTAAAGGCAGCAACTTTTTTTTTTTACAGTGTAGAAGAATTATATATAGTATACTATATAGAATTCTATGCCTTACTGCAATATATACATATCTCAGTATATTTTAAACATATCTCTAAATATACAAAAACTACTTTTTGTCATTTTTTGTGTATTTTGGAAAATATTGTAAATATTGTAAACGTTGTAAATATAGATTTTTAAAATCATTTTAAAATATGAAGATTTTATTTGCAAGAACAGATAATTCAAATTTTTTACCGCACGCATTATGATAGACCTATAAAAAATATTTGACTCTTTTTCTTTTCTTGGAATGGCTTAACTTGAAGTGCTGTAAAAAATAAATGGGGGAAAAAATATTATTTTAAGGTACTTTATGATTTGTTGCCATACGGCAACAACATACAACAGTGGATCTAACTTAGAATAAGTGTAAGCTTACTTATAGTTAATATTTTTCCTCAGAAATGTTTGTGGCGATTCAACTGGTGTTCTAATAAGCTTTAACACGGTACTTATAACCTTATACATACTTTCCAACAACTTCTGCTTTTATTTATTCCATTCTTATTAGCTGAATGCTATATATTCTTTGAATTTCAATACATTTTTCATGAATATTATTTAAATTTCAAATTTATACAGTTAAAACAAATCTAATACTGTATATCATGTATCATAAAAAAACTGACATAAAACCAAAAACACTGCAGTTCATGAAAATTCAACATTACGCAATCTTATGAGAGGAAGACTATGAACTTGAGGCTGAGCACCCCCCCCCCCCCTCCAATAATCCTTGAAACTTTATGTATGAAACTTCTCAAAGCAGTGAGACACAGGTATACCTCACATTTGGTGCATTTCATCCTAACAATATCCTTACAGCCACGATACATGCATCTACCTTTTTGAGACACCATGGTAGGCCAGTGGCTCACTGATGTAATGTTACCTGTATTCATATCTAATCAAAAGTAAAATTGCCATTTAAATTTTATTTTATCCATTATACACATGCCATTACCATACAACTAATCAGCATTATATCACTAGCAATAATGATGTTATTGTTACAGCTTAACAGATTGCAGCTGACATTGCTAGCTGGCTAAACTATTGCAATAATATCATTCCACTATTGCACAGAGCTGCCGCTTGGCAACATATACATTTGATTGATTTACCAAAAACTAATTTCATAAAAACTTTGTTGAGTAGTGAATATGTCATTATAACTTATCTGAGGTGATCTTTATGATTTTTTTTGTGCATGTGACAAGGGCTGGTCCTTGTTTTTTTCTGACGTTTTAGTTTGCTTTCAGCAACTACTGACAAGAGATGGCAGTCTATCAGAAATAGCTCCACAGAAAAAAAAACTGCATGTCACGTAACTTAACCAAAGCTCATCATTGGATAAACAAAGGTCTTCTCTTTCCAACAACAACAACAACAAAAAATACAGAATGTTCTCTTAAAGACACAGTGGCAAGTAAATGAACACAAAGTGTATGTTGCCATATGGCAACACCATGCGGTAGAGGGTTAAAAAATCATGTTTTATTTTTTTTTTGTTATGTTACCATGATTTATTGTGTTTTATTGCATTAGTTAGCTGTATTTTTAGTTATTTTTTAACCTAATCTTTTAACCCAACTGCAGTTTGATTGAGATTAATTGGAATGCACAATGAAAAAACACGATTTTTGAAAATGGTTAAATACGGAGTTATCTGTTTTTGCAAATTAACTCTTCATATATTTTGTCCTCCATATATTTCAATCCAAGATGATACATTCACATGTCACATAAAACAAAACAAAACAAACAAAAACAAACTTTTATGTTATTCCATTTGCATTTAGCCTAAATGTAGGCTACTGTAAGATTGAAAATGTATTTTCTCACCTGAGTTATAAAATGTATTTTGGTATATGAAGGTTAAAACTAAATTCATTTTCAGTTTCAGAACTAAATTGTGAATTGTGGCACTGTCAAATGATTCCACCTTTGCAATTTGTGAAATTTCATCCCTGCTACATAGTCCATATTCAAGTATTATTGGAAAGTGGGAGCATTTAGGAAAAGAAACAACTCAGCTACAAAGAGGAAGACCAAGTAAAGTCACAGAGCGGAGTCACGAGTGCTGAGGCTCATGGTGCATAAAAGTCACCAATGCTCTGCTCATTCCATAGCTGAAGAGCTACCAACTTCCAATGGCATTAATATCAGCACAAAAACTGTGCAGCAGGAGTTTCATGGAATGAGTTGGCAAGCGTTGGATGGAGTGGTGTAAAGCATGCCACCACTGGACTCTGGAGCAGTGGAAACCTCTTCTGTGGAGTGATGAATCACACTTCTGTGTTTGGCAGTCTGGGTTTGGCAGATGCCAAGAGAACGTTACTTGCCCAACTGAATTGTGCCAATTGTAAAGTTTGTTTCTCAGGAGCTGAGCTAGGCCCCTTTCTTTCAGTGAAGGGAAGTCTGCTTCAGCATACCAAGACATTTTGGACAACTCTGTGCTTCCAACTTTGTAAGAACAGTTTGGCGAATGCCCATTTTTATTCCAGCATGACTGTGCCACAGTACACAAAGCAAGGTCCCTAACCTCCTGAGACCCGAAAAAAAAAAGGTTTTGTGAATTTAGTATTTTTTCCATGTCATTACATTGTTTAGAGCATAAGAAAAAAAACTGAAAATAACAATTTTGAAAAATTATATTTATATTTTATCAATAAGTTATGCCAAGTCTTTTGTAGAGGACACTCAATTAAAAAATAAATAAATAAATAAATAAAAAGACATGAATGAACATGCATAGACAAAAACAATAGATTTTTTAAATCATCAATAACTGTTTTGTTTTCAGTATTTTTTATGCCAAACTTTGTATAAAGATGATTCTAAACTATGTTATGAAAGATGTAATAGAATGATTTGATAGACCATTTGGCTTTATGCAGTTTGTGCGTAAAACAGCCATAAGAACACTCTTAAAAATAAAGCTGCTTAAAAGGTTCTTCACAACGATGCCACAGAAGAACCATTGTTGGTTGCACAAAGAACCATTCAGTCAAAGGTTCTTTAAAGAACCATCTCTTTCTTACCTTTTTATAATCTGAAGAACCTTCTTTCTTCAGATGTTAAAGGTTCTTTATGGAACCATTTAGACAAAAAGATTATTTTATGGCATCGTGAAGCACCTTTATTTTTAAGAGTGAAGGTTTTCCTATTATATACAATGTATCTATACACTGTATACACTGTATCTAATTTGCATATTAATGTATTCTTGTGGCAACATGTAATGAAAAAAGAAGTGCAATAATGGGCGTAATAATTGTCAAGATTTTCATAATAATATCTAATATTACATAGGAATATTGAAATATAATTTATTTCATTTGTTTGTTTTTGTCACCCAAAATGCAAAATAAATATGCTTTTAGTCCTGGTGTCAATGGAAATCAATGTCCTGTTTCATAACAGAAAGTCATATTTTGATTTGAAACTCCATAACATTTTCCCAAGAGGTTGATTTATGACAAACAGTTTAAAAATGAGATTTAAATGATAATTACAAAATATGATCATATTCCCAAGAGTGTTACATTTGATCACTAAATTAATGTCAGCCATTTTTGAAGGCCAAGGAGAAAGAGTGGTCATTGTGAAACTTACAAATATTTGGTATTTGCTAAAAAGCCCTGAATGTGCTCTGTATAGGAAATCCAGTCTTAAAACCGAGGCATGTAGGGTCTCAGGGAAATTCACTCAAATATGAGGACTCAGGGTTTCAGGAGGCTAAAGACACGGCTGGAAGAGTTTGGTGTGGAAGAACTTGACTGGACTGCACAGAGCCCTAACCTCAACCCCACTGAACACGTTTAGGATGAACTGGAACAGAGATCGTGAGCCAGGCATTCTTGTCCTACATCAGTGCTTGACCACACAAACGCTCTACTGAATGAATGGGCATATTCTCACAGAAATATTACAAAGTCTTGTGGAAAACCTTCCCAGAAGCTGTTATAGCTGGAGGAACCAATAATGTCTATATTTTCAGAAAGCAATTTCATTGAAGTTGCTGTTGGTGTACTGGCCGGGTGTCAAAATAATTTTGTCCATATAATGTATATATTAATACATTTATATTGTCTTCAATGTGTATATATTCCATTTACCCAAAATTCATTTTAACAAAATGCATTTTCTTCCCCCGTAAAGTACATTATATAATATATATAATGTATTTTCAGTTCAAAAATATAAATTTCCTTAAGCTGTGCCAATTTTCAACTTCTATTTAGCATATATTGGAAATAAATTCTGGCTAGAGAAAAAATAAATGTTTTTCTGTCATACATCCAGTTATCTATCCAATCACCAGCAGCATATTTTCAGCAATGTTTTGAGCAGAAATGCATGACTAATGCCAAAATGTCACAACCCAGTAATCTCTGTCATAGTCTAACACGACAGTGTCATATTCTGATGTTACATAAGATGGGAGCTATATAACACCTTCAGCATTTTCCAAGTCTAGGACAACTGGAAACATCTTTATAGATTTCTAAAACCAGAACATTATAATTACAATTTGCCAAATTGCAGCAGAGACTGTGGGGCTTCTACACAAATTAATCACTCTCTCTCTCTCTCTCTCTCTCTCTCTCTCTCTCTCTCTCTCTCTCTCTGTCTCTCTCTCTCTGTCTCCATCTCCGTCACACACAAACAAACACACGTTGAAATAAACAGACAAACAAAGCAAATGAAAGTGTGAGTGTAAGGAAGTAGGAGTAGCAGGTGTTAGTAGACTGTAAAGAATTTGGCCTGCCAACAAAATTGTTGCTGAACATAATTGGGAGTTACACAAGGCACTTAAAGGAACACTCCACTTTTTTGGAAATAGGCTCATTCTCCAACTCCCCCAGAGTTAATACTGTAAGTTGAGTTTTACCGTTTTTGAATCCATTCAGCTGATCTCTGGATCTGGCGATAGCACTTTTAGCATAGCTTAGCATAGATCATTGAATCCGATTAAGACCAGTAGCATCGCGTTCAAAAATGACCAGAGTTTCGATATTTGTCCTATTTAAAACTTGACTCTTCTGTAGTTATATCATGTACTAAGACCGGCAGAAAATGAAAAGTTGCGATTTTCTAGGCTGATATGATTAGGAACTACTCTCATTCCGGCGTAATAATCAAGGAACTTTGCTGCCGTAACATGGCCGCAGCAGGCGCAGTGATATTACGCAGCGCCTGAAAGTAGTCCCCAGCTAGGTAACTACTAGTTATAATATAGCTGGGGACTACTTTCAGGCGCTGCGTAAATTCTATAGAGAATATATTCTGGATGAATCTGACCAATTCTTCCCTTAAAACACTAAATAGCAACAAAACAGAAAAACCTGAAATGCAAAATTGTCCTGTTCTGAGGTTAGTAAGTGTAAAGTCCAAATGTTGATTCTAAGATCATTTGATCTAACATTTTTAAAATGTTTAATATTTATAGGCATGCCAGAAATCCCAGATTTGTGTTCACTGCTTACTGACCGAATCAATAATAGTTTTTCATTATCTGATTTTTCAGCATCTGAATTTGAGGAAAGGCCTCCACTGTGTAAAAAGGTTCTTCCAAGTGCTAATTAAATAACAAAAAACAGTATTTGTGGATAATTTTGGGAATGTTCACTCTTAAACTGAGATGCAAAACCTCAGAGCAATGAGGCCTACAGTCTGTTTTAATTGAAAGAAAGCAAGTTGATAAAACAGATTGAATCCATATTTGATCATATATTTGACAGCATCACAGAAGCATTTTTTTTTTTTTTTAAGTATCAAAATTGCTGGAAAGCTGTTATACCATGTGTAAGCAAAATCAATACATTTATATATTTTAGTACAATGCAATAACATTAACTAAGATTTTTGGGAATTTTTTTTTCTGGGTCGAAATGAATGCAACATAAATATTACTCACAAATTGTTGTGTGATATCAATAGTATTTACAGTACATATTAGTAACACATTTTGCCTTAAAATTACAATTCTTATATCTGCACCAGCATCTTTATATTTGCACTAGCATCTTTATATTAATAAACACACATACATATATATACACACTGAGCAAAATTATATGTTTTTGCCCCCATTTTTCATGAGCTGAACTCAAAGATCTAAGACTTTTTCTATGTACACAAAAGGCCTATTTCTCTCAAATATTGTTCACAAATCTGTCTAAATCTGTGTTAGTGAGCACTTTTCCTTTGCTGAGATACTCCATCCACCTCACAGGTGTGGCATATCAAGATGCTGATTAGACAGCATGATTATTGCACAGGTGCGCCTTAGTCTGGCCACAATAAAAGGCCACTCTAAAATGTGTAGTTTTATCACACAGCACAATGCCACAGATGTCGCAAGTTTTGAGGGAGCGTGCAATTGGCTTGCTGACTGCAGGAATATCCACCAGAGCTGTTGCCTGTGAATTGAATGTTCATTTCTCTGCCATAAGCCGTCTCCAAAGGCGTTTCAGAGAATTTGGCAGTACGTCCAACCGGCCTCACAACCGCAAACCACGTGTAACCACACCATCCCAGGACCTCCACATCCAGCATCTTCACCTCCAAGATCATCTGAGACCAGCCACCCGGACAGCTGCTGCAACAATCGGTTTGCATAACCAAATAATTTCTGCACAAACTGTCAGAAACCATCTTAGGGAAGCTCATCTGCATGCTCGTCGTCCGCATCAGGGTCTCGACCTGACTGCAGTTCATGGTTGTAACTGACTTGAGTGGCCAAATGCTGACATTCGATGGCGTCTGGCACTTTGGAGAGGTGTTCTCTTCACGGATGAATCCCGGTTTTCACTGTACAGGGTAGATGGCAGACAGCATGTATGGCATCGTGTGGGTGAGCGGTTTGCTGATGTCAACATTGTGGATACAGTGGCCCATGGTGGCGGTTGGTTATGGTATGGGCAGGCGTATGTTATGGACAACGAAAACAGGTGCATTTTATTGATGGCATTTTGAATGCACAGAGATACCGTGACGAGATCCTGAGGCCCATTGTTGTGGCATTCATCCACGACCATCACCTCATGTTGCAGCATGATAATGCATGGCCCCATGTTGCAAGGATCTGTACACAATTCCTGGAAGCTGAAAACATCCCAGTTCTTGCATGGCCAGCATACTCACCGGACATGTCACCCATTGAGCATGTTTGGGATGCTCTGGATCGGCGTATACGACAGTGTGTTCCAGTTCCAGCCAATATCCAGCAGCTTCGCACAGCCATTGAAGAGGAGTGGACCAACATTCCACAGACCACAGTCAACAACCTGATCAACTCTATGCAAGGGAGATGTGTTTCACTGCATGAGGCAAATGGTGGTCACACCAGATACTGACTGGTTTTCAGTCAGTATCTGAACCCCCCCCCCCCCCCCCAATACAGTAAAACTGCACATTTTAGAGTGGCCTTTTATTGTGGCCAGCCTAAGGCATGACACAATAATCATGCTGTCTAATCAGCATCTTGATATGCCACACCTGTGAGGTGGATGGAGTATCTCAGCAAAGGAGAAGTGCTCACTAACACAGATTTAGACAGATTTGTGAACAATATTTGAGAGAAATAGGCCTTTTGTGTACATAGAAAAAGTCTTAGATCTTTGAGTTCAGCTCATGAAAAATGGGGGCAAAAACAAAAGTGTTGTGTTTATAATTTTGTTCAGTGTATATACAGTATATACCGTATTGACCCGAATATAAGACAATGTTTTTTTCTTGGAAATACATATGAAAAAACGCGGTCGTCTTATATTCGGGGTCTAGGCTTAATACACCCACAACAATAGGCAGTAATACACCCACAACAATAGGTGGCGCCAAAAACGCATAAAACGAGTGTGCCATGAAATATGTAATGTATGTCTGTTGTAAAGATCGCGAGTGAAAACAAAAGAAAAAGAAAAGCTTACAGCGGGACGAGTCGTAACTGTTATGTTAGCCTGATGGGAACAAACTTCCTCTGTAAGTGATTTTAAAACATAAGACAGTACACAGATTTGAAGACTACAATAAGATTTCACTTCTACTGTTAATAAAAATTTGGTTGGCTACTATGAGATGGATAGCCTAAATGTTATATAATTCAGATGGGCTACCTGTTATTTCAATGGTATATCAAAAAGTGTATATTTTTCAATGTCATTGTTAGTAAATTTACCAGTATTTACCATACTTTCAAAACAAAAATTAAAATAGGAAAAACATGCAATTTGAAAATAATTTAAGAAAAAAATGTTTTACAGAGAGAGAGAGAGAGAGAGAGAGAGAGAGAAACAAGATACGGTTTTCAAAAAGCCTTTTTCCAAAAGGTACATCTGGAAAAAGGGGGGTCGTCTTATAATCAGGGTTGTCTTATATTCGGGACAATACTGTATATATATATATATATATATATATATATATATATATATATATATATATATATATATATATATATATATATAAAATTAAAAGGTTTAGTTATTATAACTATATAAGTTTTATTTATTTATACAAAAAAATGCAAAAGACAAAAAAGGTTCCTTCTGGTTGATGAAAAGCAGAGGTGGGTAGTAACAAGTTACATTTACTTCGTTACATTTACTTGAGTACATTTTTTGGGTAACTAATACTTTTAGAGTATATTTAAAAATGGGTACTTTTACTCCTACTCAAGTAGCCTACATTTTTAGTGAAAAAACGGTACTTTTACTTCGTTACTGTGGGCGACGCTCCTCTCGTTACTTTATCTTAATGCTATACAAGTTTAAAAATCCTTCAATTTATTCCAAGCGCGCCGTCTACTTTTTTTCTGGGCAATGAGCGATGCCCGTTCGCGAATGATTCATTCTTTTGAGTCAATTCTGTTCCAAGGCTTGATCAAACCAGTAGGCAGACCAGTGAATCGGTTCGCGAATCAGTTTGAATGAATCGTTCAGTTTCCTGCCGCACGCGCTGAGTCATCTGAAGCGGTTCTCACTCAGAGTTGTAACATCAGGAGCATTGAAGACGTGGCTTTGGATCAACAGTCAGTTGAAAGCAAATCTGCAAAGGCTATGGTTTGCTAGCTATGAAGATCTTAATTAGATGAACATCGCGTGTGCTGTCGGTTCCACAGGTATAGATTCGATTACAATACACGATACCACTATGACATTACCAGTTTGTTGTACATGTAGGCTACCTTACACATTAAATACATTGTATAATTTATTCATTAAATAAGCTGTCACAGAGTATGAAATGAACACCCGCCAAACCCGCATTTTGCAGAACAGACGGAAGAAGATCCGTGTCAGAGGTTATATACATTTATAATACATAATTAAACTTTAAAACATAATTTAATTTAACTCAGTGATGCAAATCAGAATTTGTATAAGCTGTTACTCCAGTTTTCAGAGTCATATGATCTTCAGAAATCATTCAAATATATTGATTTATTATCAGTGTTGTTGAGAAAGAAAAAAAAAAACAGCATATGCTGGTTAGGTATGTTTTGAAGCTGGTATGCTGGTTTATGCTGGTCATGTGCTGGTCTTGAGCTGGTCGGACCAGTGTAGGACCAGCACATGACCAGCTTAAACCAGCTCAAACCAGCATCCCATGCATCAAAACATACCATACCAGCATATGCTGTTTTTTTCCAACAGGGAACAGTTTTGCTGCTTAATATTTTTTGGAACCTGTATATTTTGTTCAGGGTTCTTTTATGAATAGAAAGCTAAAAAAGAACAGCACTGATAATAAATCAGGCTGATAAAAATTCTGATTTGCATCAGTGAAATAAATTACATATTTAAAAAAAAAACATTAAAAGTATTTTGAACGGCAGTGTGTGTATTTATATATGTATGTATATAAAATTGTATTTAAATATATATATATCTAAATAAAAATATACTATATTCAGTATATGATCCAAAGTAACTAGGAACTAACTACTTGAGTAGTTTTTTTATCCGATACTTTTTTACTCTTACTCAAGTAACTATTCAGACTATTACTTTTACTTTTACTTGAGTAAATATTTCTTCAAGTACTTTTACTTTTACTTGAGTACGGTTTTTGGGTACTCTACCCACCTCTGATGAAAAGAACATTTTTGTCACAATGTACATTTCCATTAACATATTAATGACATTTTCCTTGAGTTTGGTTTTTACTCCTGCTTTACCTTACATTCAGCTTCTTACTGTTTATATTGTTAAAAACAAACAAACAAACAAAAAAACACACACAAAGGCTTTGCACTGTGCTCATAAAGAAGATAGAGCATAAAGGAGATTACAGCTACATACAGTATTGTGGTTTTGATGAGTCCAGATGGATTATGGTGTTATTGCTGGACCGACTGAATGAGCATTAGTTTTCTCCAGCTCTCTTCTCTCGCACTCATGCACTTTCTACTGTCTGAATGAACATTGCCAATTAAACTTTTTCTCTGGGCAACCTCACTACCTCAGGAGCTGTGAGCACAATTCTCATGGTGATCCTCATGTTAACAAGTTGAAATCATCATTTCTAAAAATATCCTGTCATAATTATGATTATATTGCTAATCTTGTGGATGCTTCCATCTAAATATATATATATATATATATATATATATATATATATATATATATATATATATATATATATTTAAAGGGACAGTTCACACAAAATTGAAAACTGTTATTTAATAACATTTATTCACCATTGTTCTATATTACTTTATTTCTTCAATGGTAGCAGAGATGCTGGTAACTTCATGAGAATTCAAGCGATAAAATTCATGCAGAATGTCAGAAATCGCTGACCTGTGAAGCCAAGAGAACCCCTATCACCATTGTGATCTTGAGCGGGCCAGTTAACCCCAGGTTAAAGGAAGACTATTCTTGCCATTACGATAAGTTGGTTTTGTTCAAATGACTAGTGAGTGAAAACAGGCAAACACTGCTTCCTGTCAGAGCCATGGCCTTGTAGGTAGAGCTCCGACATACTGTGCAGTCCTTTAAGCATCAGAGTCCTGGCTTGAGGTCTTTTCTTAAACATCTTCTCTTCATGCATATCCGGTCTCTATTTGACTGTCCTATCCACAAACGGCAAGAAATCTCAAATATATATATAAAAAACCTGCTTCTGTTCCAGACATTCACATTGGATTAGTGTTCAGTTATTACATAAGCTTTGTCTAAATCGTTCGAGCTACATTCAACAAACTCAGCACAGAGCTTCAGTTTGTTCTCACTCAGGTTACTTTATCTTTTCTAGCAGATCAGACTTACAGTTTCCCCATAGTGGAGGATCAAAACATCATATAGACTTCTACTGATGATTTCTGACTGTAATTCCTCAAGCTATATCCATCTGCCTTATCCAACTCTTAATGTTTTATTGATCTAAAAATATTCAAAGTGAAACTCCTATACCTTCAAGGCTTTAAAAACTATTTTAAAGAAAAAATTTCAGGACTTTGCCAGACTTGCCGATCTGTTATTTTCTGTGTTAGAACGCTTAGTATGCATGGTTCAGTTTATACACTTCTTTAACAGAAACAGCACATCACAGTATAGAAAATACTGTGAATATTTAGAGATAGGAAATACAGTGTAATATTTAAAAATGTTCATATTCAAATATCACAGAATCTTGTTCACACACAATCATCATTAAACTCAAATGTTCAGCCAATCCAGCATCATTCTTGTACCAGAAATGCAACATCTCACAACATGCAATGATCCATTTAGCCATGAGGTACTGTACAGTGTTAACAGAGTGCTAGTCTGTGCAGCTGTGTCTGTCCTACACCATGCTGTCTCACTGCCCTTTACACTGCTTTTAATGAGTCCGCTGGACCGACTGAATGAGCATTAGTTTTCTCCATCTCTCTTCCCTCGCACTCATGCACTTTCTACTGTCTGAATGAACATTGCCAATTAAACTTTCTCTCTGGGCAGCCTCACTACCTCAGGAGCTGTGAGCACAATTCTCAAGGTGATCCTCACGGTAACAAGTTGAAATCATAATGTCTAAAAATATCCTGTCATAATTATGATTATATTGCTAATCTTGTGGATGCTTCTATCTTTAAAAAAAAGAAAAAAAAAAGTATTTAAAGGGACCGTTCACACAAAATCGAAAACTGTTATTTAATAACATTTATTCACCATTGTTCTATATTACTTTATGTCCTCAAAACCAAGAAACACAAAACCTAAATTTTCTGAGAATATCCTGGTCATATACTGTTAATAGAAGCTGTTAAACTCCACAGTGCACATTAAAAATGTGGACCATAAGATATAACTTTGTTTCATTTTCATTGTGAGAATTACTGTAAACTCCAATAAAAAGTCCAGTAAATGTATTAAAGTTGTCCACATTAAAAACATAGCAAACAGGCTCAATATACACTACCCTTCAAAATTTAGGGGTTGGTAAGTTTTTTTTTTTTTTTTAAATAAGTGTTTTATGCTCACAAAGGATGAATTTACAATTTAAAATAGCTTAACAAAGAAACATTTCTTGTTATTATCAAAATTGAAATAAATTACAGTTTAAGACTTTGTCGAACAGAAAAGCACAGGATTTATTAGTAATAGAAGTCTTTTGTAACATCAAAAGTGTCTTTACTGTAACTTTTAATCAATTTAATGCAAGCTTGCCGAGTAAAAATATTAATTGCTTCAAAGCTTTTGAACGGTATTCTCTAAAATCTTCGTAACCTATACAATTTCGCTTATCAGTTAAACTGATCTTGTTTTAAGGATATTTGAATATTTTGTGAAAAACAAAAGTACTGATAAGAAATTAAGAAGTAGTTCATTCATTCTAAATACTCTGTCAATTGACCCTTCACAACTGAGATTGACTAACAGGCGATCTGACCAATCATAACTCCAAATCTGCCATTTTGTCTGAAAAACAAATCAGACAGGAGAGTAGATTAACGTCAGTGGACTTAAACTTGAAAAACTGTGTGTGGTCCACAGGTTACTTAAGCTAAGTGAAGAACACGATGAAGAAGAATAGTTAAACACTCAGCCTTCAAAAAAAAAAAATCCACAGGGACACAAACAGAGACGATCCAAAACAGCAAAGCAAAAGCACATCCACATTAATAACCAGCAGCTGATAGAATGTATCAGAATTTATCAGAATTTAGTTTCAATTTTGATTTAGCTCCGTGTTCAATCTGACTCCAATTTCAAGTCATCGTTCAATTTCGGCAATATTCTTAATTAAAAACTGATCATATTGATCAGTGGATAATATGGCATATGAATATTCTTGCTTTTGGGGAAGACGAGTGAGGGGGGAGAGTCAGAGGCAGGGAGGGGAGGGGAGGGGAGGAAGGGGATCGTAAAAGATCAAGGAGATAAGGTCAGGGTGGTGTTGTTTGCTTTCTTTGGAGATCGCTTCTCCAGATCAGTTTTATTGTTCTATTGCATGGCATCTGTTTTGTGTGTGTTCCTGAGTTTTGGCTTCACGATTAAATTAATTTCATAGGAAAATACTTTCACTCCTTTCACATATGACATCATAAATCAATTTGAATAGTACATTGAGTTTAATTTATTGACATGGAATTCATATAGAAACATTTTTAATGCAATAGTTACATCTATACATCAAAATAATTAGCCTATATGCATTCATTAATGATTGTATATCAAAGAGAGGGACATGTTTGTGCATTTTATTTTGTAGTTTCACTGGAACGAACGGGACTGAAGCTCTCGCTTGTGCACAAGCCGTCGTCACTGACAACAGCAGCACATTTCAGCATCAGATCATCTTTTATTTAACACAAATGAATGAAATTAATATTCTGCTACTCAACTAGAGATGTTTCATTTGACACAGGTATGTCTGTACTGTGAAATGTTTAAAAAACCTCACTTTTCAATGACGTAGGAGTCGCATTTACAGGGGAATATCCGATCTCACCGCTTACGTGGCCAAAATGCGTTCTGATGTTCATTCATGTTTATTTTGTGCTTTAAGTAAAATTGAAAATACAAATGGTTCACGTGCCACTTGAACTGAGGCAACACAGCGATCTGTCACGACACATTAAATAGCCACAAAATGGTATTTATTGTTTGAATTTCTTAAAAAAAAGACAAAATTTGAAAGCTAAGAATTCATTATAACTTTGTTCTCTTCATTTGCTAATTGCTTTCCATTAATCTATAGCAGAAGAACAGCTCTCCTATTGCTGTAATATGGTAAATCCAATGATGTGCATCACTATTATAATGAAGTAAGTAATGCAATCCAGCCAAACTACTATTATAATACATACAATCCAATGACGCACAGGTGCCGCAATGATGTAATTTGTTTTTAGGAGAGCTGTGGGTCTAATTTTAGGTGCATTTAAAAATAGCTGACTTTTCACTGCCACGATTTGCATTCCTCACACTTGATGGCTAATTTGCACTCTCTCCATAGACATAATCCAAAGAAAACAGATCTCATACATTGCGGATTACTTTATCAATTCGCAAGCCAACATTGCAAAGTTTTTACTTCACGACACAGTCAGAAGGTTTAGGGTTGATCAACCATTTATAGCTAAACTATGTCTGTAATAATGAAGAAAAAGAGAGAACAAGATGAGGAGGAGAGGGCTGAATTTGTTGTCTTGGAGACTGTTGCCAAGTAGCAATATCACAGAAGCTTAGTAACAGAGTGAGCTAAAGGGAGAGACACTTTTTGAGACTGTGACTTAAAAATGGGCAATAATAGATTAGACGCATAGGGATGGTAACAGCGGTTTTGAAAAATGTGTAGCTTGTGTGCGCTTGTGAGGGTTGGAGTTAAGTCTAGACTTGAATGACCAGGATTATTTTTAGCCCACCTCAAGCAGTGAGAGACCCCTGGAGAATGGGAGCATTCAGAGATTTAATTATGGCAGAGGAAGAAGTGTGTGTGTGTGTGTGTGGGTGAGTGTGTGTGTGTGAAGGAGCGTGAGCAACGACTGATTTAATCAACAATACATACAATTAGCTCAGAGGACATGTAAAACTGTGAATTAATTTGAAATCAGAGAAGCTACATTTGCTTTATTTGATCCAGTGGTGGATTAGATCACTTGAAATGTGTAATAGAATACATAATGATGTGTGTTCAGCTGTGACTGTCTCCCACTTCCACCCGAGAACATCCATCCCCAGGCTTATAAGTCATTTATAACACACCTGAGGATGTATTCTTAATAAAAACAGACATTGATGACTCAGACATGTACTGTATATGAACTGATATGCTAATTACAAATAAATGTACAAGCATGTATATATGGGAATCTGAATCAAGTGAAGTAGGGACAGAATGTCTGAGACCAAAGACAGTTGGAAAAAAGAATGTCCACTATAGGGGAAGATGCCCTACATTAAACACTGTGCTTTTACTTTTAAATTGTAACATACACTCACCAGCCACGACTCCTGGTTAGTATCGGCTTGGACTGTCTTTTGTTTTAAGAACTGCCTTAATTCTTCATGGCATAGATTCAGCAAGATGCTAGAAACATTCCTCAGTGATTTTGGTCCATATTGATTTAACAAAAGGAGCTAAAGTGCTCCAAGAAAAAAATGCCAAATTCTGACCCTACCATCCAAGTGTTGCAGCAGAAATTGAGACTTATCAGATCAGGCAACCTTTTTCCAATTTTCTATTGTCCAGTTTCGGTGAGCTCGCTGAGTTACCTGTTGCCCTTCTATCAGCTCGATCAAGTCTGGCCATTCTCCTCTGACCTCTGGTATCAACAAGGCATTTTCACCCACAGAACTGCTGCTTACTGTATATTTTCCCGGACCATTCTCTATAAACCCCAGTAGATCAGCAGTTTCTGAAATTGTCAGACCTGGCACCAACAAACCATGCCATGTTCAAAGTCACTTAAATCACCTTTTTTCCCTCATTCTGATGCTAGGTTTGAACTTCAGCAGATCATCTTGACCATGCCTACTTGCCTAAATAGATTTGTATGAAAAGCCAAGATGTCTAAATCTAATTGTAATAGTTACAGCATGCCACTTGAGTTCTTTTGTGCATCCTACCCAAAAGGACTAATTTTATCTTTTCATTAAAGTCCACAAACATAGAAACATTCATCTGTCCACAAATCCCCCATTAACAAATAAACTTTGATATTATTTGATATTATGCAGTATCACACATCATTATTTTCCAGAAACACAAAATTAGATCAATTAACCTCAAAAAACTGTTTTAACTGACTAAATATCACAAATGTTTTTAGATGAAATGACAGAATGGCAGCATTAAAACTACCACAACCATTCGTCAAGTGTTTTTCTGCCATTTGCATTTAAAATAATAAAAAATGTATTTTATACCCTGACATACCCTATAGAAATTAAAGAAACAATACTGTCTTTTTTATTGCTATATATAAAATTCGATATACTATAATGAAGCCCCCCCCCCCCCCCCCCCCCCCCCGTTGGTTACAGGATTTGTCTCGATTTTTACACTCACTATAATCTTTCAGAAACTTTGTACTACAGTATTGCTGTAGTAACAATAACATTTATTTTGGCAGAAACTAATAGTATTTTTTTTAAGTAATAATGAAATCTGATGTTTGCAAATGCAATGTATTCACAGCTTAATGTGCTTAGTAATATTTTCTTCATTCCATGATATATATACGATGCCAATCTCCATGCATCCCCCGAATCACAAACACTTGACACATCAATACAAACATCACCAACAAGAACAAGATCACCAAAGTATTTCTTACGCAAATCCTCATACAAGGAGCAATCATTCAAAAAAAATGCTTCTCCTATCACAGAAATATTTGATGTTAACTTACAGTAACTACAGATTCTCTCTGCCATTAGTGTATTACTCCATCTGCCTGTTTCTATAGCAAGATGATGACTTGAACATCTAAAAAGGAAGAATGATCGTACCAGCTGCATGTTATACACAGACACAATGTAGCTCTCTTGTATCAAAGACGACTTGCATTGCGAATATATATTTAACTTATTATTTTCCAAAACTGATGTGTACCATGCCTCATGTGCTTTTTCTTTTAGTCGTTGGTTCAGAATAGCTGTACACTTTGAGCCTCCCGCGCACTAGAAAACCAGAAAAGTACAACAGAACTCTAATACAAGTAACCCTTGTTTTTCTACCTACTTCATCTAATTGAAAAAGAATATTATAACATTTTCTTGGCTAACGATGATTTAGACACTAGTTTTATCCAATACATGATACATCTTTTCATATAAGAAGTGGACAATACAAATCTACCCAAATCACCCAAGACAGCTACATTGCTCACACTTGTACTGATACATAGGAGGTTTTTTTTTTTTTTTTTTACAAAAAGATACCTGAACATTTTCAATACACTCCACCGGTTCAAAACCCCATATTTCAGATCCATAATAAAGTATAGGTGCAACCATGCGATCAAACAAATGCAAGGATTGATTCCAACTGATTTTATGTTTATGAACAAACCTTAGCAAGGAAAGCATTGCTTTCTTGCCTTGGCTTGCTAAAAGTTGTTGGGTTTTCCACCATGACAATTTTGGTGTAAACCACATACCCAGATATTTGTAACAATTAACCACTTCAATCTGTTCACCAACAAAATACCATTTTTCATCCTTATTTAGAGAGCCCCCTCTTCTAAAAACCATAATTTTCGTTTTACTCAAATTCACTCTCATACCATAAAGATTACAAAATTTTTCCAGCTGTTCAATCTGTTTCTGTAACCCTCCACTTGTATCTGCTATATTAGCCATATCATCAGCATATAACAAGGTCTGTACTTCTGTGATACTTTCTATTTGAATACCTTTACAATTTTCCTTCAACACGGTCATATATTCATTTAAGAAAAGAATAAACAAAAGTGGACTCACACGCAGCTCTTTCTTACACACCAATGGTGCAACCAAAATCCTCTGTTAGACCATTGGTTCCTTTCACACTTGATTTAAGTTTAGAATGGATTTCAATACACTAAAAACTTTTCCACCAATGCCATTCTTAATGAGAGTGAAATACAAAGGATTATGTCAAAAGCTTTAGAAAAATCAATAAATATACAATGCAGCCTTCCTTTTTGCTTTGTAATATATTTCTGAACCACTGACTGTAAAATAAAAAATATGATCTATTGTAGAATAACCTGACCTATACCCTGCTTGTTCTTCATAAAACATATTATTTACTTCTACATAAGATACTAATCTCCAGTTCAAGAGCATTCTTGTATAGCGGACAAATCACAGCCTCACACCAAATCTCTGGGAAGTCCCCTGTATCTAATATTGTGTTATATAAAGAGAGCATTATATGACATAACATATGTGATGCTGCTTTCAGCATCTCAATAATAATACTGTCTGGTCCAGGGGCCTTTCCATTACTCATTGACATAATAGCTTTAAAAATCTTATTATAAGTAATACTAATATCTAAAATTTCATCTTCATTAAATAAAACTTAAAACTTCATGATTATTTACACAATCTGTGACAAAGTTTTCAAAGTCAGCATTTATATTAAATTTTGAATCAGATAATAACTTTATAAAATATTCTAGCCACTTATCATGTTTGATATTGTAAGACTGTATATTATTTGACCTTCCATAACTTTTAATTTTCTTTCACAGCTGCTGTGTTTTCATGTTTTCCTGTAGTGTATTACCTAAAACATTTAAATTATACTGTTTTTCTATTACATATTTTTTTTACATTTTCGTTTCTCAAGAATGTAATTGTTCATAGTCCCCACATTACCTGTTCTTCTAAATTGATTTAAAACACTATATTTTACAGATTTCTGAAATGAACAATCTTCATCCCACCACTGTGGTTGTTTGACTTTAAATACAGATTTTTAATTAGAAATCTATCTACCTGCTTTATGTAAAATTAACGCGAACATGCGCACACACACACCACACGCACACACACTCTCACACTAATGCGCACACACACACACACACACACACACACACACACACACACACCAAATGTTCAGAGCATCACCACAATGTCCAACAATCATATACACAAACTCCCATTTATCAGTAAAATCCTGTTGACTTAAAAAAAAAAAAGGTAAATTAGTATTTTTTAAATAATCAAGCAATTATATAACAACACTAGGAAATATTAAATAATAGAATAAATATTATTAGACCTTTTGTTTTTGGTTTAATGCACATTTTTAATGCCGACATTTTTGAACATCTTTAAAGTGCCTAACTGGCAATGAATGTGCATTTTTAAATGCACATGTTTCAAGCACATAATGTGCAGCTTTAGCACATACTTGTGCATAATTGGTAATGTGTATTTTATATAATATGCATGTTTACATGAACATACAACTCAGGCACAGGACACTAAAAACTGGGACTGTCTCTAGAAAACGGGGACCTCTGGTCACCCTATAAGAGCACATGAAATTTATGTGAATATTTTTTTTAAAGCAAATCTGCATAATATCGATGCTTAAACTAGACTGGTTACATAAAGCACATTACCAATACAATCTGACCGCCACCATTTTTTCTCCTCTTTCCAATCAGTGTCTCCATTCAGGTATGGAGCCCATCTCTCACATTGTTGTTGAAAGAGGGCCTTCTCTCTCAGTGCAAGGTCAGGTTTGAGTCCTCACATGTACGGCAGCCACCATTCGCATACAGAACGGTTTTGGGGGTACTTCCAATGATGGGGGTTCCCCATAGTATCGGGCATGCTGTATTTACTTGCAATTCTTATCTCATCCATAAGCATCTTGTACTCATTCACTGTTTACCTGAACAACTCTGATCTGTTGTCTGCAGTCTACGGTTGTCCGAACAAACTCGCAAAAGTCCTAAAATAAGCTCTGGTTGCAAACATGACTTAGTTCTGCTTGATCAATATTCTAATTGCGTTGCTATGGAAGTTCTTGAAATTCTATTTACATTTAAAATTCTCTCGCTCGCTCGCTTGCCACTTAACATTATATTGAGAGAGAATGAGCTTTATTGCAAGGTATTTTTACACATACGAGGAATTTGTTATAGCTCCACAGTGCAACAGAATGACAGCGACAGGACACAGATAATAAAAAGAATAATATACAAATATACAAAATAGACAATTTACAAAATAGCAAAAACATAATATAGACAATTATGCATGTAAAGGTATGATATGTGCAAACCGGCTTCGACTTTATTTAAAGATAGGCGAAAGTAAGTTATGCAATTTATTTATTTTGTGTTACTCTGTAGATGGTTTAAGGTAACTTACCTTCTTCTCAAAATGTCCCACTATTAGTTTTATCTGTCCTGTTTTAGTCTGATGTCCTGTAGCTTCTTTCTTAGGCAGTGCATCGTTCAGAACAAAATACCTATTGGTACTACCACCTTAATAAATAAATTAACATAATTGCCAAAATTTTACATGCTAACTTTAATTACATTACCTGTTGTGATTTTCTGTATCTGTGCTATTCATTATCGTGTTGCAGGGTATCTACATCACCTGGTTGAGCAAAAACCATGAGAATTTGGTGATTGTAACTTAAATTGTTCTTTTTTTTTTAAAACATTTTTTCTTCTGCTTGTTGATTTCCTGTTATCTTATGCTAAAGTTTATCCACCTGTTCTCACATATAGTGCAGGACTTTGTTTGAAAGTTCACATTGTATTTTTCTTCATGTGCTTCGGGTCCAGTGTGGTTTTGGACCACTAAATTCTGGATGATGAAATACATTATGTTTGGACAAACTCATTTCAATCTTAAATGTATTTATCATTGAATCATGTCTCACACTATTACGTATGACATTATGTCAGACGCATGCACAAATGTTGAAACACTAGAAATATCATTGTACTTATTTTTGATGTAAGTACATAGTAGTTAAGGCCACTTAATATAAAGTGGGACCAAATTTGTAAGTCAAAACACATTTTAAGATTAATGCATTTTACTGTACACAATGTAAAATAAGCAATCTGTTCAAGAACCTTGGTTAATTTAAATGAAATATACTATTTGGGTTATTTAATTCAAAAATGTAGTTTACACTTGTATACTCAAATTTCTTGAGAAAAAAACAAGTGAGAAGCTCCCTCATGTCATTTCCCAGCATGGGTGAAAACTGTTATTATTTGGGGTGGATCTTCTTTCAGAATTGTCTAATTAGACTGAAACCACATGCATGCTGTTTGCTTAAGCTGATGAGAGGCAATAAATGGGGAGATACATGTGTGATGCCAGACATTCTGTTGTGAAAAGTGTTTTAAAGTAAATCTTGCACCAAATATTTTCCATTGTAGCTAAAATAGATGTTTAAATCTTGATTTAAAGTGAAACAGCCCCCCCTGCTGGCCACTGCAAATACTTGCTCCACAACACAAATTATCAACTGATATTGAAAACCCATTTTCACCCCTTTTCATGAACAATTTCAAATAACAACCCAAAAGCATGAAACCCTGTGAAGTTTAGTTTCAGGATCATGTGGCAGTCTATAATGTATGTTGTTAAGCATCAGTTATACTCACACTTTTTATGGAATGTTCTCTCATTCCCTCCTGCACTGCATTTCTCCTGTTGTTGGTTTTCATTCATATTGTCTGTTAATTATTACAAAAATATTCATAAATAAATAAATAATTTGTCATTGTGCCAATAATTTTTGGAAAATATGCCTTTTCAGCATATCAGTTCTGTAACTAAGATGAAGAATTTAAAATAAACATTCACTTATAACACCAACACTCTGAGCTTATAATTGCTAATTACATATATAATGTTATTTTATTTCACAGTGCCATACCCACCACATTCAGATGCTGAACATGCAGAATGTAAAATCTCTGAGTCATCTGACAGTCTGGCATCTTTTGTTGACATTAATGTGTCATCATCACTGACTAGAAAAGAAGAGACATACGGTAAAAATGATGAAAGAGATTATTTTGATATTATTTGTGTAAATATGTACAGGTTTACTTGTATGTATAGTATGACTCACAGTCTAAAAGAGAGTCTTTGCTCTGTCTGGTCTTTCTTGCCATAGCAGGATGCCTGTGACCCATCTCCTTGATTTCTGTTTTTAAACATGTCATGGTAATTTTTGGTAGGACTGTGTTCTGTTTTGTTTTTTGATTATTTTGTTTAGCCTTGTGTGCCGTGAGCCATTCACAAATTGCAAGTGCTGCTCTCAATAAAGACCTTCTTGATCTTTTGCAAATGATAGATTTCAGATTTAGTTTTTAATTCAATGTTCCACTTTATCCATTTTTTTTTTTGCACTTTGTGTTCATATTGCATATCCATATTTACTGCTCCAAATAATTAATGTGTGCATAACTGAATTGCAAACTGATTTAGACTAACAAGTTTGACTGATTCTTTAATAGAACTGACTCAATCAAGTGAATCATTCACCAGTCAGGCACTGTAGTTCACAAGCATATTTAAGTATGTAAGGCATACTGCTTCTGCACAAATAGCATATATAATAATAACCTGTAGCAGATCTATACAGGTGGAGCTGGGGAAGGTGGAGGGCTTCAGAGAAACTCTGAAAGCGTGCTGCGAACTGCTCTAGTGAATGCTAACCAGCCATTTAAATGTAACACAAGTTACATAAAAAAATAGATCCAAACTCACCACTCTGACTGCAAGGAAATACATTATTCTACTATTGTGCACCTAAGGATCTGTTCTTTTACATGATTAATGTTATAAGCAGCTTTATCCTGATTAAAGTGGTCAAATGGCTGTGATCCTGACTGCTGGGTTTACTGCCGCTGCTCTGGCTGCTCTGTCCAGCCAGCCGCTTTTGAGCTCCAAATTTAATGTCTTCCCTATCACCCCGTAAACCCTTGATTAGGTAAAAGAATAGAGGCATATGAATAACGCACAATAAAAAAAGAATAAATAAAGCAACAAATAAAAACAATTGCACACAGGCCTTATTGCAATCAACAAACCAAAAGAAATCCATACTGGACGTATATCAAGTGAGGGAACAATTAGGACTCCTTACAAACTTTAACTCTTTATTAAACTTAACTCCCCAAAATAATGATTTTGTAATTTTATCAAACCAAACTCAAATGAAAGGTTTCTTGTAAACGTTTCATGTCAGTTCAAGTTATAAAAGACAAAGCTAGCTTTTACTGGTAAACAAGAATTCATTGATGGAGTTATGCTCATATAATATTTATGTATTTGTATCTGTTAAATAAAGTAATATAAAATGTCTTACCTGGCTTTTATTGCACGCTTCACATCACTCTACTAAAAGAAGTGCTTTGACTCAGTCAAGCAACAAACTAGAAAGAAATGAAAATAAATGCAAAAACAAACTTATTTCTCTTATGACAGTGCATCCCCTCATTGGACCAATACTTTGTTCTTCTAATAATATTTCCCCACTGGCTTCACTTCTGAACTCACTTCCCTACGAAACCTATATGAAACTCGTGACATTTTCTTCTGAATAATGAAATATGTGTTATGTAGATTTGACATTTATGCCACTGAAACTACATTTCAAACACAACTTCTACACCAAAGCTGTCAGTGAGCTCTGGTTCCGCTTGTTCAAATCAGTCACACAAGCATGTTTAGTTTATTGTGTTTATTTTTTAAATAATATAGTCAAGATAAAGACTTTTACACTGACAATAATTTTTTGACCTCAAGATGAATTTAAACATGAATTTCATTTTATAAAGTACTGTATAAAATACACAAGCTGTTCAAAAACATTTATGTTTTTTAAAAACAAAATCTTGGACAATTGCTTGGACATTCAGTGGACAAAACATACAGTATATACATACATAAAAAAAATATTAAAAAAACAATAAGTTACAACAGATACTTTC
This sequence comes from Acrossocheilus fasciatus, assembly GCA_036784905.1. NCBI lineage: Eukaryota > Metazoa > Chordata > Actinopteri > Cypriniformes > Cyprinidae > Acrossocheilus > Acrossocheilus fasciatus. The sequence continues at coordinate 19,267,892 of CM071945.1, forward strand.
TATACTAGCACAAAAAGGTAAAACAAGGTCTTTACAACAGAAAGGTGTTTGTGTGTGACGTGCAGCATGATCTGCATTGCACGCTCTAGCAATGTTTCACTTCAGATGCCTGTATGCACGTTTTTAGAAATTTGTCATAGCAATATATTCCTTTTCAGTCTACTGGATGAAAATCACATGACATAATTTTCAAGAACTAAGCCTTGACTTTAGTAGAACTTATAAATGACAATATGACCCCAGTGTGAAATGTGAGGTAGTTTATGCTCTTGCTGACTAACTTTAATAACATTCACAAAAATTATATAATGCTTAGCTGATCATTAGTAAAGATAAATTCAGGGATATTCATAGTCATATCATGGATATTCATAAATGAATATAATTTCACAAATCTGATCAGGGTAATGTACTTCGTTACTGTTGATTGATTGAGAAACTATTCTGAATGTTTCAGAGTGTATAAGTGATCTTTCCAAATAATTCTGAGTGAATAACAAACCAATTCATGGCTGGTCATTGTTCAGATATTTGGAGTGGACATTGAAACTCTAGCAGTGGCTAATGTCTGTGCTGCTGGTCTTGTTCGAAGTTCATAAAGGATTTTGTTTGTTACATTCATCATATTCAGAGATGGAGAAATTGCTTGTGCATCTTTTTGAATCATATCCTGAGTCAAACGAATCGATGGAGCTGATAGAGTTCCTTTCAGATGCTGTGAAGGAAAGCATTCGGATGAACTTTTTTGTCTTTATTTAAAATTATGAGTGATTAATCTAATACATAAAACCATGTGAGGTTTAGTTTCAGGATCACTGGCAGCTCTTATTAATGATAAGCAACACTTTATACTCAGTTTAAGTGAAGTGTTTGGTCATTTGAATACTCACACTTATCAGATGGTGTCTCATCCCATCCTGGACTGCATCTCTCTGGTCTTTGGTTTGGTGCCAAAACCTCTGTGTGAAAAGTTTTAATTAAAAATATATTACTGAATGCAAATTGTGACAATCTTGCATCAATAGTGTTTTTAACATGCCTTTCCAACATATCAATTTTATAACTGAAGGATGAAAGACTTAATATCCTATTTTTGGTTTTCATTTATATTTTTGATGATTATTACCAAAATATTACTGAAAACAAATTAAACTAGTCATTAAGTTTTTAAAATAAGTTTTTTAACCCTATCATATGCATTCTGTAACACAGAGGATTTGAGATATTCAGTCACCCTAACAGAACAAATGCCTTTTCAAGTATATAGCGAACTGAAGGATGAAGGACTTGAGATACACATTCACTCACCATGACACCAACATTTAAACCCTGAGTCATCTGTTATTGGCACTGATGTGTTTTTGGAACTGACTAGAAAAAAAGAAGAGACACAGGACTGATGAAAGAGAATATTTCACAATGCCATAAGTTTATGGTATGAATAATGACTTGGTAGTTGTACAATGTCCATTACATAAGAACATAAATTATGCTTTTTCATCATATTCACTCTGTTACTCAGATGAAAGATTTGAAATATTCACTTATCACACAGAACAACACTCTAAGCTTATAATTACCGTTACTTAATGCCATAACATTTTGCAGTGTCATATGCAGCATAAAATATATCAGTGTCATCTAAAATACTGGCTTCTCTTATTGGCACTGATGGGTTCTCAGCATTGACAAGAAAAGAAGAACAGGCCACTAGAACATTAAAAGAGAATATTTCACTAAGCCTATCTGTTATAAATACAGGCTTATACAGTACTTTCAGGTATTGTATGACTCACAGTTATCAGTATAGTCTTTGCTCTGTCTGTCCTGTTTCACATTAACGTCAGTGTTCTCTGCCATCATGTCCATATTCTTCAGCTCTGTGAGGTCTGGGATTGAGCTCCTTGAGGAATTTATGTTTTGAAATGCGTATTGTCAAAGGTACAATACATTTGACTTAATTTGAGATTTTTTTTTAAACCTTATCACTGATTTCTCAAAATATATGGATATCAAAAGGTAGCTGAGTAAAAACTATACAACAGATTAATATAGCTACCAATAGTGAATGTGTAATGCATTTAAACTAAATCACCTTTTCAAAATACCTTTTCATTTACTGTATAACAAAAGTTAGTCAAAACATAAAAACTATTGCTATTACTGTTGCTAAACAAGTATCATACAGAATGAGACCAGTGCTCAAATTTGGCACAATATTTGACATATGAAAGGGTTTTGTATTTTGTAAGTAAAATTAATATAAAATGTCTTACCTGACTTTTATGGCATGATTCTCATCACTGTTCTGAGTAGACAGGTGTTACTTGACCGAATTAAACAGCAAGAAGGAAATGCTAAAAGAAAAACAAACAAACCTGAACTTCCTTTTCATAAATGACACGACCATACTCGTTTAGCAGGAAGTAACAGTGCAAAAACATTCTATTCAAGCATGCTATATAAATGTCAAATCAGGTAACCTTAAAATATGCTTCATTTAAATTAGAAGTCACTGTAATATGACCAATTAGAATATTTCAGAATATTTAGAATATTGTAATATGACCAAATGAACCATTAGTTTACAACAAAATAAGTATGATGAAGAAGAAATTGCTTATTTGTATATTGTATATTTTTATACTGTATATTATTTGTAATTGAATATGCATTTCTATTATAGAAATTCATCCAGTGTTGGGGAGTAACTAGTTACATGTAAAGTACTTACACAATTTAATTACAAAAATGTAACTGTAATCTGTTACTGATGAAATCTGTTGCTGAAGACCTCCCTGGTTTAAATGTTTCAAAATGATTAACAGTTAAAAACATTCATTAGAAATTTAGAAAGGTAATCGAAGAGTGATCAAATGTAATCCATTGCATTACTTTAATAAGTAATTGAAATAGTTACACTACTTATTCCATTTTAAATAGGGTAACCTGTAATCTGTGACCTATTATATTTTCAAAGTAACCTTCTCAACACTGAATTCATCTAACCTTATAGCAAATGTGGAAACAAAATGCTAAATAGCTAAACATAAAAAGTAAACTTATATAGCCATATTTTCTTTTTTTAACTGAAAAAATAAATAAATAAAAAATAGAGTAGCTTATTCCAAAGCTACACAAAGCACAATGTGGCCAAGTATACATTGCAGCTAAATTTGCTTTTCTTTTGAACACCTTATTGCGAAAGGGCGTTTTCTATATATTGTATCACATATGTATTTGTATTATAGAAATACATCTTTTACAACAAATGTATTGCAATCTCTTTGCAAGCAAACACATTTTTTTTTTTAAGTGCAATCAGTCTTTTTAATTCACAGTTAGCACCAAACGATATAATTCTTGTTTACAGTACTAAAAAATGGATTAGATTAAGGATTAGACTATAAGGTTCAAATAAAAAGAAAAAAAGGCACATCAATTAGGTGGTGATATGCAACTCTCCATTCAACAAAAGAAGAAGAAAAAAAAGCAGGCCTTGTGGCACGCTTCTAGTGTCCGTTTGGGCAACTCCGTGACTTTGGCCAAATGCACAAGATGACAAAACTGACATTTTTACATTTGCGTCAGAGTGAGTTTTGTTCTGCACAAACATGAAACTGTTGTTTATGGGATTTACTCCTGAATCTTTACAGGGTGTATAGCCGTTTCGACTTGCACTCTAGTTCCTTTGTGCTCAGTTCACTTGTTTGATTTGTTTCATGGTCACTTGAATCCTCACACATATCACTGGATGTTCTCTCATCCCATCTTACTCTGTATTTGTGTTTTCTGTCAGAAATGAGACGGTGAGGTGTGATACTGGCCTCTGAAGCTGTCATTGCCTCTATAATTACTGGAAAGAGACACAGAATTAAACAATCACTATGCTTTGAGCTTACTTTTATGAATATTTACAGCTGTTACTACTGTCATACTCTCCATATTATCCACCTCTATCTGTGGCCTGACTGCTTTCTTCATTGTCTTTACCCGGGGTAACGACTTTTGTTTCCATCTTTCACATTATTGTTAAAGCGTATTTTGAAAAATATTCCCAAAAGCTTTATTTGTCATGCTTTTTCACATTTCATACAGCTTTCTTCTTTCTTGGTAAGAAAAGCGTAGATTTTTGTGAACGTATAATTTCTGAATACAATAATTTCATTCAAATAATTAAACGGCTTCTATTTATTTCCCTCCGATTGCAAAAGTTTATTTAAGTGCAACTGCCCCCTCTGCTGGCTCCATTCACAACACACAACACAGTTGTCTTCCACAAATTTGAACCCTTTTCGACAATGACTGTATGATTTTAAAAAAATAAATTGCTTGTGCATTTCTTTGAAGCATATTCTGAGTCAGTTGAATGGCTAGATTTGATAGAGTTATTCCTTCCAGGTGCTGTAAAGGAAAGGTGTTCAGATGAAACTTTTTCTTCTTAATTTCAAATTACGAGTAAATAAATCAAAATGTATGAAACTCTGTGTTAGTTTCAGTCATGCAGCAGCTTATATTCACTGCTTAAAAGGTTCTTCACAGCGATACCATAGAAGAACCATTTTTGGTTCCACCAAGAACAATTCAGTCAAAGGTTCTTTAAACAACCATCTCTTTCTTACCTGTTTATAATCAGAAGAACCTTCTTTCACCACAAAGTACCTTTCTTCAGATGTAAAGGGTCTTTATGGAACCATTCAGACAAAAAGATTCTTCTATGGCAAAGTGAAGCACCTTTATTTTTAATTGTGTTGTACGTTGTTAAACCAACACTTAAAGGGATAGTTCACCCAAAAATGAAAATTCTGTTATCATTTACTCACCTGCAAGTAGTTCCAAACCTGTATGAATTTCTTTGTTCTGCTGAACACAAAGGAAGATATTTTGAAGAAAGTTTGTAGCCAGGCTATTTTGGGGCACCATTGACTTTTATAGTAGGAAAAAAATACTATGGAAGTCAATGGTGCCCCAGAACTCCCACATTCTTCAAAATATCTTCCTTTGTGTTCAGCAGAACAAAGACATTCATACAGGTTTGGAACTACTTGAGGGTGAGTAAATGATGACAGAATTTTCATTTTTGGGTGAACTATCCCTTTAATACTCAACAAGTAATGTGTCTCATTTGAATACTCACACATATCATCAGATGTTCTCTCATCCCATCCCAGAATCTCTTCTGTCTTTGTTTTTTATTTATATTCTTTGTGTGGAAAATGTTGATTACTATATTCATTACATTTATTTATTTATTTAATTTTTTTTGACTTGCTGGATGTAGTCTATTAAAAAAAGACGTTTGTTCAGATTCTGAAAAATGAATATTATTTCTGTCTACTGAATTTTATTACAGTGTTGAACACTTGCAATATTAAATTTGGTACAGAGCACAGTGAAAATGAGCATGACAGAACAATTCATTAAATACAAAACAGTTGTCCAAACATAAAACACCATTTTAACTGTCAATTTGTGTTTGGTTTTCATTTATATTATCTGAGTGAAATTTTTGATTGTTGTTAAAAATGCAAATTATGAAAATCGGTAGCATCAGTGATGTTTTAAAATATGCTTTTTCAATATATTCATTGTGTTACTTGGATGAAGGATTTTCTCTCACCACGTGGAACACCAAACAACCTACTGCTGATTATTACAGTGTCATACGCACCACATTCAAATCTTGGAGGATGAAATACCACATTGTCATCTGAGGTACTGGCTTCTGTTACTGGCACTGATGTGTTTTCAAGACTAACTAGAAAAGAAGAAGAACCAGTACAGTGGAAAGACTAAAATATATAAAGGTTTACTTTTATTTGTATGACTTAAAAGAGTGTCTTTGCTCTGTCTGAGCCTTTCCTTCGCATTGACATTAGTGTTGTCTGCCACCACGTCCACATTGTTTAGCTCTGTGACCTCTGTGATTCAGTTCCTTTGGTGATTTCTGTTTTGAAACAATGTGTATTGTGAAAGATACAAATAAATTTAACTTGACTTGAGATTTTTGAGCCTATCCTTGATATCTCATTCAAGCAGTGCAAGTTGACACCTACAGTGCCCTCCAATAATATTGGCACCCTTGGTAAATATGAGCAAAGGTTGCTGAGAAAATAAATCTGCATTGTTTATGCTTAAAGTTGGGTTAAATCCATTAAAATGGAAAGCAGATGCTTTAAACAGGGAGTTGCCACACTGTAAAAAAAAAAAAAGTTGAGCCAACTTATAATTTTAAGGCAACCAGCTTCAGCAGATTTTTGAGTTTTCTCAACTTGTCGTTTTAAGTTTATACAACAAAAAATTGAGAATCTCCCACAAACTCAAAAATCTGCTGAATTTTTTTTTTTACAGCGCAGTAGTGGATTTAACCACCATGCAAATGGGACGTGGCCACTCTATTTTAATTGAAGCGTAGGCTAATCAACCGAAATGGCGCTGGTTTTCATGCCGTTGTGTACAGCTACACTGCTGAAATCTGAGCCGGTGCTGGGCTGGTGTTCAGCGGGGGGACTGCGAACCTCAGACCACTGCACCGTGTTTCTGAAAAGTTATCAAAAAGATGTTTCCGAAAGATGTTTTGACTGACTCCATATAACCTAACCATAAATGAATAGTACAGTTTGTTCCCAACACTGGAAAAAAATTACAGGCTCATTCCAGTGTTTGGGTAGAAAAAAATAATACAGCATAATTTATTAGAGTACATTATAGAGTTCTTTATAATATAATAGGCATATATAATACAACAGCTGAAAATAAAATGTTATATGTTACAATTATTGAACAGAGTAGTGGAAGAGAAAACATGAACCACCACAAACAGTGAAGGTTTAGGTCTCCATCATACAAACTTCAACTCAATTATTCAGCCTGAATTTAATAGAAAATAACTGATACTTAATAGAAAGTAACCGCCAAAACTCATCTAACATACACAAAACACAAAACTGAGGATTCCTTAACAGTGAAATTAAGTATAAGTTCTTAAGTGTAGTTTTTTAGGGTTAAGACATAAAAACTAGCTGTGATCTATAGCTGTAATTTAAAGTACTTTGGTGTAAGTTAAGGTATAAAAAATGTACTAAACAGGCACTCCTCAAATTTGGCACAATGTTTTACATATGAAAGGAATTTATATCAAATGTCTTACCTGATTTTTATGGCACAGTTTTCATCACTGTTGTAAGTAGAAAGGTTTTACTTGACTTAGACTGAGTTAAGCAAGAAGTAGAAGAAAATGCAAACAGAAAAAAATCCCTCACATGACTGAGCAAAACTGGTTCAACAGGAAGTAAAACATCAAAGCAAAGTTATCTATTTAAGTCCACAAAAAAAAGTTTCTTAAGATAACAAATTCACTTTTATGTGCACTTACAGCCAAGCATGGTAGTCATAATGCATTAGAATAACAATTTAGCTAAAATCACAGACATTTAATTTGAAAAATGTCAAAGCAAGGGAAATCTCTTTGATTTGTAGTCTCACTGAGCATTTAAATGATACGTTTTCTCTCAATGCACAATGCCAAACATTCCCGAATATAATAAAATTCATGAAGTCATGGAAACATCATGGAAATGAATTGGTCAAAGGTGAGGGAACATCTGCAGTCTCAAGCTCCTAAAGGAGATCTGCCATAACATGAGAAAATTGAAGAACATTACAGGCAAGGCAATATTATACCTTTCAAAAGATGACAAATTAAGTCTTTATTCGCAAAACTGTTTTCACAGTTCAAATCTGTGTAAAAGTAATTTATGTTTAAACGAAATTGCTGATTATAAGGTCCTTGTCTGTAACAGTCATAATCACAGTTTTCTCTGTCCTCATCACTATTCAGAGCTAAAGCTTCATTATCCTTAACATATATTTAAACATGCTCAGATAAGTATATTCATAATAATAGATGAGGAATGAAACAGCGTGAACGTGTACATGTTTTGACGTACACTCCAGTAGTTCCTTTGTGCTCAGTTGGTTTGTTTCATGGTCACTTGAATCACACAGTGCTCTGTATTCATGTTTTCTGTCAGAAATGAGATGTGATATGGTAATAAAAATAATAAATAAAAAAAATATTACTATTTACTTTTAAGCACCTTAATGGTTTAGCTCCTGTGTACCTAACTAGTCTTCTATCACGCTACAATCCATCACGCTCCCTAAGGTGGCAGAACTCTGGACTCTTGGTAGTACCTTGGATAGCAAAGCCCACTAAAGGAGGTAGAGCTTTTTCACATTTGGCCCCCAAACTCTGGAATAGCCTTCCTGATAATGTTCCGGGTTCAGACACACTCTTTCTGTTTAATCTAGATTAAAGACACATCTCTTTAACCAAGCATTCACGTAAAGTAGCTCATAACCTTGCACTTCAGTTATATCTGATCAAATGCACATTTTCATTATTTTGCTTGGGTTGAACACATCATTTTTGCTTGGTTGGAACAGCAGCTATGCTAATTGTGTTGCTTCTCTGTTTCTGCCAAGGGATTGGCATCCTGAGGTAACTAGGAATTACACAAGCTTCAGTCTGGATTCAACACTTACGAAGATCTGAGATGACCGAACACCTGAGAAGAGATGATGCCAACCCCTCAGAGGACCTCAGATGATGCCAACCCTCAAACAACATACAAAACCACCAAATTTTGCTAAGTTTAATCGCAACATATAATCATTGCAGTTAATAGTGTTAACCGTCCGTTTGAATACATGACATTAACTAACTGCATGAATTTTACTGTACGTTTCTGCCACATGGACATCAACTTGAGATAGTCACCACTGATAAGCTACTACCAGATATAATAGAAACGTAAATTTTTTGTAAAGCTGCTTTGCAATGATTTGTATTGTGAAAAGCGCTATACAAATAAACTTGAATTTAATATGGTGAGGTGCGATATACTGGCTTCTGATACTGTCATTGTCACTTACTGTAATAACACATTATAATATTGTTAATTTAATATTTACTACTGTAGTTTTTGACTCAGAAAATTGTTAGTTGGTTCACACACACTGTCACGCCCCTGGACTTTTATTTGTGTTTTCACTCCCCATGTGTGACCTAGTTTCTGCCATTTACCTCATTATCAGTTAATCACCGTCATTGTGTTCACCTGTCTGCCACTCGTTATCTCCACTATATTAGTTGCTGTCCTTTTGAGTTCCAGTGGTCGGCTATTGTTGATGTTACCCTGTGTGTGTACCTCCTCATCTTAAGTTCCATTAAATCTCTCATTCCCGTTGTAACCTTCGTCTCCGCTCTTCTTGTGTGTCCACCACACACAACCCGTGACAGAATAACCGACCGTAACAAAACGTGAAGTCTAGCTGCGTGTTTCCCCTCATTTTGTTTCTGTTTTTTCATCAGTTTTTATTTTCTGTTTTGTCATGAATGACCCTGCCTGCCTTCTCCTCATGCTGGAGCAGAGGAGCCTTTCCCTCGAGGACCATACAAGACTCTTTGTGGAAATATCCAACTACACCCACTACCCGGACTACTGCCTCTGCACGTTCTACCGGACGAGCCTAAACGACGGGTGCAGAGCGCGGTTGTCCGGGGATGGTCCTCGGGGAGATTTTGCCACCTTTGTGGAGTGGGTGCTGGTGTCTTGTGGATCCCCACTGACCGTGGACTACGAGGAGAATGACACCAGTCCCACTCCTGACCCAGAGCCCAGCCCACCATCACCCCGAGCCGCAGAGCGTCAGCCCGAGCCCGCCGCGGACGGAGAGCCAGAGCCCAGAGCAACCTACGAGCCATCGCAAAGAGGAGCGACTGAGCTGGAGATTGCCCCGGAGCCAGAGCCTCATGGACCGTCCGACCAGGTGCGAGAGCCGGCTACAGCGCACGCGACAGTGGAAGTTACAGTGGAGCTTGAGGGTGCTGAAGGAAGCCCCGCCCACTGCACCGCCGCTGAGGGTGAGCAGTCACAGGACTCTGAGGACTTAATAAATTGGGAAATTCATGCAGACATGCCTTCCATGCTCACGCCGTCATCTGAAGTCTCTAACTACCCGGAATTGCCTCCGCTGGTCCCGTCCAGCCCACCTTTGCCTCCGCTGGTCCCGTCCAGCCCACCTTTGCCTCCGCTGGTCCCGTCCAGCCCACCTTTGCCTCCGCTGGTCCCGTCCAGCCCACCTTTGCCTCCGCTGGTCCCGTCCAGCCCACCTTTGCCTCCGCTGGTCCCGTCCAGCCCACCTTTGCCTCCGCTGGTCCCGTCCAGCCCACCTTTGCCTCCGCTGGTCCCGTCCAGCCCACCTTTGCCTCCGCTGGTCCCGTCCAGCCCACCTTCGCCTCTGCTGGTCCCGTCCAGCTCAGAGCCTCCCGAGTGCCCCTAGAACCCGTGCTGCAAAAGCGCCCATCAGAACCCGTGCTGCAAGAGCGCCGCCCAGTGCCTGCACCAAGAAGGCACCTCCCTGTCTCCGCGCTGCAAGAGCGCCCCCTTGAATCCGCGCTGCAAGAGCGCCGCCCAGAGCCTGCGCCACGAAGGCGCCTCCCTGTCTCCGCGCTGCAAGAGCGCCCCCTTGAATCCGCGCTACAAGAGCGCCGCCCAGAGTCTGTACCTGCAAAGCGCCCTCCAGTGCCGGCTCCTCGAAAGTACCCCACAAGGATTAGCCCGGAGGCTCAAAAATGCCCACCCTCCCACCCGCTCTTGCCTCCTCCACCACTGTCGTCTGGCAGCCCCTCTGCTCACCCTCAGCCCACCATCTGTGCGGTGGGATCGCCGCGGGTCTGCCTGTCTCCATCGGCGTCGTGGCTGGGGGATCCCTCGTCTTCGCCTCCAGCCTCTGAATCCTGGACTCCACCTCGGCCCTCCGACCCGTCGGCTCCACCTCAGCTCCTAGCTCCCTCATCTCCACCGTCGCCCGTCGGCCCACCAGCTCCACCGGGCTCCTTCGTCCCTCCGGCTCCGCCTTGGTCGGTCGTCATCCCGCCATCGCCTCAGGACTCCACTCCTCCGGCTGTGCCTCGTCGCTCCGTCCCACCGGCTCCGTTGGGCTCCTCCCTCCCTCCAGCTCCACCTTGGTCCTCAGTCGCTCCGGCTCCACCGCGTGCCTCCGGATCTCCGCCTCGGTCGCCGGAGCCCTCGGCTCCACCTTGGCCCTCCGGATCCTCGGCTTCGCCCGGACTCACCAGCTCTCCGGCTCCGGCTCCGGCTCCTCATCCACCTGCTCTGCCGCCGTCGATCGGCCCCATGGAGTCGGCGGCCATTCCTCCTCCATGGCTCCTCCCTCCGTCGGCTCCACCCTGGGCCGTCTTCACGGCTGTGGCCTGGGTCCTGCCGGGCTCCTCCTGCTCCGGTTCCCTCCTTCCTCCGTCCTGGCTCCTCCCTCCTTCTGACCCGCCCTGGAATCTGGTAGTCGTCCTCCTCCCGGGTGTCCGTCCTCCGCCTGAACCTCCTCCGGTATTGCCTGCCTTCCTGCCAGCCTTTCGCCACTCCCCTTCTACGGCGCGGGGACGCGCCTTCCGGGAGGGGGGCGAAATGTCACGCCCCTGGACTTTTATTTGTGTTTTCACTCCCCATGTGTGACCTAGTTTCTGCCATTTACCTCATTATCAGTTAATCACCGTCATTGTGTTCACCTGTCTGCCACTCGTTATCTCCACTATATTAGTTGCTGTCCTTTTGAGTTCCAGTGGTCGGTTATTGTTGATGTTACCCTGTGTGTGTACCTCCTCATCTTAAGTTCCATTAAATCTCTCATTCCCGTTGTAACAATATGAAGAATTTAAACACCATCAGCCACCATCATGATACAGGACCCAGATATATAAACCTGTACACACACACACACACACACACACAATGTCCCAGTTTATCCACATCTCAAAATTATTATTTTTTTAGTCATTATATAGTACTAAAAGTATGTGTGCTTCTTTTAAGCATGAAAAAAGATTATTAAAATGTAATTATTACGTATTATTACATTATTATTAAAATGTTGGGGCGAAGTCAGCTAAAATGCGCCATGTTTTGGTAAATGACTTATAATACCATCAAATAAGCTATGCATGAGATCTAATGATATTCTAATAAATTAGCATGGGTCTCTTAAATATATTTATAGTTTTAAAAAAATTATATATATAAATATATTTATATTTTTTTAAATGTGAAGAAGTATAAAAGTTTTAATATTATGAGAGTTAGAGTATCAGCAGGTACCTTCTTGAGCCACGGCACAATATTCAGGTAAAATGGGCCAATATAAAAAGAGAACAACAGTTATTCAGTTTATTCAGGTATTCAGGTAATTTCAGTTTAAATCATTTTATTTTTAACAGTAAATTGACGCTATTGTCTTTAGTGTGCAATAGCAACACCATAAATGTATTTCATTAAATAGAAAGTTGAATGAATATTTAATTAAACAATGCAATTAAAAATAAACTGATCATGTTGTATAGGTGTGTGTTTCTGCATGTGTGGCATGTATGTGTGTATGCTTGTATTTTTTTAAAGACTGTTAAGATTTTGTATGAATACATATCTAGGCCTATAAACCTATTTTCACCATCAATTTCTGTATAAAAGTGTGTGTGTGTGTGTGTGTGTGTGTGTGTGTATATGCAGCCCATTTTAGCTGACATCATCTTTTCTTTCCCTTTCTCTTCTCGTCTCTCTGTTTCCTTTCTTTGCTTGTCCTCCTGCCATACTATCTGCAATGCAATAAAAAAAAAAAAAAAAGATTGTTAAGATTTTGTACGGATACATATCTAGGCCTATAAACCTATTTTCACCCTCAATTTCTGTATAAAAGTGTGTGTGTGTATGCAGCCCATTTTAGCTGAAAATTGTGGCCCATTTTAGCTTAAAAAAATCAAAAGCTTCTTTTATAAATTAAACTTTTTTATTTGAAAGAGCATGTCAAAACATTGTTCATAAACCTTTGCTTTGTTGGTAAGCTTACTTATAATTGCTTTAGTACTCTTATTAGTGATTAATGAAATTTTCTATGTCAGGCTCAATTACCTTACAATTTCAAGCTTCATGTAACACTCTCCCCTGCCCGCCTTAAAAAACTCAGACCATTAAAAATGATTGTTACATGTCAACAAGTGTTGAAGCAACAATGCAAGATCAGTTATTGTGATTTTCTGTAAAAAATGTAAAGATGCTACAACCTTATTTGGCCCATTTTACCTGATAGCCCATTTTAGCTGACTTCATCCTATTATTAAATGTAATCAGACGTACATCGTTGCTAAGATACCCAGGGGCGTAGTTTGTGGGGGGGATGGGGGGGAGGTAACCCCCCCAATATTTATACCATGGTTAATGGAAACTTAGAATCAGGCCATTTATTAATTATTTGAATCGCGCCTTCGGCGCTTTTATAAGCGCTAACTTCATGTAAGAACCGAACGGAGCGCTTATCAGCACATGAATGAAGCGCAGTTCTTTTAATTGTGCACGAGCGGCGCGCCAAATCACCCTATATGTGCGCGTTCATCAGCGCGCTCGAGAAGCGGGAGAAGATTTGCGCGAGCCATTCCTATCGCGAAGCTGATGGTAAAATATGTGATCTATTTGAATTCTATTGAGAAACTGCCACTTTAAAATGCTATGGAGTAAGTCGAACATTATCTAAAAAAAGGCACAAACTAAAAAGACTGATGAAAAAAGGAGAAAACAATCTTGCACCAGCACTAACATAATATTAAAATATTTTTAAACTACTCATGACCACCTTTACTATAATTTATCACGTTTTACTGTATTGTGTACTGTATTTATTGTGGTAAATTTTGTCTAACTTGTAGAATTTATAATAGATAATCTGTTAAGGGAATAGATTTTTCCCTAAAGATTTATATTACAACTGTGGCATGTTGTATTGTTTCTAAAGACTGTTGTTTCTCATAACAAATGCAATATAGATTAATAAAAAAGTCATTATTGGCCTGGTAATGATTAATAGGCTAGCCTTATTATAACAGATGCTACAGTTAAGAACTATGGTACTTTTTCATAAGAGCAAGTACAAGTCGAGAGCCAATGGGTTCTAATGATGAGAGATGGAAAAACCTGCCTTCAGATATTCCAATGATGGCATAGATTCAACCATTAAGAGCCTCGTGAACTGTTAAGGATTAAGAAATAAACAATATCAATATAAGAAAATGTTAAGGTAGATTGACATCCCACGGCGTGTTGAATTAGAACATTCTGTCAAACTATAGCCTAAGTGTCTAAATAATATAAAATACACTATATATCCTATATAAACAAGTAATTGTTAACTAGCCTATTACTTTATTGCAGTTACGCTATCAACCAACTTTGCATGTGTGGTGGATATCACAAAACACCATTTTACAAAAATAAACATTTAAGCAAACAAACAAATAAAAAAACCTTAAGAGGGAGCCTGACCCAGGGTCCACTTCAACCCCCCCAATGTTCAAACCAAAACTACGCCCTTGAAGATACCTGTATATAAATGTGTTTGCCCTTGTAAAGTAAACTACTGCAGTTTATCTTACCTGACTGTGGGAGCTGTTAGGTTCGTACAGTACCTCAACCACGCGACAGGCTTGAAGGAAATGAAAAACTCTCACGTTCACACGTGACCAATAATATATCCTCTCTAATCCAGATTGTCTGGGCCTAATTTATCATCCTCCACAAGGGGGCGCAGGGACTCACTCTCCCCCTCTACACTGTCCCAGTCTGGCGTACCAAAACAAATCCCCCATCCTTCCGTGCAATGCGATCCCACACCGCCTCACTCAGCAAGTTTGTGTGAGCCAGCCTGTGATAGTGTTCATAGAAAGACTGAAGTTTATCCGGGGTACAGGTGTGAGGAATGGTGTCCCGGTGCGATTCATACAGGACAGAGGACCTAAATAACGAGCGACTCTCCGGCGGTGGAGCCGAGCGTTAACCCGCGATCAACAGGACGCTCGCTCCGGTCTGCCCCGACAGACAGCAGCGAGGTTTGGTTGAGCTCGGATCCCAAACAGCTCACTCACAGGTGGGACAGACAGACGGAGGCTTGAAGTTGACGAAAAGGTGCGTAAAGTGGAATACTGCGCTTCTATTTGTGTTTGTTTACCTGCTTTATGTCACGCTGCTTTTGTTGATCTCCAGACTAATGGGAATAATGAAGCAGGCTAGTCAAATCAGCTAACAAAGAAAGTCACACGCGAGCTATTTACATTTCTTACCATTACAAAATATACCATGGTAACCTTAACTTACGCCAAAATACCTTATGTATTGTTACTGCAGCAAAACTGAAGTTTTCTCAGGAAAAGTAAAGTGTTATGATATTAGTATATTGTTAATAGCTTGTCAACATAATAATGACAAATATTGAAAAAGCTTCTTACACAGTTAAAAAGGGACCATAATTATTAACTAATTTATTCCGCTGTGACCGTGTATTATTGTATTTTATAGGTCTTTGTGCTTTTATTTCACCATTTTATAGCTCGAAATACGGTTGACTACGTTTCTGCATGTTTTGTATCCTTCATTTTACAGTGAACAATGTGGTGGACTGATGCTTGATTTTTTTTAAAAAATTTTTATTTATAGATAATAATTTATTAGTATCGTTGTTATTATTTTCATAATAAGCATTTGTTGAGTTTTACTGTAAGCTGTTTATTTCTGGTAGTTGTTAATCAAGTTTTTCTACAATCAGTCGAACTGATCTTTTGTTATGGTCTGTGATTTTGTTCTTGGTAACATATTGTGACACTGTATGCGTGTCTCTGAGTCAGCTTTCTTCTGTCTTGAAACATTTGCATACATTACATGAGTTGGTCCTTAAAGGGGACATATCATCTAAACTGCCATTCAAATGTTTGGCGTCAGTTAGAGTTTTTTATTTTTATTTTTTTTTAATCAGAAAGGATGCTGCAGATTCATCTAAAGTGAATGTAAAGACATATATAATGTTACAAAATATTTATTTTTCAAATAAATGTATATTCATAAAATATTCCTAAACAAATGATCACAGTTCCCATGAAAACTCTTTTTGATAATAATAAGAAAACTTTCTTGAGCATCAAATCAGCATATTAGAATGATTTCTGAAAGATCACGTGACACTGAAGACTGGAGTAATGATGCTGAAAATTCAGCCTTGCAATCTCAGGAAAAAAAAATACATTTTAAAATATTTTAAAATAGGAAATGGTTATTTTAATTTTTCAAAATATATTACAATACTACTGTTTATATTTTTGATTACGGTAAATAAATGCAGCCTTTGTAAAGAGAAAGGTTTAAGGTTTAAGCCTTGGTTTAAAGAGACTTCTTTGAAAAGAAAAACTTTTGAACTTTAGTGTAGGTGTTTTTCAAAGTAAATTGAGTTGAATCTTAATTAATTCACCCAAATACAGCATATTTATATATCCTTTAACTTTTTGGTATTCACATTTTTCTTTGCGAATTCCACTTTCCCAGTAGGTTTTCCTAGCAGGGGTGCTTTAAATGATTTTCTGCTGGATATTTACACACAGAAATACGATGAATGATGTCAGCTGTGTATTCAGGTGATGAGCTTCATGTGTGTGTGCTGAAGCCCTGCCAGTCCTGCTCATTCATTGGTGATGCTGCTCAGGTCGGGCATGGAAAGTATTTTCCTTCTGCAAAACTGGCTGAACCAGAGTGTCAGTTGTGCGCACACATGCAGAAAAAAGACAGGAAACACAGTGGCATAAAAAGGCTTCAGGGCAATCACTTGGTCCTTGCTGACTTGGGTTCTTGCCAGGTTAGTTGAAAGATAGTAAAACAATACATAAAACTGATACATTCTTTCTTAGTGTGTCAATCATCTGTGCTCACTACCATTTTTATAATGATTTTTAATTATGGCTTAAAATATTTCTATTTTTAAGGACACAGAAGTATTTTATTTGACTTTTAAGCATGTTGGCTTGTTTTTTTTGTTTTTTTTATAATTATCTTTAGCTCAGAGATTTTCTTTGCAAAGTTGGAAAGAGGGTGAGGTTAAGAGTGTTGTTGTTGTCGTCCTAGAACCACTTACATGTAAATACACATAGAAATTTAAACTTAAGTTAAAGTATGGATACTTTGTAAGAATTATAAAAGTCAAACTATCTTACCTTAAACATACTAGAGTGAAAGTACAAGTGTTTCTGCTTTTCATTGTATTCAAGAATTTAAAAGTAAATATTATTATTATTATTATTATTATTATTATTTTTATTATTATTTTTTTTAATGGACTGAAATTAAGACAGTAAAAAAAATTGCTGAAAATGTACTCACTCTCAGGTCATCCAAGATGTAGATGATTTTGATTCTTCATCAGAACAGATTTGGAGAAATGTAGCATTACATTACTTGCTCACCAATGGGTTGTCTGCAGTGAATGGGTGCCGTCAAGATGAAAGCCCTAAAAGCTGATTAAAAATATCACAATAATCCACAATTAAACCACACGATTTAGTCCATCAATGAACGTCTTTTTAAAGTTAAGCATGTTAAAGCTGCGCGTTTGTTAGAAACATTCATCATTAAGATATTTTAACTTTAAACCATCGCTTCCGGCCAAAATGCCAGTTCCGTAATCATCACAACATTTTAATTGATGAACTGGAGTGGTGTAGTTGTTTTTGGATTCTCATTCTGACAGCACTTATTCACCGCAGAGGATCCACTGGTGAGCAAGTGATGTAATGCTACATTTCTCCAAATCTGCTCCATTGAAGAAACAAACTCATCTACGGATGAGTCATCTTGGATGGCCTGAGCATAAGTAAATCATCAGCAAATTTTCATTTTTGGGTGAACTATTCTTTAAAAATACTTTGATGCAATTATAAAAGCAACTTGTTTAATCATAAGTTCTTAGTATCCTGAATATCAGGCTGTACAACACACTGAATGTTAAACTGAAATCGTTAAATGCAGCAGCTGATATTGGCCATTCTTTGACACTTGAATATATAGTATATAAAATACTGTTCTGTCTTTACACTCAAGTCAAGCTGTCTTTAACATTGGTCATTTAACACAGTTACAATGTATTGCCTTAGGACAAAGACTGATGAGTCTCTTCACAAACACGAACGACCATAGTTTCGGCCAATTACTTTTTACTTAAATAGTAACTTTCACTGTAACGTGAGCTTAGTAAGAAAGTACTTAATATTTATGATGATTGATTTTTAGGGCTGGGCCTGGGCGATATATCTCATGCTATATGCATGTGCATCTCGTCAGTAAAGCCAGTTCCTTGATTAGTGGTAAATCTCCATCACTTGTTTTCAAATGGAGCGGCATTTAATACACAGAGCCGTAGTTCACTTACAAGCGAGGCAATATCGCGTTCATCTGCGATAATGAAACAGGTGATGGAGATTTACCACCAATCAAGGAACTGGCTTTACTGACGAGATGCACATGCATATCGCATGCGATAAATCGCCCAGCCCTCAGTGATCACTGATGAGTAGCATGTACCTTGTACTTTGAGTATCCAAATGAAACTGAAAGGAGTAAAAAGTGACCTGGGTGGTGTACAGGTGATACTACCACTCTCTTTCATCTACTTTCCCACACTTTTGCATTCTTGTAAATAAAAATGAAATGAAACCAAATGAAATAGATGCAATTGAGAAGCTGTAGGATACTTGTAAATAATCTGCAAGGATATTTCCTGCAAATTTTTCTTCTTTATCTCTGTGTATAGGACTCCTAAAGCCATTAAATTTTTATGGTATTGAAGAACAGTAAATTCCATTTGACAACTAAACAATGAGTATGATTATCTGTGTGAACCCAGTTACTCTTTTATTTTGCCACTCCTAGTTGAAGAGCACGTTTAATATCCAGCAGAGTCAACTCGTTTTATGATCTGATTTTCACAGGAACTCTGACAGCTTCTTTTTAAAAGAGCATGTAAATTTATGCTCTTTGATGGACAGCTAATGCAGTGCCTGAGGATGGTTTTCTTGTTTATCTTTCCACTGGAATCTGATTTTATCAAGTGAGTTTTACAGCCTTTGGTTTATGTTCCTAGAGCTTGACTGTGTGGAGCTGAATGGGTTTTTAGTATTGATTTGTTGGTGAAGGTCAGACCAAGATTTTGAGATCACAACATGGTGGGAAAGTTTTGAACTCAGATTGCAAGTTGAGTGCTGTATGAAAACTTATATGGTAGCACTGAAATCTTTAATGTTGGTAAAATATCTAGTTCTTGCCCATCACCATACAAGTATTTGGTTTATATAGTAGTTAATATATTTCAGTAGATATAGATTGAATGACAGTGATTTCCTCTGGGGAAAAAGTATGAAGAAATATCTGTGTCATATTTGTAATTGTTCTGTTGTTCAAAGTGTCAGAACGTCATGTGGTGCGATCGTCTGGCCATAACTGTTGTTTTGGAAACATCTTTGAAATTACCCTAAATTTATTCAGATTAATTTTCTGCACTTGGCATGATTTCCAAAGTGTTCTGTAATCCTGTATAAAATTGCAAAGCATTTGTATTTATATTTCCATTATAATATCCAAACAAACATTGTCTGATAATTTCTATTTTACGAAATATCATGTGGTGCGACCATCAAGAAACTACCATTTTGGTACTTTTATGTTGAAATCTGTTCAAAGATAGGTCGTTGCATCATATAACAATTTGCCAAGGACCCATAGAAGCATCAAGCAGGCTTGTAACTCTCTTTCAAATGTGGGAAAAAAAGAAAAAAAAAACGTTTTAATGGCTGGTATGTAGTTACCACATTTGAATATCATTTATTTTTATTATAAATTTCACAGTGACCTTTCATGGGGAGCAAGCTTGTTTGGTTTAGGTGGCTAATTCTGTGCTTGTAAATTTTGACTGAATTTGAAAATATCATGTCGTGCAACCACTGCAGAGTGTTTTCCATTATAGATATATGTCCCAGATTCACAGTTTTTGTGCTTTTTTATTCAATTAATGGTTTATATACACAAAATACTTTATTTTAATAACATTTGGAGTAGATTTTTATGCAGTTTGGGTAATTTTGGGCGGTTTATGTTTAATCTTTGTACAATATGAGAAAAAATGCAAAAAATAATGATTTAGAGCATCAAATTTTAGTTTGGTAATTATGCATTTATTAGTGATTTATTATATATTTATTAACAACTATTTTAATCTATTTTACCAGATTCCACTGCCAAGCAAAGTAAAATAAACGCTCACCATAGGCAGGATGTTAATTCTGACCCTGCAGTCAAGCACAAACTCCAGATGTAATTTTCTGCTGGAAGAAAAATGTTTATGATCTCCGAACCTGAACAGTAACCTTTTGCGACCCTTCGCAAGGACCCGCCCTTAGTTACTGTTGCTACATCCCCTAAACCATCCAACAAACCATGGCACTTTTATGCCACAAATCATGTTCTCATGCAGTGAAAAATACATCACGGAGCAAAGAAGACACTGACAACACGCCGACTTACAAGACAGAGCAGGTTACTTTCGGTATTAAACAAAGTTTTAGAGTACAAATTTTGTCATTTTTAAAAGAAATTCAAACAACAAAATCCTGTTTTGTGGCTCTTTAATGTGTTGTGAGAGATCGCTGTAGCACCTCAGTTCAAGCAGCATGTGAACCGATCATCTCTTACTAGTTATAGCACAAAATAAACTTAAATGAATGTCAGAAGGTATCTTGTTTCAACCATGAAAAGATGTCAAATACACACTATTTTTCAAGTTCAAGTCCATCGACGTTAATCTACTCTCCTGTCTGGTTTGTTTGTTGGACAGAAATGCCGGATTTGGCATTATGATTGCTCAGATTGCCTGTTAATCAAACTCCCAGTTAAGGGTCAATTGAGCAGCCAAGGTTGGCCAAAGTTAGGAATAACTGGGTCTACAAAAATGACTGCAGTTAATGCCATATGCTGAACTTTTCACACGTTTCTTTAAATAGATTTTTAATGACGTAAGCTATTTGTGTCATTTGGAGCGACCACTCATCATGTGGGGCGACCAATAATAGCAATAACTGTATTAAATTAAAAATAAATTATCTAATTTCTGTGACAGAAATATGAATCACTGCTATAGTATGCTTAAGTGAATGCTGTTTTTAAAATATTTTTATCAGTTTTATGCAATATACAGAAAAAAATAAGTCTGCTAACTACAATTAAGAAGGCAACTCTGAAATTATAGAACAAGAATATGAGACCATTATTTACAAAAACTCAAAAGAAATGCAAATACTTTTTCTAAACATGTTGAGCATGCTAAGGAAATGAATTAATTTAAAAATAAATCAAGGTCGCACCACATGACATTTTTTAAGGCCTATTCATCTAGATGAAAAAAACACTAAAATCACTTAATTTAAAATTTTAATATGAATTTATGTGTACACAACCTTAATGTTTGAACAACTACAAAAGATATATATATATTTTTTTTTTTTTTCAAATAAAGCCAAGATAACACTCATTTTACATACAGCACACAGTGAAAATGACATGAATATGACAGTGGGCAAATGCATAAAGTGCAGCATAATTTTACATCATGAGTTTAAATTTAAAAGCATTCATTTCGCACGGACCGACCGTCACACAGAGAGCACGCAATCATGCAGGATACAAATGCACACTTCACAAGATCTCACAACTGGATTCGATAAGGTTTGTGAAATGAAATGTTCATTATACTTTCAAAGATTTATTTAAAGCTGCAGTATGTAACTTTTTTTGGGTTAAAAATGATCCAAAATCAATATTTGAGCAAGTACATAGCCAGCCAGTGTTTAAAACTATTGCCTTACTTTAGCCCGATTCACAACGGTTAGCTTATAATAATGTTTTCTAATTTGAGTGGTACGGGTAGGTTTTCTCGGGATATTCGAGCATGGCACTGCGTCATTACATCACGTCTGTAAACATAAAGAAGTTGTCCCGGCTTCTAGGCTACATCGCATGTGAGGATCCTGCAGGTGGCGGATCATTTATAGCTTTTTCTCACAGCAGCTAGAATAATTAAATGTATCATTTTGATGGTGGATTGTAATCCAGAAAGGATTATGTGTTTATGAAACACATGTGAATGAAATTAAATTATATTCCAGTTTTAAATGTGCTTCTGATTACAGATAGCCTGGGATTACACAACATTTGTATTTTAAAGACGACCAGTTTGAAGGGAACATAGTTTGTTTTTTGGGTTGAAAGAATTTCTTAATATGAAATTCAAATGGTATGACAATTAGTGATTAGACTGTACAGAAATTGAAAATCTACTCGCTAATACACACTATACTCATTGTCATGCAATCCTGATGTTGTTAACATTAATAATTTGAGAACAAAGTATAAAAATAACAATCATTTGCACGGTTAGATGTGATATGAGCTAACCGATCGTTAGGTTTAATTACCATTTGTTCCGTGATTTATTGTAATACCTTTTTCCTCAGTTGGTCAGAACAAACGTGGCAGACTTGTTACCTACTAGTTCAGATGGCAATATACGGTGAAAATTCTTATTTGGGTCATATATTCAAAGGCGTAGGCTAGAATATTTGATTCCTAAGTACAGTATCCACACTGGTGTGGTGACTGACAGACTGACAAACATACTCCTCAAAACATTAGATTCATCCGCGCTACTTTTTTGGATACATTTTAATTCCTCTGTTTAACAGTTCTATCTGATTATTAGACAGACTTCTATCTATATTAGACAGAACTGTTAACGACGACAGCGAACAAGAGGGAGAATGTGAGCACTGTGTGCTCAGGCACTGCCATTCTCAGCGCCGTCAAAATAAAAGACCTCCCTCGAACGCATCGCCAAATAGAAAAACTTATCGGCTGATTTATTTTTTCACAAAATAAGTTGTTGTTTTTTTTTCTGTATTTTTGATCAAATAGATACAACCTTGATGAGCAGAAGAAACTTCTTTAAAAAACATTAAAAATCTTGCTGATCCTAAACTTTTTGAGCGGTAGTGTGTGTGTGTGTGTGTGTGTGTGTATATGTGTATATATATATATATATATATATATATATATAGTAACTGTCTATATAATTCCTTTTTTAAAGACACATTATATAACTTCCAGCCCTGTAGCGTTTGAGGTGTAATGTCTGCTGTTACCAAGAAGTCTTCCAAGTTTTGAGATTTGCAGTGTGGCTTAAGTGCTGCAAACTTTAATACGGAGGTGTAAAGGTCTGTTTTAAAGTTTCTAGGTTAATGGCCAGATCATGTTTGTGTGTAAATGCATCTCCACGGGATGCCAGAAACGACTTCCCTAAACACTCTGTTTTGAAGTTGAAGATATTAAACATTCCAGCTGCAGAGGCGTTTCCTGTCAACAAGAGACTGCTAGTACATGCATTCAGACCAGGATCCTCCTCCTTTCCTTCCTTTGCAGTCGCTCTCCCTCTTTCTGTTCATCTTTTGGCCGTCCCCCTCTGTCCATGTCACTACTTCTGTCCCCCTTGCGCAACCACACAGCTAAGATTTCACTACGGGAGACATATCAAATGTTTTGGTTTGCTTGGTAATCTGTAGATGTAGGTCAATCGTGCTGGTAAATATCTGGCTTCGATCTGTGTGTCTGCTTTCTGTGTGTTCATTTGTTTGTAAAAGAGACTGATTGAGTTTAATTTGCATGTTGCAAAAATTGTTTAGATTTCGGGTATGTGTTTGAGTGTGCTGTGCCTCAAAAGTCTTTGTAATATTCTCATTAGACTTTTCAATCATGATATATAATGATTTCAACGAGCTGTACCATTGACAACGTGTGTGCATGTGTGGAGACTTCAAAGGACACTGATACCTTAATTGTGCAGAAGTAACGGTGTCTGACCATGCTGTGTTCTCTGCAACAGAGTCTGGCTCCGCCTCCTCTCCATATGATATGACATCACTCTGCGGTTACCACAGAAACCAGGGCTCCACTGCAGACGGTTGACAGCCAAGCAGGTGAGTTATTATTGTGGTGTTGGAAAACTGCAGACAAAGCACAATTTAATAACAGCACAGGGGAAGCATGGCAAACGCATGTGCATTTACACAGGCATGCCAATGTGTTACGAATCACGCTCGCTTTCTGTGTAAAATGTGAGTGTGTGTTTTGTAAAAGTCTGCATGCCCATCTAAGTGTGAACACGTGTTTGTATTAGAGCGCGGCTTCCAAGAGCGACATGTGTATTGCATTAGCAAATATGGCTCATTGGATCCTCCTGTGAATTCCTTTTGTTTGATGTGTTTTTGCCTGTAGTAGCAGGATTTTTACGCACCGACCCGGTCTCAGTCTGGACTCTTAATTCAGCAAATTGATCCCTCCCTTCTGGGCAATGTCCAATCATGCTGATTTAATACACTCGTACACACACGCACTCTCACGGCGTGATTAATGATGTGTCAGTAAAGCGTTCGATGTGCTCTTGTGAGCTCTGTATCTGCCAAGGCAAAGTCCACAGCAGAGGAGAGGAAGAGGGTTAGGGAGCATTTTTCTTCAGCTTCATAGACACACCCCACCACAACAACATTTCTGAGAACACTGTATTTGTTTGTGGCGTAAAATGATAGTGCAGAGATTCTGCTCAGCATGTTGTATTTTAGACTGGTCGGTGGTTTCAACTGACTACAGACTTTTCCCGCCAACTTATAGGAGGGTTCGCACTGACAGATTGGATATCATTTCCAATAATATTATTGGATATCATTTCCAATAATAGCCCGTGATTCCTGGTGACACGAGTGACAGTTGGCAGTGAAATAGTGTTGAACAGAGCTTAAATTTATGCAAATGAGCATCGAAGAGATTTGGTGACAACCAAATGGAGTGTAGAAAGTGATCTATCGCCTGATACAGTTGAATACCTGACAGAGTAGGATAGCCTTCTACAAACTGAAATCCTAGTGATCTGCAATTTATTCTCGGTCAGAAAAAATGATTGGTAGATAACTCTGTTTTTCTTTTTTCTTGTTTCAGGTGGTGCGATGGCTGCCCAGGTTGAGGTTGATGCTGGGCGGCCATGTGTGGTTGGGAGTCGTCTGCACCTTAGCCCTCTCATGGACTCTAGCAACAAGAGCTTGATGGAGAGTTCAGGTGGCACCCAGGGGCCACTTATTATTCCCTCTGAGCCTAATAAGCCAGTTCCAGGCCCCAAGCCTAGACTCACCCCAAAACCTTTCACTATAGAGAAAAATCCTACTATACGCCCCATTCTTGCTCCCAGACCACAGCCAAAACCAAAACCTGAACCCAGTCGACCAGTTTTCTCCAAACCAGACTTTCCCAGCACACCTAAACCACAGCCAGCCAGTAAACCCAGTGTACCACCTGCCTTGAAATCATCCTCGAAGCCCAGCGGACAAACAAATAAACCTGTGGCACAACCCTTTAAACCAGCACCTACCATCGCCTCTACTGATTCCAGCAAATTTAGAACAACCCAAACTGGTGATGTGCTGAGAAGAACAAGTTTTGGAGCCACACCAGCTCGACCCAAAACTGATTTTCAGGCCTCCACTCCTGGTGCTGAATGGCCTTTTGCTTCTCGGAAGAAACAGCCTAGCCCTTCAATCACTCGTGCTAAATCTTTGGGCTTTCTCTCAGAGATTGGACTGAATAATGAGGACAATAAAGAAGATTCTGGTGTCAAGGATGAGTGTTCTCCTACTGTTCTTCGCCCCCAATCTAAAGGTTCAAGACCCAGACCGGTTTCAGCTGTGTTCCTCCAAAACCCCACTATGTCTGAGTCTCAGGTTGTAACCCCTACACCTGCTCCTCGTTGGACAAAAGGACGACCCCTTTCATCTGACCTTACCTCAAAGTTTGAGTCAATTGGGCTGTCCCTAAACCGGCGACCTACCAAGGAGGACGGCAAAGAAAACACGCCTCAAACGCCAGAGGGTGAGAAAGAGAAAGAACACGGTGCCGAAAAGGCAGAAGGGCCAAATAAGTCTCCTGTGCTTGAGAAAAAGACTCAAAAGATTGAATCAAAAGATGAGGACTACAAGAAAGACTCTAAACCTGAGGATACAGGAGGTAGCAGTATAAAGAGACGCATTAGTCTGCTCTTAGACTCTTCTTCCTCCTCCTTCTCAGTGGTACGTGTGGATACTCCAGGGACTGAGCCTCGCTCACCGGGGCTATCTGTCTCTGATTCCGATGGAACGGTGGGGGTGAAACAGCGAATCAAAGAACTGACCGAAGAAGTGCCTACTACACTGTCACCACCCCAGAAGCCACAATATAAGCCACGTACCCTAGTATCTGACCGCACTAAAAGGTAAAGTCCAGTGGTTTTCACCATTCATTATCGAGGTCTGCTAATTAGAGTTGTATAATCAGTTATCAACCTCATGTTGTATGCAAATATTATTCATGTACTGAAATACTTCAGTATGCAGTAGTTTTTCTGCCTTTGGGTTTTTACTGCTGAGTTTCAAAAGTTGTAATTATGACATTCAACGATTTTTGTGGGAATAAAATAGATGTGGTGTTCAACATCTCTCTTGTACTTCCTGAAAAAAAGTACAAAGGAAGCATTTTATTACTAGTGCAACAAAATAAATAGTAAAGGATCTACATTATGTGAATCATTAAGTGATTCTTTATGTATATTGTGCTGACATTATGTGTAATTACGTCTCACATATCTTTGTTTCCCCTCAAAAGTACACAAAAATGTATACTACATGTTTGCAGCTGGATGGTACAGAAATCATAATTAATACCCTTTTGTCATGATTCACATTCTTTACTCTGAAAATCAAAGCTATAGTATTTTATATATATATATATATATATATATTTAGCATTTGTTTCTAACTAATCTGATTTGTTTACAGATTTGAAACAGAGCTTGAAAGCCATAGTTCCTATGAGCTCAAAAGCCCCCAGCAGGTTGAAGATGATTTCAGCAAAAAGGTATGGGATTATGAACCACTGTTATTAATCATACTGCCACAAATAAAGCAGTAAGTTAGGCTTTGTGTTTAGAAGTTTAGTTTTTCCATTAAAATCTAACATTTTAATATCTTTTATATAAGATATAATTGTGAAACAAAATTAATGTGAACTAACCTTATTTGCTTGTTTTCCATTTCCTTTAACATTTGTGGCAGAAGTCCCGGTTTAATGTTTTTAACAAGGAAATATATAAGCGTTTTTATATTGCATACAGAAAACATGTAGCTCTTTATTCTCAAAAAAGTATTTGTATTTGTGTGTTCTTACCCTAACACAGTTTTTCTATGACAGTCGCATGTTTGATAAAGTAAAACAATATATTGTTTATAATCCTTTTGAAAAGGGGCTATTTGACATTTGTGACAGTAACTGCCCTACTGTGGTCACAGCCCCAAAATAAATGTAAATGAAAAAGAAAAAGAGAGATTTCACTTTGAGAGAGGGAGAGAGAGAGAGCGAGAGAGAGAGAGAGAGAGAGAGAGAGGACTAGAGGAATAACAAATGAGGTTGAAAAAGCCACTTCTGATGTCATAGAAGGTGCGGCACTCCAAAGACGTGTAACCTGAGTTGTAGCATTAGTCATATAGTAATTATGAAACATGCACGCTTCGAAGGGAGGGGGGGTGGTAAAGGTCAGTTTGTGAGAGAAGAGGACGCTTTGATTATGGCCCCTTCATGCCCCACCCTGCTTTATGAGCTTTGACAAAGAGCATACAGATCTCATTTCACTGTTCTCAGTCACACGCGTCAAGTTCCTCTCCCTTTTCATGTGCCTCGGTCTCCATCACATATCAGTTTTTTCATCTTGTAATTTTTCCTTTGTTATATTTTTATACCCTTCTCTGTCAAACAATAACTTAGATAAGGCATTTTTCAAGATTTGATCATCTGTTGTTTATTCAAATGAGTCTGAATTGCCTCCTTTCTGTGGCTGATTTGCCCTTTGGAGTAGAAACACATTCTGTTCTCTTTCAAAGTTCGCTTCTAAATCAGTCATGTAATACACATAATGTACACAGACACCCACTGTAATGATAGCTCATATCTGAGCAAAGAAAATGTTACCTCTAAATGCCATACCTGTCAGTGAAAGCTATAATTACACATGGGGGTTGTCAAAGACTGCTTCTTTAAGGATCACAGTTGTAGACAGAGCTCACCTTGTCTGTTTGAAAGTCAATCCAGGTTCTGGGTTTTTGCTTACTCATTAAAAAGGAACTGAGACGAAGAAGCAAATCAGTGGTAAGTGAAATCATGTATAAATATACTTAATTGTATTTTTATTTTATTTTGTAGTTTGATTACTCCACGATTGAAGGGCAGTTCACCAAACAGGAGGACAGGAAAGCATCATCACTGGGTGTTCAAGACTTGCCTACCAACTCTGGTTTTTATAGTGATGGAGTGCAAACAGTACGAGCGTCTATGTTCGAGCACGTGGTGGAAAGGCATAATGTTCAAGTGATGGAGGATAACATTTCACAAGACCTAAAAGCACAGCAGGAAAGCACAATTAAACCTATGCCCAGGCGAAACCACTCTTTGCGTATTCAAGATAACACCTTTAAAGCTCTTGAAGATGATGATCCTGGTAGTTTGGTCAAAGCAACCTATAGAGAACAAGTTTCTCCTTCCAGCCCTGTACGTGTGGAGCATGTCTTTGACA
Organism: Acrossocheilus fasciatus; assembly: GCA_036784905.1. NCBI lineage: Eukaryota > Metazoa > Chordata > Actinopteri > Cypriniformes > Cyprinidae > Acrossocheilus > Acrossocheilus fasciatus. The sequence goes on from CM071945.1 coordinate 19,296,515, forward strand.
CTATGGCTTTGTTTGGAGAGAACCGTGCTGTTAGTGAGGTTTTGCCAACCGCTTCCCTTGAGGACAGAGCTCACACACTGCGTTCTCGGCGAGCAGCTCCTCACGGTAAAGAGGACAGGCCTACCTATGAGATAAGTAACCTGCTAAAGGATGATGCAGCCACTCCACGTTACCTCAGAGTAGGGGCATTACAGAAATGGACTGCCACAGAGGCAGACAGAGAGATTGAATCTCAGATGGAGCAACAGAAAGAGATGTTGAGAAAGATGGAAGAAGAGATACAGAGGCAGACAGAAGTGCACATGGCTGCAGCAGCAGCATTGAAGGAAGAGGAGGAAGACAGCGAAGCAGAAAGGAAGAAACAGTTAGAAGCACAAAGAGTCAGAGAGAGGGAAAGAGAGGAAGTTGCAGCACCCAAACGGCCTAAGATGCTAGATCCCGAAGAGCAAATGAATAAACCTAGAGCCACTTACTTTGCTCTGACTGGTCAGATTCAAGAGCCTGTGCATCAAAGTGAGAGAGTGGACGAGGAAGCAATCTTAGGGAGTGTTAAACGAGGGATGAAGGAGGTTCCATTTGATGATTTAACTGTAAGATCAGGGCAGTGGGGTCCTCAGAATCCAATTGCTCCATTTAGAAGAAATCCTTCATTGGAAGCTGCAATGCAGAGAGATTCGCTAGAGCTGCATAAAAATGACACTGGACCAAGGACAGATCACAGATTACAAGAAAGGGAATGGCAAAAAGCAGCCAGGGAGGAGATGGAAATAGAGAGACAAAGACTAGCAGAGTTTGAAAAGAATTTGGAAAGGCAGCAAGAAATAATGAGACAGAGAGATTTGGAGATTGAGAAACAAAAAATTGAAAGGGAGAAAAAGAGAGAAATTGAGTTACGGAAAGAGAAAGAGAGACAAAAGGAGTTGGAAAGACAGAGAGAGCAAGAGAGGGAGAAACAGAGGGAGTTGGAAAGACAAAGGGAAATTGAACTCCAAAAACGAGAAAAGGAGCGACTCAAACAAATTGAATATGAGCGAATGAAGGCTGCAGAAAGAGAACTAGAGCAGCAGAGAGAGTTTGAGAGGCAACGACAGAAAGAGTTTGAACGAGAGAAAGAGAGAATGCTTGACCAAGAGAGGCTTAGGCTTAGAGAATTGGAAAAACAGAAGGAAATGGAGAGAGAAAGAAAGAGACAGCTGGAGTTGGAGAGACAAAGGGAAATTGAAAGACAAAAGCAGAGAGAACTTGAAAAACAAAGAGAGATGGAGAGGCGAAAGGAGTTCGAAAGACAGCTAGAATTGGAGAGGCAACGAGAGTTGGAGAAACAGAAAGAGCAAGAGAGGGAAAGACAGAGACAGTTGGAAAGGCAGAGAGAACTGGACAGGCAAAGGGAACTTGAGAGGCAACAAGAGTTGGAGAGACAACTGGAGATTGAAAGACAGAGGGAGACTGAAAGGCAGAAAGAATTTGAAAGACAGAAACAGAGAGAGCTGGAGATTGAGAAATGGAAGCGACAGAAAGCAGAGGAGAGGGAGACCAAGAAAGAGCTGGAAGAACTTGAGAGGATCAAGGAGCTTGAGAGACATCAGCTTCTTGATTTTGAGTTGCAGAGACAACGGGAAAAGCAACTCCAGCAAGAACAAGTGAAACAGAGATCAAAAAAAGAGCGAGAAGACAGACAAAAGCTGCCTGAACGGCAGAGAGCATCAGAAAGGCATCGGATGGAGACAGAGCAAGAGAAGTCTATACCTACATCTCCACTTCGGCCAAAGGTGCTAGATCTTGATGCAGTGTCTCTTGGTTTTAGGACTGGTCGAGACAGCCATGAGAATAGCCCCACAGCCCGATGGAAGCAGCCCTCCCTTCATCCTAATGAGCTTTACAAACCTGGCATCTTAGATATTGATTCATTCAGGAGTCAAACCCAACCTGATACCTTCTCTTCAACTGGATTTGGAGGTTTAGAGTCAGGAAGTGTTGGTTCAGCGATTCAAGCTCGTCCACAGGCCACACAACCAAATGTTCTCCAACCCCAAACAGCATCTCAAGTTCAGTCTCCTCCTCAGCCCCAGTTTCACCCTCAGTCCCAGGCTTTCTTCCAGCCCTCCCCAGCAGAACGTATGAGAACTCAACTCCCGCCACCTCTGCAACCTCAAATTCTGCATCAAACCCAACCTCACTCATTGCCATTTGCTACAGAAAGACCTAGGCCACAAACACACTCATTGACTGAGACCTCGGAAAGGCTCTTTGTTGCTCAGCTGCCAAATAATGCTTGGGGACATACTAAAGCAGAGTTGGCTGTAGATGAGCCCCTTTGGGTATCAGCCATGGAAGGATCCAGAAGACCAGTTAGCACCAGACCTGGTGGCCTTGAGCAGCAATTCTTGCGTCATGAGGATAGAGGTTCAAGTAACATTTTGACACCCAGTTCGACCTCTTCCATGAGTCCAGTCTTCACTCCTGTACTACATCCCACTATTGCACCACCCATGGTTCCTATTCAAACTCCTGTGCTGACTGCACAACCAGTTCTTGGACCAATTCAAACTCCTATGCTGACTGCACAACCAGGTTTTGGACCAATTCAAACTCCTGTGCTGACTGCACAACCATGTCTTCGGCCTTCTGTAGCCCCTATACTGACCCCAGAGAGATGCTGGACCTCAGAATATTTGAATGTGGGGTCAAGTGGAGCTTTGGTTCCTCCTCCCACACAGCCATTAGCTAAGAAAGAGACTTCAGTACCCACTAGTCAGGTTGCAACCTTCTCATTAGCTAAGAAAGAGACTTCAGTACCCACTAGTCAGGTTGCAACCTTCTCTGTCACTGATCCTATATGGAGTCCAAACTGGGAGCTGGCATCCCAGGGACAGAGAGAGAACCGTGCCTCACAAAGGGACAAAGTACAACAGGTGAGGAAGAGCACACTTTGGTATAGATGTTTGTGCACACACATTCCCACCGTATAGTCTTTGTGTATTTGTGTTGTGTTTAGCAATGTATTGACATTGGTCAATTGAATCGCAGAACCACCCAACTATTGCTATTGAAAACTGTTCTTTGGAGTGGTCAAATATTGTACCAGCCCTATTTGTGTTGCATTGCGTTTCATTTGAATTCTTTAAATAAGCTTGACTGTAGCCCCTTCTATGTTTGTGTAGAAACGTTCAAGGAGTATGTGTCGAAGATCTGCACCCACGGAAAGCTCTGCTGATGGTCCTCTTACCCATGTGAGAACTCGCAGAAGTCGCAGTGCACACAAAGAAAGAAGTGAAGAGACCTCGGTAAGTAGAAGCATGATCAGAATTAAAACTTTTCTTTTGTTTATTTTTCTCTCTCTGTATATCATTCATTTTCTCAGATACATGCTCGCATACTCGAACTTATTTAAAGATACTTCGCACTAAGGCTGGGTACTCAATTGAATATTTACTCAGGGATGCATCGGTGTGAAATGTTTTGGTCAGTTGAAAATTTAACATGTTTTGTCATTGCTGAGTTTAGCTTTTGTTGTCAGTTTTGTTTGTGGATCGCGTTTTACACCCTCACAAATCTTTTTTTTTTTTTTGATGTTGTAGTAACAGTCGTTTCGATTAAACTGTACTGCATTCCATCTGTTAGTTGGATGCAACTAAAACTAGTCTATGAAAGAGATGAAACGAAAAAAGTAGCTCTTCTAATATGACTAATATTTATAGAGCTTGTTTTATTTTAATATTTGACCTTCTAAACAACAAATAGTGTAAAGCTTTCAAATTTCCTAAACTCACTTGTCTTTTATAATAAAAACTTGTTTGCTTGTCAATGAAGCTGCAAGCTTTTGCAAAAAGGTGCAAGCAGCTTGTTAAGTTCTCAACTTACGAGACCTAGCCAAAATCACTACGGGCATCATTTCTCACACTTCATCATAAAGTTTGTGACTTTGTTGTATTTGTTCAGCTCCTAACCTAAAACTTTTATTGAGCTATATTTCAGATGTTGTCAAAAAGCTGAAAAAATTAAGGTGAGATTGCCAAGCCCTACTTTGCACATGGACCAGCAAACATCTTACATAAGAATCAAGTTCTTCACCATGTTCTAATGGAAAGTGTACAAAAATGAAGGTTGGAGAGATTTCTTGTTGACTTCTGATGATGTCACCCAGCTTTAAGAGACCAGATGTTGGAGGAGTTCCCCGACAATGTGAATAACAGCTGTCATATGACCCTTTCTGGCATGTAGTGCTTGGCTAATGATGTTTGCCCGTATCTGATGGACTTAATAGACTTGTTAAAGCACATACTGAACTAGTTATTTAGGCTGAGGGCCATTAAAGCTAAATGTTTATATTTATATGCATGTTTGTCGGGTATGGAGGCTAACTAGCTTGTGTTTTATTTGTGTGTGTAGGAGTGGGTGGTGCAGGAATGCAGTCTGATGACAGAAAGGAGTGTCTTAAAGTTACTTTGTAATGGTAGAGCGTTTTCTAGCACGGCTACACAGCTAGCATTGAGTAAGATTGTGTTAATCAACCTAAAAAACAGACTTAATCATGATGTGTTTATCAACTGTGTGAAAAGTTGTGTATGGACAACATTATCTCCAGTTTAAACATTCTGTTGAAGAGCTTGAGATCAATCTCTGCCTTGTTTTTGATGGACAGATTCATTGAAATTTCATACGAATTCTTGGATGATGAAGTGTTTTCAGGAAAGAGGAAAGTTTTTCCACCTGGAGACGTATTCCACAAGGCAGTTTTAATCCCCCCCCCCCCCCCCTTAGTGCCTCTGAATGCATAAATAGTGCCATCTGCTGTATGAATCAAGTTATTACAGTGTTGATTTTTATGGTTCACAGTTAGCCGTGGCTATAAAATGGAGCTGATCTGTCAGCCGAGAATGTCCTCTTAACCTTTAATTTAATTTGAAACTTTCCAGGACTGATAGTTTGTTTCTTATTTTAAACGTTTGAGTTTATTATTGTTATGTGGGTGTTTGCATGTGGGCTTCAAGAGGAAGCACACGCGCGCTCTCTCTCTCTCTCTCTCTCTCTCTCTCTCTTGCTCTCCCACTCTCATCGTTTCTCAGTATTGGTCATCATAGGAAGTGTCATTTTTACATCACTGTGTGCTCATGGGCACAGAAGATTTACACAGACGCTGAGAGAGGTAGAGAAGTAATGAACATTCAAATAAACTTCACAAAAGTAAAGACCGTAAGACATTCTTTTGGGCTAAATAGAAGGATTTGCTTCATAGAACCATGGCTTATCGCTTCTGTCCTTCCTGCTGTTGGTGGCTTTGGGTAAGCTTACTTCATTTTACTGTCAAGATGGTAATGCAACTACACATACCACTACACAACCACAACACTTTATGCAATCTGAGATCAGTACAAATGCTATGTGGAGGTCTGTGACATCTCTTGTCGTAGATTGACTGATGTTTGACTTTTGGATGAAGCCAAAAGTTGTCGTAGATGCATTTTATAGCACATTGATTTGCGAAGTTGTGTCTTCCTCTGTAATTTGTGCGTATCATTCTATTCAATAATATTATCTTCATGTGACCAAGGATGCTTCCTGTTGTCTGGCTAATTAAACAGATATTGTTTCGCTCTGTTCTTTTAATTTCCTGAAACTTGTTCAGGTGATTAGTTTATTTAATTAACTATGGAGGTGGACAGATGGTTCACTCTCCCTAAAAAGTACTTCTTTTTTCATTTGTTTTCTGTCTCCCCAGGCATCTTTGAATGAATCCGATATGGGCTCAGATAGTACAGGTTGAAAAAATTCATTTAGTATCTGTTATTATGTTGTTAGAAATACGGTAGTATTTTCTGCTTGTATTGTGCTAATATGAGCCTAGTACTCATGCAGTATCAAAAACCTTAAATATATATATATATATATATATATATATATATATAGATGTGAGAAAGAATTAAAAAAAAAACAATACATATTTTATTCAACTAGCCCTGCCCATTGACTGGCTACGTGCATCCTCCAGATAGCCCAAAACATTTTTATTATTGGTTTTATCTAGTGCTGGGCAACGATTAATCGTGATTAATCGCGTCTAAAATAAAGGTTTTTGTATACATAATATATGTGTGTGTACTGTGTATATTTAGGCTATATATAAATACACACACATGCACGTATATATTTAAGAAAAATGTTATGTTTATATGTTATGTTTATATATTATATAATGTTTATATACAGTAGTCAACATTAGAAGTGGATCAAAACCTTTCATCAAAGTTGTCCTAAAACCAAAATGCGTTCTTGTCTTAGGACAACTTTGATGAACTTGTTTGATCCACTTCAAATGTTGACTACTATATTTATATATATAATATAAATCATATGAATATAAATATATGAAATACATATAAATGTTTTCAACATATATACTGTATATGTGTCTTTTATATACCTAATAAATATACACAGTTTTACAACGCTTTTTTGGAAGCGATTAATCGTTGCCCAGCACTAAATCACTTATCAATCGTTTTAGTATGCGTATGAACCAGTTCTGTTAATGTAAATGCCCAAGCCAGTCTCAAACAGTGCTTATCCAAGTTCTTATCCAGTTCCCTTCTATATCATCTGCACATCAACAGCATCTCTTTGATTGTCATGTGACTATATGAGCCCTTAAGGAGTACCTTAATACACTACCTGTGTATGCTGTCATTTTCAGGAAGGAAGTAGGCTCAGTCAGTGCTAACAGCGTTACCCCTTCCTGAATGGACCACGTGTGGTTTAAAGAGGAACATCGCATTATTTAGACCACTTGTTCTGTTTGGAGTTTATAATTCCTCTTTGTTATCTTGATGTAGTCAGAGTAATAGGATGTAATGTGCCCAGTAATAAACCTTAATGTGCTGTTATTTGTTGTTAAAGGCTAAAGACTAACCCTTTAAAATGTAATTGGGAGCAATATTGGAACAGATGACAGACTGGTGAAACCAAAAATGGGGTCGTGTCATTTTAAGTGAAATATACCTACGTAACTACGTAGTACGTAATACACAGTATTGTCATATTGGGGCCAAATTTATTTGACACTTATGTTACACTATGTTAGTTAGAAGAAACAACTGTAGCTTGACAGCATTTTCGAGTACATTACAAGATTTGGATCTGTCTTTCTTTTAGTTGTCCTGAAATAATGCGACTACTGTGTTAATGGGCTTTTAGATCTAGTATGAGGTTTCCAAAACTAGTGGAATATGTAAACCTCTCTCTATCACAAACTATACTGGCGATGTATCTTCTAAGCCGCACTAACTATGAGTGATGTCTAAATAAATATACTGTATGATCAAAACAGTATTCATAGAAAACGCAGTAAGCAACAGATTCTGGTTCTTGAGGTGGTTTTACCATCAGGCAGATGACTGAATCATGAGCAGTGGCTGTGACTCATTTGAAAGCCAGGTTGACAGGATAGTATTCTAGTGATGATACATTTATAAAAGTATAGTCATCATTTTACCACTCAGCACTGTGGCTAATGCATGCATTTAATCGATACATGGACGTTAGCCAGACCCTAATGTCAGTTTAAATTGTAGCTGTATGTTAAATCTTTGCCTCTATGCTGATTATCTTGTAATAAGATGTGTGTGGTTTGTACCGATAGTCATGACAGAAAGCAGATTCCACATACAACAACTAATTTGCCATTGGTTGCCTTTTGCCATTTTTAAGACTCTCTTATCATGCTGTTCCTTGATCTAATCTTAGTGTTTTGTGTCTTCTGTGCCAGCTGAAATTGGAGCTTGTATTATTTTATTTAAACAGTGATTGTTTTTCAGTCATGGGGCAATCAGGTGGCAGTCGTGGCCTAATGGTTAGAGAGTTAGACTTGCAGCCCAAAGGTCACGGGTTCGAGTCTCTGTCCCGGCAGGAATTGTAGGTGGAGAGTGAATAACCACCCTTAATACCACGACGGAGGTGACCCTTGGGCTCCCTGGGCTGCCCACTGCACCAGGTGTGTGTTCACTCCTCACCGAGTCACTGCTGTGTGTGTGCACGCACTTGGATGGGTTAAATACATTGTACAAATTCTGCAGCCAAGTATGGTGTTCCATACTCACGTGTTGTTTCTTAGCGCACCTCTGTGTCTAGTTAAGGACAACACATTTTGTGCTACTTTTAACATAACCTATGTGTTATTCCTGCTAATTTCTACACACCTATGTGTTATAGTTACACTATTTGTGTCAATTATGTACCAAAAATGACACAAAACGTGTTAAAATAGTCAACACAAAAAATGTGTTAAAAATGAACTCATCCTTTTTGAGATTCCTTTCCTTTTTTATGCCTTTTGATTATTAAAGGAGTTCACTTGCAAGTTTTTTTGTTAGATTAATGATATAAATAGGGCAGAATTCTGCATGCCCCATTCAGTTTATGTCACAATATTTAAAACATAATTTATTTCAGAATTTAAATTGGATTTTGAATCTTAGACTTTACATGAGGTCTCTTTTGAAACCCACTCTGTGTGTAAAAAAAACTCAACTGACTTAATAAAGCTATTAATAATGTGACAGAGTGATTTAGAAAGCTGTAGTAGTTCATTGGTGTATTTTTGTGTTATTAATGTTACTATTATTTAGATGTAGATTTGGTCTCAGGTGAGGTTAATATTTGATTTTTTTTTCTCCATTTACATGATACAGTGTAATTCACTCTGAGTCCACTAGTGGGCGCTAAATTGCACCTCAGCATTTCACTGGCTCAGTCTCTCTCTCTCTCCCCCCCCCCCATCCCCCCATTTGAACTCATTGTTTAATTCAGGGGTGTCCAACTCAGTTCCTGGAGGGCCGCAACCCTGCAGAGTTTTGTTTCAACCCTGCTCCAACACAAACCATGTAGTTTTCAAATAAGCCTGAAGGACTTGATTAGCTGGATCAGGTGTGTTTAATTAGGGTTGGAGCTAAACTCTGTAGGGCTCCGGCCCTCCAGGAACTGAGTTAGATACTACTGGTTTAATTCATACAGTACATCAATGAATCCAAAAATATATTAAGAAGCACAGAAAGATTTTAATGTTAATTTTTTTTGTTGTTGTTTTTGCTTGCGATCTGTGTTGATTGCAAAAACTCAAAATCAGAATTGAAATTGGAATATGGAAATAAATGTTGGGCTAAAAAAGGACAGCAAGGTTGGGTCGGTCATCAGTGATGTTTGCATGACAGATTGTGTACATTTGCATTGCAAACTAACCCATGGTACCATGTGCTTTAAAATCCTTACAAGCCAGAGTGATTGTCTCTAAACATGCACAGATATGTGCTATATCAGTCCCATTTATTTGTTTCTGTTAACAAATTCTTCCTTTTTTGTTTTCTTTCATCAAGCATTCTTCTGCTCTCAGCAAAATGAGCTGCTGACAATATTGCATAACCAATGCACCTCTCTCCATCTGTCTCTCTCTCCTTCTCTTGCTCTCTCAAAGCTGGAACAGTAGCAGGGAACACTGCAATGCATATATCTTCCTCTCTCTCTCTCTCTCTCTCTCTCTCTCTCTCTCTCATGCTCGTATCACAGGCTTCCCTTACCCCTCCCTCTCCGTCTCTGCTCTCATTTTCCTGCTCCCTCTGTTTTCTCCTTGAGCACAAGTCCTGTAGCACAGGGGGACGGAGGCAGGAAAGCTGACGCATTTCTGTTCTACCTGCCAGTACCTGCAGGGACACATTTAAGGACACCAGAGGAAAAGACCACCTTGAAACAGTATTTGTATTTTCCAGTCAGTGCCTGCGAAACCACCTGGATACTTCTGGCTCGTAATTTCCATGTTTTACGAACAGACTTTCACTCTGGACTTTTGTGAAAAAAGGAAACGCTCATATTGGTCTCCAGCTTTCCGTTTGACCCTACATTGAGAGTTACAGACGTTTTCCGACTTGACAGGTGGACAGTTTTGATGCTTTTCAGGAGATGCCGTTGTGTTGAAGTAGCTCACTCTGCCGGACAGGTTTGAGACGTGACTGGGAAAGTGTGTGTGTTTGACAGCTCTGATTCATGAGTTGACTAGCGTTTGTTTGAGTATGTGACTCTGCTAACAGATCCATTCAAAAGAAGCTCAAACATTCATGTAGGAGTGGTGCACTGCTCATTTCAGACCATCTCTAGTGACGCAGCTGTTGTTTCTCTATTAAATGTGAATGACATTTGTATGCTATTGATGCATTGATTGATTGAAATGTAACTATTTAAAAAGAGTTGCTCAGGTCAGTAAGTAAGGCATATTGAATCAGCCTCCATGACATCACACCACTCTATTTTTTGTTTAGGGACGTAATTGTAGGTGCCTCTGTGGTTACATAATAACTATAACTTTGTTGCTTTGTCACTGAGCATGAGGCATTGCAGAACTGCTGTGATCTCTGGGACAATCCAGTATCCTCTGTTCTAGCTTTTACTATGATGTCTCAGAAAACTGTACTATAGAACAATGACTCTATCAACAGTTAGGCCCAAGTAATCTTAAATTAGGAGTACCTGAGTGACCTTATGCTACTATATATCTCTGACTTGCAATTGAAAATGTAGCTATTGAGGTATGTCACTGAAAATAGTCCTCAAACCTTGGTCAAGCATTGTTGGAAGTTAGATCACGGTCAGCTGCTTGGTGGCATTTTGCAGTTTGTATCGTACTGCAGTGCTGAGTGGAACACAATCTGTCCTGGCCTCACTCTGGAGACATGGTGTATCAGAACAACACTTAAGTTGCTGGACTGGGCTAAAGAGGAAGGTCCTCCATATATCATAAAGTGCTACCCAACCATGGAGTTTACACACAGACGCACTTTCAACTGGACATCTCTGGACTGGATTCTCTTGTAAATCGAGGCCACTTCCCTTGAATTGGACTATCGTCAATGGACCTTAGAGCCTCCATTTAAGAGTCTTGATTAGATGTCCACAGTGTCCCAAGTTAAAGAACTTGACTGAAAAAGCTTGACATTGAGGACACAAACCTTTATTAAATTTACTCACTCTAAATCCTGAGAAATGGAGTACCTGGGCGACAAGTTGTCAGTTGCCCACTCGCAAGTGTCGGGCTGGATGGGGAATGTGCGCCGTTCCCTTCAAGGCGCCCTCAACTTGGTCTCCAACAGCGTGGAGAGAAGATCTGCAGGAGGAGGTGGAGAGGACGGAGGTGGTTTTAAGAGGGCTGCCTCTCTACGCAGCCTGGCCAGTCGCAGCCGTGAATCCTTTCGCAGATTCAGCCTGCGTAGCCAACAACGCTTGTCCCTGCGCAGACGAACCACCTCATTGGCTTCACCGAGCACTCCCTCGTCTGTAAGAGAAACATATGTCATTTCTATATCTGCTTAACCCAAAATCAGCATTTCTAAAACCACACATCTCACCCACCACAAATACAGGGTAGTGCACATACTGATTTCCCACCTGGCACCTTGTAGCCCTCAATCTTTGTCTAGGTGGTCACTTTCCATTTAAACATAACTGCTTAAAGCAGGAATTCTCAACTCTGGCCCACAAGATCCATTTCCCCCCCTGAGTTTAGCTCCAACCATGATCAAACTCTTTATAGTGATATAACACTTTATAGTGATCCTAAAGACCTTGATTAGCTTGTTCAGGTGTGTTTGATTAGGGTTGGAGATGAACTCTCCAGGAAAATGGATTTCGTGGGCCAGAGTTGAGAACCCATGGTTTAATGCCTTTCTTTTGTCACTGTCTGAAAATGAAACTGAGCTTGTTCTGTAGTTATCTCAAGCTTTACGGCAGGGGTGGGCAACTCCGGTCCTGGTGACCCACCATCCTGCAAAGTTTAGCTTCATCCCCTATCAAACACACCTGACAAATCCAACCTCAGAAGTTTTCAGGATTGCTTAAAAATTACAGGCAGGTGTTTCTGATTAGGCTCTCCAGGACCGAAGTTGCCTATCCCTGTTTTACGGACCCCCTGAAGCAGGGCTGCTCAAGCCTATTCCTGGAGGTCTGCCTTCATGAAAAGTTTAGCTCCAACTCTAATTAGAAAATACACCTGAACAAGCTAATTATGATACTCAGGAATATAATTACAAACAGGTGTGTTGGAGCAGGGTTGGAACTGAAGTTTGCAGAAAAATAGATCTTCAGGAACACAAATGAGCGCCCCTGCCCTAATAGTGACACTTGCAAGAAGAAAACCCTGAGACTTTCAACCCTGAAAATTTCTGGTGGTTTGTCTTAATGACTAACCAAGTTTCCCCATAAAACTAGGCTACTTGAGAGACATGTCCATCCTATAAATGATATATGGACACAGTAAACACAATATGATAACAGATGTTTACAGATTCATTTAGCGAAACCATCACATTTATTTTGTTAAAAGCGGTGAATTTGAAGGCATTTAGATGGCTTTAGCAGTGTTTCTCATCCCTGTTCAAACACTACACATTTCCTAACTCTTGCTGATTAAATGTGTTTGATTTACATTCATTACAATCTGATTCCACTAGCTTGTTAGTAGAGATTACAATGGTCCATCCAAAATCGCATACTGTCTGAGTATGTTCTAAGGTGGATGAGAAACAAACTTTATGACCATTAAAAAGTATATTCTATATGTATTATGAATGTGTGTAGTATTATTATACTGCTAGGTACTACATCGGTCAAGTTGTCATAGTCATGTGACTTGTGCTGTCAGTTGTGGTGCTTCACTCCCATTCCCAACCCTTTCCTGTGGCTTAATGGCGTAGTAAAATGTTTATTGAATGCTCACTCAAGAATCTCAGTGGACGTAGTAGGTCATCCGGGTACTTTTTACCTACTGTTTTATGAATACTATGAATTTTCAAATCACGTTTCAGTCACATTTCGCCTACTATATAGTATGGACGTAGGCATATTTGTGTGCAGGGCGTGACCTGAAATGAATGGGTCAGATAAGGGACACATCCAAAATGTGTACTGTTGGTGTGCCTCCAGGAACAGTGTTGGGAAACATTTGGCTTTTCTATAGTAGATGAATTTAGAGACTTCCTATGTCATTCAGTCTGGATAACTTTCACATCTAGAGTTCTAGCAACTGATAATTTTTAAAACATGTTCCTATATTTTGTATACATTTTCTTTCTTTTGTACCTGGTGCCACTCCATCTCCTACTCTGTTTGTTGACCTTTGCAATGGTATGAGAGAAGCTTCGAGATGCACAGTGAGCCCAGAAGGGCATTCTGGGAAAGCTAGGTCAGCACAATTGACACAAAATGTAGACATCGTCTGCATGGGTGCTGTTTCATGCATACTGAAACCTGCCAGTACATTGCAAGGAGAGTTTGCATACACTTCTTGGACATTTACATGCATGTTCTCAGTTTTGCACCAAAAAGATCAAGTATTCGTGCTGTTGTTAGAGTTAGAGCCTCAAAGTCAAAGTCAGTGCCTGTTGGTGTTTAAGTATGTATAAGCCAGATGAAAGTGGTGTTGTCCTGCATGTTCAACAAAACACCGAGTGAGCTCAAAAGCAAGAAGCTGCTGTTTGTCTAAGACCACGAGGTGGAGTAAATCAGGGAGTGCTGGTGGGCAGGTTTTCAACTACATTATATCCCTCCTGATAGCTGAGTTTCAGTCATGTCACATCTCATAATGCTCATTCACTCTGCTGTCAGTCAAGGATTTTTCCTCTATCACTCAGACTCTATTTGGGAGCTTGTGTGTCAGAAAGATTGAACAAAAGAAAGAACTGTACTGTACATTGCTCCTTGGTTTCAATGTCACAGGAAACAGTCAAAACAGGTAATCAATGTAACAGAATTAACTAGCCATAATGGGGTGTTTCCTGTGTCCTTCGGCTATCACCACTCTCTCTGTGACATACACAGGCAGAGTGCTCTATTTCCTCTTCAGCCATACTATATATATTATCACCACATAGTTTGAACTTTGTAACAGTGCCTCAGGGTTACAGGCTCAGAATTGTGCGCTTGAAAGTAAATGTGTACATTAGGAGTATTTGAAGCATATTATTTGGAGCAAAAGCACCAGTAAACTGACTGAAATGTTAAAACTACACACTAGAGACCAATAATCGAACTGCTTTCTTTAGTACTGTGTCTACCAACACAATATATAATATACACTAGCATTCTAAAGTTTCTAGTTCTGTTAGATCGTAAGAAATTAATACTTTTATTCATCAAGGACACAATAAATTGGATCAAAATGACAGTAGACATTTATAGTCTTACAAAAGGTTTCTGTTTTAAATAAACGTTTCTCTTTTGAACTTTCTATTAATTGAAGAATCCTGGAAAAAAAAAAAAAATTACACAATTTCCACAAAAATAGTAAGCATTACTACAATTTTCAGCATTGATGATAAATGTTTCTCAAGCAGCAAATTAGCATATTACAATGATTTCTGAAGGATCGTGTGACATTAAACACTGTAGGAATGATGCCGAAACGTCAGCTTTGCCATCACAGGAATAAAATAATGTACAGTATATTAAAATATAAAGCAGTTATTTAAAAAAATATATAAATTTATTTCACAGTATTACTCTTTTTACTGTATTTTTGATCAAATAAATGCAGCCTTGATGGACGAGACTACTTTAAAAAAAAATGTAAAAGTCGTATAGACCCCAAAATGTTGTCCTTTTTTGATAGTGTATATATTTGGATAATTTGTCAACTTTTTAAATAGCAGCCATTCATTCTCAAGTGCCAGAGATTAGCCTTGTCTTACTGCAGTTGTATTTAATGTATGTAAATTCAGTCTTCCAAATGTCTTGCGCTGCTCCTTCACAACCCAGTAATATCAGCTGTTAATGTTTGATGTTCCCTGAGGTAAATGTAGCCACACCTTTGGTGGGAATGTTTTATGAGCATGCCAGGAGATTCAGATTTGGAGATGAGACTCTCACAAGTGTAAATAGAAACACAAACGCATCTCTATAAACGGCCAAACATCAGTGTGTTGGTGACGAGTACCCTTTTCTTTCTACCTCTCATCTTTTCTTTCCATCCGTTCATTGTTTCTTTGCTTCCCCTGACGCACTCTTCCTGTTCATGTAGTGAGATGGCGAGAGGTTTTCAAGCTCTCTCTCTCTCTCTCTCTGCTGCTGTGTATTTGTTATTTTCACTCAGTAAGGTTCAGATAAGAGTGTTCTTATCCAGGGCTTTGCCCTTTAAAATAAGATATTGTTCTACCTAGACCTACACCCTTATGTTGTCAGTGTGGCCCTTTAGGCCATTACAACTAATGTTAGTTCTGAGTACCACTCCCTCTCAGTGTGTGTGTGTGTGTGTGTGTGTGTGTGTGATTATTTATGTGTGGTCGGCAGGCTCAGAATATCAGTCGCTTTCCAAGGTGAGCAGGCAGATCATAGGTGTGTCTTCGTTGGAAGTGCATTGCTGTTATTAGCGAGCTTTGTTTGAGACAGGGAAGATTTACCTGCCATAAATAAACCCAATTGTTTGGATAAGCCAGAAATGAAAGCATTTATAACCGAACACACCTATTTCAGCGTCTTTGAGGGCAGATATATGCAAAGATGTGCAAAAGTTCACACAGACATTTTGCTGATGCATTGTGTTTGTAGCCGATGCTAATGAATTAGCGCTGCAATGCGTGCTAAAAGCTTTAGGTTAATCAGCCACCAGCTGTTTGAGACATTCCTCTTGGCTTTTCTGGTCAAGTGATCAGTGTAAAAAGTGTAATTCCAGCCTGTGTTTTGGATTTGGATTAGTTATTCAGAACATACAAGGTTTTTTTTTACTTAACACAAAGATTAAGAGAAGATTTGTCATACTGTTACTGGCATTAGCAACCATTTGATTACCTCAGTATGGTACTTTTACACAAAATATACCACAGTTTCAGTCAAAGTACCAAAATTGCTGTAAAGTTTTTATTCAGTCGGCTTGAAACAAAGTAAGAATAATTTTGTCATTTAATCTTCAACTGACGATAGTGGTGACTTGGTATTAGTTACCACAGTTTTATTATATCAACAGTAAGTGCAGTAACTATGGTATTTTGGTGGCAACTAAGGGTTACTCTGGTAAGACTAGAGGTTCATATTCTGTTGACTCTAGCAGTTACTATCATAGAGCTGACTGAATCAGTGTGCTCTTTTGTTATTGAGCTGTACATAAAGACATCTGTTTCTTTTGTTTATCCCAGCATGTGTTTATGACTAGTGGTCAACCGAAATGAGTTTTTCAGTAGTCAGTGCTGGTACTGATATTTGCAGACCAAAGTGGGCTATTGTTAATAGAAAATACTTTATATAATATTAATATAATGTAATAGAAAATAGTTTAGTGAAGCCAAATGTACACAGAATTGATAATTAGCATTATTAAAAAAAACAAAACAACAACAACAACTGATGTTATGTCCTCATATAGAAAGCTATATATATATGTGTGCGAGTGTGTGTGTGTGTGTGTGTGTGTGTGTGTGTGTGAGAGAGAGAGCTGTTTGTCAGGTGGGAGCACTGCTCTGATGTTGTCCCGTCTGATTCTCACTGCTCTCTGTTGCCTGTTACTGACAGGAAAGGCAGAGCTGATGAATGACATCCTGTGCTGTTTTCTCTAATGCAAACAGCCTCAACACACACTCTCCCTCTCATTCAGTCACTCACACATGCACACACACACACACACACACACACACACACACACACACACACACACACACACACACACACACACACACAGTCTCTCTCTCATTGATACTAATAACTTAATGCTCAGGTCAATACCCGTCTTCTTATATTCTATATTTTGCTCTGGTGACTATGTGTTTAAGAATTGTCTCAGTTTTTAGCTAGTTCCTTTTTCTAGTCATAAATAAATATGAATTTAAAGTGGCTTAGCCACGCCCCACAGGATGCTGAATTCGAATGGCAGGAAGAGGAAATCACAATGAATCCAAGAAAGTCACACATCAGAGGAAATTCATTAGTCCACTTCAACAAATCAAACAAGGACAGATTACTTGTTCTGTTAAAGGTGTCCGTGGTGTAAACCTGTTGAGATTAGGGCATTCTGGGTGTTCTACCATCATGGTTGATATGAATATATACGATGTATGGCTGTATGCAAATATTAAATGCAAATTGTTAGGTAGCATTAGCAATTTACCCATTGACTGGTAATATAATCTTATGCTTTTATAAATAACATTTATATCAACGATATCCCGCTGCCATCAGCTCCCGCGTCTCACACACACGAGCGCGACTTTAGCACAATATTTAGCAACTTTCAGACCCTTTTGGCAGCTTTTTTCCCATAACAGGTACATACTGACAAACCTAGCGACTTTTTTGAAAAAACCTTAGCTATCGTTCAGCTGGAAGATGTCTCCAGTGCTGCCCCTCGATCGCGAGGGCTGACTCTCTCGGCGTCTGTTCTGTGCATTTTATCAGACGATGTTGCGATTATAAATCAGAATTTAAGGAGTATAGTGAGAGTGATTCCTGGTTAACATGTAGCATTAATGGGTCGTGTTTACTATTTATACTTGTTTTATGTATGATAACAGAAAATATAATGTGAACAACATTATTGGGCGTTCAGTTATTACTTTTATTATTATTCAGTATTACTGTATGTGACATTTCATAGAGTAGAACAGATATGAAAAGCCAAAACTCGCCACAAGTCTCATAAAATCCTGTGGGAAACACTGTATTATTGTTAAATGAAACTGTTAAAACTGTATTTTTTTCATTGAAATAAAGCTGAAGTTAAAAAAAAAAAAAAACAGTAGATAAAAAAAACTTCAAAGTTGTTTGCAATAAACTGAAATAAAATACATTTTGAAGAATTTTAAAAACAAGTTGAAGTACTAAAATTACTAAGAACAAAGCTGAAATAAAATAAAGGTTAATATTAATAATATACATAAGTATGCACATAAAAACAATAAAACGACTAAACTAAAATTAAAATGAAAACGGAAAAAAACCAGTTCAAAATATTAATAAATATTATAACAGTATATAAATGATATTAAAATAACATGTATATGTACTAATATTAAGGTCATTCTTGGTTAAATTTATTATTAAACTACTTTAAAACGTTTTATTTGAATTATACAAATATTCATATTCATATTCCTTGTACACAGGAATTGATTTGAACTTCTCAAAGGGTTTTCAGTTCAGTTCTGATTGGTTCACATACACAGTGCTCACACTCAGGGAGCTGATGACTGTGTGTGTGTGTGTGTGTGTGTGTGTGTGTGTGTGTGTGTGTGTGTGTGTGTTAGATACACTGTACCCTCTGTGGTCTCCTCATTAAAAGAGGCACGGTTGAATGGATGCGCTCACCAGTTCAACCAGTAGATTTCTATGAGGTCAGTGCAGCACTTTGATGGGAGTCTCACCAGTATCTTCCTGTGTTCCTGTTTTCCTTATCATTCATTTTCACTCTGTCACACTAGCAGTTTTAGTGTCTCTGCTTCTGGTTTATTTGCAAATGATTTCCTATATATTGTATTATATTACATTACTGGCTGAAAATATCAGCAGCTGCCCAGTTATGACACCATGCAGGATGCCAGTTTAATGTTGTTTCTCATTACTTATTTTAATTTGTTATTTGACAGGGACAATAGACAGTCCAAAACGACCTCAGAATTAGCTACAGAGCTAAATTTCATCTGTAATTTCGTTTGTAGTTGAAATGTGATCATGGTTAATAGTCCTGCTGTTCTGTTCTGTGATACACACATGATAGTTTTATGCCCCACTGGGCGGATTGCATCTTTTCACTCAGTGATTGGCTAATGTCCAGCTCTGGTGCTGTGATGTCACACATTAAAGGGAGTGGCTGGGTTTATGACTGGGCTGTTCAGTGTGAGATTTAGCTGCACCTGGTGGTTGTTTAGAGTGCTGCAGGGTGATTCAACTCCCTCTCCATCTTCATTCATGCCTTTCCACAGGTAGAAGCATCATGCCCATTCAGAAAAACCCATGGTGATCACTGACTGTCAATTCACTTCCAGTATTTTTATTTTTTTGTATTTTTTTTTTTGCTTTATTAAACAAAATGACTAAATATTAAACAGTTTGTTTTATATACTACCAATCCTTTTTTTTTTTTTTAGAAAATCTTTTAAAAAAGTGACAGTAAGGACATTTTCTCTCTCTCTCTCTCTCTCTCTCTCTCTCTCTCTCTATATATATATATATAGATATACACACACACATACATACATTTACATTTAGTCATTTAGCAGATGCTTTTATCTGAAGCGACTTACAATTGAGAACAATGGAAGCAATCAAAATCAATAAAAGAACAATGATATGCAAGTGCTATAACAAGTCTCAGTTAGCTTATCGTAGCACACGCAGCAAGTTTTTTTTCTCAATTATGTAATAAATAAAAAGAAAACACATAGAATAGAAAAAGAATAGAGTAAGCTAGTGTTAGAGGCCTTTTTAGCTTTTGTTAATTGTATAATAAATAAAAAGAAAACAGATAGAATACTTTAGAATACTAAATTTGTTGTATTTTTCCCAAATAAATGCTGTTCTTTAAGTTTCTGTTAATCAAATAATCTGGAAATAATATATCAAGGTTTCCAGAAAAATGTTAGACAGCACAACATTGATTATAATAAAAACACTGTTTGTTGAGTAACATATTGTAATGATTTCTGAAGTATCGTGTGACAGTGAAGACTGGAATCATGATGCTGAAAATTCAGCTTTATCATCACAGGAATAAATTATAATAAAAGGCATTAAAATAGAAAACAGTTATTACAAAACATTGAAAATATTACTTTGTAATATTACTGTTTTATAGTATTTATTACAGTATTTATCTTGGTGAACATAATCTTACTGACCCCAAATTTTTTAATGGTGGTGTGCTATTTCAGGATTTGAACACAGGTCTCCATGGATACTAAACACAAACAGTTGAATTAAATTAAATTACCACTAAGTTGTTGTTTTTTTTCTTTGGTAATTTCCTGTCTCGTCAACTCATCAGTCATTGTTACTCCCTCAAAAAAAAAAAAAAAACATCCCTTCGTGAAATTATATTAATTTGGTAGCTTTTTTTTCTTTTCTTTCTTTTCTCTACAGGATCTGGTAAAGCCGCATGGTAGTGGACCGGAGGAGAATAAAGACACAGACAATCTGGTGCAGGAGACCGACAGTCAGTACGGCACATGGGAGACAGGACTTCGCACAGATGACAGGTGAACACATGCCTCCCAAAACCATAGAAAATCCTAAATCAACTGTCTATGTCCTCAAAGTAACATATGACTCCAAAACTGTCCTCAGTCACTGTTTGTAACTCAACACCTGGATCAATTGCATCTATTGAGTGGGTCATCTGTAACAGAGCTATAATGCTATAATGGCCTCATAGACAGACACACAGGCAGATACATCTTCATTACAGAGCAGACT
Organism: Acrossocheilus fasciatus; assembly: GCA_036784905.1. NCBI lineage: Eukaryota > Metazoa > Chordata > Actinopteri > Cypriniformes > Cyprinidae > Acrossocheilus > Acrossocheilus fasciatus. The sequence continues at coordinate 19,316,939 of CM071945.1, forward strand.
GGGCTTGTCAGAGAGGTTTGGTTACAGCAGTGACTAAAGTGATTCAGATGAAACGAGAGCTGATATACAGTATGCGAATCATTGGGTTGTATCTGTGCCCTGAAATGATCTTTTGATGGGTGGATATGTGTCGTCTATTATCAGGGATGTCGCAAAGGGGCGATGTAGCTGCTCTGTACTCAAAGTTGGCCGGTAACATTATTAGGAACTACCAAATTATACATGGTCTAAATTCAATTATATGAACGGGAGTCTGACCAACACTCATGTAGGCCTAAATGACGTGTGCAAATCAAATTAAAATCAGTGGGCTATAAACCATCTGCTATTAAAGTGGTGATGTAACAAGAAGTAGTAGCAACAAATGTTTTATTCCATATTTTGCCATACATCAGAGTATAATGGATTATTGAAAAAGAAAAAATATAAGGTGGGAACTTGGGTCCTGTTCATTGGTTATCGACTTGGTGGAGGGAGATCTAAATGCATAGTCGACTGTAGTCGATTGTAAGGATCGTATTGTATGTTTAAGAGTCTGGCATATGTCGCCAGAGAGAAGTCTGACATTTTAGCGGAGGATTGTTATGATGTTCTGATTAAAATTGACTTTCGAAATGTCACCACTCACCCTTCAAACTACTTCTACTTTGGAGAAATGTTCCTCGCATAATATGAGGAATCAAATGTAAGGAACAAAAAAACGAAAATTGTCTGTTTTTGTGCTGCTGATTCTTGTTCATCTAATGTTGCAAGTGACAAAATTTACCGTCACAAATATACAAGGAAAATACTGGCAAAAATAAATAATAATAAAGTAATGCAAAATGCAGTTATATGATAAGTATTCAGTAATCTTTAATTGTTACATGAATACGTACACTGTAGTGTTTATCCATTTAATATATTTATGCATAAATCTAGTTGCTTAATGTTTTTTCCAGTTCACTGGCTATACATTGGTGTGGTAAAAAAGCTCAGTTTGAACCTCATGGCAACCTAGTTTTACTGTCATGTTTTTGCTTTCTACATTTTCTGCACAAATACAGACAACATATAAGTGTTCAAATATCCCTTTTGTCCTCCTCAGCCTCACTCCAGCTACACCTTCATCTGATGACAACCTCACCCCATCTCCACGGAAGCCCACCCCACCGCACACAGCTGAACAGCCCCTTCTCATCGACACACCAGATGGCTCGACCACGTCTCCTCAAAAGCAGACAGAGCTCCCATTCCCAGAGGTCAGTGAAATTAAAGAGGTTTCTACTAACGGTGTAAATCAGATGGTTCGTCACGATACGATACGATACGATATGATACGATACGATACGATACGATACGATATCGATTCTCATACCTAGCGATACGATATTTGCCGATACATCAAAAAATTCTACGATACAATTACGAGTCGATTCGATACAGGATATTTCGATATTATATAGGCCTACCTATTTTAAACAACCATCTACATTTTTATTAACTCACAAATGCAACCAAAATATATAACATTAACCTCAATTGGGACATTCAAAACAGAAATAGGCCTATACACTTTTCTTTTTTTAAATAATAAAGAAAATAAACAATTGGAAAAACAATTCTGGCTGCTACTATGGGCTCAGTGCTAAAAATCTTTTCTACAGATAACCAAATTACAAGCAATAGCAGAAAATAAATACAATAGAAAAAAAGACACAAGTTCAATAAACAGTGCTTTTCAGGTTTTTCAGCTCAGGCTAAAAGAAATTTTCAGGTACGCTACAGAAATGTAATAATCAAATGTAAAATAACTACATAGTCTTCACTGTATAAATTAAATATAGATTAATCTTTTTTGATGTTACAAAGGTTATTTAGTCAGGCGCAGTAAGCACTTGTATTTTTCTTTTACAGCATTAGATTTATTATTATTTTTCTTTCACATTAAGATCGAAAGCACAGATTTAATGTACCATACTGATACACATGTGTTTTCTTTCTCAACTGTTTACGTTAAGACATACGCCTAACCGACAGTGTTTACTTGGATATTCGCCAAAACGCGCATTTTGATGCACAAAAAAGTGGAAGAAAGTTCAATTTATTTGCGCAGTGTAGACGCAGCTGTCTGTGTGCGTGCGCTTCAGATGTGTGCGCAGAAAACTTCTCACACAGCGCTCGACTGTTCTGCCAACAATCCCGAGCGTCTTTTATGCTTGCCTTGTGCCTTCGGGCAGTCCTTATATCGAGTCCTGATACGTGAGTTTGAACGAGAACGCACACGTTGGCGGTAATGCATAGACGGACATTATGTGAAAATGTGGACAGTGCCAAAAATATAGGTGCCTATTTATACTACAGATATCAACATTTTACGCGTGGCATCAATGCATCGTCAGACATCGTATCGATGTATCGATCCAAATCGATGAATCGTTACACCCCTAGTTTCTATGGTGGCCGAGAGTGCTCAACGCGCTGCAAATAGAAAAAAAACCCTGCAAATAAAGAAAACAACTTCGTCAATTTTACAACACGCGTGCTGCAAATGCTCACAACACAACCAAACAAAAAAATGCGCTGCAAATAAAATTCTTTATTTGTTTGTGTTGTGAGAATTTGCAGCACCTGCTGTCAAATCGATGATGTTTTCTTGATTTGCTGGTGCTTTTTCTATTCGCATGTGTTCTCTGAAGTTGCAGCACGTTGAGCTCTCAGCCACCGTAGGTTTCTCTCAAAGTCCATGACAGAAATGAACAGATTTAATTCAGACTTTCATTCATGGATTAAACCACTTAATTCATATGGATTACTTTTACAATGTCTTTATGAACTTTTTGAAGTGTCAAAGTGGAATGGATTTAAAGTCTCACTAAAATGATAGTTGATGCAAATTCTGGAAATTGTCATCATTTGTCAATGTCACCCTCATGTTGTTTCAAACCTGTTTGACTTTTTTTTCTGTGCAGCATGAAAGAACATATTTTGAAGAATGTTGGTAACCAAACCATTTCAGTTTCCATCGACTTCCATTATATGGACAAGAAACACAATGAAAGTCAGTGGGAACTAAAACGATTTGATAACATTTTTAAAAATATCTTTGGCGTTTCATAGAAAAAATTATAGTCGTATAGGTTTGGAATGACATGAAGCTGAGTAAATGATGACACAAGTTTTAATTTTTTTGGAGAACGATCTCTATAAAGACTCTAATTTGAATGCAAACAAAATAAAACTGTACATGGCATTTGTTTGAGATGTCACTGTCTTTGTCTGTAGACCTCCACAACACTGTTAGACTCTAGTGCACTACGTGCCAGGGTCAATCTGAACAAGAAGAGCACTCGCAGAGCCCCGCCCTCTCGAGCCGCCCGTCACAGCGCCCTCTTATCACAAGTACCCGAGGGAACCGGAGCAGATGATGAATGGCGCTACAAGGACTCAACAGGTATTACACATATCTTTGCAGTGAGATGTATGTACCTGCACATCTCATCCCATGAGGTTGAGTTTAAGTAGGTTGCGGGTCCTCTTTGGGTCATAATTGTCTTTGTACCGTAGCAAAGTCAATAAAATCTAGTCCTCTGCACTCACTCTGAAGTTCTCTGTGTGTAGAGGAGAAGACACACTCTTCTAAGCAGGGTGAGGAGTCAGACTCTGAGGAGCAGGCCAAGGGAATTGAATCCCGTACTTCCTCCACGTCTCAGCCTCAGAGAGTGGCGCTCTTCCCTGGCATGGACCCATCTGCTCTCAAGGTAAGGGGATTTTGGGGATTTTTTCCCACCAGTTTCCAATTCCATAACCTTGTAAAGCCTGACATATAAAATAATAGTCTGAAAAATCAAATTTTTTGAAATGGAACAGTTTATTGAAGCTTTAGACAAAATCTAAAGAATATGCAATTTGATGCAGTTGCTGATACTTATATGGTCAAAATGTGAGATATGATTAAAAAAATCGGATAGCTTGTAATATATGTATATATCAATTGTCACACTATATCTTCCAATAATGTCTTAGTAAGATTATATAATATGCAATAGAATGCAATGATGATTAAGAAATGTACATATAAACATTCCTCAAAAAGCCTGATGTCTTTTTAACTCTTTTTAACATGATTAAAAAAAAAAAAGTCAAGTAAACCAAAGTTGCTTCAGTCCAGTAAATGTTCATCTTGAAATTTTAGTAACAATATAGCAATTATTCTTATATTTACTTTATAAAAATCAGTAAAGATTTCACAGCAAAAAGGTGATTACATGACCTGAAGGTTAAATGTATTATGTTTACTTGCTAAAACATTATGAACGATCAATCAGACGATAGAAGGCATGTAGAAAATTCTGTGACGTTTTGATCATGTTGAAGACCAAAATTTGCATATCAAATGGCTCAAAATACATAGCTGTAGTTCATAAAACCGTTTATTAAGAAAAAGTTGATTAAACAGAAACAAACACATGTTTGTTTTAGGTCTTACAGGCTAAAATAGTATGAATTTGTTTGGAAGCTGATCATTTTGCAGCTTGTTTGACATGAGATTCGTTCATTCATTTCAGGCTCAGCTAAAGAAGAGAGGAGAGACAGACAATCAGACAGACGGCCCTTCACCCTCTCAGCTCTCACGCTCACCCAAATCTCCGTTCTTGCCTCGAGCCGCCCGTGTGCTGCCTCCTGCTGGCGGCAAAGAGAATGGGTGAGTGCTTTTTGGTCAATAAGCATCAGGAAGTCTCAGAATGGTCTCGTTTGTGAATACTGACCATTATGGTGTGTTTTTTTTTTTCTGATTTTTTTCCTCATTCCATCCCCTCTCAGAGAAGAGTCCTCACCTCAGTGGCTGAAAGAACTAAAGACTAAAAAACGTTTGAGTCAGTATGAAAATGACAGTACAGCCTGAACAAGCAGGTAAATGGTCTCATATATCTGTATGTACAATTACATTATAACTAGGCTTGTCACAATTTCTGTAGTTGATTGCAACAGCAATGTTTTATTTTTTCAAACACAGTTTTGATACCAAAGCAAAAACAAATTTACACTTTATTAAAAAAAATCTTAAATATTAGTTCAAACATTAACAAGTTTTAATATTTTTTTTTATTTAATTGCAAACAATAGATCAAATAAAGATTCCTTTAAGGGCTATTATTTTTAAATTAAAAAGAAAAATGTCATCATACCCACCCTCATGTTGTTTTAAACCAATAAGGGCTTTCGACCTTTTCATAGTTCCTAAAATTATTGGTGGAAGTTCCTGCTAAATGTATTTAGTACTAGGAACTCCGTTTGGGGACCTAATTTAGCTCCTACTTCAGAGTAGGGTTTAAAACAGTTCTAGAGGAACTTCCAGTGACGTAAGTGTACGCTGATTGGCCAAACACATATGAAACACCAGCTACTCGGCATTTTTAAAAAGCCATGTAAAAATAGTTACTCCATGAACATGGAAAACAGCACTAACGGCATTTAGCTACCTGTTGTCTGCAGCGTTGTGTTCTTTTCTTATCCTTGATGAAATGTAACAATGCAAGTTGTCATAGGAGATTTAGTCAGATTTTCATGCTTTTTCAATTGTGTAAATTGTGCGTTCACATTCCATCTCTGTTATCACGAAACCCACAACACACAACAATAACATGTCAGTTAACACTTTAATTTAAGGTGTTAAATCTATAATTACACTGTAACAAGGACACTTTAACATAAACTGTAACCAGATGTCGCTGTTGGCCATTTTAGAGTTCCTATTTCCTACAGCATGGTTGCCAGGTTTTCACAGCAAAACCCACCCAAATTGCATTTCGAGGGGGTCCCCAGTAAAAATTGTGTTCCAGGGGGTAAAATACACGTTTTTCTCCAGTAAAATTTGCATTTCAGGGGCTAAATATCATGTTATTGGGGGGCGCTTTAACCCACGGACACGAAAAACAACCCTCGGCAATAGTATTAAAGTAGCCAAATTCCGCGGGAAAACCGTGGACTTGGCAACACTGACTGCCAGTGCTACAACAGGAAAACGGCCCAAGGGAGAAACTGGTTCTCTAGGAACCACCATGCTGGCTACTCCCTAGAACTGAGTTCCTAGAACTACGCAGTGCGAAAGCCCCTCATATGACAACGTTTTCTGTGAAACATGGCCATGTCATTAAATAAGCCACCAGAACACATCTAACACAAACCCCATGTGTTTTTCCCCATCATCTCAGGATGCCTTATAACTGCAGTATCTGTAGCTGTAACTCGTGACAGAAGCCTTAACCTTTGACCTGGAGTTGACGGGAATTCTGCTGCTGCTGCTGCTGCTGACTACGACATCATGTTTCGTTGGTTTTTCTGGCCTTCCTCTCCAGCCTGAGTCGTGTTCATGTGCATGGTGCCTTTCTAAAAGATTTCTGACTGACTTAAAAGGTGAAGCAGAGATCTGTGTGTGAAGCGTGTGTCCATGTATGTGTTATCGAGTTTCTCTTCAGCTCTTCGTCATTCGAGAGAGAATTATTTTTGCATAGAGCCACTTTAACCTCTAGTGAGCGAGAGATCATCCTTTATAGTGGAACTGTGGGACTACACGCACCCACAAGTAACCTGAAGTGCTTCATATAACTGGAGTATGATGTTGGTTTGTTTTTACCCTTTTATGTTAATATTAGTACAGCTCTCATGCAATTTTTTTGCTTTTTGTTTGTTTGTTTGTCATATTCTCATTGTTTTTGTTCAGTTGACGGTTATAGTTGCACATGCATTTCCATAGACGATCACATTTTATTTTTAAACTTTAATAGTCGACAAATCAATGCTGAGCTGTCTGTATAGAAAGTGTATTTAGTTATGATGAAATGTTAAACACAGAATGTTATATTTGTATTAATGTTGGTTTGAAAGGAAAATGGTAAATGTTTAATGATCAAAAATGGAGTTAAAATTCATTTAAGAACAGCCGGTCTTGTGTGTGTGTTGATGAGCGTGTGGGAATCTGTTTGGATGGGCCACTAATGAATTTATTTAATCATTTGTTTGCACATGTCTTCACTCCTATAACTATTTTTTTTTTGTTTAGATTTGAGACATTCAGACATTCAAAGGTCTGTATGCTGCCTCCGTTTGTCTAGCTTTCACCATTCCATCATGTCCTCCATCATGTTTGAATCCATAATAGTATCATGATTGGAAAAATTGCGCATGTACAATCAGTCACTTTGTTGTTGTTTTTTTTTAATCCCAGTACTTTACTTGCTTACACAATGGGCCAAAAATGATGATAGGAAATTGCACAATCAGCATATAAATCAGTTTTTCTTCCCTTATAAGATAATGAATTAATACATAAGGGAAAACGTTTTATTTGTGTCCCTCACTCTTGGTTACACACATCTTGAGTTTACTAGTTTGCGAAGGGAAATTTGAAATGTCAAAGTACTGTAAACATTGTTCACATTACATTGCACACTTGTTGTTACCGTATTTTAAAAAAAACGCTGGGCCGTTGTGCCACTCCCACCTAACAAGCACTTTTCACCTGTTAATGAACAGCGGTTCTGACCAGTAGTCAGTTTTGTAACGCATGTGTCTTCACACGTGATATCAATGTTGTAATGTTGGTATGCTGACGGTATGCGAGTAATGTGTCCTACGATGTTTTTTTTTTTCTATTATCAGCTTCTTTTCATTGTCTGCCTACAGTTGTTATAGTCTGTTAAGGGTAATTTGTCCTTTTCATTTTAAATTGGACTGTAAAGATGTTTATTGCACTGTTGTAATGCCAGTGTCCAATACTGTAAATTCGTAATAAAATTTACTATAAATATATTTTAATTCCTTTCTTTCTTTCTTTTTTCTTTTTTTTTTAACAAAGGTGTGTTTTTCAGAGCTTTTTAAGAAGATTTTTTTATTGCAAGGCTATTAAGCCACTTGGAAGAGCTCAGCTGTTTACACCATCTTTGGCAGGCAACAGCTTTAATCAGAAAGTATAATTAAAACTCAATGTTAACACGCACGTAATTTTCTTATAATAGTATATATTCTGATTAAAGCTTATTCTGAAAAGACATTAACATGGTTCACAGCTATTGGAATATTCCAATTATACATATAATCAGAATATTCCAAATCAACTAAGACATGCAAAGTCTGCTATTCTATTGTGGAAATAATGGAGATGCTTGATCTTGAAATGTACGGTAAATTACTGTTCAAAAGTTGAGGGTCAGAAACTTATTCAGCAGGGATTCAATAAGGATCATGTGACACTGCTGAAAATTCAGCTTTACCATGACAGGAGTAAATTATATTTTCAAATATATTATTAGAGAAAACAGTTATTTTAAATGGTAATAAGTTACTGTTTTTACTGTATTTTTTTAACAAATAAATGCTGCTTTTAATGAGACATGAGTGTAAGAAACTTTCAAAAACAGCAGGTATTAGATTAGTTCTTGTAAAAAGGATTATTGATCTCAGTGGGATTTCCTAGAATGTGTTTTGAATTGTGAATAATCTTGAATCTTGATATGATGTTCAGATGTCAATTTCAAATGTAGTACACAATGTAATATATTAATTATGGATCAATTGATAGACTTAATCAGCTATAGATTTCTAAAAAGGCCAACAGTGAATGCCCAAATAGAAGCTCAGAAACATTCATAACGCAAAATCACTTATTTATTTCTCAGCAGTAGCAAATGGAATCACTGACACAACTGAAAGAGTCAAAGATAAGCATTCAGAGGTGAAGTGTAAGGAAAGGATGGGGCGTCTCAGAAGCTTTAGGGTTTGAGGAGAAGTGCTGGGAACTTAGTTGGAGGGTTGGAAGGCCCCTCTTGGGTGATACTGCATGTCACGGATGCGCCTCACGGACTGGATCTGAGGCAGCGCGGCCCCAAACTCAGAACACTCCTTAAACTCTCCTTTCTCAAACAAGTACTGGTAGCCTCTGTATCCTGGGTACTGATAGCCCACCCAGCTGGAACCGAGATAACAACAAGAAATGAACTAAAACAATTACTGTACAGGAGAACATTTAAAGATCAGCCTGGAAAGTGTAAGAAATTGTCTGAAATGTGAGTTCACTGTACTCATGTCAGCGCTTTTTGAGGTTTTACTCACGTGCCACTCTGCACACGAACTGAAGAGACTTTCTCATGGTATCCATGAGCGTGGAAGCTGGGAACATCATCATCTATGATCTCAATCTTCTTCCCAGCGAAGCTTGGGTTCTCATAGAGTACGATCTTGTGTTCCTGGCTGTCCTGCAAGGACATAGAAAGTGTAGAAGAAAATATTAAAAGACCCCCTTTGGGACAAATGAATTAATATACACATTTGGACACACTTGATTCAAACGTTTTATGATATGATGCTAAGAGAATGTCCAGAGGACAGTAAATTATTACTTAGTTTTCTTTTGTCACTATATAATTTCCATAATTAAATTTTATACATTTGATGATGACCATACTATTATTTTCAAATATGTAAAATAGTCATACTTAAGTATGAATCCAAACTTTGACTGGTACTGTATATATTAAAGCACCAGGCCCAGATTGTGTTACACCAGTTTGTCTGAAATCCTGCGCTGACCAGCTGGCCCCCATCTTCACACAGATCTTCAACAGATCACTGGAGCTGTGCGAAGTCCCTTCATGCTTCAAACGCTCCACCATCATCCCCATCCCAAAGAAACCCAAAATTATAGGACTAAATGACTACAGGCCTGTGGCTCTAATGTCTGTGGTCATAAAGTCATTTGAAAAATTGGTGCTGGCCCACCTGAAGGACATTATTAGACCTTTGCTGGATCCTCTTCAGTTTGCCTACAGAGCAAACAGGTCTGTGGATGATGTAGTCAATATGGGACTGCATTATGTGCTGCGACATCTAGACAGACCAGGGGCTTATGTGAGGATCCTGTTTGTGGACTTCAGCTTGGCTTTTAACACTATCATCCCAAGCTAACTCAGCTCTCCGTGCCCACCTCCATCTGTCAGTGGATCAACAGCTTCCTGACAGACAGGCAGCAGCTAGTGAGGCTGGGAAAATCAGTACTGGCGCCCCCCAGGGATGTGTTCTCTCCCCACTGCTCTTCTCCCTCTACACGAACGACGTGCATCTAAAGACCCCTCTATCAAGCTCCTGAAGTTTGCAGACGACACCATACTTATTGGCCTCATTCAGGATGGTGTCGAGTCTGCTTACAGACAGGAAGTAAAACAGCTTGCTGTCTGGTGCAGTCTTAAAAACCTGGAGCTCAACACGCTCAAAACAGTGGAGATGACCGTGGACTTCAGGAGAAACCCCCCTGCACTCCCCTCACTCACAAATACAGCAAATTCCTCATTCATGTAAACATACCTGGCAATAAAGCTCATTCTGATTCTATTAGACAATTTTATAATCCTGGAGATAGCTGTTAGTTACCACTTTGATGGGGCGGAAGGCGACGATGCAGTCACTGCGTCTGCTGTTGGTCCAGGCGTCCCAGCGAGGATACTCACCCTTCTCAAACACATACTGTTCCCCCTTACAGCCGGGCTGCTCATATCCCACCCACCTGGAACAAAAGGCGGACAAGTCTTTGTCATACTTTCTTGCTCATTCATTTTCTTTAAATAATAGTTCTCCAATCTGATCAGACCAAGAATACTGATATAACAGTCCAGCAGAACTGGTACATTTCACTGTTTGTATCAGTCCACTTATCTGTGTTGACAGATTTCCAGAAAAGAGTATGTGAGTGTTATGGAGTTGTGTCTGAAACAGGGTTGCCAGATCTGTGTAACAATCAAATTGGCTAATAAAATATATGCTCACATAAATAAAATATATTTTACAGTCACAATTATGCATTATAATTTCTACTAAATCATTGTTTAGTAGTAATCACCTTACCTTAAGACTTGGGGAGGCAATCCTTATTTTTGAACTATTTGAAAATATAGCTTTTAGAGTTTATAATCTAAAATAAACATTTCAAGATATTACAGATTTTAAAAAAAAGTTAGGAATTGATGGAAAATGCTTCTATAGATGACATAATAATTTTTCTGTATTTACTAGCAACCGGAGAGAGTAGCCAGTGCCACTCGATCCCTCACAAAACCCCCTCACTACCTCACTACTATATCATTGATAGAATATAAATTGTATTATAATATATAATTAATGCACAATTAGCCCAAATTCGCGGGAAAATATTAATGTTTTCTCACAGTCCGTTACGCGTATCTGTAGTGGAATGTAAAACCCGGGCTGGAGTGTTTGAGCTGTCGCTCCGGTCCACTCACTTGGCAGAGGAACACAATATCCGTACAAATTAAACAATTTATATTTGAAACGTAAGTTATTCAATATCAACTTGTCGTTTATTGAATGCAATGCGATATTATTCACGCAAGCGTGCTATTTTCTCTCACACACAAACTCACGGTCCACACAGCACCAGTATTGAGCCCACTTTCGCCACGTCCGCCTCCTGGATGTTGTTACAGGGCCCAGTCAGCTCATGACAGCGGCCTTGAAAGTTTTCCTGTTCGTAGATGACCAACTATGGAACAAAAGACGGGAGAGAAAGTATAAAGGAAGATAAGCAGGAGTAACATATAAGTTACGCACACCACACATACTCTGGGAACGTGTTTGTACCTTGAAGTTACTGGCAACTGGTTGTTTTTGCTTGGTTGCAGGGTTCTGGTGATCAGTTGCCATAGTGAACCAGGATGGGTGTGATGAGCTTTGTTCAGAGATAACATTAGGAATAAAATAGGAAGCAAACAATAATTATTAGCGTCAATTGTGTAGATATTTTTAAATATTGCAAAAGCATAAGAGTACATGACTGACAAGGTTGAGTTGTTATATTTCATACTTAGTAGCTACAATATATGAAAATTACACTAACAATAAAAAAAATTTAAAAAAGCAATAATATGCATATCTTACCCGCTCCGGGATGTGCCAGTCGCTGTGGGGTGGCATGAGCGGCTCAATTTATACCGCAAGCTCAGGGGCGGAAACACTGCCAAAACATGTCTCTGTCCAGAACACGCTCATAGTCAGGTCCTAATAGGCTGACCAGCTGGCACTGGGAGGGCTGAAGAAGTACCAGCCAAACATCCTCACCCTAGCCATCCTACCCTCCCTTTTCTTTTGATACCCCACAAAGTTATTTCATTAGTTGTCAGTTTTCGCCCAGCCACGCTTTGTTCCATATCCCATGATTCAGCACAACCTGTGCCAAGAGTCCAGGACCTACAACAAGAGTGACCAGCTCTGGATGTGGAGCTGAAAGAGAGAGGCTGATGCATCTTTGCTATTCACAATTATTCTGAATCCAATGAGATTTCAGAAACATCTTGCGTTGTCACATGTGTTCCATAATCATAATTAATACTGATTATGTTTTTCATCAATGATGTATTGTTTGAGGAACATTCTGGCTTGGAGGGTCACCTTGCTGTTATCATAGGCATTGCATGACTTATAAACAAATGTTTCTAAACCAAAACAACATCAACAACAACAACAACAAATTAATTAACTGAAAATATAGCCATGAAGTTATATAGTTAAGCCATTAAGAGGACTTAAACATTAAAGAGACAATACAATATAAGGTGTGAATAAATAAAAAAAGGTTGATTAATGCAAATCTATTTTGATTTGGTTTTTTTAATGTGGCTTAAAAAGAGAAATAGACTTAGAGGATCTGATATCCCAGTCAACAATGTTTATACGGGCCTTCATTGTAAAGGCAGTGTGGCTCTCAACCAGGGGGCTTAGCAAACCTCCAAGGGGAACACATGAACACATTCAGCTCCTGGAATACTGAAATGTAATGATTTTAATTATAATTAATTTGGTTACTTTTTAACACAAACTAGGAGTTCCCATAAATTAAAGTAGTTTTAAGAATGGGGGCTTCTGAATGTTTTTGTAGACAGTTGTAGGCTTTGGAGTCAAAAATTCTGAGATCCACTTGCATGTGCTTACACTAAATCTTGGACCATCAAGCAGTTGTAACTGCAGGTCTTAGCAGTTTTATTTATTTAACATATTTGAACAATGTACTTTAGACATTTTATAAAAGAACATAGTCACCTGTGTGCATTGAATAGTATCCTATCTCTTTACCTGAGCTGCAATATCAGTGAAAAATATTCAATATAGTTTCAATACTTTGGATGGAATCAGTATTTGGCCCTTGAGATCCACTGTGTGGCACAATTTAGCTCCAACCCCTTAATCAAATGCACCTGTCTGTAATTCTGAAGACTATAGTTAGATTTTTCAGATGCGTTTGATTAGAGTTGGAGCTGAACTCTGCAAGACCGTGAACCTTGAGGGCCATAGTTGCCCACCCTGAAATCTTTTATAGGCCACTCAGGATCTTACGGTGCCATCAACTGTAACAGCGCCAAGATGTCCAAGGTTCTTTTCAAGCAGTGCATTATGTTCAGTACAATGGATAAATATGTATAGAAAAATTGACTTTTTCTTTTCTTTTCTTACCACTGTTTATTTATTTATTATCAGTTTTTGTCCATTTCCTTCTTTGATACATGGAGTAGACATGTTTAAGAGTGTTTTTCCTACTATAATAATTAATATATTTTGGCTAAATATGTGGAGTAAAAGACATTTAAATACCAAAAATAAGGTAACATTCCACAACACTATACAGAAATTAGCTTTCAAAAATAAATGTACCCTGAGAAATGTTTTCTGTGACAACTAACCCGTCTCCCGTTTTAGAACCATGCCATGCAATATAAAATAATTTGAATTAATTTAAAATTAAAAAAAAAAAAAGTTTTTATTTCAAATGTTTCAAAATTTACCTTTTGCTATGACTGTGTAATTTATGTTGTAGAACAAAATGTGAAGTTTTTCTTTTTTGTGTATTTTGACATTATTGATGCATTATTTTACTAATAAATCTAAAACCTCAAATGAGAATTCCTAATATTAAAAATAATAAATAAGTTAAAAAAAAATATATATATATATAAATATAAATAAAATGCGAGAATATCATGGCTCAAAAATGGTAATTATTATCTCCGGGTTTTATGACTACAAACATTTCATTTTAAAGTCAAAGACATATACCGCCACCTATATTTAAAGGTTTTCATATTGTAGAATGTATAAAAGACAAATAAAGCAATGAAAGTAAAGTGTAAAGACCATTTCCATTTAATGATTTATTAAAAAAAAAAAAAAAAAAAAGCAAGAAATTACATATAGCTTGCTCAATTTTCAGTCCCTGTGAGCCAGGAGTTATTGCTCTCTTAATGATTCAGACATTCAGACAAGTTACATCAGTGCTATTTTGCATTAGTGTTTCAAAAGGAAGCCCATTGTACTGCCAAACATGTGAGCAGCGATAGCACAGCAAGACTTCTGGTCACACAACCACTTATGCAGGGTGCAGGCGGGATGACTTTGAGATCAGGAAGTGTCCCTTTATAAGAAGATGCGTTGTTCTGGAAATACAAATGGAAAAGTATGTCAGGTAAATGCAGCTGTGGTCAGAACAGAAGCAGATATTGTGCAGGTGTGGACACTTACAACTGAGTTCACAACTGTGATGAACTGGTCGATACTCTTCAGTGTTTGTTGGTATTCATTGATAGTCTCGTCATTCCAAGTCTTTGTGAACATTATATCGAGCCAAGAACTGCAAAATGATCAAATAAAAGACACGTTATCATTAGGGCATTTAAGAGCTAAATGTATTAAAAATAAGGGTTTTCAATTAGATTACTTTAAATCTGTTGCTCCCATCACAGATTGTAAAGACTTTAAATCAGGGAAGCTCGTACAGCCGCTCAGATTCATAGCTGGATAGTAGTAGAGGAAGGCCAAACACATCTCATCTGTAGTTGGGAACCCCCCCTGTGGGCAGAAAAAGGGAGTTTTACACATCCATAATCTTTCTTTTCTATTTTAATGAGTAGATAAATAGAGCGCTATATGAATTATGTATTTCGGTTCTGGTTCTGAAGTCAATTTTGAATGGATTTTTGATTCAATGCCTGAAATAAGGTCTGGCTGAAGTTATTTTCACGTTTTATTCTACAACATAAAATACATCAGTAATGCTTTTTTTAAAAGCTTTTACTTGTCTTGAAAAAGGCAGCACTCATACACATATCAAGAACATACGAAAACATACTCGCACCCACCAGGCTCTGACCACTTTTAATAATGAGAATCAGTGAAATTTGAAGACACGTGCCATTAAATTAAAAAAACAATATGAGCCTCTATGTAAATGTACTAACCCATGTGAGTGTGTCTAGGTTTTCAGTATTATAGGTGCACTCCACCAGCAATTTGTCATCCTGAAAGACCGAAAAGTTTCTTTATGTCACTTATTTCCAATAATTATATACTAAAATATAGACTATTACAGTATATACTGTAAATGTGTCATTTTGTATTCTGCAGTGCACATATTTGATATTTATGCTTGCAATCCCTGTAAACTTAACAGCACTTACCAGCTTCACTGTCTTAGTTTTACCCAAGTTTGTCACTTCCTGATATTCAAAATCATAGTTTTCATCCGCAACTAGAATATCGATCTGTTCTCCCCCTCTGAAGAGAATAAGAATTTACATAAACAAGGAATTCATTGCAGTAGCTTTAGGTTATGAACCACAGAAGAAAGAAATGGACACAGGTTATATTAAGTGATCTATTTCTTTAGGTCAGTCATTAGTCAAAAACGTCTACCTGAAGTGTCCGACACGCACTTTCCGCCCAGCCAAGTGTGTGTGCATCATCGCAGAGAACACCTGAAGATCATTTGGCTTCTCCAGAACCTGTAGGGCACAGAACACAACTGATCGTGCTGAATCTGATCGTGAGAATGTGAGTAGATAAACATACTGTACATACAAACCTTTGGAATATTAGCAGTGTCACACATGCCGTACGTGAGGAAGGATTTGGCTTTGGGTGGGATGGCATACCCGGGGGCCACTGCAAGCCCTGTCATCAGAACAGCTGCATCGTGCTGACGGAGCTCAGATGTGTGGTAGAATCGCAGACCTGAGTTATCAACTCGACCTGTGCAGAGACAAAAGAATTGTTTTATCGCGTCAAAATCTGAAATATTCATCAAAGTGTGGTATTTCCCATTGTAAACGACTGACTGACCTGCACTTTTATTGGGGTTGTTGTAATGCACTTCAAGCCTGTAGAAAAAATCTCCAACATTTCCTCCGATTGGAAGTCCTGCCACCTCAGGAAATTCAAAAGCCTTGAAAAATATTAAAAGGCTAATCAGTAATTTGAAAGTTATACATATAAATACTATTTATAGGCCCAAAAGCTGAAAGTAAATTATGCTCTTTTAGTGAATCAGTTCAGAAAACCGCTCTGAATGATTCACTTAAAAATCAAACTGATCCGATTCTTGATTTTAACAATGTGGTCGCAGGAGTTAACATTTTCTTGACGACTTATTAAAGGTGCACTAAGCGATTTTTGACAAACGATGTTGGTATTTGAAAGCTCCAAAACAAACACGCCCACACCCCAACAGGACCTCGCCTCTATTTTGATATCTCCAACCCACACATATGGCATAATGACAATCGCGGAAGCAAGCGAAGATGACACAAAAGCATATTCAAACAAAAGCCAACACAGATAAATTGTGTGAAACAAAGCTAAATCAACATTACTCACCTATCTTGAGTTCTCTCCACCTGCTCTGATATTTACGCTGGTCCTACCTCTTGCATGATGGTAACCCTTATTTTTTATGTTTTGTTCCTCAGGTATTTTCTTATTTTTTTTTATCTTCCCTGTCTCTCTATCTATAATCAATCTGCTAATATCTGTCCTGTGCACTCAAATTGAGCGCTCTCTTCTCGATCATAATAAGACACACCCCTTACTGCTGATTGGCTGCACGTGTGTTTTTGGGACACGCCCCTTACTGTTGATTGGCTGCAAGTGTGTTTAGAGACACGGTCTGACACTGGTCAAAAGCATTTTTCAAAAATTGCTTAGTGCAGCTTTAAATTTGGTTATTTCTTGCATGAAAATGATTTAAACCCATGTCAAAGGTGAGACTAACCCCTCCGCCAACTCCCCACACAGCCACGACCTCCATACACTGTGCATCCGCTCCAGTATAACACTCCGCCTCAGTCGGCTCCGTCACAGTTGGAGGGCAGCGGTACAGCAGCAGATGATGCAGAAGGTCATAGTTTTCGATCACTGGCTCAATCTGGAGATAATGGAAGTAAGTCAGAGATGAAGATGACTGACAGATCGTTGGATAGATAATGTGTGTGTTAAGTTAAAAAAACTCACGCGATAAATGTGCTGTTTGAGATCAAACGACGGGGCTTTCAAGACCTTGCAGTGATAGTGGGTTTGCTTGGCTGGTACAGTGAACTGAAATGATTGTAAAAGTAAGCAACACGAGTTTCGAAAAGGTTTTCTTTCCATAACTGAGGTAAACAATTAACATAATTGTTGTAAACTACTTTTAGTACTTTTAGTAGTTTACAACAGCCATTTTTCCAGTCTCAGTGTCACTTACTGACTTCATAGCCAGTAAGTGACACTGAGACTGGAAAAATGGCTGCTGAAAATTAAGCTTTGATTCACAGGAATACATTACATTTTAAAATATATTAAAGTGCAAGTTTTAAATGTTTCTCTTGAAATGTCAGGAACAAAAACTGGTTTTACAGACAGAACAGCAAAACAACAAAGTAAAAATCTTTCTTACATTGACCATAGTTATGTCAAAAAAGCTGCTGTTTGGAGGTTTGACATCAGGCATGTACTTCAACAGGTTCAACTCCTTCGTGCCTCTTCGGTTACTGTGGTACGTGATATCATCAGTCTCTCCGTACGCATAGATCAGCTTCATGGGGAGATCCTGATCATGCAATAAAAATCACTTTTACTTGATCATTTACATGAAATGAGAAGATCTTTGCAACATGCACACTGCAGCTAAATGCCACTGAAATTATTATTCTTTTTTTTTTTTAGCTATTTCTGATCTAGAATTTCAGTTTTAAAAGACAGTCAATGTTTTCAGTTTAAGGAGTGTTTCTGAAGTGCAGCTGAGAGCTCCTTGACAAACCAGGTCAACAGTTTGTTACGAGAGAGGAGTTCTTAGAAATGCCCTGATCATTGTGTGGATTCCTTTACATTGCTGGTTTTGTTTTGCAATGCCATTAGGCATGGGCTGATTACCGGTTTCATGGTAAGCTATATCATGCTTTCAAAAACCAATAACATTTGTAAAGAGACGGACGCAAAGATGAGAGAATACTAGCAGGCAGAGCAGCTCTGTTCACTATGAGCAAAATACTGGAAGAAAATCCTAAATATTTAATTGGGGGTTGGTGATAATAATATAAAATTATTATTATATTTATATCTCTTGGAGATATAAATTCTTGGAGCTTCTCATTTTAAACAATGCCTGAGACTTGGTGTTACAAGCATTTCGTTTGTCAGATTGCCTCTTCAAGATGAATCGCTTTATGTATTCCCCAATTGTAAGTCGCTTTGGATAAAAGCGTCTGCAAAATGATTAAATGTAAATGTATATGTATATGTATATGTATCTCTGAAGGGAACTGACCATAGATATGTACATATGTAGGCTACATAGAATAACAATGTCCAGTAAACGGTAAAACTGTATGCACTACACTCTAAAAAATGCCGGGTTAAATACAACCCAGCGCTGGGTAAAATATGGATGAACCCAGTGATTGGGTTGTTTAGACCCAGCGGTTGGGTTAATGGTTGGTTGAAAACAACCCAGAATGTGTTCTGCCCAATATTTGCCCAACACCAGGTTGTATTTAACCCAGCATTTTTTAGAGTGCACAACCCTGTGTGTTTCTCAATGGCTCTGATTGTTCCATAAGCGCCACCCACTGGCAGAGAGTGAATTTGCATTCTCATTTAGCCTGTCTGATGTTTCTGTTTCGTGCACTTATGATTTACAGAGCATCATTTTACAAAGCTAAATGAAAAAAAGATTTTACAAAGCTTTGAAAAAGTTTTCTTTCTTTCTGTTTTTGCTTAAAATTTAAAAATTATACAATATAATTTAAATAAAAAAACTTCTCATGCTATTTGTGCATAAACACTAAAATAACAATAATCAATTTTATAGAATTTGATATTATTATTATTAGCAAATAGGTTTCATATGTCATATGTCAAAATCTCATACAGGCCCTTGCCTAAATGTCATAGTTCTACGGTCATCGTTTTTTTAATAAAACTGCAGAGTACATCTAACAAACAATGAAAGGGGAGGGTTACATGCTGGTGTTGAATTACTTTTCCTTTGTAAAGAATAGTTAAAAGAAAAATGGTTAAACAGGCTCACAGTGATGGGTAGATCATCTTTATCACAGGAATCGATGGACCTCTGAAACTTCATGACTGTTCTCCCATCAGACTCAGTCAGAGACAGGAGTTTGTAGTTCTGTTGCTGGTCAACCACAGGCATTGAATTCCCCCCAGCATGACGGTCCTGAACATGAAAAAACAGTAAAGAGAAATGTAGCATGTATGCATGCAAAGCAACAGGTGTTTTTATGATGCTGTAGTTACAGTTGTAGTTGCAATTTCCAATCTGGGCTATCAGTTTAACACTTTGACTCTCGAGATCTTACATTAATATCAGATTAATGTTACCAGCATCTGCATAGTTTAGAACCTCTCGTTGAATTATTATTATTATTATTATTAAATATCCCAGCTTACAGCCACTGAGAAAACAAAATATGTAGTTCATAATTAATAAACTGCATATGAAATGCATATCAGTATGAATCCAGAATAAAAAATTAAATATAAAAAATATAAAATTATATATATAGAGCATGTAACTCCACTGTAAGTGATTTTCTGACATTTTCAGCCTCAGTCCTGATGATGTGAAAGACTAAACCAAAATATAACAATTTATATACTGTAGATAATTAACTAAAGGTGACAAACGATAGACAATGAAACAATGTGAAACAATGAATCTATGGACAGTGTACAGAACAAAACATCATAAGAATATAAAATCAGTTGTAACTGCAAGTAACTCATTGACAGTTATCAGTCTGTCTTTATGATGTGAAAGACTAAACCCAAATATAACAATTTATACTGTAGATAATTAACTAATAAAGATGTAACGATATCAAAATTTCACGGTACGATAATATCTCGATATGAAGTCCACGATATGCTATTTATTTTGCGGTGTTTTAAAAAAAAAAGACAAATGAAGACTTGTAAAAAAAAATATTACATTTTGTATATTTTTAAAGTTAATTTATTTTATCTAATGCACTTTGAGGGTTCAAAATTAAGAGCTCCAAATCATGTTCTTAACTGAGAAAATTTACGTTAGAAAGAAGTCAGTGAATTGACTTGCACCTGAACTTTAAAGGGGGCTCAAACCTCTTTTTAGTTGTGATATACTGTCTCAGTCTAAATGACATTCACACTAGTGTTTTAGGAAGCCAAACTAATTAGAATATGACAGTAATAGCAAAGTCTCTGTAAGACAAGTCATGTCACTCGGCGGCCATCTTTGAAACGCCTCTCGGGCATGCAAGTGCAGCTCCTATCACTTTGAATGGGGAAACATCAAATTCTCCAAAACTGTTCACTAAGCTTACGATTAAATTTCATATTTGAAATCACCGAAGAAATCTGACAACAACCGTATCATAAATGTTGGTTATATTGCTTGAATAGCGTTATAAAAAGCTTCTAACGCGGGACTTCTAACGGCAGCTGCAATGACGCGCTGACTTTACTGATTAGCAATTGGCTCTTTCATTCAGAGGGTGGGGCTTCCTGCGATTGATGGGCCATATTGAGCGTTGCATTTTTCCCTGTTCAAAACTATATGAGTGACATGTCTTGGGTATTTTATAGTCTTTGGTTATAGACGTTTTTCCTGAATTACCGATGAGTGGCGCCATGATGGATTCTAACTTCCATTTGGGTGCTCTCCTGTTCCGGTCTCCATAGAAATCCGTTAAAACGGGGTAAAAAAAAGATAGACTGAATTGAAATTTTTTCAATATAACTACATATAAAAATGTGCGGAGGGTTGCTGTGCTGTTGTTGACTGCCACAGTAATGGCAGTAAGCTAATGAATTCCTTCAAAGTACTTGTTTTGCGTATCAGAAAATCTGTCTTGTCAGGCACTGTACATATGGCTTGCAGTGCTTAAGTTCAAATACTGAGTGTGAAATAATAATATATGTTAAAATAATGTTTGCTCTTATCATTCTGTGTACAAAATCCCGTGAACTTTACCCCGATTGGGAGCTGTATGTGCACTCATCTGTTTTCAATGCAGTTAACCTCGCCTTACTTAATGTCATCTTCCCACTCATTGAACTATGACTGGTCCTTTACTGCAAAAAGACGGTCATTGCGATACTGTAAAGTGATGAAACAATGGTGCCACATAATTTTTTAAAATGACTTTCATAGGTTTCACATTATATTATCGGCTCTGAAAATATGTAAATGTGACTAGAAACCAGAAATGTAAAGCACCGTTCTAATCGGGGGAGAGTTCCACGTTCAGAAAAAAGGTCTATAGTAAAACAATTTTACTGTAAAATAAATGAAAATGAATATTTCATAGATATATAATTTTTGGTTTAAACTACACTTTTTTGCCAGGAAGATTTATCGCTTCATATCGTCATGTGACCACGATGATATCAAGACAGTTTTGCTATCACGAATATATACTGTGATATTGATAATACCGTTTCATCCCTATTAACTAAATGTGACAAACACGATGAATCAGAATTGACAGTATACAGAACAAAAAATTTGTAACTTCACTATAAGTGACATTGTCAGTTATCAGTCTGTCTTGATGATGTGAAAGACTAGGAAACCCAATTTTAAAAAATAATTAAAATACAAAATTTGAAATATGACTAAGAATCAAGAACATAAAGAACAAAATATCAAAAGAATATACATTTTTAAATTGATAAAGTTCACTGTGACAGTTATCAGTCTCAGTCTTTACCGTAAAGTAAATGCCATCGGGTCCAACCCCTCCAATGACAATATCAGCTCCAGTCATTCCTCCTTTGGGGCTGAAGCCAAAACCGACCCAGCCGTTGGTGTTGACCGTGAGCTCGAACAAGATGGTACCCTGGACCTCATCAAAACCCCACTTCAGCTGCACCTTGTGCTCAGGGTCCAGGTGTTCAAAGAAAGGCAGAAGAGGGTCTTCCTGAGCCCAGGACCACTGGACTGAAAGCAAGAGCAGGACAAGGGATAATGCGACCATGTTTCCCTTTCAAGATCTGACAAACAGTCTCTTTGTAAACTGTTTGAGAAGGCAGTGGATGTGAAACTGCTGTGTAGTGACTGTAGCAGCCCTCTTTGTAAGCTGTCTGTAACCCCTCCTTCACCTGAGTCTGTTCTCCTCCTCTCACTCTGATCTGGTGAACCAGGTTCCACATGTTACATTATTACAAGTTACAGTATTATTGGTTACAATAAGAAATTACAAACTTTTTAAAACACTTTTCATCTTTTCATTATGAAAAAAACTTTTTCACTCTTTATGATCAAATATTTATTTTTAGAGCTGTAATGAACAGTAAACACAGAATTACTACATTTATGACTATAACAGAGATAGATTACTTAATGATGTTACATAAGATAAAGTAAATAATTATATTTTGCCCTTTCAGTATCTTCACAGCAAAGGAGCAGAGGTCAGGACTGAAGTTAATGATTTGAGACCGTAGACCACAAAAACAGTCATAAGGGTCAGTTTTGAAATTGAAGCTGAATAAATAAGCTTTAAATTGATGTATAGTTTGTTAGGATAGGACAACATTTGGCTGAGATACAACTATTTGAAAATTTGGAATCTGAGGGTGCAAAAAAAAAAAAAAAAAAAATTACAAAATACTGAGAAAATCACTCTTAAAATTGACCAAATGAAATTCTTAGCAATGCATATTACTAATCAAAAATTAGGTTTTGATATATTTACAGTAGGAAATTTACTAAATATCTTCATGGAACATGATATTTACTTAATATCCTAATGATTTTGGCATAAAAGAAAAATAGATAATTTTTTGCCATCGCTACAAATATACCCCAGCGACTTATGATTGGTTTTGTGCTCCAGGGTCACATTTACACCATGAAAACCAAATAAAAAAGGAAAAAGAAATTAAAGGAATAGAAAGATTTCTATTTTAAGGAATAATGAAGGGTGTGTGTGTGTGTGGGAGGGGGGGGGGGGGGGTCTGATGGATCTTGGTTGCGTGTGTGTGAATCATAAAGTAAAAGTCATAAAAGTTTTCCACCAGATCATGGCTCTTTATGCTTTTATCTATATCGTTTATGTAAGGGATAATACATGGGTCAAAGATGAGACATCCGCATCAAATTAGAAATTACATTTACAAAAGTCATTTTAAATACATAAAAAAACATCTTAAATACAAGTAAATTGTCAACTTTCATATTTCAAATAACTTTTGTGACAATAAAATGTCAAAATATGGGGGAAATAATGTTTGTTTGTTTTTTTTTGTCTTGACTTTTATCCCAAAAATGCAGTTTGTCTGAGGTCATTCAGTTTCACAGGAATAAGAAGTTATTCTGAAATCATTAAACTGAAAGTCATTCGTCAGTCTGTGATATCATCAAATGGCACCTAAAAGTGAGTTTATTGCTCTTAAATATTTCATAATTTCACCTTTTCATGGGGTGGTAACATAGGTTACAAAACCTTCATTCAGTCATTCAGTGAAATGCTAAAAAAAAAAAAAAAAAAAAATCACTTTTATTGTTAGATGTTTTGAAAAATAAGTAGATGTTGTGAATAATTGTGATCAACTTTACTGGACAAGTTCACTGTTTGAAATGGGTGGCCATTTGGTTGCCTGCAGTATAAGCTGAAGTAGATGTTTGGTCATTCAGGGTCATGGTTTTGTCATTCGGTGTAATGCAAATTCCCTGTTACACCACAGTGTCATCCATTAATGACAGTATCACTGTATAAATAACAATTTTAGCATCTTATTGATATTACAGATAGGCTAAATGAGGAGTGTGTAGCAGTGACAAATTTGTTAAACTTAATAAATAATAATATTTGAATGCATTTTAGTATTGTTTAATTTGTGTTATTAATTAATTAACTATAGACGCCTACTAACAGAGGGAGTCGCTGTAAAAAGCCAAAAAGCTATTAAAGTAAGTGTGGACCTAGCTTGGGTGGCACTCTTAAAGCCTGTTCACACCAAGAACAATAACAGTAAAATAACAGTAACTACTGTAGCCTATGTCAGCATCCACACCAGTGACCCGACGACAATCACTACGTTTAGATACATGCGGACGAATAATGCGATTCTTTCCAATAATAAGAGTAAGGAGTTATAGTATTCGCCCGCTGTAAATACACTCTTTTAGAAATGTATCGTTTAAAAATGTATCGTTTCGTAAACCATGATTTTTTTTTTCTGCACCTCTGGCATCCAATAATAGGACGAAGCGGTGAGTTCGCGGGAGTGGGGGAGGATATCTGTTTATTTTCTTTCAGCCACAGATGGTTTCAGAGGCTGAGAGGCAGCAGAGTAGAGACACGCAGAACGACAGTCGGGGATGAAGCCGCAGCTTTTTGGAAAAAGTTGCATTTATTGCAAGCATAGCCTGGCCACGAGACATAAGCTCTCACGATGTTAATGCACATAGCTATATTTGTCGTTTTGGTTCTGAGCATCAGACCTGCAGACGGTTTCCCCAATTACAAAGATGACTACATGGACGAGGACCTGGCCACCTTTGACTATTACAAAGGCACGGATGAGTTTGCCGAGGGGAACAGGACGCAGGAGTGTGAGGAGTGTGTGCCGGAGCTGTGCCCGCTCCCGCTGGGCTGCAGAGCGGGGCTGGTGCAGGACAGCTGCGGCTGCTGCTCTCAGTGCGCCAACCTGGAGGGACAGACCTGTGATCTCGGCCAGAGAAACGTCTATTATGGACTGTGCGGAGAGAACCTGGAGTGCAAACTGGACCGGTCGGATGGAGCGGACGCAGAGGAGCCAGAAGCTCAGTGTGCGTGTTTGTCCCAGAAACCTCTGTGTGGCTCAGACGGACAGACTTACATGAATATCTGCAAATATAAAGAAGCGGCTTATTCTAATCCTGGACTCAATGTGAGCGACGGGCCGTGCAGAACAGGTATGAACAATGCAAACAAGCTTTTTCCAACCAGTATATGTTTATTCAGGTTTTTCTTTATTTACTTTCTTTATCGAATACATATGTTTTTATCTAATACATGGAATGAACATATCTCCAGGGTGTTTTTTTAAAACAAACAAACATATTTATTAATTTTAATAATCAGAGAGATGTCTCAAATGTTTTTTCCCCCTCTAAACAGCATTCATTCATTCATTTGCTGTAGAATTATGTTAAAAATGTTTTTGTCCAAACAAATTTAACAATATTGAATTTAAGGTTTCGTCATTCTTTCATTAATACATGGAATAGACATGGTTTAGTAGTATTTTCCTAACCAGTATTTATTTATATATCAATTTATTTTCTTTCTTTAATTAATAGAACATAAATGTTTCCCCCAAACTTTATTTATTTATTCATTTATTTATATGGAGTATCTTCAAATATTTTCCGACCAATATTTATTATTATTATTAGTAGTAGTATTATTTATGCATGGAATGGACATATCTCAAAACAAAAACATTTATGTTAAAACAAATATTTATTTATTTGTTTTGAATAATCAGAGATGTCTCAAACGCCCCCCCCCCCTCTAATCAGCATTTTTATTTCATTATTTACTTATTTGTTTGTTTGTTTGTTTTGTTTGTCTCTTATTTTCTTTCACAAGTGATTTGAAGTGTTATCTCAAGATTGTTTTTGTCTCTGGGCTGCCAGGACTTGGGAATTTTGGACCTGGCCCCTATAATTTTCCCAGTGACTTTAAAGAGGAGATTTATGACCTTAAACAGCTCTTTAAGTTGGGCTGACATAGGAAGTGGTTTCTGAATGTGATCCCTGATATGACTTTTTTCCCTCTCTCTCTATTTCTGGTAAGTCCCCATCATCAAGGTGCCGCCGCATAATCTGGTAAATGTAACAGGCAGCAATATGGCATTTCTTTGCGAAGTGTTTGCATTTCCCATGGCGCTAGTGGAATGGAGGAAAGATGGAAAAGAGGTCGTTTTACCTGGTGATGATCCCCACATATCTGTTCAGGTAAAGTACTTCCAAACAGAAACTTTGTAAAACGATATATTACTTTGGGCCTCACAGATGTAGATGAGTTTGGTTCTTAATCAGAACTTATTTTGGAGAAATTTAGCATCACATCACTTGCACATCAATGGATCCTTTGCTGTGAATGGGTGCCATCAGAATGAGAGTTCAAGCAGCTGAAAAAAACCCCCAAAAACATCACAGTGATCAACAAATAATCCACACGACTTCAGTCCATTAATTAATGTGTTGTAGAGCAACAAGCTGTGTGTTTGTATGATACAAAACCTTAAGGCATTTAATTGTTGCTTGGTAAAATTACAAGTTCATAATCCATAATAACACTTCCTCTTCCTCTGTTGTCCTCCCACATCAAAATCCACTGACATATTTGTTTAGAACTGTTTTGGATTTTGTTTGTTGGATTATATTTGTTTTGCATATTTCTCTCCTGATTTAGACAAGATGTGTTTTTCACAGGAGAAAGCAATATTATGGATAGAGGACTCATATTTAGCTGGAAGCAGTAATTTGAAATTATGGAAATTATGGATTTTTTTTTATTACAAACATGCAGTTTATAAGATGTTAATTGATGGACTGGAGTCGTATGGATTACTTGTGCATTATTGTGATGTTTTCATCAGCTGTTTGGACTCACGGCACCCATTCATTGCAGGGGATCCATTGTTGAGTGATATAACTCAGTTTTTTCCAAACCTGTTGTGATGAAGAAACAAACTCATCTACGTCTTGGATGGCCTGAGAGCGAATACATTTTCATTTTTGCCTATTATGGCTAATGATACCTAGTTGAAATCCGTTACACTGAATTATACAGATTTTTCCACAAAGTAAATGCAGAAAATGTGTATAAAGTCAGCAAATTTGATAGGAACATTCATGCCTAATGATTTACTGCAGGTGTTTCCATTAATGAGCTAGTCAAGACCTACAAAAGTTATATATGAATCTTGTTGTTTAGTAGATAGGAAAAAGTGTGTCAGGATCCACCTCAGTCTTTCCATTTCTCCGTTTTTCCTGTAGTCACGAGGTGGCCCTCAGAAATATGAACTTTCCAGTTGGCTGCAGATTGAAGAGGCCAGTCAGATGGATTCTGGCACATACAGGTGCATTGCTCGAAATGAGCTTGGCCACGTCTCAGCCACAGCAATTTTAGGAGTCCTGCCACCAGGTAAAAATTATACCCTGAGATAATGTCCTACAGTAATATTTCCTGTTCCATTAGCTTTATGTACAGTATAACCTGTTTTCTAATCTTTTTTTTTTTTTACCCAGATGAGATGTCTACCTATTTGGAACAAAACTTGAATGAAACAATGAGCTATGACCAATTACAGGACTATGACAGGGATTATTACTAAACTTCAGATCCCAACACCCTCAAGAAGAAAAACAATGTCTTTTACTTTTAGCCAATAAATTTGAGACATGGCAAGACGACACTCAAGCGAAAAAACCGTAGAAAAAAATAGTAAGCCTATAAAAAAACATCGCCCTCCAGAGCTTTTTGTACATCTGGATAATCAAACATGGAGACGTCGAGGAAGAAGCTTAAATAAATTCCCAATGGCACAGGCCTCTAAAATGGATGAAAAACACACAATGAGAGAGTGGAGTGGTTTGGAAGCTGCTAGAAGCTCTGAAATTCAGTACAGAGAGTAGCTACTGGAGCTGAATGTCTCTTTTGTTTCACCATTGCTCTTCTTCAGAGTGACAAGTTGAATAACAAAACATGAAGAACTGTGAAATTTGAATGTGAGCTACACAATCATAAAAAATACATCTATTTTTTTTTGTTGATAATTTCATATTATAATTGCAGTTTTGATCAGTAGAATTTTAAATTAAAATAATTTTTTGTGCAACAACACTTTTCACTTCGGATCTAAACCCTATTTTTTTACGTGTTACAAATATAACATTTTGAATATACTGAAATGGAATGCTATAATTGTCCCTTTCACAAATAGTTAATCGCAGAAGCTGTAATTGTATTTATAAAAGTGTAACATTTATACAGCATTTCAATAAAGAATTCAAATTGAGTAACTTATACATTAGGTACAACAATAGTTACATTGCCCGTTTTTGCACCGTCAATGAAAAAAGTTTGAAGACAAAGCCACAGACGAATTATTATTGTGCATCTCCAAGCAACATTGGCTTTCCTGAATGAATCAGTGAATTTTTATGAATCTGTTGAGTGAATGATTCAATGAGTCATTCATAATATCATGCATAGTTCCCTACTATATACAGTTTGTGAAAAGAGTAGTATGTCCGAATTCATAGTATTCATTCACACCTTTCTATCTCATGAGGCTACGGGAGAGGATTTTTGAATTGGCAGCGAAGTGACACAACTGATGCTGGTAGGTCACATGACAACGAAAACGTGATAAATGTAGCTAGCATTCATACTACACACAATCGTGCTATATAGAATTTTTTTTTTAACAGTTGCAAAGTAATTACTTGTTCAAAAGAAGCGGAGTATGCAATTTTTATTCCTGAATGAATCAGTTCAAGACATTCACTTGCTGGCATAGCGATGTAAGACAAAGCCACTGAAAAATCCCCACCACTAAAATGCATCGACTGACAGCCTTATCTTTTTTGAAAGGCCAGTTTTGTTTGAGAACTTGCCGCTGTCTGTGCTTGACTTTTGTGCAAACTCGGTTCTTCACAATCCATCCGTTTCTACTCAAAGCAGAATGTGTATCAGCCGCTGAGTTTATGTATGTTTCCACATGTGGCATCCCTCTTTTACCAGCCTTTCCTTTGAGTGCGTGTGTGTGTGTGTGTGTGTGTGTGTGTGTGTGTGTGTGTCAGATCTGGGTGAGGCAGTTGAGCACACAGCTGGCTTTAATATATCTTTATGATCTCCTGTCTTAGGACACAAAAACAGGGATCCTATTCTTTGGTACATGTGCATACAGGTAGAACTTCTTTTGATGAAAATACAACAAACACCATCAGGCTAGTTATTGATATACAGTAAACATCTCTTAACCCTCTAATTTAACCTTTTAATGGAGCAGAGACCTGTATTTAACAGAACGGCCGTGGATAGCAGCTTTTTAACCCCATTCTCTCTTCTGCCCTCTCATGATGTTCTCTAGTGCCTTTAACTCAGAATAATTATGATAACAGCTCTGCGTGTGATTTTAGGTTACATCTTTGATGCTACATTATTTAAAATGTGTTAAAGATTCACATTTTGACACTAGGTTGTTTCAAACGTCTAATCAGGGGACTGGAGAACATTTGATGGTATTTTACATAAATATACTGTACTGTACAGTAGTTCTACTGTAAAAATACTAATGTAGAGTTATACACCAAAACCGAATGTAACAACATGTGGTTTAAGGGTCCCTTTGCATGACTTCCACCCAGCAGCCAACTGTTAAAGCAATTAGCCTGCAGTAATGTCTAAATCACTTTAGACTGAGAGCACCCTGGGACAGAGCCGTTTCCTCTTGCCTTAAATAACCAAACACCTCTATAAGACGTGCTAAAGTTTTTGACTTTATGGGTAGGATATATCATAGAGGATCTCCCTTGTCACTCACTCTCTTGTGTGCTCACTATCAGGCCATCCAATATTTAAATGTAAAGTTCAAATGCCTTAATGATGGATTTGATTATTACAAACACACAGATGTTAACCTATTGAGTCGTGTGGATTGCTTGTGGATTATTGTGATGTTTTTATCAGCTGTTTGGACTCTCATTCTGACGGCACCCATTCACTGCACATGATTAATTGATGAGCAAGTGATGTAATGTTTAAGTTCTCTAAATCTGTTATGATGAAGAAACAAACTCATCTACATCTTGGATGGCCTGAGGACGAGTACATTTTCAACAAATGTTCAGTTTTGGGTGAACTGTGATTTTTGTCGGAATGACAGTTCCCAAGACAAAAATCTATAGTTTCCAGTAGTATGAGAGAGTTGTTGGTTTCCGTTTCATTGCCACCAGTTATTTTTCTTTCCCTCAAATTCTATGGAAAACTGTAGAAATATTCAAGGGATCGTGTGAATTTCCAGAGTCAGCAGCGAGGGGCTTCCCTTCTCTGCCCAAGAATCCACTAATATCCTGTGTCATGAAAAGACATTACTGGCACAGAGATGGAGGCCGGAAAAAAAAGGCTTGAAATTCCAACAAATAGCATTAGGAAATGCAGTAGACAACCAAAAAAACATGCAGATGAATTAATATGGCTTACCAGATTTAGTTATTGCTTGTTGAGAAAGCATAGTTTCTGAGGCGAAGAACAAAAATAACAAAATGACTATTGTTCATTTTTCTCTTCTTGGTCTCCATCAAACACAGTCACCACAGGCACTCAAATCCCCCTGCAGCGTTCATTGAACGGCTAATGCTAAACCATGATAGCCACTTAAAAAAGACCTCTCTGCTCCCAAAAGAGCTGCCTCTGTCTGATTTAAATAAAGAAAAGCAGTTCCAGACTCTTAAAGTCACTTCCATGCTTTTGTTTTCCTTCAGTTTTGTGGAAAATGAGTTCCATGTGCTGTGTGAAAGAAGCATCAGTCTTCTGAGTGGATTTATTGTAATCAATAAAGTGAGCGTGGAAGACAACAGGAAGAGTTCATGTTCATGACTGAGGAAGAATAACAGACAAATGAGCAACAGTAAAACTACAAGTAATAAGTCAGATGAACTTATGAGGCAAAAATATGACTCTGGCAGTTTCTGCAGTCATTAGAGGTTAAGTGTTCCATTAGATGCAATACAAGTTGAAGTACTAACAGTTGCAAGTTGCAAAACAACAACATCAGGGTAATAATGACAAACAAACAAATGTCATAAAAAGTCTCTCTTTCTTTCTCTCTTTTTCTGCCTTGTTTGCCAGTTGTGTATTATTTTCATTGTACTCTTTCACAATTTAATCATCTCATTGTTCTTAGTTAAATGAGACTTTTCAGAAATGTGTGATGATATACGCTGTCAAACATATTTATGTGTCATGAAGTGTGTGCGGTGTGATGACAGATCACGTGCAGTACTGCTTTGAGGCCCTAGAGGGCAGTGAGAAGATACTACTTAGAAACATGTAGTCTTTTTTTTTTTATTGCTGTTCATATTTTAGATTTGCGGTATAAACGAACCCTTACGCATTAAACTTCGACATAGATTTCTTCCCGCACAGGCAAAAATGACACCTCAGGTTAAGAAGCGTGGTGAGCAGAGATGAGCTGTTACTTAGAGTGATATGGCTTATTTTTTTCCCATTGAATGAAAAGCGAGTTAAACTTGAATTAACGAAGAGATATGAATATTATAGAGACTTAGGATGGGACAATTTCATTTGGTAAGTAGGCAACCACCAGAAAAACATAATAGCTAGTTATGTTTTTTAAAAACACTTCATAAAAAACACTGTAGCTACGCCTTGGAAAACACCCACAACATTGTATCATGGTGGAGGCAAAATTTTTGCACAGGCGTGCAGCTCTTTTTTTTTTTTTCAGAAAATATTTGGGACAGAATTCTGTTTGATTCTGGTGAACTAAATGCAGACTTCCTTTGGAAAAAGGGGTTTGTTTGTTTGTTTGTTTGTAGGTCTGACATCTGTGCTGCATTAATGCTGCAATCCAAAAGGCAGAGGCCTAATATAGAACTGGCATTGGATCATTATTACATGATTAAATACATTTATTTAAATACATTTTATATCACAGGCCTTTACAAATTTTATACTACAAACGCATATTTATTTATTTATTTTTCTTATATTGCCTTAAAGCAGCTTTACAGAAACTCATCACAGGAGAGCTTTGTCCTTTGGCACACGTCCATTAGAATAAATATACACATGACAAACATTATCTAGTTGCACAGTAAGACTATTACTGGTATTGTGTTCATTAAATTATTTAATATGCAAGATAATGTTTAACTTGTGTAGACTATGATTAATTAATAGCCTTTGTCTATCCTAAAACAGCTAGAGAGATGCAGGCAATGGTCAGTAAAACACCCCTCCTTGTCTGGATGGCAAGTTGGTTTGTGTGCGTGTGTGTGCGTGTGATGGAAACTTGACACACCATAGAGCAGGAAGTTTGCAGTTGACCACAGACCCTGAAAAATAAGACCTCAGATCTTAAAATAGCTCTTATGTGACAAATATAAATCAGTGACGTTACTTACATTACCTTCTTGTTTAATATTTTAAAAATTATTACCAATTTACTGCTTAAATTTTGAACAAAAT
This sequence comes from Acrossocheilus fasciatus, assembly GCA_036784905.1. Taxonomy (NCBI): domain Eukaryota; kingdom Metazoa; phylum Chordata; class Actinopteri; order Cypriniformes; family Cyprinidae; genus Acrossocheilus; species Acrossocheilus fasciatus. The sequence goes on from CM071945.1 coordinate 19,349,503, forward strand.
AATATGAAACAATAATATGGAAACGCTCAGGCCTCGTATAATGATGCAAAAAAAATACAATTCATATAATTTGCCTAATTTCCTGGGTTTATACAGTTTTTGATGTTTTTAAATTTAAAATACAATGCTGTTTCCTCTCATTTGGGTGTAAAGTAACATGTGGAAACTCATGATCTTGAGTAATCATTGTGGCTTTGGCTCTTACAGAGGCTCTTGCACAGCTCTGCAAAGAAGTGTAAACTCTTCTGGGCTATACAGGAAGTAGATATGGCGGAACTTGGAGATGCTGTTTGCGTCACAAGCATTGCGACACAAGCATCACAATACATTAGATGAGACAGTCTTAAGGAGTTGGGTCGGAGACAAGACCGAGAGAAATGGAGGAGGATATTAGAAAGAAGGGGATGCTGTATTTACAACAGCAGCGGTTTGGGAAGGTAAGACGGAACATGCTTTACTCACCAGGGGGCTTATATCAAAGAACAATCGTGTTCTTTTCTGGAACTACTGTCATAGAACAAAACGAAGACTCATTTGGCCTGACCGTAGTTTGTATCTACTCCATTACATAAATTACCGCAAAATAGTGAAACCATGAATATTGTAAAAACGCTTTTGATTTTTTTTTTAAAATCTCAAATAATTGCAAAATATTCTGTTGCAAAATACTACTGGACAGTTGGCCCTTCTTTAGTTCCTGTATAACACCTATAATTTTGTGTGCATTTGTCTGTAATATTGCAGAGCAGCTCTTATTTCAGACAGATAGATAATATCATTTTATTTTATTTTGTTTTATTTTATTTAATTTGACAGTTTATAAGTGTGCAAATTTGTTTGTTTGGTATCTGTCTAAACATTAAGGCCTAATGGAAAGGAATCACTAATGTACCCTTGATGAACAAACAAACAAACTGAAATTAACCAATACATTTTTTTTTTACCTTAAAATATGTAGCAGCATTTTAGGTTTGCAGTAATTTACTGTAAAAAAAAAAGAAGGGATTATTTCATTAACTGATATAATGTTAAAATAATAGCCAAATGAAGTATTAAAAGTTTCAAACCTTCATAATATACTGGCAACCACCAAAAAACACAGGTGGTGATGAAAAAAGCCACATGTACAGTAGAATCACAGCTCATAACAATCATCTTTCCCACAAGATGAAGTATATTAAAATATTGAAGGTACACACAGTGTCATGCACACAAATATAAAACACCATCATGTTAATATTAAAATCATAATACAATATCTTATCATTAACTAATTAACAGGTTTTTAGCGTAACATTTTACAGTCTTTTGCCATTAAATGCACAACATTTTTACAGTGTGGGGAACGTAATTAATTAGTTGAATTAGTTTTACCCGCTTGCATTAAAATATAAATTACCGATAGAGATCTGGGGATCAGATATTGAATATTAATGCTTCATAAGGGTGTAAAAGTATGTGTTTTATGCATGTTAGTGCGATAGTTTGAACTCACAAGTGAATGAATAATTAGGAAAAAAAGACTTCTGCATTATAAATTTGTGCGCAGCTTGCTGGGCTTATGAATTTCAATTAGCAGCCTTCACTTTTCCTAATTTGAACCACATGTTTGTTGCCAAATACTCCATATCTATTGAGCTATTACAATAAGAGAGAAATTCATGAATCATATTAAGCTCATTGGCAGTGTCATGAACAACTTCCTGAACTATGAACGTGATCCACTTTAACTTGTCCATATTCTCATTTAAAATCATTTTCACTTCATTTTGATTGATGCCACTGATAATATTGTTGGTTCCGCCATATGGGACTGCAGCAGAGGAATAGCCTGTTGGCATAATTTAGAGGACTTATGGGCTGCTGGAGTCCATTAAAGTTAGCTAATGTTAGCAATAGGATCAGGGCTGTCTCTTTAGGAAACCACAAGGAGTGTGTTGCATCTGTAATAGATTATGTGCTGTTTGAGGCCATGAATTTCTCTGAAATGGTAGGTAATGTCCGTACCTCTGAGATTCTTTAAAATCTTCATCTTATTACGGGTATTTCCTGACTGAGGAATCTCACACTTTAAATGCTATCAATTGAGGCTCACATGATCGAACCATCCTTAATCACTTGAGCCAATTGAATAAGTTTATCTCATTATCTTAATCAGCATTCTACATGTGTTTCTTATTGACCTGTTGGACTGTTTAGTGACTTTAGTTTAAAAATCATTATGGAAAGATGTACTCTGGTTATTTTTACATTAACCACTTCCCATTTTAAGGTCAAAGACAAGTGCAAAATTGTTGGTAAAGTGCAGAGTTGTCGGTAATATCGCTGACATTATGAAAACTTTGTTTTACTATGGGGAAGAGTAGGGTAAAGTATTTTGGTGGGTAAGATGTCTTACCCCTTTAAGCCCGAGAGAGCTTTTTGTCAACTAACCAGAAGGGATAATCATATGTGATTTATAGATGCATGTGAGTAAGTTTAAAAAAATGTTTTTGCATGCCACATGTTTGTTAAAAATAAACATGATTATGTGAATATTGTGCCTCAAAATTAGATTTTAAAACAGGATTGTGCATGAGTAATTTGTTTTTTGGGGAAAAAAAGTTTGACAACCCAGTGATTCACCCTACCCATCTATATATGAGTCAGGTTTTGTCCCAAGATGATATGTTATGGCTCTAATATGTTTTACAGATGTTAGGTGCTTTCTTCTAATGTTGTTTTATATTAGACATCCTGAAATATAATAAGGTCCATTAGTTTTATATCTCATTTTTATGCATGCCTAGAGGACAACGCAAATAAAAAAGTGTGACAGTTTACATCACTTTCAGCCGTTTATCTTCTTTCTGTTTCAGAAATGGCGTAAGGTCTGGTCCGTGCTGTTCCGAGAGAGCTCCTGCTCCATCTCTCGCCTTGAGTTTTTTGAGTTTAAAGATGGAGCTGGCAACACGCTGGAGAAAGCCAACCGTAAACAGGAAAACAAAAAGGTGAGCAACAAACCGTGGAGCTCAAATTTTCCATGTACTGCGAACATAACAAATAAGATGTGGTGTATCTGAGGAGAGTGATGTAGATCCTTGATGTGCCACGGTACATGAACAATCAAACTCGGTGGGGGGTCATGCACATGGTTTATGTGTGGGCGGACCTGTACAAACAATTTGCAGGAAGTGCTATTAAATCTGTTCCAATTTCTGCTATGAAATATGACAAATAAAAACCCCTCTTCCATACATAAGTAGGATTTTCACATATTCTGAAATTAATGCATATGCAGAATGATCAGATCTGGAAAGAAAAAACCTGTTAATGCATCATACTACCCACACAATTTGCAAATCTGGACATCTTGGAGCGTATTTAAATGCTGATGTGTTGTTCCACTTGTTTAAAGGTTTAGGTTTTTTAAATCTTAATTTTTTAGTTTTACGTTGTTGTGTTTTATTACAGGTGATAAAAATGAATGACTGCATTCGTGTTTCGGAGGCTGATGTTGAAGGCTGTCCACGGGATTGTGGACCTTTTTTGGTGGAGACAACTGAAAAGACGTTTGTTTTCGCCGTTGAGACAGCTGAACTGGATGACTGGATCCAGAAACTGTGTGAAATTGCATTTCCGGTATTTAACACTGCTTTCAAATTGTGTGATTGTCTCTTTCCAGTATTTAACACTTCTTTTGCCTTTTTTCTGTTTTGGAGTATTGTGGTGCGAAACCTCACTTGACACCTGATTGTAAAAGTGTATAGCGGTTATATCAAAGTTTCCAGGTTTTGTCCTGTCTTTTTGTTCCAGGCTTTGTAACCGCAGTTGTGTTTTTGAAGTTCCTGTTGCATGCCAGTGTAACAGACATTTATGTTTACTTCTGCCATCAGCTAAGACTGTAGAGATTATCTTTGCTGAAAGCTTGTCAGCTCCTTATGCAAAAATTTCTGCATACGTGAGGATTCAAATTGCAGCAGCTCGCCAAGGTTTTTTGTCATCTCAGCAGATGTAAAAGCCCTTCAAAGCTGATCAGAAACTTGCTCGTGTGACTCATGGAGTTTCTCATGTTGCTCTAGTTGTGCAAAAAAGAGCTTGTCTTTCCTCCTTTAAAGAGGGGAAGTTGTTTTCATATCTCATTGTACCATATATGTTGTGTTGTGAGTGACAGTTATAGTTCAAATAAAGGAAGTAACTGCCAAGTAACATTGACTTAATAGATGTTAGAGGTACGTAAGCTCCTCTAATGCTTTGAGGACAGTTGCAACATGTAGAGCTTCACTCTTGCTCTGTTCTGGCCATGGGTTAAAGTAAATGCTTTGTGACATTACATGGGCTAAGAAGTATGTTCTGAGTAAAGGGGCCTGTACCCAAAGGGTCGACCTTATGAAACCTCCTGCAGTACCTACTATACTATACCTACTTTATTAAATTCTTCTTGTTAGTTTCATATCCACATGAACTACATTTTAACACCTTCTGAGGTAAATGTGAGTGGTTCCTAAGAGGTTTTGGTCCCTAGATATAGCTGGGTTTCCTCCAGTGGAATTTTCCCAGATGATATTGCTTGCCAGCAAGAATTGTGCTGCTCTCAGAATTAAATTGAGATTGCCTGTAAAACTCCAATTCAATTACTGCATTTGAGTTAAGGTAGAAAACAGAATGCAGAACTGCAATTCAAATTTGAATGCAAGGACATTACATTAAAATGTAACAGTTATTAAATGGAATTGAATTAAAAACATTTTTAATTTAAGAGAGAAAGACTGATTGAAAAACAGCAGGATAGGAAAATTAATAGATGGATGGATGCATAGATAGATATTGTATTTAGATACTATAGATGGAGAGACAGACAAACACAGATTGATGGATGGATAGATAGATAGATAGATAGATAGATATTGTAAGTAGATACTATAGATAGACAGACAGATAGGTAAATCTATTGATAGATGATGGATGGATGGATGGATAGAGACAGACAGATACATAGATACTGTAGATAGATAGATAGGTAGATAGATGGATTCCTTTTGCCTTGATTTTAATGTAAATTTCAATTCAACTTCATATGGGGCATGACTAATTTAATTCATACTCCAAATCATGAATAGAATAGAAGCCAATTCTTCAGTCAGAATTTTGCCCAGCTCTGTCTGCCAGATGAGAAATTGGCTTCTCTTTGATTGGAAATCTATCAATCATGTCTGTAGCATAAACGATGTGAGACGAGTTACACACCAAGCTTTAAGACTTGGACTTAGAGGTTTGTTCAAATCCCCGCACCTTAGAATGAGAAACAGTAAGCGTGATGCTTGCCAGATATGGAATTGAATCGTTCAGCTATGGATTTAAATAGATAATGATATAGACCAATGGAAATGTTGAGCTTATGCATGATGTCTCAGGTTCCTCCAGCTTTTTAGCTTTTGCCTAAAAAAGGCTGCTGTCTTTGAGAATTTGAAACTGAAGTGGTGCTACAGAACGCCAACAGTAGAAGCTGTGTTGTGGCTGTTGAATGAGGAATGCTGTGGAATGGAAGAGCTTGATGTAATGCACTGGGGGAAATGAATACGGCTTTATGCTGAGAAGGTTTCTGTTGTGCAACATAATATGATCACTTTGGCTCGGTTTTGGAGAGCGTTTGTTGGCTCAGAATGTGGTTCCTCAACAAAGGCCATTTGTCCAAAGTCTTATGGTGAAGTTAAACGCCATTTCAGCTGGTGCAAAAAATAAAGAAGTGCAAAGAGAATTTCCATCGCACATACCGCTGAAAATGACACTTGCTGATAGAGGACTAACAGTGTGAAAAAGACTGTATTATGCTGAGTATTTTTTGCTGGTGAAAGCTTTAATTGTATTGTAACTGCAGTGAGTGTTTTGTGCTGTAACAATTGTGAGTGATTTAAGACTGTGGATCTCAAATTATGCATGTCGGTGAATCTAATGGTTTGAGGTACACTGTATCTGTGGTTGCCTGGGATCACCATATCAGAGTGGATCAGTGTAATTTTAGTATCATTTATATACTATTGTAGATATTGTTAATATTTTGAAATAGCTTTTATTTGTCTATTTTCAGTTTTCTTTTGAATATGTTTAATTTAATGATTTAAAAAAAAATGTTTTTGACCATTCGTATTAGTTTTTTAAATTTATAGAGTTTTAGTTTATATTTTATTTAATTTTTTTTTAGTTGGTAATTTTAGTAAATTGTTTGGTTTACATTTTTATCTGTTATTTGTATTTTACTTAACTTTATTTAAATGAAGAAAAATGTTTTGTTATAGTTGTTGTTCACAATAGCAACAGTGGAGCTAATTTGTCATTGTACACCAAAATCCCCTAGACAAAAAATGTATTCAAAAAGTATATATTCATAAAAGCATATAGAAATTTGCTGACATCATGTGTTTACAGACATGAATGTAAAAAATCAAGGACAAATTGTTATATACATTTATATATATATATATATACTGTGTGTGTGTGTATATATATATATATATATATATATATATATATATATATATATATAAATAAAATTAATTTGTATTTTAAAAATGTATTTAAAAACATATATAAAATGTTATGTAAATATAATTTACCAACATATTTTGCCCATTTTATTTATGTGTGTATTTTATTTATTTGTTTTGCTATATGGTTATTATAGGCTTAGTGAATCAACATGGTAAGGCAAAACTGCATTTTTGAAGCTTGTGTTGTGTGTTATAAACTGCTGTCTATTTTTGTTCGTTGTAGATGAGCTGGACAGAGAGAGGAGCAGTGAGAGGAAACAGTTTACATGCTGAATCTGATGACGTCACGATGGCGGACAACACTCTCTACTGCAGCAGAGAAACTGGTAAGGAAGTGTACAGTGTGTACAAAACCACAAAATTACAAATAATTCCTAAACCACTAGTGTGAATGCAGACTAAAGTTCTGATGGATGAGCTGGTTTCGGAGATCTGGTGAAGTACCTTATAAAGGTCACGCTGCTAGTTTCTGTGAAAGATATACAAAAAATAGAACTAATGACAGGAGTAGATGGAGATACTAACCAGTTTGGTACACCGCCTCTACAAAGCTGACACGCTTTCACAGAGATAGGCTTGTTCACTAGTCTGACACCTCTAGTTAATTTTGTGCTGTGAATATTGTAAACCAGCAGCTAACTTCTTCATTCCTCTGTTACGCAGTGGAAAGTTGTGGCTCATCTTTGTTCTCTTGTGGTGGAAAAAAATATCACACAAGTGTCCGCCTTGTTTGCAGATTGACCACTATCTGTGTAAATGCGCAATATCCTGCTGTTCTCAAAGATTGTTCAGTGCCCCGTTTGACTTCCTTTTCTTCCATTTTTATTTTTATGACTTCATTAATGCTGGGTAAGTGCTGTTTGTTTGATGGTTTGTATAGCGTACTGTTCTTCGTAACACTGGTTTCTTTCATTTCATTTCATCAAATGTTGCAGTATTTGAGAATATTATTTTGGGAGTGTAATTTGACTCTTTTGTAATTATGTGAAATATTGATAGCAGCTGTGTGTATTTCTTAACAGACCACACACATTTTCTCATTCAGACGTTCTTGTACGTCAAAGCCGTGTCTAATGTCATCAATCAAATTCTGACCTATTTTAAAAAGTTGGCGTATTTGAGAATGTAAGCACATGTACACTTAATACAGATAACTCTGCATTGGAATTCTGGGATTAAAAAAACGATAAAGAAAAAAAAAACATATGAAGAGTTCAGATGCAAAAGCCTCTAAGTGCCATCTGAAATTTTCATCTAAAATGAGCATTTTTTTCAGGCTCCTATGTTTAGGTTCAGTAATTTTACTCTAATGGCAATGTATAGGTGCTTTTCTATGCAATTAAAGTGAAATAACTGAACATAAATATAAGAACCTGATAAAAATGCTCATTTTAGAAGAACATTTCAGACGGCACTTAGAGGCTTTTGCATCTGAATTCTTCATACATACACTTGGGGTGGGCCATATACCCTCATAACTATATCACAATATTTCAAGAATATTTGCGATTAATAATATTTATGACGGTATGCAAAAAAAATATAAAAAAACATAAAAAAACATAAAAAAAAAAAAAAAAAAAACTTTCTCCTTATTTATTCCTTCCCCTGCTAGCTTGTACTTATTTAAACAACGCCTGAGACTTGGTGTTACAAGCACTTCGTTTGTCGGATTGCCTCCTCAAGATGAATCGCTTTTTGTATCCCCAATTGTAAGTCGCTTTGGATAAAAGCGTCTGCAAAATGGCTAAATGTAAATGTAAATGTAAAAATATGGAACAACATTTTTTTGTTGATTGCAGCTGGCAGGCAGCAGCATTTATTAGTCCAAACACAATGAAGGGCATTTTCCATCCTTTTCCAATGAGCTAAGGGCAAGTTAATTTAAAATAAAGTTAGTAACTGAGTTACATCATTATAAAAGTAACCAATTACCAGGGAAAGTAACTATTGCATTACTGAACTGATTGAAAAAAGTTCAAATATGTCAAATAACTTGGATGCCTCCAATTTTAAATGTTAAACACTACATGGAATAAATTATTATTTTTAAACATCGTACACTAATACAAAAATAAGTATTTTACAATTTAAAAATACTTATTTAACACATTCTAGCAGACATTATACCAACAAAGCACAAGTTAACTTAAAAATGGCCACAAAATATTATTTTACTAACTTATTAATTATTTTGAGACCCCCTTCTTGAATCAGGCTTGCAAATAAATGCAGCCTTGCTGAACAGAAGATAATTCTTTTAAAACATTAGAAGATATTACAGATCCCAATTTGAACACTATGTGTGAATGTTATAATAAATGTATTAATAGAGCTGTTGTAATTATTATCATTATTATTGTCTGTCTTTTTAATTTTATTTAACAGAACAACAGTAATATTACAGTACTAGCATTTATGAATGTTGATGGAGCTTTTATTTTGACGGAAACCTGTAGGAAATCCTCAGTGCTGCTTTTTGTTGACAGCAGCAGATTTATAAATTATTCTCATTACTAATTTGCGAAGATGCATGTATCACACCGTCACATGCCTTGTAAAAATGCATAAAAGCGTTACTGAGAAACTGACGAGTAACACAGTTTCAGCGCAGATTTCCCTAACGGTTTGCACTTTGAATCCTGGCTAACGAGACAGCGTCGCGAGCTCCTGCAGCGCTGTTTGAATGCAATTCGTGAGTGTATTAGAAAACAAAGTTCTGCAGTGTATTTAATTGTTTAAGGCCATTTTGCGATTTTTATTCATCATACAGTAACCAGCAACAACCACCCTTCCTTTTCTCATGAGTACTAAAAACCGTCTCTCGCTGTCGCTGCTTGTAATGATTTTTGCATCTTTCTCGGACAGTTTTAAATGCTTCCACACTGCCGTCATGTTTGCTGCATTAGTGTGCTCCTCTATTTGATAGCGTCACGTCATTGTTCGGTACAATTTATTAGGTCTTTTTGCTTATTTTGGTGCATCCCTAGTAAATACGTAATTGCGTCGTTGTATTTTTTTTTTTTTTTATCATGTAAAAATTTATACTGGTATTATCGTGGACGGTATGATATGGCACACCCCTAATACACACACATACACACACTACACACACTTTTTAAAAAAAATGTTTTTGAAAGTTTTTATGTTCTTATGCTCACCTATTTATTTTGATCAAAAATGCAGTAAAAATAGTAATATTGTGAAATATTATAACAATTTGAAATAACTGATATCTATTTGCATATATTTTAAAATGTAATTTATTTCTGTGATGGCAAAGCTGCATTTTCAGCAGCCATTACTCCAGCCTTTAGTGTCACGTGATTCTTCATAAATCATTCTAATATGCTGAATGGCTGCTAATCTACTATTATTATTATTATTATTATTATTATAATTTTCAATGTTGAAAAAAGTTGTGCTCACTAATATTTTTGTGGAGACCGTGATGCATTTTTTTGGGATTCAGCATTTTTTAACATTTGTAATGTTAAAAAAATATATATTTCTACGTTTTTTTTTTGTCATTTTTAATCAATTTAATGCGTCTTTCTAAATATATATACTTATATATAACAAATTTTACATTTCTTATTTTTTTTAATTTTATATTATTCTTAAATTCTAAGCATTTTCATTAATGATTTCAACCTTGAATTAATGTTAATGCTAATGGGGTAATTTAGGCTTTTATTAATATAAAATGTCTCCGTTTAAGTAGTTTTTGCATGACTCTGTTTTGGATGAATCCATTGAACTCTCTGCATTTTCTTCAGTCTTGGTACTTGTTTTTTCTTCCATCTGTTCATTTACATTGAGCAAATTGAAAAAAAGAGGCGAACAGACTATCAAACAAATGTGCAAACACAAAATAACCAAAACACGTCCCCAAAGATGGAAAAGACAGATAGAAGTCCTCAGTGGACATGTTTCACATTGTGGCTTTCAGCAAAATGACAGTCAAGAGAAGTGGAAGTACAAAAGCACATATCACCGATGCAGCACAGGTGCCAGGCAATCTGCCCCAGCCAGTCTAACTTCACCGGGCACTGTTTAATCATGTGTGATTATGTTCCTGTATTTGCCCGCATTCAGAAATGGCATTTAAATGATCTCATTGCACTAATTGACTTATTTCAGTCCGCAAAAAGTTGGCCCATATGTCTGTGTGAGCTTCAGCATTCTGTTGCTTTCTTTCCTCTCTGGAATGAGTCGGCCTTGGGGGAGTTTCACATTCAGACGGTTTATCAAATCCATCTGTTTCAATTTAAATATCAGAAGGCCTTGTTCTGTCAAGCAACAGCAGGGTAACAGGGTGTGCGGGGAATTCAGCGATCAGAGGGGAACTGTAAGGCTGTAAAACTACTGCTTATTTACAGCACATACAGATATTTACACCAGGATGCACCGTTTTCACAAAAAAACACAAAATAGTCAATGAATCAAACCTTATGGCGAAATTAGTGAAACTAAAAAGCTGTAAACCACATCAAATAGCAGCAGATCACATAGTATATGAAACCACATGCCAAAATCAGTAGTGTTAGGAGGTCACTCATCTTGAAAGTGTAAAATAACATCTTTATTTGAAATACAAATATTGTGTAAAATTATAAGTGTCATTTTTAACTAATTTAATGTATCCAGAATAAAGTACTGTCCCCAAACCAATAAGACCATCATTTGTTGTCTTAAAAAATATCAGTCAGTGTTACAAATGATTACTTTGCATTCAAAATAATGTAAAAGCTTTGCTATCATGCTATTAAGCCATTTTGTGACTAAAACACTATATTTGGAAGAGATAGGGGTTTCTCTGGCTGATGGTAACCTTATGCGTGACCAGTAGCCGGTGGATAGTGACCTCCTGCTAGCAAACTTGATTGGATGCCACAGGAAATCCTGCACCTGATCAAATCCTCTGTTTATGCTGTAACACAGCAGAGCCGAGGCTGTGCGTCTTACAGTGAAAGAGCTCTCAGACTTTAGACCCCACTCTATTTACGTCTACATGAAATGCACTGTTTGCATCGAATGTACCTTTTACGATTTTACAACTTCCTGAACACAACACACACCTGGAGGGCGAAAGAGATAACGTATGAGAGTGTGTTATGCAAATGAGGTCATGTGGAAAGTAAGTGGAAATAGGGGGTTACAACCACAAAACAGTTGCTGTGAATTTGGTGCATTGCCAAAATGTAGAGCAATAGAGAGAGAGGGAATCTTGCATATGAATCTTGCCACTTGTTGCTCAGTGACAACAGGATGTAAATGTGGAAATGAGTATCATTTTTACACTAGTCTGTATATAGTGTGGCTTTTTTGTTCTTTTGCAGGAAGTGCAATTCTTTCATTTGCTGAGAGGTGTGGAGTGGTTGCTTCTGTTCTGACAGCTGCAAACAGAAGCTAGTATTGTCTCTGCAAAGATACACTTCCTCTCAATGAAGTATGACTGTGGCTGGAGGAGCCACGTTTCAAACGGAAAAAAAGATACCTCCAAACCACATCTCAGCCTTTGTCTTTATCTCTCTCTCTTCCACTTTCTAGTATGATTATTGGCATAATCATGTAAGAGTTTAGCATAACTGTGCCAATGCATGGCCTGAAGTAATGACGTGCACAACTGCACCTCGCGACCTGAGGTCAAGTCCCAGCTCCAGCCCTCTGCTGATCCTCTTCCCCTCTCACTTCTCAATGTTGCTTCCTCTCTTGGCTATATTGGTCCATTTAATAACAGCCAAAAATAAAGTAACATACAGTAACATGAATGAATAAATTGACAAAACATTATAAAAACATACAAATGGGTGTTTATTCCTGGGTTATTATTTTAAACTAAAACTAAAACTGTTACAAATAGAGCTGAAATAAAATATAAATACCTAAACTAAATTAAAATAGAATAATAAATTAGAAATATTGCAATGGTAGCTAACTGAAGTTGAAATACTAAAATAACACTTACTTGAATGAATGGAGCTGAACTAAAACTGTGGGAGAAAGAGAGAGAACAAATTACTTATTATAATACAAATAATAAATAAATAATAAACAAGCACACAACAACATTTCTAAAAAAAAATAAATAAAATGAAAACTGAAAAAAAAGTATAAAATTAATATAAAATATTAACAACTATAATAGTATCTAACTAATAATATTATATCGTTTTTTTGTTTCTCGTAAACTTTTTATTTTTATTTTTATTTATTGTTTTTATCATGCCTTCAAAATCAGTTTTTGGTAAATTATTGCTACATGCTTTTAACAATATTTATATATTTTATTGTTTATCCTTGTTCCAGACCAACACTTTCAATTTTATTTATTTTTATTTTTTTTTTTCATTTTTTTTTTTTTTTATATATGAAAAAATGTAGCATTACATTTAGATAATCATCTAAACATATGAAATAATCATAAAACATTTAATAGTATTTAAATATTGCAGTGATAGAATATTCTGTGCATAATTCCAAATCAAACTGTTATGCTAAATTTAAAAATAATTTTTTAAATAAATTATATAAATAAATATTTATATGTATGAATAAATCTTTTAATATTTATTTAATTGTATTTTGGATACAAAACATTGCGAGTCCACTGTTTTATGTAAAAATTTGTAATTTCCACAGAACATGCCTGGAATGTCCTGAAAATCTTTGACAAAAACTAAACAGCCGAATATTGATTATTTGTTTATTTATTTTTTTAATTCTAAAGGACAATAGTAAAAGTAATTTTAACTACTGCTTTCAGACTTTGAGAAACATCCTCATTTGCATTAAATTTATGCAGAGGCTGAATTAATAGCCCACTGTTATGGGTCGACTGTTTTTGGACTGAATGACATGTGCAGAAAAATCTCTTCCTGACACTTCACCTCAGGAAATTAATAGAGTTTCATCACCCATGCCTGCTTCATGCAGAAAAACATCTGCATGGTGAGCCCTTTAATAGACGGTCCCTCTGGAGCAGCAGCAGAATCCTGCGCCACACAGTTCACCCTGCAGTTCAGCAGTAACGAATGGGGTGTTGACCTTTCTTAGCTGAGAACATCTAATAAGATGCTTGTTTCTCAGCAGTGCATGTGCTAAATCTTTACACTTGTGTGAAAAACCAATTATATTGCGTACATGTCGCATCAAAAGAAATCTGCTTTGAATTATTGTACATATGTGAGAATGACCTCTGATACGTACCATCTGCTTCCAAAATAAGTTGAAATGAGTGGAATCAGTATATTCATTCACAGAGAAAAGCCTATTATATGAGTTATACATTTTTATGATTATGGAACCCCATTTGTATTTACCCATCAGATGTAGATTCTAATACAGTTTTTAAAAATATTTTGAAAGTTACAACCGCTAAGACTCTCATTGGCCTTCAGAAGGCCACAAGTGTGCTGAATGCTCTGCTATTTTTCATCTGAAAAAGTGTCAAGTGGTTTATTTATGTTGTGTTCTTTTGGCACATTGTTTATGTAAAGCTTTTCCTCTCTGTTGTCTTCAGCAATGAAAGACTTTAAGGTGACGGTGAGGCGTACCGAGGCTTCTGAGAGATGCGGCCTGAAAGGAACAGTGCTGTTACGGACTGATTTTGATAGCCTCCTTCTGAAGGAACCAAAGACAGGAGAGGTTCTCTACTCCTGGCCCTATCGCTTCCTCCGCAGGTTCGGCAGAGACAAGGTATGGCTTTGACAGTGATCTGCCGTCATTCAGTTAATGCTAGTGAGGTGTGCTCTCTGTCTTTTATAATGCCCCAGTAGAGTGATGGGGATATTGAACTGTAAAAAGACTTTGTCATTTGAATGAGATGTTATTGTAATATCCAGACTCCCTTGTGGAGAAGAAAAAAAAAAAAAAAGTCAGAATGTTGCCAACAAAAGTTTAGAAATGCCAAAGTTATCAGCATTAATCATTTTGTTAGGACTTTGCACTGATAAACACATGCTATGAAAACATTTTACTCAATAAAAATGGGGAGGGTGGGGATTTAAACCAGCATAAGCTAGTTTGCTGGTCTCCCAGCCTGGTTTTGTCCTGGCAGGCACTTTTATTGTGGTCAGAATGTTTTGTAGCTTCAATAAATGCTGTTCCTTTTAGAATCCTGCAAAAATGTATCATGGTTTTCACATAAAAGTTAAATATTACACCTGTTTTCAACATTGATGGTATACGTTTATTTCTAAAGAATCATGTGACATTTAAAACTGGAGAAATCCAGCTTTGCCATCACAGGGATAAATGTGACCCTGGACCACAAAACCAGTCATAAGTAGCACGGGTATTTGTAGCAATAGCCAACAATACGTTGTATGGGTCAAAATGATCGATTTTCTTTTATGCCAAAAATCATTAGGATATTAAGTAAAGATCGTGTTCCATGAAGATATTTTGTAAACTTCCTACCGTAAATATATCAAAACTTAATTTTTGATTAGTAATGCGCATTGCTAAGGTCTTAATTTGGACAACTTTAAAGGCGATTTTGTCAATATTTTGATATTTTTGCACCCTCAGATTACAGATTTTCAGATCTTCAGTTGTATCTCAGCCAAATATTGTCCTATCATAAACCATACATCAATGGAAAGATTATTGATTCAGCTTTCAAATGCATAAATATCAATTTAAAATGGACCCTTATGACTGGTTTTGTGGTCCAGGGTCACAAATTACATTTTAAAATATATTAAATAGATATTTTTTTTTATTGTAATACTATTTCTCATTATTACTAGTTGAAAGGAGAAAAAAAGCTAATTAGGTGCATTTCCATTAAGTTGTTTGAGCAGTTGATGGTGGTATTGGTAGCCTAGTAATTAACAGTAAATAAAAAAATAAAAAAAAAACGGAAAGACACCATCAGTGGAAACAGTTTCTGATGCTATCCTTCAAAATGTGCAGAAAAGAGTCTTGGCTACTGTTTTACTGTGTTTTCAATCAAATAAATTCAGCCTTGGTGAGGATAAGAGACATTTTTCAAAAACATTTAAAAAATCGTACTTACCCCAAAAATTTTTATGGTATTGTACATGCATTGTTTTTGAAGATTAAATTGAAATTTTGTGTCTTAGCATCTTTTTACTACTTGCTACTAATTAAATGTATAATTTCTCAACAAACAGGCAACATTCTCCTTTGAGGCTGGGAGAAGATGCGACTCGGGGGAAGGCAACTTTGAATTCGACACAAAGCAAGGAAACAGCATCTTCCAATCTGTAGAGGCCGCCATCAATCTACACAGAGTCAATTTACCTCAGAAGCAGATATCAAGTGGGGAGCGAGATACCATGCCCCCTGCACCTCGAATGAGAGCTGTGGCAGAGGATGCCGGTATCTACAGTATGGTGACTGAGGGAGCAATCAGAGACGGACCCAAACAACCCCAGAACCCTCAGCAAACCAGACTTGAAGCCCCTGCAGAGAAACTTCTTACCGGAGTCAAGAGTCTGACCCTGGACACAAGACCTCCGCCGCGAAAGAGCCAGGTCAAGAACTTCCGCAGCTGTCCTTTGGTCAACAGTGAGGAAGAGATGTATTCCCGGGCCATGGCCCCTGATCCAGATCGGGGAAGTCCAGGGGAGAAGAGAGAAGCAAAAGACAGACGTTCCACATGCTCCAACCCTGAGGACTGTGACTACTCGCTGCCCTTTGACACCATTGCCAAGAACGTTATGGGAGACATTTTGTCCGCATCAAACCCTCCACCCATGTTTATAGAACCCAGTTGTGAAAATGACAAGAAAGTCAATTTAGAAAACACAGAACCACTTTATGACATAATAGATGAAACTGCAATCAGAACCCGTTTCTCAAACAGAAAAACACATTCTTACAAAAGAGTGGAGCACATTTATGATGAACCAGAGGGTTGTGGTGTGGCCCCAAGTATGCCGTCATCGCTCTATGATGAACCGGAGGAGGTCAAAGGTCATGCTTGGAAGATGTTGGGCACAGTAATGGATCCGAGCGGTCATGAGTACCCTTACAACGCTTCTGCCGATGACTACGCGGTTCCTAAACCGCCCAGGAGGGCCTTGCTTTCAAAGCAGAAGGACAGTGAGGAAGAGGACAGTTCAATGTATGATAACATTATGGTGAAAGGAGTGCAAAAGAATAACTAAGGACTGCTTCAAAATCTAAAGAGGACAGTGAAGTTAAATATAAGTGAGTGTGCGAATGAGTGAATGAAATATTTAATCAATTAATATGCATATGGACAATAGTCATCAGAGTGCTTTACTGTTCTTCAAAAAGCTGTGATCTGCAACATGTATCATCACGTTGGTGAATACGATTAACAGTTCAATTCCTCTCTGGGGGTGAATCACTGTAGCCTAACTTTAACCAAATGCGCTAAAATTGCACTGCAGTGCGAATGTTTAAATTGTCATTATTTGAATCACAGACACACAATTTTAATGTAAATTAGGCTTGTTTTAGAACATGCATCATTATTTGTAGTGTTATTAACATCGCGCTATATTGATCATGTGAACGTTTATTATTCAAATGATGGTAAAGTGTGAAATAAAAGCAGTTTATTCAAACGAGCACAATTTTGGCTGTTTAAGTGCACCCATAATCCATAATCATCTAAATGCACTAAAATAGCCATATGCAGTGAATATTCTTTAAGTGCAAACGCTCCTCTTTTTGTGTAAATTAGGTTAATTATAGACGGCACCTTATTCGCAACATGCATTGCTATTTTCCAGCACAGTTAACATTGCATTATGTTGATCAGGTGAACAATAATTTGTAAAAACTATTTATATAGAGCACACTTTTGGATTTTTAAAGAACGCCTGTAATCCAGTTGAACCAGTAAAAACTAAACTAAACTAAACCAATAATTAAATATGTAAAAGTAGTGATGCACAGTGAATGTTATGTTTTAAAGTGCCTTTTTTCAAAATGTAAATTAGGCTCATTAAAGACTGCAACTTGTTCACAACATGCATCGCTATTTGCCATTGAAATTATCATTACGTTATATTTATCATGAATATTTATTCATAAAGTTTTATTTATTTAGAGGAGACCACTCTTGGCAACCCTCTAGCTAAATACGCCAACCAACCCTTAAGAACTGCATTTGCATTCAGCACAAATTCTGTGGACATGTTTGCATTGTTAACTAATTTGCATAACCACAACTGCTAAAACAGCGCTATAGCAGGCACAGTGCATTCTTAGTGAATTCCCCATTAAGTGTCCTAATAGCACACGAACGTATCTACGATGACCTTCACTATCTACAAAGGCGAAGTTGATTTTTATCTGGTTGTAAATCAAAGAGTAATTTAGCTTCGGTTGAACGCGGGGCTCTAATAGCCCTCCTTCTCTGTCTTTTTCTGGTCTCAGTTCTACAGGACTGTGATGAGAGATCACACAGGTAATTAAAGTCCTGCAGATCTCTCCCAAAATGGATGGCGCCCATCACCTAATCCTCCGCTCACTAATGATGGACAAGGGAGTTCCGCCGAGTGTCATTGTACTATTCAGGCCAGACTCTGACTTTCCCTCTCACAGGCTTCCTATTTTGAGGAACACATGAATAATAATAACTTGACTTGCAGAGGGAAACTGGGGCACTGTTAGGATGCTGCTGGGCTCCCTGCCTGCCACGGTTCATGAGTCCCACACAGTCTTGAGACTTTTAAAAGTCTGAAAACGCTTTACAGCTCTTATCAATTCAGTGTCTTTCCTCTTTCAGAGCATTCCAGAAATATGAATTGCATCGCACATGATGTGAATGGTTTTTGATGTATTTTACTGTATATTGACCATGTTTTAAATGCAGCATATTGTTATCGTTGTAATTAGACTGGATATAGTTCAAAGCATACGTGAGGGCAATTTAAAGCTATCCGCTGCCATCAGACTGAAGAGAGATGTGGTGGCAATCTGCTACTGGAACATTTTAGCATAGTTTTGCAACTCATTAACGGAGTAAACTGGTACAGACTTAAGATGTCATTACAGTACACTGATGCACTTATTCCAGCTTTGGGAGGCTGGTGTGACATGAGCTCTGCATAAATGCTGAAAAAGATGAAAGATGAAAGCTTTGCTAAGCACCGACTCTGTGGCCTAGTTCCTTGTTGTGTAAAATATGTTGTTGAACAGCAGGGGGCACTGTTTCTCCTCAGTAGGGAGCCAAAACACTGCGTGGTTGGAGTCGTGGTGTGCCTCGTTGTGAGAGAGTCGAAAGCTTCAGGGGTGTTGATTTTTTATTTTTTTTTTGTCAATAAAAAATATTTTCTCTCTTATTGTTGCACAGAAATCGACTTGGAGTATTCATGAAATTATTAATGGGAAAAAAAAATCAACCGAAATGTGCTTAGTGTTCCTTAACTGAATAAATAAGAGTGCTGCAAGCTTATTTTAGGTGGATATCATGAGTCTCATGCCAAGTTATGTTTCATGCCCACGATTTCTTTGAACCAGACTTGACACTAAGGCTATGCGTGTCTAATGTGGAAACTCTGAAAATAGACATATACTGAGTTTTTTTTTTTAGATGTAAAGATGTAAAGTGATGCAACACTGGCACCATATGACACTGTCAACAATAAGATCTATAATACCTGGATATTAATGGTAAAAACTCAACTAAAAATATATTTTAGTGTCTCACTGGTGTGCCATGTGGGAAATCAAATAGAATAATCAAATTAAAAAAAAAAATGTTTTGAAGAGGATTTGCTCAAGGATGCTAGTGAAAGTAACCATTGAAGCTAAAATAAAGGTTGCATGTTCAGTCCCAGTCAGTGAAGTGTTGAGGTACAGAGTTTACTGTCCTGCTCAGTTATTATCGTGCCCTTGAGCAAACACTTCACCCTGGGTTATCCCACAGGTATTGTGCTCAATTAGTGCACTGTAAGCCACTCTACATGAAAGCATCTGCTAAAATGGCAAATATCTATCTGGAATAATAAACTGCTTCCCAAATGCAAATAAGAGCTAGTTTTTTTCTTTTTCTTTTTTTTTTCAATGCAAGTACAAACTCTTAGTATAATTAAGCATATAACATGTATAGCACATGTGTTGTTGAAGAGCAAGAAGCGTGCCTTAACGCTGATAACCCCACTTTAAAGCAATTGTGTCTGATCAATAAATACATGAGGATGCGCAGCGTTCAGTGTCTTCGAGTGGTTAATTGGCTCCAGTGGATCCAATTTACCAGTGGCACTTTCTAATGATAAGCTACTATCTAATAGAATGGGCCAAACTTAACAGTCGTTTCATATCCAGGAGCAACGCCTTTTAAATTCCAATTCATCACCATTGATTACACTAATGACAATATAAAAATTCCTACGCACATGGTGGGGTTGTCATGACCCTGTGCACATTTATTTAAACCTGAGTGTTTTCTTTTTTCTTTTTCATGAGTGAGATGACTGAAGAATCCATTGTTTTTGACTCCACTGCACGTTCACGTTCATTTCAATCTGACTCTCACATCGACTGGTGCAGTGACATCGGAAAATGGAAAGAATTTCTTTTCCAACACCCCAGAATGGAGCAATGCTGTTCTGACAGCTTAATGTATGGCATTTAAAGGCATTTCACCAAATCACTTCTACCCTCTGCACTGCGTGTCATGCGGGATGACAGCAAAGTAGGGGTCACTGTCACTTTAAAGATGTATCGGACGCATTTGCATATATATATATAAATTTTTTAAATAAAGTGCACTGAGTGTACTTTATGATATGATGCTGGGATTGAATATATTTTTTAATCTCTTCAAATGAACATGATCTAGTTCTTGCAGTACTTGACTCGCAGTCAAGACGTGAATAGCATATTGAAACTGGACGACAGCCAACGGTAGATTATCTTGCTCTGTGCAATCTTTCAGGTTATATATGAAGAGTTCAGATGCAAAAGCCTCTAAGTACCGTCTGAAATTTTTCATCTAAAATGAACATTTTTATCAGGCTCCTTTGTGTAGGTTCAGTAATTTTACTCTAATGGCAATGTATAGGTGCTTGTCTATGCAATTCAAGTGAAATAACTGAACAGAAATATATGAGCCTGATAAAAATGTTCATTTTAGAAGAAAATTTCAGGAGGCACTTAGAGGCTTTTGCATCTGAACTCTTCATATGGTGATTAGAGTTATAACAGCCTACATCTGAGGTAACTTTTCACCTCTTGATTAGCTCAGCTGGAGTGATGTTATACTGTTAAGAAAAATCACGTGTTCTTGTTTATAGAGTCTAATGTGAGGTCACAGAAAGGGAGTGCTCTGTCCTTATGGAATTGGTGCTGCCAACCCAATCAGCTTTATTTAAATTACATCTAAGGCCAAATAAACATACTGAACAAGACTACACTTGCTAGACTTGCCCATATGACTAACTGCTGTGCAGAGTTGAATAGCAGCAAATAAACACAGAGTGCAGACCTACAGTGTGTGTGTGTGTGTGTGTAGGCCTACCGACAAAATGAATGCGTATGCCAGCTTATGCACACATCAGTATTTATTAAAAGTGGTAACACCTATGTAACACCTGCGTAATAAACTGAACAGAATACAGCAAAGTTTTCACCCAGAATTCAAACACTGGTCAATCATTGCGCAATCGAATGTTTTTATAATGGCCGCTATATCAACTTTTGTCTACTAATTTGGTCTGTATTTTCGGATCAGTGCAAGTTGTTATAGCTGATTAGTGCCATCTTGTGACCCAAAAAGTTGGTACAACTACACGGTTTCTGAGGGTCTTGAGTTGCTCTTCCACAAGCATTGTTTTCTGACAAATTGAACTAAATTAAGTTTATGCATAAAACAAGAAGAAAAATCTGTCAATGGGCTATAAAACTTTTTTTTTTTCTTTGAATTAAGTGTATTTTGGAGCCCGCTGACAGATGCTTGTTATTAGACTAACTTCATTTTGAGCGTCATTTGATCAATCACAGTAAACAAAACTTCTAATTATGTTCCTAAGGTACCAAAATATACACATTCAGGGGCAAATAAGGTACAAAGGTGTTTTGTACCTTTATTTTGAGAGTGTAAAGTAAAAGTTATTTTCATAAGTAGTTATTTTCACGGCAATAAGTTGTTTTGTGTGTGTGTGTAACATAAATTAACAATCCACTCAATCCTCTTTGTGCCATGTGAGACATAAGGCTTCAAAAGGTCTTTAAAAAGGCTTAAATTTGCCTTCATAAAACCAGAAGAAACCCTAAACTAGCTGGCTGGAACAAAAATATTAATTTAACCACAGTATAAATTTTAATAGAGCATAACACCTTTAATAGTTGGACAGAAGCTCAGGAGTCTCCAATAATAGCAAGAAAATGAAAACATCCCTCGTAAGGACCGGTACTAGAAATTAAAGAACCGGATGACAGAGATCTTAAAATAGTAAGAACTTAGAGTGCAGATGAGCTAACAGCAATTTATGAATTAATATGGTTCCATCTGTCTTGTTGCTTGCTGGGCTCGTAGTTTTAAATGTAGCAACCTACTATTTTTCTCAAGTTTATTATTGAAACTTTAAGACAATTAACAAGTAAGATCAAATCAATCTCTCATGTTCATGTATTTATTTATTTGATAAGTCGCTGTCTAATTGGCAGGCTAATTTTCAGTCAGACAGTGAGTCATTATCACTAAATAAACCAAGACCTGCTTCACAATGAGGACCTCGTCTCCCTGTCTAGGTTTATTTTGCAGTATAACCAGCTGTACATCATCGCTTATATAACTACTGCATTACAAAAATAAAAGTTTGATAATTGATGTGCTGATCTGATGGGAAGACCTTCAATGACATTCTACAGAAAGCATGTTAATGACCACAAGCTGGTTGTCTCATCATGTAAAAATAGATACAAAGTCACATGTAAATATGTCAGTGGTTAGTTTTAGATTGGTTGTTGAATGTCATTTATAGCCTGTATCATCTACTGCATTAATACTCTGACTGTATTAAACAAAATCTGCCATTTGTGCCTCCAGATACTTTAACAAAAGATCAAATGTGCATTTTTAACACCCAGGCTTTCAGATGGAGGGCAATAAGGCTATCGAACCTTGACCCTGTGTGAATGTTGACCATAAGAGGGCTACTGGGCCACGCTGCCAACTACCCCATTCCTTACACAACACGCCAACATGACTCAAAGCACATTACTGTTCACTCTCATATGAACACACACACGCTCTAGCATTAACTTCTGTGGCCAACGGCATTGTGAGAGTTCTGTAGACTGACAGGTCAACGTCGAGTGCCACTGGCTGCATGACAGAAAGAGAGGAAAAAAGCAAGAGGAGAAAAAAGAAGAAAGGCATTGTGCAGAGAGCAATGGCCGCAATTCAGAACCCACGCAGCATGAGGACAATTATCCCCATTTTTCAGTCCACCCCCTCCTCCCTCTGCTAAGTCTCCTCCAGCTAGAACGAGCGCAGGAGGAAAGCGCCAGAACGGTCTGTGTGACACCTGCATCTATTACACTACTGCAGTTCTGTTCGGTGAGACGTCTAGTACTGCGCTCACAACACGACTGGAGCTGCAGCGCTGCTGTTTGCTCAAACCCCCAAGTGTGTAATGCTACCAAGCCGTTTTTGCCAAACGCTTGGCTAGAAATGAGAAAAAGTGCTCAAATCTAGCCACTCAAGATGTGCACGTGACTGAAAGATGAAAACAGGATGGATTTGGCTGCACTGGCCACATGGCACATCTCGTTCCCTTTCATCCACACACCTTTTGGGAAATGATAAAAGTGAGAAAGCGAGGGAATGGAAGGCTGAGGGGAAAATACAGGTATTTCACCCCTCCCTCCTGCTGAGGCTTGTCATCATAAACACAGAACAGGTGTCAGTTCGCACCTGTTGCCTGTGTGCAGTCTGCTCCCTCAGCCAAAGTCTACCGGCCCTACCGGAATGCCAAATTGATTAGTATTTCATGCTTGGTGACCGACCACAGGACTTTCTGTATTCTGCACAGTGCCTCGGCGATGCCCTGTGGGCAGCACGCAGTGATGGTTACCGTGTAGGGAGGATGTGAATAACATTCAGTGCATCTGCAAAGACATGAGCTCCGTTCTGAAACCTAGTAAGCTGCCTCACTAGTGCCTATGTCAAAGAGGAATGATTTGTTGTGCAAAATCAATGCGTTATACAAATAGCATTCTTTAGTAGCATAGCGCATTTCTCAGTTCATCCTGCTTCCCAAGATTTTGGAATGAAGCAATATCATTCTACAGTTAGGGGATAATTCACCCAAAAATGAAAATTTTTTTCATAACCAAGCAGCTGATGGAAGCTTTTTTTCCATACTATAGAAGTCAATGGCGTCCGTCAACTGTTTGGTTACCGACATTCTTCAAAATATCTACTTTTGTACTCAACAGAGGAAAGAAACTCATACAGGTTTGGATCAACTTGAGTAAATGATGACAGAGGTTTCTTTTTTGGGTCAACTACCCCTTTAAAACAATTGTATGTAGTTTTGTGTGTTTTGTGACTTTGGAGCCCCCTACAGTTAAGTGAGTTAAATTTATCACTGCTGGAACTGCAGTGGATAGCTGTACCGATGCCACTAAGGCAAGCCTCCAAAGTTGGAAAAGAAGAAGAAAAAAGAGACCGCATTAAAACACTTACGCTGCGGTAAGACCAGAGGCCTTTTTTAATGGATGTCAGTGGAGGAGAAGCTTCATTTCACTCAATAAACTGATTTTGTATCATTTAATGTTGTATCAACTAACCAACAGCCTATCAGCTATTCTTCAACATGTTTGTCATTAAATATTCTTCTTGGATTTATCTATTTTTAGACTGAAAAAAAAGTTGTTTTATAAGAAAAGTCATGGACAATTTTGTGATTATTGTGGGTATTCAGTTTATGGGACATCATTTATTTCTATGGAAACTGCAAACTGTATTTGACAGTCACACAACTCACATGACACACATGATCCAAGCTGACTGTTACACTTTCTCCAATGATGGAGTCTTGGTATCTCCCAATATTAAAGGAATAGTTCACCCAAAAAGGAAAATTCTGTGATTAATTAAATAATTGAATAAAGTCGTTATTTTTGTTTTCTTTGTGCACATTGTACCATTATGGTTGAACCACTGATGTCACACAGAAAACATTAGAGGACATTAGCCCATGATACACAAAAGAAGACTCTAACCAATTGCTGTCCATCCAAAATTCAAGACAATTCATCCCATGCTGCCAGTCTACATTCTGTAGCATCTGTTTAAGATCATCCTCAGGCTTTTGCTCTTCATATGCAGCCAGACCTCATCTTGCCTACAGTAAAGCCAGACCTCAAACTCACTAGTCAGAGACAGATCCTGTATGACAGCAAACTGATAACTTTGGTCCGTTTCACTCATGGCCTTTGGCAAGACTCTTAAGCACAGAGCTCAGTCCCAGCCTTATTTGTTGGACTGGGCCTGATCTTTATCATTGACTTGTTATCCTTCTCCAACAAATGACAGAGGGAACAAGGACCAAGCATCCTCATCCCTGTTTACTGAGAATAATTGAGCCCTGGCTCTTTCCCGGTCTTTTCCAGCGGATTCTCCCTGAGCTGCCCCCAAGGGAAAGCAGGCAGGAAATGAAATGATAACATCCATCCGCACCTGACGAAGAGATGAGCTGGGAGGTTCAGAAAGGGGATAGTAGAAAAGGAGAGAGTGAAAAAGAGCGGGAAAAGAAGACAGCATCTCATAGGAAATAAAAATCGCAAATGAGATCTTTTTAATATCTCAATTGCTTATCTTGGACAGCTATGAGATTAAATGAAGAGCAAATGAAGAATTCTGCTTAAATTTTCTCCTTCTCAGATTTTTCTTTTTGAGAAACAGACTGCATATCTCACTTGGGTCTCCTCAGTGTTTTCTACTTGATCTCACTGAAAAACATGCTAAAACTATCAATGCCACTGAGACAAATTAAGATTAGATTATAATACTATCAGAAAATATTCCATATTCTATGAACTTGATATACTCATATAAATGTCCAACACTAGGACTTTTTATATCACTGACAGTCTGTGTAATGGTGCTGGGGATTTTAGTCGACCAATAGGTAGCGACAAGTGACAGGCTGTTCGAGTCACTGAATCGTTAATTCAACCGATTCACTCAGGACAAAACTTGAGTAATTAAATCATTTAGGAACCAGACATGAACTGCATTGCAACGAGCAGCTTGGGAACTATTGGGAACTATAAGCTGGGAACTATTTTCATGTGTGTGGAGCAACAACCGGGAATAGCTACCAACATAGGCTCATTGGAAATACGTGCCTCTACATACAGTACATTTCTGCAAAACTCAAAAAACGAATATCCTACATATTGCTGCAGTTTCCAGTTGAAACGAACACTAGAGGCAGTAGAACTCACACAACTTTTATTCCTTTGTACACAAAGTTTTGCAGGTCCACAGTTTCAAAAGCCGAATTTCCGCATATTTACTTGAGGAATAATATGTTATGAATTCAAATTTTTTTTTAACATGCATTGACATTTGAAAACTGATTTATTTGAAGGTTAGCATCACATATCCAGCTTCATATGCATGAGTTTTCTAACTCAGGAGGTTTGCTTGGTAGCCCACGTGATACAGCGTTGCACTTGTGATTAAGAGCTTCAATACAAACCCCTTGAATACGGTTCAATAAAACAGCTCAAATCCGCAAAAGGAAGTTAACATAGCATGGCTGCATCACCAAATATGCTTTTATCACTTTTGCATTTGTTAACACTATCGGGTAGGTATGGGTTTGGTGTAGGGGATATTTCCGAATTCCAACATGATAGAGCATTAGCCTATCTTTTAGCAACTCTACTCGGATATTTGAATTATGAACCGCAATACATACCTGAAACAATGTAATCCAAGCCTATATCTTCATAACAAAAATGTACCAGGGCCACGTATTAAACCCTCTTTTCAGTGCACTCACTGTACGTTTCACTATGAAACTGTCGCGAAATGTGCAGTAAGGTACGTAATAACGGTGCTGCAGAAATGTAGCTATTTAGAGGTACGTATTTCGAATGAGCCTGGTTTGTGGAATACTGTGTTTAAAATGTAAGTTACTCAATATTAACCCACCGCCACTGCATTCACTGTTTTGAACTTGACGCTTCCTGTATCGTGTGGTCCTTGTTACTGGAATAATTTACAAGGAATAGCCCAAGCCAACGTTCTAACGTGACTTTTTCTAATTAGTCACGGAGGCTTGGCCACATCCTTAGAACGGTTGATCATGAATCCGTGGCTTAGCTCCACACACAAGAATGTGTTTGGGAAGTTTGTTTTTTACATAGCCTACTTTATGTGTCCAGTGGACTTGTGCAAATTGTAATTGCATGGAAAGTATCATTAAAATATTTCGTTTTGCGTTCTGCACAAGAAAGAACTTCATAGCAGTATTGATTTTTACAAAGGTTTCAACGTTTTATTCATAGTTTTTGTCTTTTGAAGAAAATATCTATACAATTTAAGTATTTTGTAATATTTATATTTGTATTTATTAAATATTTGTAATCCTTGTATTTAACAAAACCAAAAAGATTCACAATACCTTTTCTTCTGATTTTTCACAATGCAACACAGCACATGCAAAGCAGACGTTTTGGCTATTTGCCTTCTTCAGTAAAACGTGAATCCCTCAAAAAAATAAAAATAAAAATTTAGATCATTGTTCATGTCTTTATGTAGGTTATTGTCTTGGATAATGTTGATGTAAAAAAAAATACCTCCTTTGTCAGTAATTTTACAGATAATATTGGCAAGACATGAGGGTAAGTAAATAATATCAGAATCATTTTCATATTTGTGTAAAATATCCATTTAAATGGAAAAATCTTTGAAAAATTTAAAACTGAGAAGTGTTCTAGGCAATAAAAAGGCAACAGGCAGTTTTCCGTTGGGGTGGGTAGCAAACATGATCAAGGAAGTGAGAGAAAATGAAAAGAAAAAAAAAACTGTGTGGGAGATTTGTAAATGTGACTTTAAGCTACCAAATGGGGATGCAGTCATGCGAAAGGAAGGAGTTCATTTGCGAGTGA
This sequence comes from Acrossocheilus fasciatus, assembly GCA_036784905.1. Taxonomy (NCBI): domain Eukaryota; kingdom Metazoa; phylum Chordata; class Actinopteri; order Cypriniformes; family Cyprinidae; genus Acrossocheilus; species Acrossocheilus fasciatus. The sequence goes on from CM071945.1 coordinate 19,377,117, forward strand.
AAAAGAGTCAATATGAGTTGAGAGCGAGCGTACTCCAGGGTCTCAGCCTGAAGCTGTGCCCAGCTCTCGTAAAAAAGTTGGCGATTTCCATCCGTAATCTACATTTACATACGTCTCCCCTATTAAAAATGGATATTAGTCCCATTAAATTCTCATTTCACTCCACACTTCAGAAAACCACTCCAACTGCTTCCCTGACCGTTAACGTGAAAACTCCTTCTGCTCCCCTCTAGTAGCATCACATACACACTTTTTGTGGAACAGAGCGTGAGAAAGTGTGTGTGTGTTTGGGTAGGTAGCTTCACCATCAACACATCCTCTCCATCTGGCAGCGCTCCTGCATTGCTCCTTGTTCATGGCTATTTAAAATTTCAGTAGCCTGTCGCCTTGAGTAACACAGAGCAGCGCTGTAATGAGGACATGAGGGAGGTTGTATTGATTTACTCTCTTGCCTATTGTCAATCATTGAGGCTGGGATATGTGCATGCAGTAGATGGTCGCTAGACCTGTCGCTTATGCTAAATGGCACTGCCCGTACCTGTTTGCCTATTAAGCTAGTTGTGTAACGTAGCTAACATTGTTAGCTGCTTATGTGGCTGTAATGCATTTGCAGAGCAGTGCTTGTAAATTACCATGCTTTTGTTCATGTATATTTGCATCATGGGTCTCAGACTAACATATGTACCAATGCTGGCATGCATTTATTTGAGTGCAGTTTGTGCAGAATACAAACACACAGAACTAGCAATGGGAATATCAGGATTTGTCTGGCGCCTTTGCATCCTTGGTAGTTTGAATCAGCTGCATCCAAAACCGGTCTCTGCTGGCACACAGTCTTTTCAAAGACTTCCTTCCAGTGCAGAACATTCATAAAGAATTCATGCAGAAAGATAAAAATGCAAAAAAGAGTCATAATGAAGTTGTGACCAGGGCAAGTGAGCATCTAAGGGTGTAGGAGTCAGTGGCTGTATTAAATATAATGAGTCTATTTCTCCTGTATGCTGTTGAGACACAGGAAATAATATATGAAATGCCATAAGGATCGTGCCTTGTAAATTGTGTGTTCAGCAGATGAGACTCCTGGCATAGATGATATCTACATATCTTAAGATATAACAGTAAAGGGTCATTAACACTATGATCGATAACTATAATGATAATTGCAACTAAAGTTTTAATAATTATTCTAAAGTTTCGTTCACATATAGCTATATTTGTGTCCACATCAGCCAGATATAACTGTCTGTTTATTCTAAAATTTGCGTGGCACAGTTTCAAAGTAATGAAAATGGATGTAGATGACCTGCTGCTGTTTTACATTTTACAAAGACAAAGGAAAAAAAGATGCTGTTGGGTTCATGAGATCCTTCAAAGATGAGAGGATTTGGTAGAATCTGCCATTTTCATTAGAGTTTTGTCATCTTTTAAAGACAAATTTATTTAAACTTCTGTAGAGTCACTATCATCAGTTGGGAAATAAAAAAAATCATGAAAGTGATCCAGGAACACGCGTCAGCCGAACCCAGGGACAAAACACAGAGGAACTGACGAAGACAAGACAGGTTAGCGTGCCATATATAGCCAGAAAGATACGAGCCGCACCTGACTCCAATCAGCTCGTATCTAAGACACACCCACCACTTAAACACACACACACCACAAGCAAGAATGAGATACCGAATCCATGAAACGTGACAATAACAATAAAGATGACTACATCAGCATCCACTCCAACTCACGATAACATTCTGTTTATTATACAGGTGCATCTCAATAAATTAGAATGTCGTGGAAAAGTTCATTTATTTCAGTAATTCAACTGAAATTGTGAAACTCGTGTATTAAATAAATTCAATGCACACAGACTGAAGAACTTTAAGTCTTTGGTTCTTTTAATTGTGATTATTTAGGCTCAAATTTAACAAAAACCTCAATCTCAACCAAAAATCTCAACAAATTAGAATACTTCATAAGACCAATAAAAAAAACAAAAACATTTTTTGTGAATTGTTGGCCTTCTGGAAAGTATGTTAATTTACTGTACATATACTCAATACTTGGTAGGGGCTCCTTTTGCTTTAATTACTGCCTCAATTCGGCGTGACATGGAGGTGATCAGTTTGTGGCACTGCTGAGATGGTATGGAAGCCCAGGTTTCTTTTACAGTGGCCTTTAGGTCATCTGCATTGTTGGGTCTGATGTCTCTCATCTTCCTCTTGACAATACCCCATAGAGAATCTGGTGAGTTTGCCGGCCAATCAAGCACGCCAACACCATGGTCATTGAACCAGCTTTTGGTACCTTTGGCAGTGTGGGCAAGTGCCAAGTCCTGCTGGAAAATGAAATCAGCATCTCCATAAAGCTTGTCAGCAGAAGGAAGCATGAAGTGCTGTAAAATCTCCTGGTAGATGGCTGCGTTGACTGTGGACTTCAGAAAACACAGTGGACCAACACCAGCAGATGACATGGCAGCCCAAATCATCACTGACTGTGGAAACTTCACGCTGGACTTCAAGCAACATGGATTCTGTGCCTCTCCACACTTCCTCCAGACTCTGGGACCTTGATTTCCAAATGAAATGCAAAATTTGCTTTCATCTGAAAAGAGGACTTTGGACCACTGAGCAACAGTTCAGTTATTTTTCTCCACAGCCCAGGTAAGATGCTTCTAACGTTGTCTCTGGTTCAGAAGTGGCTTGGTAGCCCTTTTCCTGAAGACGTCTGAGCGTGGTGACTCTTGATGCACTGACTCCAGCTTCAGTCCACTCCTTGTGAAGCTCTCCCAAGTGTTTGAATCGGTTTTGCTTGACTGTATTCTCAAGCTTGCAGTCATCCCTGTTGCTTGTGCACCTTTTCCTACCCAAATTCTTCCTTCCAGTCAACTTTGCATTTAATATGCTTTGATACAGCACTCTGTAAACACCCACACCTTTCAGTAATGACCTTCTGTGACTTACCCTCTTTGTGGAGAGTGTCAACGTTCGTCTTCTGGATCATTGCCAAGTCAGCAGTCTTCCCCATTATTGTGGTTTCAAAGAACAAGAGATATTGAGAATGTATACTGTATGGATGGTCATTTATTGAAACTCAAATGTAAATATTCTATTTTGAAATACTGATTTTTGACTTTCATGAGCTCGAATCATCAAAATTAAAACAAAAAAAAAACTTCTGAAATGTTTTACTTTACATGCAATGAATCTAAAATATATGAAAGTTTCACTTTTTGAAATAAGTTACAAGAAAAAATGAACTTTTTCACGACATTCTAATTTATTGAGATGCACCTGTAAGCAGGCATTTCAGATCTGGTGTCTCAAAATCATACATGTTCACTATCCTGAGGCTAGGTTTTCTTTGCGACATGGTTAAAACTGGGTGCTAAAACACCTTAAAAATTCATTTGGATTTATAAACATGTGATATCCCACAGACAACTTCTAAAGAATTTTACGACATTTGGAACAAATCTGTTTTAATTATCTTTTACAAGGTCAGTGTCATAAAGTTTTAAGATTTCCACAAGAGCAAGTGCTAAGCTGCGTTTGGAGAAACAGTAAATAGCGCTGATAGACTTTTAATAGTCTCCTTTTAGGCTGACCCTGGATTTTAAGTGTTATAGACAAGCTATAAAAATAATAAATAGGTGGATATGATTAACGGAGGCAATAAAAGCATCAGTGTTGGACTGTAAAAGCCAGGGCAACAAGCACAATATTTTGATGTTGATGGCATAAGAGATTCATATTTTAGAATTGTCTATTTCATTCATTTAACAAAAAAACGACATTATTCAAGTACATCAGCCATGTTGATTAAATGATTTACCAGCATTTAGCAGATGCTTTTCACTCAGAGTGGCTTCAAGGCTTTTCACACTGGATTTAATCTTGGGTTAACGTCTTTTTAAACCTAGGCCAGGGTTAAGGTCACTTATAACTCTGGGTACACCGGGTTTAGAATGGCACTAGGTTAACAATATTTTAAGTGTGAAAAGACCATTACAGTAAACGACTTGCAGAGATAGTCATAAAGCAGTAACCTCATGTTAAGTGCCTTACTCCTGGGCATAACAGTGATAGAGCACAATTACAGACTCGGTAGTCTGTAGTATTGCTTGCCTCTAATATAAGCAAATGGATCTTTGTAGAATCTCTCTCTTTTTGCTACTCCAGCAGGACCCCCCTCCCCCTTTCTTTTTCCCTATCCTCTAGATTTTTGCCACTGCCCAGATCGTAAACAGCTATCGGTGGTTGAATCATCTGCTGCAAAATTGCTTTTCATAGAGAGCCAAGCCTGGTGGCAGTGCTGGAGCATCTCTGTACCCTGCAGTGAGATTTCTTCCCTCTCTCTCTCTCTCTCTCTCTTTATATGCCTTTCTCTATGATTATTCTGATTAATCACTTCCACTCATAAACATGTACATAATTATTTAGTCATCATGATGCATATACATGTGCATTAATACGGAACATGCTTTTTGTTTATATAACAAAATACAGTATTTTGTTGAGTACTGTATAATTACATGTAGAAAGTGCCCTGCAGTCCAGTAATTTAGTAAATAAACACAGCTCACTTGAATATTATTGTAATGTAATAATGGTGTTGACTATGTTAATTATTGTTATATTTAATGTTCTATAGTCAAAGTTAACTTGATAGATTAATGAAAACATGTTTAATGGCCTTAATAATAATAGTAATATTTTTCTGCTTAGTTTTGTTTTAGTACCATTGATACTTTTAAAGTTTTAGTAATTTTGTTGTATTTGTATTAAAAAAATACGTCTATATAATTTTTTTAAAATTAAAATTGTGCATTTGTAATTAAAAAAATCCATCAAGACGTTTTAACTTCAACGTTTTAACTTAGCTTCTTGCCAAAATACGAGTCCATAATCTACACTTATGCTGTTCAAAATTCACTGACATATTTGTTTAGAACTTATTTTGAACTGTTTTTGCTGGTAAACAATGCTTGATGTGGTCATATTTCTGGATAGACTATTTAGTCAGAAGCAATGATTTGAATTTAAAAATATCTTAATCTTAACTGATCAATTGTACTACACTGTGATGTTTTTACCAGCTGTTTGGATTCTCATTCTGACGGCACCCATTCACTGCAGAGGATCCATTGTGAGCAAGTGATGCAATGCTACATTTCTCCAAAACTGTCCAACAAACTAATCTATCAAATTTTCTTCTTTCTTTTTTTTTTTTTTTTTTTTTTGTGGGTGAACTATTCCTGATAAATCCTGACTGAATTTTCTTACATCTTGTGCTGTTTTTATTAAAATTTTAAAATTTTATTTTTTTATTTAAATTGTATTCATTTATAGGGTGATAAGGAAAAACTGACAGTATACACAAACAAACAAAACACAAATATAAAACCCACAGTAGGCTTTACAAAAAACAAACAATAGTGCACACAAACAAAGGCAGCCACAGAAAGTCACTATATATCCATCTTCCATAATCTCATTTTCAGATATTCACTGAGGTGATAACAGGCTACAGCAGACTAAATTAATTAACCGATTTTATTCATGAAGAAGTCCCATCTTTAAAAAGGTATTATAATCATTATTTATCTTGTATATTAATTTCTCATATCAGACTTTTTTTATTTATTTATTTTTATTATTATTATTTTTTTATTAATTCTTCCATCCATTCTTCAAAGGGAATAAATCCTGTAGTATTCCAGTCATGGTGTGTTATTCTCCTATTTACATTTTTTTAATATGCTCCTCATTCTGTCTCCATAGAAATAATAAAATATGATGCTCATCTCTCGCTGTCATTGTGTGACATCAAATGAACTCAGGGCCCTTTGCTTTCTACAACGCTGACCGAGCAAACTGCCACCCAGTCCTCGGTTAGCTTTAAAGGTGCCATTGGGAGCATTCACATATTGTTAAAATCGAAGTGAACTAGTTTTCAACTCTGAACCGTCCGTTTTTGATGGTGCAATGGCCTAAAACATAGATGATTCAGGCTCTACTGTTGCACACACACAGGCAGTTGCACATTTTGCAGTGTATAGCTCTGAGAAGGATTAGAAACATCATCCATTGAGCCTATGCTACAAGACAAACAGCAGAGAAAGCCTCAAGACATCATACCAGCTTTGAGCACCTCATTGTTTTCTTCACATAAAACTTGGAGCACTGTGGTTGTTTCCCTATTGGATGATACATAAATTCCTTATCTTACCTCGAGGACATATACTTATGAAATATCAACTTCTCATCATATGGCTATTAATCTAATCGCTTGAATATGCTTAAGTAGCAGGTTGGGTTGTTGATAGGAGACTAATTTTACCTCAAGGCAAATCTAATAAAATCTCTTCTAGGCTATTATGATCAATCAGTGAAGCACTGAATCACCAACTGATTCACCACCAGTAACAAGAGAATTTATATCTGAAAGGCAATGTTTGCTAAATTTGGCAAGAGTTTTTTTGTACACGATATAGCTGTTCGTTCTCTCAGCCAAAAGCAGCACTGGAGGACAGTGGTCTTGTTGATGGACTTTTAAACTCCAGCGGGATTTATTGGTCTAGGCTCTGGCACTGATGTGTTTCAGGTTATGGTGAGGTGTCATCATTGAACGCTACAGGCTAATGAAAAGGTTTGCTAGTATAAAGTTTATTTGTGTGAATCAGTAATGAGAGTGTATAATTTCAAAGCTGACAGTTCTTTAGTTGGACTGGACTTGACGTAGAATCTCTACTCTGTACTTTTCTAACCTGCACAAAAAACACATACTGTACATTTTTAAAAATAAATAAACCTGCAATAATTAAAAATAATACAAATAAAGTGTACTACTTAATCCTTTGCTGCTGACTGAGTAAATTCCACAACATTTGCAAATGACTTAACTTTGGCTAAACCGCACTCATACGATTTCATACAATTTGTGAAAAATCGTACATATTTTACAAGGTGGCAAATTCGTAGGAATTCGTACGAAGGACCACACCTAACCCCGCCCCTAAACTTAACCGTCACAGAAATCGTACAAAAATGTACAAGTGAGGTCGTATGAATTTGTATGAATTAGCCACCTCGTAAAATGCATACGAACTGGTCGTAAGATAGCGCTGCATTTTGTTCTGTCCAATGAATATTCGCTTTGGTCTTGGTGTGAGTAGACCAATCGCTGTCGATTTTTTTCACTTTTTTATACTACGTTCAGTATAAACAAAGCATCATTTGATAAAAGATTTCTCTTCAATTTAAATTTAGGCGTTCTGACAAGTTGAAAAAAAAAGACTTGTTTTAAGACTTGTTTTCAGAATGTCTAGTATTAAGATGACTTGTCTTATGCCATTGGCATAAATCTAGCAAAATGTTTGACTTCTGCGTTTCTTTCTTTCTTTTTTTGCTTAAAAGTTTGAAAATAAAGAACAGGCCAATTTTATCAATGGAATAAGAAATGCTTAATACTTGAAAATACCTTGTTTACCTCAGAGGATGATATATAAAGAAAAACAATATACCATTACCTGTGGCTGAAGTTTTCAGAATGTTGATTGATTTGGTCTGGAGTCAACTGTTACTTCAGCTTCCTGTCGAGCACAGTCACTACCTACTGTGTTTCTACATTCATTTAGCCATTGCCATTTGTACTTGTGTATCACAAGGAACAGGCTCACATCCTCGTTGTCATGGACACACACTCTCTGCTCTTTGTTTTTGAAAGATGGCTTTTAAAAGTGTACGTTCATAGGGTGCAGCCACCCACAAACAGCAGAACAATTCCGACTTTAACAAAGATGAATGTGCATTCATACAGACAAAGACAGGTTTCTTTAGAGGGTTAAAAGATGGTTCAGAAAGAACTTTTAAAAAGACTTACCTTGAATGGATAAAGCAATTTTTTCTTTCTTTCACAAATTATTACATATAACCTGTGAGGGGCACAGAGAAGTTCTTATAATGAGTAAATCAGCGTTGGTGCTACCGTCACCATTACAGGCTTCTGGACTATTGCTTTATGAAGTCAGTGCTATGCATGTGTTATTACTCTCAGTAGGGCCACATTTCATAGACAGAAAATAAGCACTTTGTTTCTAATAAAAAATGTGCATTGTTACATGTTATAGATATATCAGCACCTTTAATTTCCTCAAATTAATGTGATAGTTCACCCAAATATGAAAATTTGCTGAAAATGTACTCAAACACCAAGATGTAGGTGAGTTTGTCACTTGCTAATGGGTGAGTTTATCACTTGCTAATGGGTGCCGTCAGAACGAAAGTCCAAACAGCTGATAAAAACATCACAATAATCCACAGGTAATCCTCCAGTCCATCAGTTGACATGTTGTGGATTGAAATGCTGTACGTTTGTAATAAACAAATCCATCAAGACATTTTAATTTCGCTTCTTACTAAAATATGAGTCCATTATCTACAATTATGCTTTCTCAAAATGTCTGTCCTCTGTCCCACTTTAAAATCCTGTGCCATATTTGCTTAGAACTATTTTTGGAGAGTTTTTGCTCATAAACAATGCTTGATCTGTGCATATTTCTCTTCTGATTCAGACAAGATGACTTTGTCACTTAAGCAATATTATGGATAGGAGATTAAGTCAGAAGCAATGATTGAAGTTAAAATGTCTTAATAACTGATCAGTTGTACTACACCGTGATGTTTTTATCAGCTGTTTAGACTCTCATTCTGACGGCACCTACGATCCATCTGTAAGCAAGTGATGTAATGCTAAATTTCTTCTATAAAAAAACTCATCTATCAGTTTTTCATTTTAAGGTGAACTATTGTTTTGATTGATAAAATTTTCTTACATTTTGTATTGTTTTCTTATCCTTATTGGCTATAAAGCTGATATGCTAATAAATAATAATAATAGTGGAATCACAAAATAGCTTTTTTTTTCATTGCTCTGATGTGTTGCCTCTGTACACGCTTTAAAGTGTTTCTTGCAGGCTACTTTGGTTGTTTATCTGTCTCCCCCCACAAAGACAATGTGTTATATATAAGCATGTGCAGTTGCATCTGAGAACTCCTCTGAAATTCTACTCCCCAGCCACGAATGCAGAAGAGAAGAGCTTCAGAAATCAGATATAGAATGAAAAAAATATATAGAGGCATGCCGCTGTTGCTTTCCTGCCCACTTTATGCCTTCTACTAACTACCTTCATACTTATGCTGAAATGAAATTCTGGACACATACTGATATAAAAATCAAATGCTCTTGCTGCAGAGTGAAAAACATAAAGGAAGAGACCTAATTTAACAGAGGGCTCGAAACAAACAAGCAATTAGAATAGCCTAAATAACACACACAGGCCAGCAGACACATTCAAATTATAATAAGGTATTGTTGATAGCATGTATAAATAGAGATTATATTGAGGAAATACAGCACAATGATACTGTAGTATTTCAGAGTGGTTTCAGTATACAATGTTTAAGATCGTATAGTATAAATTAGCTGTAACTAAGACTGTAACTTAATTGCTTGTTCGTTCCTAAATGAATCAGTGTTTTTTTTAAACAAATCAGTTGAGTAAATGATAAAATGTTAAATTTATGAATGTGTAATTCAGTTTAAAAGCTGCAAAGGTTTACTATATTTGTGTGATTTTGGATGGATCCTCATTTTTATACCTTGATTATATCACTCCCGATGGCTTAAGGTATGCATGAAGCCTATTTTTAACCTCTGTGTTAGATGAGGAGAACAGGTTAAACATAGATACTTATGTACTTAGAAGGTAACCTGTACTAGCAGTAGAGCAGAAGAAATGAACCCACCACCCCTGCTTATGTTATACAGGAGAAGAAGCTACAAACGAACAATGAATCAATAGACCTAAAACAGGTGCCAGTGTTCTTTTCTCATGAGCAACATTCCTGACCTGTCTTGACCTCTGTTTACTTACCCTCAGGTGAGTGGAATAAACTGCATACAAGCAGCTTCTTTTCCATCTCCTTCCAGCAACGGAATAAGAATAAGCACTCACACTGCTACTACCAAACATGCCTCCCCCTACCTCCTCCTCCTCCTCCTCTATGTCTCTCTCTGTTCCTCTGTCAATCTTTTAACATCCTGGGAGGAAGATGTAGATGTGTTGATTATTCAGACTGAGCAATGCACAGTGTGTTCACATCCTATGACCATTCTGCCGTCTGTGGGAAAGAGAGAGGGCAAATGTCCAGGGAACAAGCACATGGTATTTTTGCATTACATGATCAGTGGTGAACTGATTCAGAACTCAGAGTTCACATTGGACACAAAACCAAAGTGTATAAACAAGTAAACAAAAATTGTCCTTTGTCAAACACTGAAACATACTTTTATTTCTATGAAGAGCACATGCCACACAAAAGTATTAACACTTGAAATTAATAAGTGATTTTAATGCAGTTTGGATCATATATTATTTTGCATTGTAATGTTATGAATGGATGTGAGGGCACGGTAAATAACTGTGTTTAATGACCTTGTTTTGTTATACTGTAGTTTTGTTGGATGCACAGCCTTCATTAACAAATAAAACATGGGAAGCATTTTTTAAATGATTTTTTATTTTATTTTATTTATTTTCTTTAACACAATGTGGTCTTTTGATCTGACATTCTGATAATTCCTGATAATGTGAAAAAATTGTTTTCAGATTTAGTCTTATATTTTTATAGTTTACATTTTTACACACAAAGGAAAACATACACATAAACACACAGCACTATTCATTAGTATTATGCAGTGGGAGTCTATGGAAGCCTCTAGAAAATTCCAATTTGGAAAATTTGGAGGGAAGTTTGGCACGCTGATTACTGTTGGCCTGACTAGTCCTCTGACCAAGTTTGGAATCTCCCACTTAAACCCTCTAGCACCACCCCTGGCTCAAATTGTCTTATATTTTGCTTTAAAATGCCTAATCCTTTGGGTTGGAAGAATTATTTTCTTTAACTTCTTTATTTTGTTTATTACTTTTTTCACTACAGATATTGTTCAATCTCCCCCAAGTTCGGTTGATGTGAACTTCATACGAAGCCTCATAAAAATTGTCAGATTTATCAGGATTTATGGTGTTTTTGTGATCAACTTTTTATTTTTCCAAATCAACAAAACAACATCCACTCAAACAAACAAACAAACAAACAACAGGGAGGGGGACCAACAGACACACCATCAACAATTTCAATTTCAATTTCAATATGTGGAGAAAAGTACCTGCTGATACAGTGTTACAGATATGACAGTCAAAGGTCGATTACAGTTTCATTTTAAACCTCTTGTAAGGAGTTATGTATGCTCTATGGATGACTTTGCAATGGATAAGACGATGAGGCAAGTTTTTAGAAGTTAAGATTAGATTAGACCACACCCTCTCCCAGGCGACTGATAAATCAAAATCTGTTAATTCACGATTCCAAGATAGATTTAAGAGAAAGAGACTTTGCAGTGTGATCATTAAGTTTACTATATATAGTGAAGAAACAGATGGCTGACCAAAGGGTGGTGCGATCCAATCCCACATACAATGAGAGGAAATAGGGGATGCCCAGGGAAATCCATAGGCCTTGAGAGCAGAACGTAACTGAAAAAAGACAAAATATGATGATGCCTGGTTATCATATAAGTCACCGCATTTGTTTCTGCCCAATGCAGACCAAGAGGGCTGGACAAATGGCCGATTTCAACATAAAAAATTAAAGTTGTGCCATAAGGGTGTGTTGTTATAAAATTTGATAGGTCCTCCCATCAGACGTTCCACCCTTTTTAGAAAAAAAAGTGAAGTCCTTAGATGTAGTATTCTGTATTCTCCAAAGATCGATTTCATTAAGTTCAGTGATAAATTTATTCAATAACTTAGAGGATGGGTTAGCTGTAGCATCAGGGTGAGATTTATCCAGTGCAGGATTTAAAACAGCATTAAAATCACCACCCATCACTAGAGAACAGTCAATCTGCTCAAGTAATATATTGGAAATATTTGTGAAAAATGCACTGTCTGCCTCAATCGGGCAGTAAATGGAGACCAGTGCTAACCTGTCATTATGTATTTTACAGCATATAAACAAATCTACCTTCATCATCATTCCCGCAATGTTCAATAGTTAAGTTAAGTTAAGTCGTGACGTATTGTCAAGTATGGTGACCCATACTTGAAATGGTGCTCTGCATTTAACCCATCCAAGTGCACACACACACACAGCAGTGAGTAGTGAACACACACCCTATCTCCAGCGCCCGGGGAGCAATTAGGGGTTCGGTGCCTTGCTCAAGGGCACCTTAGTCATGGTATCGAAGGTGGAGAGAGTGCTGTTCATTCACAATCCCCACCCTCAATTCCTGCAGATGCGGGAATTGAACCAGCAACCTTCAGGTTACAAGCCCGACTCCCTAACCATTAGGCCACGACTACCCCTGGTGCTCTGCATTTAACCCATCCAACTGCGCGCACGCACACACGCGCACACACGCACACACACACACACACACACACACACACACACACACACACACACACACACACACACACACACACACACACACACACACACACACACACACACACACACACACACACACACACACACACACACACACACACACACACACACACACACACACACACACACACACACACACACACACACACACACACACAGTGTGTGTGTGGGCAGCGGAGCAGTGGGCAGCCTTACTCCAGCGCCCGGGGAGCAATTAGGGGTTCGGTGCCTTGCTCAAGGGCACCTTAGTCATGGTATCGAAGGTGGAGAGAGTGCTGTTCATTCACAATCCCCACCTTCAATTCCTGCAGGTTCCTACCTCGTCTATATAGTTAAATGTAACTTCCTATCGACTAAGATAAGCACCCCCTTAGTTTTATTATAGGAGCACAAGAGAAGGCTGCCAGTTTGTAATACTTGTTTTGAAAACATCGCATTGTTTTAAATGAAACTCTTGTATCAGGGCACAGGAAATCGATTTACGGTGCAAATATTGTAATATCCAGGTACGCTTAATAGGACAATTTAGGCCATCCACATTCAATGATAAGATATTCAGAACATGCATTGTGTACTCGCAATGCCAAGATTCTGTCTAAGTGAAGAGAAACAAAAGCAATGCCATACTGCCAGTGACATGTAAACATTAGTATGTATCCTGGATACCAATCCACCTAGATGCATAGTCCTTTTAAAAGAAAAGCAGAATAAATAAAAGTATTGATGGCTGTCTAATGGCATAAGGAAAAAAAACAAGAACAAGGAACGACAAACAATTGTGTATAACAACCATAGCAGACCGCACATTACAGAGAGTGTAGGTCTGCATAAACAACAGAAACAAATGTTGATGCCTGACCAGTCCACTTCAACACAAGACATGTCCCCAAAAGGCCCACTGAGCCAAAAGAGTAGTGATTGAACCTGCTCTCCATCAGTCCGAATAATAATAATAATAAATTAAAATAAAGAAAATAAATCATTATTATTTACCAATCAGCGGACGAACATACAGGGCAGGAGCACGATTCCAAAAAGAAATTAACCATGGCCACCTTGTTATTGTCCTCTTCAGGGCAGTTAGGATCACCACAGACCTCCTCGTTAATTTTCCTTCAATGAGCTGAGAGGATGGAGACGGTAGCCAACGCCTTCCCGCTACTTTGTAGCGCTGCAGAATATGTCTTCGGTGACAGTGAAGTAACAAAATCCTACACCTTTTGAGGACAGTCAAACATCATCTGCTCACCTTTGTGCCATAGTTTAATTACCGCCAGATAGGTGAGGAAGGGCTGGAGACCAAGTGCTGTCATTTTCTTCAAGAAAATGCTCTTTCTCTTGGTAGTTGTGGCTGGACTAAAATCAGGAAAAAACAGCAGCGTGACACTGTCCTGCACATACCTCACCGGATATGCCTGCCGAGCACATGTCTGTTTCGCCACGATGGCTAGCTTTTCAACTTCTGCTTTTAGCTCTTTTACCTACCTGGTCTCATGGCATTTACCTACCTGGGTGCACTTTTTAACGTGACATGAAATACGTACCAATAAGTACATATCACTGCAGTTTCCAAAATAAATGAACACTTTCACACAAATTTACAGAGTTGCGATTGATAAAGCGTAATTTTCCCACAATTACTTGAAGAATATCATGCCATGACTTCAAAACAATATTAATATGCTGGGAGATTTGAAAACTGATGCTTTTGAACGTTAGCATCGCACACATCCAGCTTCATATCTATGGGTTTTCATTGATGATAAGTTTGTTCGGTAGCTCACGGAGTACGGAGACGGATTTAGGTGACGAGAAGCACCGGTTTGAATCCTGTGTAACTACGGTTCGACAAAGCAGTTGAAATCTGCATAAAAGGAAGTTCAAATGGTACAGTTGCATCAGCTAATACATTTTTATATCAGTTTTGCATTTGTTAACACTATCGGGTAGGTTTAGGGCTGGATTTGGTGTAGGGCATATTTCCAATACGATAGAGCATTAACCTTTAGCGACAGTCCCCGGATAATTGAATTCTGAACCGCCGCAATATGTATCTGAAGTAACGTAATAAAAAAAACAGCAACATGTACCAATATCTACGTAATAAAAACGTGCCAGGGTTCACATATTGAACCTGTGTTTTAGCGCCACTCAGTGGACATTTCTATTTGAAACTGTTGCGAAACGTGCAGCAAGGTACGTAAAATGGTGTCACACAAAAAGTGCACAGAGGTACGTATTTTTATGAAACCAGGTTGTCTTTTACAGAATTGTTGGTCGTTTGTATATCCAAATGTAGATCACGGAGTGCTGGGGTCAGTACAGAGTCTATCGCTTCTCTTACAGTCGAAGACACTACCGAATTGAGAGTACTTTGTTAGTCTTTAAGTGCCAGCTTGATACCATTAGCTATAGCAGCGTCGAGATCCTCTCTGGAGATGGCAGAATCTTTGAATTTTTTCTTAATTGGCGATTGTTCACTCTCTCTTTTCCGGCTGTCATTGACTGCTGGGGTACTCATAGTGAGCTAAATAAAGAGTGGTTCAAAATTTACTGACAGGATATATACAATTTCTGACAAAGTGAGCAGAGCGAAGGACTATTCGTGCATTGCTGCCGAAGGGTCACGCCATTCTCCAGGATTTATGATATTTATAACTAGTTTTAAATCACGCTCTTGTGTATTTGACAATGTTGGTGGGAAAATGATCTCAGACTCTATGTCAGGAATTTTACCCAGAAGGTTGTGTTGCACCTCTGTCATCCTTGAACTCTTGGCATTGTCCAGATTGGCTGTGCTTGGCCCTATAATTGCTCCCTGCAGCTATGTTCTATATCTGTAATTAAATATAAGCAATGATGAACATCATGTTCATGATGAAATTTATATTTAGAAAGTCAATGGCAAGTTGACATTTAGCCGTTGCTTTCCTCTCTTTACAGTATGTTTATTACAGGTGTAGCTCCCCTGGAGCAACCTGAGATTAGGTGCTCTGCTAAAAAGCACAGTGGGAATTGCACATAGAACTTGTAAAACCACTCGCAACTGATTGTAACCCAAGGTAAAGTTAGCTATTTGTTGTAGCTAGAGATAACACAACTCAATTTAAAATTAGTCACATTTACTTACAGTTTAAGTTTCTTGGCCTGTGGGGAATATATAATAAGCAAAAACTGACATTTGAGATTATATAATTATTATATAACTGAAATTTATATATATTCCATCTAATGTATTTTCCATAATTTATAATTTATGTAATTTCTAACTGATGATTTTTTTAAGTTTATAATATTATTGTTTTCTTTTTATTATGTAGGTAATATATATATATATATAAAAATGCCTCAAATTTGCTTAATATCTATACATAAATTAACATTGCATTGTCATTTAGTTTAGTCTTTGTCATGAATTAATATCAAAATGATTAAATGTAATAGATTTATCACTGCAGGCTGTAAAACTTAAGGCAGCAAATCAAATTAAGATTAAAATTTTAGTGGGCTGATTTTGTTTTATTTTTTTATGGCTCTGCTATATTTCAATAGTCATCCCAATGTTCATTGCACACAATGGAGCAGAAGGGAGAGGGGAAAGGGAAGGCCTTTCAGATCCAATTAGGTCTGTGATATGATGTGGGAGTACTATAATCCAGAGAAACATTGTCCCCACCTCCATAACCTCACTATACACAAGAAGACGTGCGAGACAGAAAGAGAGAGGGAAGAGAGAGGCTTATCAAGAGGAGAGTAATGGATTTGCTGTTGTGTTCTCTCTGCTCTGCTCTTTCCCCCCTCGCACACACATTAATCTCTGTCATAAATGCTCATTTTGTAAGCGGCTGCTTTTGCAACCCACCATGTGTGGGAGAAGAAAGAGAACGAGAGCATGAGAGAGACTTCCAGACTCACCTTCTACTGTGGCAGTCAGGGTTATGGCAGAACAAAGATGATGAGAAAGAGATGACTTCTGACAAACTCTGACTGAAATAAAGTTTCCAGAAACACTCTGTGAAGCTCAGAAGAAAGCGAGACGGGGGAAAAGCCACTACATCCCTGAAAAAATGTTGAAGTTTTCCCTTGACTTTCATGTTCCATCGAACAGATCAGTGCGGAAGTATGTAGTCATCAGTCCGGTGTTCACAAGTTCACAAACCCCGTCTGAGCTTCACGCATCCTCCCTGTTGCCGTTACCGCAAATGTATGTAGAATAATGGGAATTTGCACACCATCTGCTGTTGATGTAAAGTGAGTAAATGGCAGATATGCCACAACAGACGTGGAAAGCAACAGTAAGCAAAAATCCACTAATACAAGCTCCGCCGCTTTGTTCGGTTGTACTGTAATCACTTTTTTTTGCTATAGACGAAATATCTTAAGAGCAGATGGCCCACATTTAGTTTGCAGGTATGGAAAATGCTTTTCGATTCATGACAAATAAACACATTTGAATTATCTTAAGGATGCACAGCTCTGAGGGAAAAAAAAAAACAGCTGACAGTGCAATCCGCAAATGCATTCCAGTCAGAAAATGATGAAATTGAAGAAATATCTGAGGAAATACTGCATATCGAGATGATCAGTGCCTCATCGTTTTCTCTTATTACTCACACCAAAGTCACAAAAGCCTATTTTTTAAATTATTTATATGTTTGACTGCACAATAGTGAGTTTGAAAATTCAGAATGGGATAGTAAAAGGTCAAAGGCTTGTTCAATAACTTTCACTTCCTGTAAAAAGATATTATGCTTACTGACACGAAACCAGCTGCACTTGTCCAGAATTACACTGAAGTGGAAAAATGCAATAATGGTCTAAATAATCGCTTCACATGGAAAGCTAGCTCTGTGCTCCTAAAAGGCCACTTCATAATGAAAGAAAAGGTGTAGCGTTGACCCCCTGCTAAAGGTCACTGAAGCAGGCATTTTTCCATTCCATACAGTCATCTTACTCTGCAGATTGGTTTATTAAACCTCGATTTGATCCACCTACTGTATGTGCATCGGTCCCACTGGTAATCCCTGCATCATATTCTGTTCTTTCATTTCTGAGATTGCTATTCTTTGGCTCCTGATTCCAAACTAACGTAGAGAAACTTTGAGGCAAAGCACTGGTGTGCCTGTGTTATTGCTGCAGATTTTTATTGTGAGTCATTCTGTTTCTGAGTAGATGGCAAGACGGTCCATTTCACACTTTTAAAAGCCCTCCCCAAAAATTGGTTGCTGGCAAAAGTAATATATATACTTTTCAAAAGTCTGGAGTCAGTAAGATTTTTTTTAAAAAGAATTAATACTTTTATTCAGCAAGGACACATTAAATTGATTGAAAGTGACAGTAAAGACATTTATATTGTTTCACAAGGTTTCTGTTTTAAATAAACACTGTTTTCATAAACTTTATATTCATCAAAGAATCCTTGACAAATACGTAGTCTACCTGTGGGAACTTTTTCGCGAGACACAAAATACTAATAGGTACAAATCACTGCAGTTTCCAACAGAACACTAGAGGTGGTAAAACAGCGAGCACTTGTAATCATTTTCATACACAGTTATGATTACCTTACGAAAAATAAGTTTATTCAGGTGTGCTATTAGTATACTTCTTTTAAACCAAAAATAGGAAAGTATACTTTTAGTCTGTTTTTTATGTACCTCTCAGAAATGGGCTTTATGTACTTCTCAGAAATATACTTACAATGACATTTAAGTATACTTGACTTAGAAAAAGTCTAAATATATTTGAGCTATACTTGTGCTCCTAGAATCCGTGTTTTCATTGTTATATGCTAGGGGGCGCTAGTACACATCTTCTTTACAGAATTTAAAAACAAAACACAAGTGAAGAAGAAAATCAAACAACAGATGCTTCCACGTGTAATCTAACACGATCATCAGACATAAAACAGCATCAAAACTGTGTAACGTTATGGAATAAAATGTCACCAATGAACACACTTTTAGCACCACTCAGTGGATATTTCACAGTGAATATGTCACGAAACATACATGGCGCTACGTATTTCGCATCTTGCAAAAAAGGTTCCAACAGGTACATTTTCGTCATGAGATCAGGGTGGAAAAATGGCATCAAAGTTTCCACAAATATAATTAAGCAACTGTTTTCAATTAATAATAAATGTTTCTTGATCATTAAAAAAAGCATATTAGAAAGATTTCTGAAGGATCATGTGACGCTTCAGAAAAAGAATAATTATGCTCGAAATTCAGCATTTCGTCTCAGTTTTTTAATGTGTTTTCAGTCAAATAAATGCCGGCTTAGTGAGCAAAAGAGGCATTTTTCAAATACATAAAAAAAATCTTACCAACTCCAAACTTTTGAAAATACAGTATATTTAATAATAAAAATATATTATTCGAATACATGGCTACATGTTTCCAGCTTCTACCAGCAGGGTCTGGACCATAGCAGAAGATACAAAGCTCTGTCTGATAAAAATATAAAACACGTTTCCTCAGTTGTGAAGAAAAACAATAAAGTGACACATAAA
This sequence comes from Acrossocheilus fasciatus, assembly GCA_036784905.1. NCBI lineage: Eukaryota > Metazoa > Chordata > Actinopteri > Cypriniformes > Cyprinidae > Acrossocheilus > Acrossocheilus fasciatus. Next base: position 19,396,140 of record CM071945.1, read on the forward strand.
GTTTCAGCAAACTTCTTCAAAATGTGGCTTTCGAAGGCTCCGACGAAGATAAGCGTCAGAGAGTAGTTACAGCAGTGAGTGATGAGACACAGCCAGGGATAATGGACAGTATCTATAAATCATCCAGGAGAAGACAAAGAGGAACAAGAAGACAAAACAAAAAGAATGATTGAGGACCAGCGGTGAGACGTTTTGCAAATAGCTGAAAGGAAGCAATCAAGAGAGTATGAGGAGAGTAGGACCGGTGTAATCCATGCCAGTCATCTCACCCAGTCACAAAACCCATCACTGTGTGATCTATCTTCAATTTATGAGTGTGACGGTTCACTCAAAGTTGAGAACAAAGACAAAAGATATTACACAGTGGAGTGTCTATGCTGTGGGTCTAGCACACACGTCTTTATAATAGAAAACTTACCGTAAGTAACAAAAAACCTAAAATGCATTACTCTTTTAACCGTTCGCAACACCTTCCATCAGGACATGAGATAATGTGCAGATAATGGAGAAATTATCATGCTATGGGTCACACCTTGGCCATTTTCGACCAGACCCTTAGGATTCTTGCATCTCTCAGAGGCTCTAATGTGATTGTGAGACGGGTTGTTTTGGGGGGAAATACTTGCCCTTGTGATGTGAGCTGATTTGATTTGTGGTTTGCATTATTTGGAAAGGAGAGAGAGAGAGAGAGAGAGAGAGAGAGAGAGAGAGAGAGAGAGAGAGAGAGAGAGAGAGAGAGAGAGAGAGAGAGAGAGAGAGAGATAGAGAGAGAGAGAGAGAGAGAGAGAGAGAGAGACCTAATGTGATTGGTTATTCGCTTCAGATTTACTGTGCCATCTGCCACTCTTGGGTTCCATACAGAGGCATTAGCTTAGTTCCAGAACCTAGTGTGCTGACTACAGAGGCAGCATTTTAAAGTATCATAGGTGTTTTAATTAGGCTGCCTTCTTAGATTCCGTATTTTAGTTAAATTCTAAAGTAGCATTGCATGATTGCTTAAAATGCATTCCCAGATTGCATTGTGTGAAAGTTTTGGAAACAGTAAGTCCAAGATGATGGACATGGTGAGATAAATCCATTTTCCAAATCACTTGTTATATGAGAAATGACCATTAAAAATTAACAACCCAGAATCTGTTTTCTATGCATTTCATTAGTTTTCTGTGCAATTCATTAGAATATCATAGTCAGCTTAGTAACATGCAGACATTAAAATATATTGAAATTACTAAAACGTAAATAAAAATAAATTTATATGACATTAACTAGAAATACATTTAAACAATAATAAAATGACAAAGTACATAACAAAATTATATATATGTATATATAGCATAATTTTATGTATCTAATTACATATATTCTGTTATTTAGTATCATGAGTTAACAACAGGCAGATGTCAAAACCTATTGAAATTAATTAGCAAGTTCAGTCAACTCCCATTAATGTTGTTATTGTTAATTAAAAACATTAACTGAAGAGCTGAGATTAAAATATAAATAAAACCAAAATTGGAATCTTAAAAATGGGAAATTAGTTGGCTTGGCAACTAACTGCAATAAAATAAGTTTAAGTACTAAGATTACTAAAACTGAGGTATAAAAAGGTATAATAAAAATAAATGATCAAATTACAAAGCGCACACAATTATTAAATGTAAGCTAAAATTAAAATGAAAACTTAATATATGAATATAAAAGAATGCAAAAATGAAATGCTATAACTAACAGTATATAAATAATGCTAACATAACACTTACAAGATGTGAGTGTTTGCTTATAATGAATCGAACAACTGCTGTAGCTCTAGATTGTTAGCAGCTTGTGTCTTTTAAACCACAAAATTTTACATTTTAAAATATGAGGTATGACTGTGTGTCATTTATGTTGTAGAACAAAATGTCATATTATCCACAGACCTTATTTTACTCATAAATCAAAAACTGCTATTCTAAAAACCCATTGAAAAAATTCCCCATGGAACCACAGCAAATTAGCCTTGCGGGTTGGCCTACAAATTGACGTCATGACTGAACAGCTCTATTTTCTCAGTCTGTTCCTCGGAGAGCGTCTTAGTGTCTCTCTCACACTGATGGTGGAAATGAAAGGGGAAAGATGTGCTAGTGCTAGAATTATTATTATGGTCCTGACAAACCTGAGAGTCCATCTGTGATCTCGTTCCTTTCTTGATGTGATTTGGGACCAGCGCATCCGTTCCTAAACCAGTGACTAGAGAAGTGTTCTCGTTAGTGACACCAGCGCTTTTCCGAGAAGAGCCTGAACGCCTCATCCTTGATTATTACATTTCCTTTTTTCTTGGAGATAAATTGTGAGCACTCAGTGTTATTCCAGAGAGGCCCACGGCCGAAATAAAAGAACAGAGGAATAAGACCAGATGGTTTCAGTCTGTTAAATTATTTATCGTATGCTAAAAAGCTGTGACTGCTACTCACTGCTCTCTGTTCACCAGCCACATAATCAAGATCGTATGTTAACGATAGTCGTGATGCATTGTTTAATTTGAACCGATTTTGAAGTAATAATATTTGAGTTTAATGTGTAGTAACAATATGCTATATGTTAACATCAGAAAACAGGAATGATCTGTTCTAAAACTAAGAAATGAATTGCTGTGTACATCCTACATAGCTACCTTATAAATCAGCCTAAAAAAAAAAATCTAAAAATGTACTCAGCCCATATGCCATCCATAGACCAGTTCATTGTTTCATCTGAACAGATTTAGAGAAATTTAGCATTACATCACTTGCTTATCAATGGATCCTATGCAGTGAATGGGTGCCGTCAGAATGAGAGTCCACACAGCTGATAAAAACATCACAAGTAATCCACGTGATTCCAGTCCATCAATTAATGTCTTGTTAAGCGTAAAGTTGTGTTTTTGTAAGAAACAAATCCATCATTAAGAAATATTTATCTTCAAAGGAGTCCTCTGTCCATACTTTCTCCAGTGAAAAAGTTGTCTCATCTGAATCAGGAGAAAAATATGCACAGATCAAGAACAGTTTATAAGCGGAAAGATTTAAAAACAGCTTTAAACAAAAATGTTGGTGAATGATTTTGATGTGAGAGGACAACAGCAGATGGACTTTTTCACTGGAGGAAGTGTTATTGTAGATCATAGATTTTAGCTGGAAGCAACGGTTTAAAGTTAAAGCGCCTTAATGAAAGATTTGTTTCTTACAAACATTAACTGATGGACTGGAGTCGTGTGGATTACTTTTGCATTTTTATGATGTTTTGAAAAGCTGTTTTGACTCTCATTCTGAGAGCACCCATTCACTGCAGAGGATCCATTATTGACCAAGTGATGAAATGCTAAATTTATCCAAATCTGTTCTGACGAAGAAACAAACTCATCTACATCTTGGAAGGACTGAGGTTGTGAACGTTTTCAGCAAATTTTCATCTTTGAGTGAAATGGCTGATGGGTTGTTTACGTAACTCATGATATTCACAGCGTTAAACGACTTGGCACGAGCTGATTGGTTCATGTTGCATATGCAGCCAATGAGCTTGCTGCTTTACATTTAAATGGCTGGTTGGCATCCACTTGAGCATTTTGCAGTGCGCTTTCAGAGTTCCTCTGAAACCCACCACCTTCCCCAGCTCCACCTGTATAAATCTGCTACGGGTTATTTTATATGCTATTTGTGCAGCAGGAGTATGTCTTAAATACTCACAGCACCATATTGCCATATGCATTGGCAGTAGCAAGTTCCTGTACTTGTTTGCAGCAGCAGAAGCAATAATCTACAACTACAGCAATAACCAGCAGCAGCAGCAGTTCAGCAGCAGCAGTAGAGTAGCAGATCAGTTCCACCAAGACCAAATATATTAACATTATCATGTCCATCACCACGCTAAACTCTTCCGAGAGTTGTCACGATAGAACTATTAATTTAAGCTAACATTTCAAATTGGGTAAAGTAGTTTATTTTTGATTGCACTGTTTTTTTTTTATTTAGTTTTTTTTTATCTGTATCGTTCATTATTGAATAAAATATAAATGTATTTCCAATCAACAATTCTCATGCTTCATCTGCCAGCATGCAATGCTTCTTTAGAATTTGCTAAAAATGAGGTATCTTACGAAGCAACAAACTAAAATAATTTTGACTTGAATTCTTTAATTTAGAATTCAAGATGTGCTTAATTTAATTTATGACACACACACACACACACATATATATATATATATATATATATATATATATATATATATATATATATATATATATATATATATATATATATATATATATTTTTTTTTTTTTTTTTTTTTTTTTTTTTTTGTAGTGTAAGCAGCTCAGTTTTTGAAACCAACCATAGCCAATGGTCCTGCCATTTTGTTCCGTTTTCAACTCCAGCACTTCAGGGAATGAATGAGCAGTGGATTTACTTATGGAAATCTACCAATTACCAGAGACGGATGTTTTGTCGGGACATCTGAATGTGATGCAATCTGAGAGGTATGCCAGCGAGTTGCCTAAATCCCATAATCCTCTGTGTCTAAGGGCATCTACTCTAATGTGACACATTCTGCATTCTGAATCAAGGACACTGAGATTAACAATACCTCTGACTTTCAAGAAAGATGTAAATGCCACACTCTTGATAACTTTATAAGTAAATAAGCTCCCTTGTGAAAAAAAAAAATATATTGAATTGAATGTGCACTTGTAGATTACTTCAAATCTTATATTCTTAAAAACTTCAGTTGCAGATATAATATTTAACTAAATAAAAGGCCACTGAGGTATAATTAAAAAGGGAGTGCACTTTCATCACTATGCTTCTTTCTATTTTAGTTCACCATTTTACAAAATGCATATTATATTAATGTCAAAATTAGTTTTGCTTTAAATCATTATGTGTTGATAATCTTTTGTCATGCTTCAAAGAAGTAAGCTTATTTTGATATGTTGACTGACATGCTTTTCAGTAAATTTGACATTCAAGACAATAGGAATGGTTGCTTAATTATGAACTACAGATGTACATAAGGGATAGTTCACCCAAAAATGAACATTTTATTATCATTTCTCACCCTATTATGTTGTTCCAAACCTGTATGAGTTACCTTCTTCTTTTGAATAAAACATATATTTTTTAAGAATGTTGGTACATATATACAGTATATGCTACATATGCAAGTTCTACATATACACTACTATACATATACAAGTTGTACTATACATATAATACAAAATAATGCATTTTCATATGCTTGAAATCAAAAGAAAAGCTATGTGTTTATAAGAAATAAATCCATTATTAAAAATAGGACTCCTCTGTCTAATATTGGTTTTGAATCAGGAGAGAAACATGCAAAGATCAAGCACAGTTTACAAGCGAAAACAGTCCAAAACAGTTCCAAATAAACATCAGTGGATTTTGATGAGAGGACAACAGGGGATGGCCGTTTTTACTGAAATAAATCTTATTGTGAATTATTAACAAATTATAATCTGGTATTTTGATGAGAAGTGACAGTTTTAAAGTTAATATGCCTGATTGATTTGCAGAGCTGGGTAGTAACTGATTACATGTAATCTGGATTACGTAATCAGATTCCAAAAATTAAGTACTTGTAATCAGAGTAAGTTACATTTTAAAATACCTGTAATCAGACTACAGTTACTTTTTTATGGATTACATGATTACATATCATTCATACAATAGCAATCAATTATTCATAAACCATTGATTCTCCCTAATTTCTCTTTTTCATCTTTTAAATTTTCCTTTGTAAAATAGCCTACCGAATATATACATATTATATATTTATATAAAGTCCAGTTTTGTGGACATTCACACAAAGATCAGTCATTAGTCAGGTGGCGATAGCATTTGAACACTGGATTTACAAAAATCATTTCAGGTTTAAGAAGGGTTTCAATATTGCATTAACTAGGCTACCGATGAACACATTCATTTTTATTTGAATTATTACTCTGTAGGTTTTTTAACCATGTATTATTAATTATAACTAATTAAAATGCACACATTCACATTATTTCTTAGTTACATGTAATGCAGGCATTCCAAAACTTTTTTCATCTAAACCTTATTCACCAAATATATTTGCTTTAAGTACCCCTTAGATTTTAAAATAAATATTTCAGTAATTAAGTAACACATTTGCATGCTCACGGTTTCTTTGATGTTGATTAATGATCACATTGCATCCAGGTAAATACAAATATTTCACCTTTTCTTAGTAAGTGTTTTATTTAAAACAAAGCCTATAGAAATGCAAAGACGGTTCTCTCCTATACTTATGAATGGGAGAAACTGCAACGCGCAATATGGAGGAATAGTCCCGCCTTCTAAATGAAAGAGCCAAATTTCCCAAAGAAACCTGACTTGACCAGCCAATGCATATGTGCAGTCAAAAGCACGTTATGACTCTGCATGCGCATTGCCTGGTCTAGCCTCAAAAATAAGCTTTTTAAATGCTATTTGAGCATAAGAAACAACATTCTTGGGGCAATTAATTTCAGAATTGTGTTGCTGATTTGACATATATAATTTAACTGTGAGTTCAGCGAGCAGTTTTTGAGATTTCAGGATTCTCCCATTCATTAAGATAGTTCTTGTACGAGCTGTCCAGAGGCATTGAAAATGTGGCCGCCAAGTGAAGAGACTTTCCTCGAAAGGGAGTTCAAATAAATTAAAAAAGAAAATTAAAAAAGAAAGGGAGTTTGTTTTAAAATGATTTATTTTCATTTTAATTTTTTAATGATTTAATTAATTGTCAGCTTTTCATTAAACTCACAACCCCTCTGCAGTTCCTTTACGAACCCTAGTTTGGGAAACCTTGATGTAATATAATGTTTAATGCACTTCATGTTGTAAATTACAATGAATGGAACAAGTTTTCTTACGCTTTGCATTTTTTACATCATTATGGTACAAGAAAATGCTATTTAAATCAATGTGATAAACGAGTTAAATCAAAAGTAATCTAAAAGTAATCTAAAAGTAATCTGATTATATTTCCGAAAATATGTAATGTATAACGGACTACAATTTTTGTCATGTAATATGGAATCAGTAACGGATTACAATTTGTAAGTAATCTACCCAGCTCTGTTGATTTGTTTCTTACAAACACACAGATGTTCACTTCTCAAGATGTAGTCGTATGGATTACTTATAGATTATTATGATGTTTTAATCAGCTGTTTGGACTCTCATTTTGACGGCACCAATTCACTGCAGAGGATCCATCAGTGAGCAAGTGATGTGATGCTAAGTGTTCTCCAAATGTGTTCCAATTAAGAAAGAAACTCTTCTTGGGTGGCCTGAGGGTGAGTACATTTTCAGCAAATATTCATTTTGGGTAAAAAATTCTTTTAAGTATATTTTTGAAGTATATTTTTTTTATGCTGAAGTGTACTTTCTTTTCACAAGGGATAGCTAGTTTTGTATTCATATCTCAGAATAACCAGAGCAACATCTACATCACAGACTTTGCGGTTCACAAAATAGCATGAACTAAGAATAGTTATATGATCAAATCTGCTTCAGTGACACTGGTAAACACATTCATAATGACAGCAGGTGAGGAAACGCACCACAGGTGGGTGGGTTACACAATCTCATCAACAGCTATAATGCCATAACACACTGCAGGTTAGTAGCATTAGTTAGAAAGGTCTTTCTACAAATGCTTACCACATTCTAGGCATTAGGTACTCAATACTGTTAGAAATTACTAATTATAAAAGCGACGGTTCAGCTTTGAATATTACCTGGACGAGCTGTGTTCAAATCCCCAATAATCTGACACCTGCGACCGCATATTCTATATTAACTCACACGCTTTTAGTGAAAGAACTATAATAATACATTCAGCTGAATATTAAACATTGGTATATTTTATCATATTACTGGTACTGCTGTATTATAAAAGCCACTTGAGATTGTGCGATACGTTGGCTTTTACTACAACCTCTCATGGCTTATTACTTTATTTGATTTGTATGTGGTTCTTTGGTAATTTTCTCATTAAGATTAAGTGATATTCACTTGTTGTGCAGGAAGCAAAACACATCAGATTGAAACTTCTAGGAGTTATGGGAAGAATTGTCCATCATGTAATGTCCATCTAAGAGTGAAATATTACATTAGGGCTATTGTTTTTCATCTTTGCTTAAATGCTTAAGTTGTTCGTACTCTACAGTCTAAGCTACAATCATAAATGAAATCTTTGGTTTTTATAAGAGCCTTTTTTGCAATTAAAGATTGCAATCAAAATGCATGTATACACACACATTAGTGGTTTAGAGGGAGTGATTCAGTGCTCTTGAGGGAACTGCCTGGAAGAAACACTTTTCAAACTAATATCAGTCACTTCTGAGAACAGTCAGTCACAATGTACAGTAATTCAGTGACTGTTTCTGAACAAGTTGTGCCTGAAATTAAGATGCATTGTTGTACCATGTAGGCCTACCAGTGATGTGAGCAAATGAATTTAGCCATATCACATTAATATTACAGGTTACTGAGTGTAATGTTGATATAAGTAATACCACATTTTTTAGAAGGATTTTTACTACTTTTTTTGTTTTGTTTGAAGGAAATTAATATATCATTGATTACAAATATAAATATTTCTTGAGCTGCAAATCAGCAAATTGTTTCTGATTTCTGAAGGATCGTGTGATCTTGAAGACTAGAATAATAATGCTGAAAATTCAGCTTTTTACATTTTAAAATATATTAAAATAGAAAACAGTAATCTAAAATTGTAAAAATATTTCAGAACAATACTGTGAATTTGATCAAATAAATGCAGCCTGCATTATAGAAACCTTTCAAAAACATTACAAAATTTTGCAGACCCCAAACTTTTGAATAGTAATGTAAGCATTGTTTTATTTATAACATATTTAACATAAGTATTCCAGTTTATACATGACTGCGTTAAAGCATTGTTTAGATTCCAGCACTTATGACTCTGTTGGCTGTTAAGTGGACACACTCGTGGCAATATATCCTGAACTCTGAGAGACCTTTAGTGGAATGGATAAATGAGAGGAAGCTTTCTATGAATCTGGAATGCAAATATAGACAGGAAAGGGCTACTGGCGGACAGTGGCAAAGAGAGGAAGAAAGAGTGATAGGAAAAGCATTAGAAGAGAGGAAATCATTCAAAACCATGACCATTATACTGTATTATGCGGCGGAGGATCGTTTAAAGTTGCTTATAGGCCTTGACTCGGCCATTGTTATGGAAATGTATAGTTCAGGCATCCTTGGCACGAAAAAAACTTATCAATCAAATGCAGTCATGTCAGTAGCACTTTGTTAAGGCCAATATGATGATAATTTAGTTGCAAATAGTTTCATTCAGGATTTATTACTTCATCTAACTTGACATTCACTTGCAGGAATATAGTATATAACTTCTTCCATTTTACAGACAATGTCTCTCTTTAGCTGAAAATAATTCCTCATCATTTTCTTGATGTAAATTTCCAGTGGAATCAATACTTAGTTGCTCTGGGCTGATACATTACGGTAATAATTGTTCTTTTAGCACAGTGTCGATATAGACACATCCCCTGTTGTTACTAATTAGACAGTTTCTCAGAATTCAATGTGTTTGCTACATGCTTGAAGTTATTCCCACAAGATGCACTGTCAACAACAAATGAAAGCTTCCTCAGCAGCAATAGCAACTAACACATATGACTTTATAAATGTCAACCAGTTATCTTCCAATAGCAGGAAAATATCTGCAGCAATTTCAAAACGGCAGCATGGGGTTGAATTCAATTAATTTGGCCACGGCAAACATTTCATTAGATAGTTAGCAGGTGGACACGCAGATGCGAGGTAATTTAGCTACAGTTAGTGTGAAATTGAGAAGGTCTGCGAGGCAGATTTATTTCCATCAGACGAGGACCCACTGAGAGCTGGGTATCAGTACGTCTGATAACAGCTGATCGAAATTCTCCACCATAAACAGAGAGGATTGTTTTCGTTTGAAGATATGGAGTATGAAGATTTCTCTAAAGTTGTCTGGCATCCAGCGTAGTTTGTTTAGAGGACTGTGAATATGGTCAGGCAGTGTGCGAAGCCAAGATATCACACACACAAAAAATCAGGAAATCAGGAAAAGCCTAAATAAATCTTCATTATAATACCCATATAATATATTTCCAGTGTGCAAGTAAGCTTGATCTAAGCGAGTTTTTGAATTCTCTTTGAAGGCCTTATAATGTTAAATATTGTAAATCAGGAAGGGATGTTGTGGTAGTGATAAAATGGATAGACATGCCACAAATTCATCCCAGACATTAAAAGATGAAAGTTTGCTGAAAGTTTGCGTAGATGAGATAGTAGATGGAGATTTTTTTCTTCATCAGAACAGATTTGAGAAATTTAGCATTTCATCACTTACTTGCCAGTGGATCCTCTGCAGTCACAATAATCCACAAGTAATCCGCATTAATCCAGTCCATCAATTAATATCTGGTGAAGTGAAAACTGGAGGAACTTTTTCACTGGAGGAAGTGTTACTATACAGATTTTAGCTGGAACACCTTAATGATGGATTTGTTTCTTATAAATAAGCAGCTTTTAACTTCACAAGACCCAAACTAATGGACTGGAGTCGTGAATTAATTGTGGATTATTGGGATGTTTTTATCAGCTGCTTGGACTCTCATTCTGACGGCACCCATTCACTGCAGAGGATCCATTAGTGAGTAAGCAATGTGATGCTAAATTTCTCCAATTGGCCTAAAGGTGACATTTTTTTATTTATGGGTGTACTGTACCTTTAAGAAAATGAGCACAGCATAAATATTTATAATCTAAAAAATTATAGCTCTTTTAGATTTTATTATTTTAAATCTGTTTACCTTTCTCATATAATGACCATCTTAATTTCAAAAACAATATTCCAGTTTCACTGTGTATATTTGCACATACATGTGCATACAATCTTGGAGAAGTGCACAGTTTTATTTAAAGATCATGCTTTACAGTAAGATTGTGTGTGAAAAAGTGAGCATGTGAAAGCAGGAGAGAGAGAGGTGAGGTTGTATGAAAAGCCCTACACATGGCTTGTGCTTGTTTATGCAAATTACTGCCTGTACTCCTTCATTTAAAATGATCCGGGTTCATCAACATTAGAACGAGGGTATAACAAATGTATGTCTGTATACACCTGCTGTGATTCTGTTGGAGATGTTGCATTGAGGATTTTTTTTTTCTTTTTTCTGTGAGCAGATGGAAATTGTACTAAATGAATGATTCTTAAAGATCATTTTTACAAGGATCTTTGCACCTGGCTTCACTTTAGTAATGACTTTATTGTATTTATATATTGTTTTGTGTCCTTGCTCTGTATCTTATCCTGTGCTGACACTTGATTTGAGAGAATTGTATTGCTACATCTATTTTTATAATGAAAGACTGATCGATTCTTTGAATCTTTATTGTGAATCTGTAAATATAAGACACCAGGATAAATCATAAAGCTGAACCATTGGCTCCTGGGCATCCTGTGCCATATCCTAATTTAACACAGATGGATTGGCCCTGTGCAAACGTCTCAGTTGAAGAGTCGGACTGTCTGCTCCTTGTATAATTGTTTTATCTGGTCACTGGCATCTGGAAATGCATCCTTTCCAAAAACTGCTGCCTACTATTATGGAAATGCCAAGTCTTCTCAAAGCTGTCGAGCATGACAAAAAAATTGGCTTTTAATCTGTTCGAGTGTGAAGCATGAAAAAAAATGAGATTCTCTGCAACAAAAATACCTAAAAGTTTTCGATTGTGCAATAGTTTGGTGTTTCTTTTGTGAATTGAGCACAATAGTGTATCGTGAACTTAAGGCTATGATTTATTTGACTGCTTCCTGTTGTTATTCTCTGTATCAGCTTGAGCTGAAAATTGGCAGGTGATATTCTGTCCATCATAAATTTGCCAAAAACTTTGCTTGTTAAACCCGAAGAGGAATAACTCACAATATTATAGCTGATGATTAATTATTGTATAGTTATTAGTACATTAGTAATAAAGATAATCAGTTTAATTATTTGCTTTATTAATGTCACTGAATACAATCATCATTTCAACATATAAAATATTAAATTTTTATTATTTTTCTGTCTTTTTTCAGTTGGGGTTAGTCTATATGTGTATATGCATGAATGAAAACAAAACAAAACAAATATATTATGACTTTTTATCACACAATTTAGAAGACTTTACATCTGCATTTATGCTGTTTTGTTTATGATGAGATGCAAAAATAAAAAGGTAATTGCAATTTTTTAAAATCTAAATTCTGACTTATTTTCTCGCAATTGAAAAATTATTTATCTTGCAAGGAAGGAAAAAAAAAATCGCAGTTACCTTTGTTTTATTTTTCTGTTCATGTCAGAAATGGACTTCCATAAAAATGTGTTTGGAAGTCCACAAAAATCACAGTTATCTCAAATAATTGCAACGGGCCAAGGATGAACTATCTGGAGTAACATACAAGTTTCTTTTAGTTTGAATAAAGTGTAGCTCTTGAAGTAGAAATGTGCCTTATTTTCTCTTTTCTGAGCACCATGTTTTGAGACATTTTTCAACCTAAGATGTGTAATCAACTTTAAAGGCCACCAGACGTCACATCATTTACTCTGTGGCCTCAAATTAAATTGGCCCGCAGTGCAGTCTGTAATAGATAGTTATAGATGGGAAGACATGTTTCATTTCTGTTACCAATAAAGGTTCAGAAAAACTGGGCCAGAAGCAAAGGTATTTGTTCAGCTCGCTGAAAAAAAACAAAACAATTCTGCCTGTTTGTTATTGCATTCCTGAAGCTCAAAGTTTCTTCTAACAAGTGTTTCTCTCAGGGGTTGCAAGCACTCAACAATAGGGCATATGAGAGTCAGTGAGTGAAAACATTTATTGGCCTGGACTGTAGCATCATGCTTACTGCTGCATGTCTAGTGTGGCCAGGCAAATAGACTGACTGCCTCAACTGATGCTTGTTTGTTTTTGCATTGTTGTGCAGCCACACTGTATACATACTTAGCCTTGGTGTGAAGGCAAAACAAGCATTTCGAATTTGTTAACTATCAAATAGGTTTGCAGATACTTCCTTTAATTGTCTCCCATTTACTCAGCTTACTGCCTGGAAGCACACTGTCTGCAGCTCTGGATTAGATTTTATTACAGCCGACTTGTGGGCAGAGCCAAATTCATCTCTTTTATTTGACACTTATATGAATATTGACATTATTAATATGCAGTAATCTTCGCAGTCAGAGGCAATAATAGCAGTCCCTGTAAACAGACTATCACTGAGCGACCAGGACATGCTTGAAATAACACAAAGCCTGCAGAGAACAATCCGGAGCTACACATTAGCTTTGTTCTGTGGTGCTGTGTGAGCACATATTCAATTTAGCAGCATGACAAATGTCTTATTATTCATTACCAGTTAATGGATTTGATATTTTTCAGTACCAGTTAATCAAGCAACATCAGTGCCACTGGGCCTTATGATCTGAATTTAAAGGGGTCATATCATACATTTTTATTGTTATTATTTTTCATCCTTGTTTTCAGTTATATTGTTAGTAAAGATATTTGCATAGCAATAATTTAGTTTTATGGCCATTTTCCAACCTCTCTCTGATGCTTGGAATGAAATGGCTGGTTGCTGCTGTGCAAAGGATCTGCAGAGCGGTAGGTGCTACATAAATTAAGAAACAGTACAAGATGTGGCAGATTTTGCCCCATTTCACTGTTTAGTTCTTTTTGGATTTAGAAATAATATTGCATATCCTGCTTTCTTCCACTGGATGTCAGTGTGAGCGGTCTTCTGTTTAAATGTATTAATGGTATCAAAAAAATCAGAAGATCAGAAAAAGATGCATTTGAAGTCTATTTTCAATACATTGTTTTTTTCCCCCACTAACAGTGAAGTTTTAAGTTCTAAAAGTGTTTTCTTAGAAGTTCAAGGGAGTTTAAAACCAAGCCATGAAGCTGATGATTTAAAACTTGCATCGATGCCTATTAAAGGGATTGCTCACCCCAAATTTAAAGCTCTTATGTCATTGCAAACTCTTTTTTTTTTCATTTGCTGTACACGACACAAAATATTTTGAAGAATGATTAACGGTTTTATCCAAAGAATAAATGTCAACACAAAACTTCAAAGCTCCAAAAAAGATATAAATGCAATGTAAAATTAATCCATGTGGTATTTTTTAATTCTTCTGAAGTACTATGATTACTTTGTGTGATTTAAATTTAAGCTTTCCCTCGAAATTGATCAATGCAAGTATAAACAGACTACATCAAACAAGGCGATGTGAAGACGTCAAACCTCATTGGTTGTTACATGATGTCATTAGTACAGAATTTTTATTTTTGGATGAACTTTAAGCCTTAAGGTGTGGCGACATTTGTCATTGCTTGGCAAAATTTCACAGGCAAAACAGTCATTTCATTCAGTCAACATGTTCTGGAGTTTTGCGTGAGGCCGAAAAAGTTCAATTTGGTCACAAATTTGCCACACTGAACAAAGAGAAAGGGCACTTTTAAAGGAACTTATGTGTTAGCAGTGCTTCATAGACTGCTGTGCTGATGTTGACAATGGACCTTTTTTCTAACTCAAAAACTCAGCTGAAAAGGGGTCATATAAAACACTATTATTTTCATGCTGATGTTCACTGCAAAGTAGGGTAGCAATAATTGAGTTAATTTGTCCATTTTCCATCCTCTCTCTGATCCTCTGAATTAAATGGCTTGTTGCTGCTGTGTCTTTGAAAATCCAGAAGGATCTGCAGAGCTGTAGGTGCTACACACACATCAAGCTGGTTGGACAAAGTTCCCAAAACTTCTTATCTCTTATCAGAAACTATATTAATGTCCCATCCACCTCTACCAACAACAGAACTGCAACTTTGTCGAGATGTGGGCTGCAGAGTCAGCACTATGTTTTCCGTTATTTAAAATCATTCACATTGCCTATCTAACAGCAGGCAATTACTCTGACATGAATGAAATGACTTTCCAAAACACAGCAGTAGCAATCTATTCACTGCCATAATTTATGACTGTTTTCTGTGTGCATCTTTATTACAGGGCTTTCATACGGAAATGAAGAATGACAACATTAATTTCAGATGAAAAAAGGGATTAAAAAGGAGAACACCTTGCTGCCTTGACAACCACTTCCCAAACTGCCTGTCAATATCATTTGACTCAGGTAGCTTATACGTGTCTTAATACTCATGACTGAAGACCAGTCCTGGGAACTCCACGTCTACGACAAATGTTTAGGTGGGAGTGAAAAAGCAGTGGTATCTGTGGAATATACAAACAGGTTTCTGGGGAAAGTGTGTCAGCATAGATTGAAATATAACTTCAGGTTGGCGTCTGGAAAAGGAACATTGCTGGCAGCTCCTCAATCCGTACGCTGCTGGATCAGATACTGTCATTTACACAACCAGACCCTCTGGTCTTGGCACCATGTGCATTGCATCTTAAGGCAGGACTTGTACTTTATTTTTAAAGGGACAGTTCACCCCAAAATTCTGTCATCATTTAACTCACCCTCGTCTCATTCTAAATGATTTTCTTTTTTCTGCAGAACACAAAAGTAGAATGTTTAAACTGTTTTTGTCTATACAATGGAAGTCAGTGGCATCCAAAACAACACCTTCATTGTACTGTATGGACAAAAAACACTGAGATATTTTTGAAAATATTTTAGATATTTTGCAGAACAAAAAAGAAGTTAATGTTGGTTTTGAAATGAGACGAGGGGGAGTAAATGATGATAGAATTTTACCCCTTTAAGACTTAATATTCAGTACAAATAAAAGCATTCATACTGTTATATCCATTAAGAGCATAGTGCATGATGGAATTATATTTTTACTTTTCATCTTCGCCTTTTATGTGAAGACTCATAAAGTCAGACTTTAGTCAAGGTTATGTGTCACTATCGTCTGAATAACATGTGGGCAAATTACCACCCACATTTCTACAGTCTGCATTGGTTTTCTCAGCATAGTAACACTAGATATGTCATATAATTTAAAGGTTCAAAAAGGCCTTTTTTCATATTCAGTGAAGTGCCAGCCAAAATATCATGTTTCTGTATGACTATCCTCTGTTGGTGTTTTCTGCCTAGAAAATCATATTGATGGCTCAGTTGGATTGAAAAGCTTTCATGTAAAAACCTCAGTCGATCTGATTGAGCTTAATCTGAATGAAATGTCGATAGGATTGAAATAGGTGGAGTAAACCTGAAATAATCAGCTAAATCTGAAAATTAAAACGTTATTGAAATCCAATTTTAATTAATAAAAAGTTTTTTTCATTTAAATCTTAAATTGTATTTATTCATTTTATTTAATTTTTTATTCTTTCAATTTTAACATTTAAATTAAAATCTTTTTACCATTATAGATTACAGTGTATCCCTAGCAGTGTTGCATTTTATTTTGTGATTTTGTGATTCCAGTGGAACAGAGAGCATTCGGATGAGAAAAAGAAAAATTGCATGTGTATGGCAGCTATGTGCGGGGCAATGCTCCATGCCTCAACATTGTAGGAGCCATTGCTGGAGTAAATGTTACCCTTAACAGGCCCATCCAGTCTGAAACAAAGCCAGTGTGTGTTTTTCTAGCACTGAGGCTCAGACCCAGATGAGACGGGATAATTTGCTGCACCATCTGAGCATTTCAGCCTGTTTGCATGGCGTTGCAGACATGACAGATAGTCAACCATCCTCATCACAGGAACCACTCTCATGTAAAAAGCGATGACAAACCACCCTAAACATTGGGTTATAAATATCATATTTCATCCCTTTCAACATTCAGGCACCAGTCTCCTCTCATATAAACAACATCAAACTCGATTTGCTGCCTTTTCTGACTCTTACTAATGCAATTGGATATTTTGCCCTTATTTAATTTTCAGGGAAAGTAAATCTCCAGGCCCCTCAAATGGCCAAGTTCATGTTTCTTTGTCTCTTTTCAGAACAATTATCTTCTCATCTGATCCTCAGAGAGCCTGTGGCAGGATGATACAGATATCTCAACTGTAATCATGACATATATCTTCACTAGTCAATATATATATATATATATATATATATATATATATATATATATATATATATATATATATATATATATATATATCTTCACTAGCCAATATATATATATATATATATATATATATATATATATATATATATATATATATATATTTGTTTTTTTTTGTTTGTTTTATTTTCCCCCCCAGAACTCCCCTAGCCATTATTGTGAGCAGAAATGCATAAATGTCACACATTTAGGGTGTCAGTATTTATAACGTTTCTCATATAAGTTTACATACCACTTGAAGAATTTGCAAGATGTTTATCAAAACATTTACAAAAAAATGTCATTACCACAAAAAGGAAGCAATTTAACATAACAGATATTTAAATAAATCACAAATTACACATATTATCCTGTTTAAACATTTACATACCGATGGTTCTTAATATTTTGTGTTGCTTCCTCAGGCATCAGTTGCTGCATTCACACATTAAACTGGTAAATTACCGTAAAATTGTTGGATTGACTTTTCTGGTAAATCCACCATATCTGCTGTTCACACAAGCAAAGACTTTCTGTATTTTTGTTAAGATGTTACACTTCAGCACAAAAATACTGGTAAATTGTGATGTCAATAATCGGAAATGACCTTTATAGGCTCTGCTGTTTTCTTTATTTGATTCCTGAATGAGGAAAAGCACTTAAGTTTCACTGTCCAATTTGACAATATTTACTTGTGAGTGATAAGCCTAGAGGGTCGATCACACAGGGTGAATTAAAAAAACAAACAAACAAAAAAAAAAAAAACCCTTGAGATTTTTAAAAACCATAGTGGTACTTTTGCATTCTAATTTGCATTCACACATGATCTCTGGGCAATAATTTAACAGTACTTTTTCAAAAAGAAATGTATGTGTGAAAACCCTTAACGGCTATTGGTAACATTTTGTTATAGATGTAAATTGTTTAAGTTCAGTTATTATTTTATGCCATGTTTTCAGAGTAGTACTTAAAGACTCTTTATTAAAGAAATAGTTTATCTAAATGTGAAACTTTGATGAAAATGTACTCATCATCTGGCCATCCAAGATGTAGATCAGTTTGTTTCTTCATTGGAACAGAAATGTAGCATTGCGTCACTTGCTCACCAATGGATCCTATATGCAGTGAATGGGTGCCGTCAGAATAGTCGAGTCAAGTTATAAGTTTCTCCAATGAAGAAACAAACTCATCGAAATTTTGGATGGCCAGAGAGTGAGTACATTTTCAGTAAATTTTCATTTTTAGGTGAATTATTCTCTTAATCTCTTATTTACAAAAAATGGAAATAAATATAAATAATAGTCATAAAAATAAAGAACCCCCCCAAACAACAGCTAAACTGATTCTGCAAGGGGCAGAATCATATCTGCAATATCTCTCTCTAAACCCAAGCTAGAAAATGGAAAGCTATTCCTGGTGTAGTCCTGAACTCTAATTTAATATCCATGCAAAAAGAAAATTCCCTGCATGGCTATACGATTTAAAATCAAGCTTCTGCTGAATTAAATTAGATCCGGCATGCTCAAATGGCCGATTGCTTCGAGACAACAGGGAGATTTCTTGGACTGTAACAAGGTGACGGCAGTCCAATTTGATTAAGTTTGACATTTGATTGATGTATGCTGTGCTGTTAAGCTTTCCGAAGCTCCTTGTCCTGCCTAACAAGAATTATCCTTCTCTTAGTGACGGTAGCTCTCTGAGAGGTGCGTGTACATCGAGATAGATATCCAGACATTAATGGCTGGAGTTAAATGTGTGTCTTTCTCTTAACAACTGCTCCTCTGTGGAAAGTGTATTTATATGGACATAGAGGTTCTCAAGTGACGGGATGTGGCCCAATAATGGGTCCCAAACTATCCTGATCTATGTATAATAAAAATTAAGTTTGATTTTCAGGAAATTTGTTTTTAAGTCAATAATTATTCAACTAAAGAACTTCGCTACCGTGTTGGGCTGCTCCGTGATGTCCAAAGTAGAATCGGAAACCAGTTTTTTAGTTAACAGTGTTTCAAACTTCAACATCGTAACTTATCTGTGTTTGTCATAATTGCAGTGGGTTTGAACATGTTGCATTCAAAGGTCACTCCATAATGTTCCTGAGCTCTCAAATTTGCTTTTAAGACTAAATATCAATTTGAAATTTACCACCAGAGAACAAAATTAAATGTCCTTCACAGTACTAAAGGTATCTTTACATGCCATTTAAACTCTGAAAGGCAGCAATCAGAGGGGAATGGTACGGCTGCATGAGACAAATTGGTTTGTTTTGTTGGCTGGTGCTCTTGCTGAGTCCTGCTTGGAATCCAAATCGCACCTGGGCCAGGCACAGATATGAACACAAATCTCACTAAGAAGCACACTGCTAGAAACTTTCCTTTTCTGATAGCAAGCTTCCTGACTGTCTACACAGCATGTGCCACGGGAGATTTGCTGTTTCACTTCCATACCACCTTTTTTTAATAGAACAAAAAATACATTTACAGTTTTTATGTAACATAAATGTTTATTTTAAGCTGCAGATGGTGGTGGATCTGACCTTGAAAAGATGATGAAATGTTTGAGAAACACATTAAGTCACACAATAACTTCTTTTTTTTTTCTTTTTTCATTTTGATGAATATTGCTTTCATATACTGCTATTAAAACATTGCTGAACAGTGGTATTTGGTCAGAATCAGGGCTTTAAACTAAAAATGCACTGAGAATGCACTGATGCTTTTGAATTGTTGTCAATATGGAAAGACTGCTATAATTTGGGTATTTACCAGCCCATATTAACCAGTCAAACCTCACTTGGCTAAAATGCTGAATCAGTCGCACCTGACAGAAATAAGCCAATCAGAGTCATATTTTAGCAATCCATTCAACAAATTAAAGTAATTGAATTTTCAGTTTCTACTCCATAACCTTGATTCACTTAAAAAAGGAGTCTCTATATTTCAGTCAATATTCTGACATTTAAGCACCATGCAGTAATTCATGCGCTACACTGAGTGTAACTACAATTAAACTGTCAACAACAGCTCTTTGAAAACTTCTGAGCACAGCAATTTTTTGGGGTGGAAAAAAGTTCTCAAATGATCTGACATTTCTAGCTTATGCAAATGATTGCTATTGAACAAATGATTGCCAAGAGCAGGCGGGTGCCCAGGGGCACAGCTGCCCATTTGTTGGGGGGCATGAAACACAAACTTTGACGCCCTCACTTCTCAATACAGTCACATAGTCAGAAGCCCATAGGCAATTTATATGGCCTTTTATGGTCTTTGAACATTGAAAACTATATAAAATATCAACAACATTAAAATAAGAAACATAAAATAAAATAAATAAATAAATAAATTAAATAAAAAAACCCAGTAAATGTAGTTTTAAAAGCTCACTGTGACACAAAAAAATACATGTCATGCTTTCCTAACACATACCCCTACAGTGTGCCAGGTTTTAGAGTCAGTGGATACTCGAGGTTTAGCTCAGACATCTGTGGATGCATTTGGGGCCATTCTTGGATTAAACATTGGAATTCATTGTGATTCACTGTAAAACACTTTAAATAAACAGAAGTTTTACATCAGCAAGGAGTCATTTTTTTCTGAAGTAAATCTTTCAATATTAATCAATCGAAAACTAAAAAAAGTTTTTTCTTATTACTGTATGCATTATTTCTAAAGAAATAAATAAATATTGCCTTTTGGCCTTTGACTTTTCGCAAAGTTGACAGTTTATGTCATTTACATGTCAGGTGTTATAACAAGCCGTATAGAAAAACAAATAACAGTAGAACAAAATAAAGAAAGCTAATTCATAGCATTTTGACAAAAGAGTTTGGTTAAGAACTGCAAATGGTCAGGCTTGTGTCTTGGGCAGAGATATTATAGTTAATTACAACCATCAAAAAAAATCCTTTACTTGCAATAAAATAAACTTTAACTTGAATTAAAATGTACAAAAACTTATTTTATTTCAGCTAGTTGCCAATGAGACATTTAGTTTAACTTGATGTACTAAAATAACAAAAACTGAAACAAAAAAATAAATAAATTAGGAACGTTTATCAATTAAAATACGTATTAAAAAAAAAAAAGACAAACCCAACAAATGTGCTAAAACTTTTAAAATTAAAATATAAAAACATAAAATATAGAAAATATAAAAATAACTATAACATTTAAAAATGAATGCAAATTTTAACAAAAAAAAAAAAAAAAAATGTAATAGTATCTCAGTGATACTAAAATAGCACTAGTCTCAAGCATACCTGTACCCTCAGATTTATGTCTTGGAAACATCTGGTTCATAAAGATGGATGGAAACTCGGTTAATTTATTTTGTGTTGTTTTAAAATGATCTTCAACTGTTGCAAAATGAGCAACAAGCAAATAGCCAGACTGAAAATGCATATAAGCCCATTGTTCAAAATTGTTGCATACCCCTTTTTGTGCCCCAGGCAGTGCACCTTCTTTTACCACCAATGGCATTTTGCTCATTTTAGCCTGTTGAACAGTTTTCTTTTATCAGCTTGATGGACTAAGTGGGATGGAAAATGTGGCCTATCACTGCTAAAGCATCTCTCAGCAGGCAAAGTGTGGTCATTTAACTGTCGATGTGATGCCCCATTCCTTCTTAAAGCCTCAGTGGTGTGGGGTGAAGGGGGTAGGAGATAGTCTTTGACCTGAGAGTGTGTGCATAAATTCAGATTTTAATGTGGGTTAACGGCACTGCTGGAGCATTACAAACAGAGCAAAACCTCTCACTGTCTTCGTCACGTGGGACTGATTCCCTTCTCCCTCTTATTTAATCCTGAACAAAGAGTCATTTGGGCTCCGGAGACAAAGCTTTGTGTTAAAGTGTAGCACTTTGAATCCTCCTTGAGGATTAATTAACGTGTGACCACAGTAAAATTGGAACGGGTTTATCTGCCTCTGAAATAAAGCTTCCGCAATAGGGACGTTGTAATGTGGTTCCATAACTGGCAGAGCGAAATGCTTTTCGAACAGTAGGATATAGGAAATCTCTTGATGAATAAATATGTATGACTCATTGGAACTTGTCATTGACGGTAATGGAATAAAGAGATTACAGTTATGATTTTGCATAAGTGCTCCATACTTATGGAGCAGCATGAGTGTTGGTGGTGCTGCAGAAAGCAGACATCCAGGTCTGATTGCAGAATAAACCGGAACAGACCAGACCAGACCAGGAGAGAGATGAATTGCATATGGACTTCAAATTTTACTTGCACTGTTGCACAGAAATACTGTTGCAGGTAGCTATGTACACTCTTAAAAAAAAGGTTCTTAAATGGTTCTTTGGCAGGGTGTAAGGTTCCAAGAAGAACCTTTTATATCCAAAGAATCTTTCCATTGCACAAAAGGTTCTTTGTAGCACAGAAAGGTTCTTTGTTGAAGAGAAAGTTTCTTTAGACTAATGGCTCTTCACACTCAACATGTTGTAAATATTATTATTTTTTTTTTTTCTAAATTGCCCTGTACATTTTAATTCAAAACGAGACACAGATGATAATAAAAAAAGTTCTTTGAAATGAAAATTTAATAATGGTAAGACAGAACCGAGAACTGTGACTGTGCCTCACTTCAAAGTATAACAGTCTGTAATGGTCATCTGCCATGCCAGATGGATGGTGAAGGTGGGAATTATAAGTTTGATTTTCTAAACTTTAAATGTAGTAAAATGTTTGTTCAAGTAGACTTTGTTGCTTGTGGAAACCTCACACAAGCCTGAAAGGTGCTTAAAACTTAAAATCTTATTTGCACTCTTGAAAACTGTTCACCAAAGACTAGATTTCAGTCCGGCAATTTTCTGCGCACTTCACCACCAAGATCAAAATGAGCGTTGTGAATGTAAAAACTTCACATTACATTTATAACAATCATTGTTTGAATTGTATTTCAGGGCTGTTCGTGAAGACAGATAATCAAGAGATGTTGAGACAACCTTGACAGAATTCAGCTCCAGATCCACCCTCCACATCAGACTTCTCACTCACAAGGATTGCTTTCTACTAGCATATTATGTGCTCTCTTCAGAGTTAGGTGCTTGCAGATATTACTTGATTTTTAGATATAATGAAAACTACACTGAACAAAATTATAAACGCAACAATTTTGTTTTTGCCCCCATTTTTCATGAGCTGAACTCAAAGATCTAAGACTTTTTCTATGTACACAAAAGGCCTATTTCTCTCAAATATTGTTCACAAATCTGTCTAAATCTGTGTTAGTGAGCACTTCTCCTTTGCCGAGATACTCCATCCACCTCACAGGTGTGGCATATTAAAATGCTGATTAGACAACATGATTATTGCACAGGTGTGCCTTAGGCTGGCCACAATAAAAGGCCACTCTAAAATGTGCAGTTTTACTGTATTGGGGGGTCCGGGGGGTCCGAAAACCAGTCAGTATCTGGTGTGACCACCATTTGCCTCACGCAGTGCAACACATCTCCTTCGCATAGAGTTGATCAGGTTGTTGACTGTGGTCTGTGGAATGTTGGTCCACTCCTCTTCAATGGCTGTGCGAAGCTGCTGGATATTGGCAGGAACTGGAACATGCTGTCGTATACGCTGATCCAGAGCATCCCAAACATGCTTAATGGGTGACATGTCCGGTGAGTATGCTGGCCATGCAAGAACTGGGATGTTTTCAGCTTCCAGGAATTGTGTACAGATCCTTGCAACATGGGGCCGTGCATTATCATGCTGCAACATGAGGTGATGGTCGTGGATGAATGGCACAACAATGGGCCTCAGGATCTCGTCACGGTATCTCTGTGCATTCAAAATGCCATCAATAAAATGCACCTGTGTTCATTGTCCATAACATACGCCTGCCCATACCATAACCCCACCGCCACCATGGGCCACTCGATCCACAACGTTGACATCAGCAAACCGCTCACCCACACGACGCCATACACGCTGTCTGCCATCTACCCTGTACAGTGAAAACTGGGATTCATCCGTGAAGAGAACACCTCTCCAAGACGCTATCGAATGTGAGCATTTGGCCACTCAAGTCAGTTACGACCATGAACTGCAGTCAGGTCGAGACCCCGATGCGGACGACGAGCATGCAGATGAGCTTCCCTGAGATGGTTTCTGACAGTTTGTGCAGAAATTCTTTGAATGAATGAATGATGCATTTATATAGCGCTTTTATTGTGTATTGCTGTACACCCAAAGCGCTTTACAATCATGTGGGGGGTCTCTCCTCAACCACCACCAGTGTGCAGCATCCACTTGGATGATGCGACGGCAGCCACAGGACATTGGCGCCAGTGCGCTCACCACACACCAGCTACAGGTGGAGAGGAGAGTCATAGAGCCAATCAAGTCGATGGGGATTATTAGGAGGCCATGATTGATAAGGGCCAGTGGAGAGAATTTGGCCAGGACACCGGGGTTACACCCCTACTCTTTACGAGAAGTGCCATGGGATTTTTAATGACCACAGAGAGTCAGGACCTCAGGTGGATGGAGTATCTCGGCAAAGGAGAAATGCTCACTAACACAGATTTAGACAGATTTGTGAACAATATTTGAGAGAAATAGGCCTTTTGTGTACATAGAAAAAGTCTTAGATCTTTGAGTTCAGCTCATGAAAAATGGGGGAAAAAACAAAAGTGTTGAGTTTATAATTTTGTTCAGTGTATATCATATAACATATATATATATATATATATATATATATATATATATATATATATATATATATTTTTTTTAATTAATTAATTTATTTTTTTCCCCAAAGCACCTAAAAGCCATTTCACACTTGCCATACTCCAGCAGGGTGAACGCACTGACCAAGCAAAACAAAATTTGTGGCAGTGTGAAATGACCATAATGCTGTATGTTGATTTATTAAACTTGATTTGCTATAATACATCTATTTATAAGTGCACCAGTGTGAATCATAATTCCCTCCACATTTGCTGTATATCCATAAAGTGATATCGTTGTCATAGTATTCTTTCAGTGGTTAACTAATTCATTAAGACAGTCTCTTGCTCCCACCTACTAACATAAACATAAACATTTTTGAAAAAAGAAAAAAAAAAAGAAAATATTTTTGCATATGATTTCCAATTAATTATTGGAAGTGGGTTGGTTAAGGGCCTGATTAGCTGATGCATTACAATGCTTGATTCAAGTTTAATAGGGTAGCATGTGATTAGTTGAGAAATTGCGCATAGTTAATGATGGCTCTTAAATATTTAAATACAGTGTGTTGAATGCCTACTAAGACTTGCATATTTGTGCATAATGTTTTGACCCTGGATGCTTACAGAAGGATAATATTTCATTTATGTGCCAGACACATCATAAGCATTCATAATTTTGTTGGTTCATGCTGAACTGGTATTGATAAATGTAATCTTTATATTAATAAGTCAATTTATATTGTCACTGTTTTAAGTTACATTGTCTGGAGAGTTTTTCAGTGTCCAAATTTTGTTTGTATTTATTATGAAGGGGCAAATTATAATCTCGATAATGAAAACATTTACATGTGTGGAGATTTAATTTATTTACATAAAGTTGAGTAAACGGGAATATATTCTATGAAACATGTTTACGTTTATTTAATTGAATATTTGAATGTTTTAAATATATATATATATATATATATATATATATATATATATATATATATATTTGCATTTATAGAAAACTAATATATTTACATGTACAGAAATGTAATATGTTAACAAATATTAGAAATTAATATATGGACATATATTGCAAATTAATATATTTACATAGTCTGATATCTAAATGTAGGCTATTTACATATAAAGGAAATTAATATATGTAAATATTTCCGATAAAAAATATATTTACATATTTAATATGTGAAAAATATTAAAAAGCGGCCAAAATCAAATATTTAAATATATTTTTAACATACATTTCAAAATATATTTACATATATTGTATAAAATATATTTTCTTCTATTTGGATTTAAGATATTTAAATATATCAAAATATATTTATTAAAATATAGCCTATATTACAATCTATGTGCTGAAATGTTTAAGTTAGCCTAATATGTGCTGGAATGTTTATCAGTGACGTCACTAACGAGTTCAAACGTGTTTTTATCTCGCATGGTAAACAAATATTGATAAAAATTAGGAGTGATAATATATTCTCTTTACAACAGGAGAAGAAGATTTCAAAATTTCTGAAGGGAGCTGCTGACAGAAATGCAGGAAACACAGGTGAGCTGAGAAAACTCAATACATGCATATGCATTTTGAACAAAATGTTTTCTTATATCACCATGCATCTGTTATATTACAGTTATTTTACGAAGGTTTTGACATCCAAACCTGAGTGACACAAAAATGTAAAAACATTAATTGTAATTCGGTTATTTTAAGAAATTGGTTTTCTGTGTGTATGTATGTATGTATGTATATATATATATATATATATATATATATATATATATATATATATATATATATATATATATATATATATATATATATATATATTAGTGTTGTCAATCAATTAAAAAATTTAATCGCGTTAATCACAGTCATGACATTGAGCACCCCCATATAGCCAAAATGGCATGATCATAACACCCCGCGAATATTCGACTGTGAGATTGGGAGTCGAATCAGGCTCCTCCGATCAAAGCATCGAATCGTCGACTATTCGGGGTCACCCCTAGATTAATCATGATTAATCGCAAATTTAAAATACTAGGATTTACCTGTAAATGTGTTGAAAAAGAAATGCATGACATAAGCCGCTTTTCCATTATCGGGCCGAACGGTTCTAAGAACGGTCAGGTACGGTTCCAGTTGTTTTTCCATGTGAGCCTGGTACGGCGCGGCACGATTACAAACGGTTCTAGGCCCGAAATTCTCGGCACGGACAACCGTGCTGAACCGTGCTGGTAGAGTGCATGTGTGTGCTGTCGCCACTCAGGATCTGTCACTTGTCTGTTGCCTGGCTGCTAGTTTCTCCGTAGCTTGCTAAGCTCGCTATTTTGAGCAATGCAAACACAAATTAGTAATAAAATCTGAAGAAATTTCTGATCATCCACCATAACGCGGTGATTATTTACACCTCATATCATATGTAAACACTTGTGTTACCACGGCAACGACTGACGCATTCCACAGAGATCTGTTATCAGCCCCTCAGTGGAAAACCGTGCTGACTGTCCCGGATCAGCACGGAACTGAACGGTTAAGCAAAGAGAACCGTTCTGCCCGATAGTGGAAAAGCGGCTAAACTAGTTTAAGGAAACAGAACTTTTCACACTTCCGCCAGGTATGAGACATAATCCTTATTATTCTTTTGTTTTTATTCAGCCATTATCAGCCTTTATACTGACAATAAAACGTTTACCAAGCCACGTCGCTTCAATCCCAGTATACATTCACCTATTATCAAAAGTATTTCTAAATAAATACAACAAAACATTTTCTTGCAACCTTGCGTGAAGTATTATGACAAAATGCATTATGAAGAAGAATTGAACCTGTTCTGTAGGCGCATTATAGCTAACATTAGCATCATGCTTCATAAGACAATTTATGAGATTAATAGTGCACTTTTACTCAGAACTCACTTCAAACCACCATCGAGTGTTTGTAATAACTTCCTTTTGCGATCATATGTGGAATTTGGTTGTTTACTGTTGTTAAAATATGCTATTTAGTCTTTTATATCGCTGCACAAATTAGCATTTCAAATGTACACATTCCCTCAGGAAAATCACATACAAACCATATCCTATCGTAATCATGTGTTTATTATCTTATATAATGTATAGTGGCTGTTGTCATGTTTATTTCTGCTGTGTAAAAGCCTGAACATGTATGCTCTGCTGAAACTCACGTTGTTTGTGATGTTATAACGGCCTCTCAGTTGCCAGGGATACATTCCAAGTATAATACACATTAGTAAAAGGATCTATTTTAATTTTAATTTGTCTATATACACCTTGGGCGGCCAAGGTACTGCACACTGTAAAAAAAAAAAAAAAAATGTACTGGCAGAAAATTACCAGGACATTTTCTGTTAAATTTACAGACATTTCCTTCTACATTAAAAAGGTACATTTTGTAGATTTACATTTTCTTCTGTACCATAAACGGACAATCCGCTTTGCAGAAATTTCTAAAAAGTTATAGCATAGGCCTATCTTTTGTAGCAAATAAATCCAGCACAATATATACAAATTGAACATGGTTTATTTTTACCTCATGCAAACATTCTTAAAAGTGCGTTCAGTAGCTTTTATTTGCCTTTAAAACACATTGTTAAATTAATTGAAGTAATAATATTTTTTGTCTTCACCTGTTAGTTTTAAACAGCACCAGGCAGAAAAAAGAAAACATGAGCAGCTACTTGTACAATATTGGTGTTGCATCAAATAGCGGTCACAAAGATAAACTTCACTGTAAAACAGTCAAGATTCAAAACATTTTCAGATACATGGGAAAAAATTAATACAAAGACAGGGCTGTAATTAATAACAATTGCTACAGACCTACAGTCAATAGTCAAGTGAAATGTTATTTAAAAGGACAGTTCACATCAAAAATGTGAATTCTGTCATCTACAATTGACATGGTACTGCAAAAAAACCCCCAAAAAAACACTT
Source organism: Acrossocheilus fasciatus (assembly GCA_036784905.1). NCBI lineage: Eukaryota > Metazoa > Chordata > Actinopteri > Cypriniformes > Cyprinidae > Acrossocheilus > Acrossocheilus fasciatus. The sequence goes on from CM071945.1 coordinate 19,424,936, forward strand.
GTATATCATTTGAAAATAAAGAACAAAGATTCATGCACTCATGCCTAAACATTTCAAAGAAACTAAGAGAACTATACAATCTAAATTAAGAGCAGGGCTCCAAGTGTTTGTGTGCTTATAGTATCTCTTGCCATGTGCCAGCTTGGGGAAACTACTTTTTTTTTTTTTCCTTTTGCTGCATGTTCAGTCCAAGTTCCATGTTGAGATTTGAAAAAAGTTCAAATTGTACATGGATTCTTGAAGTTGTTCATACATGAGTCTTGGAAGCATAGGTTCCCTTCATCTGAACTGTCGACCCTCGTTCAGGATTTCTTTACAGGAAGACTGGAAATGACAAGAAATGAAATGAATGAAAGTGAAGTATAGAGTAACATGCAGAACAGGTTGAGATTGAATTATCAAGTTCCAATTCAAACATTCTTTATAAAATCCAAAACTTGCATTTCCAGTGGTCTCCAATTGTATCTGTCATGTGATCTTGTCAACAATGTTTTATGATATACTTAAAGGGTTACTCCCCCAAAATGAAAATTCTGTCATTAATCATTTTTCCCCATGTCGTTCCAAACCCGTAAAAGCTTTGTTCGTCTTCAGAACACAATTTAAGATATTTTGGCCCAGAAAAGTATGAAAAGCATTGTCGAAATAGTGCATCTGTCATCAGTGGTTCAATCTGAACTGTATGAAGTGATGAGAATACTTTTTGTACACACAGAAAATAAAAATAGCGACTTTATTCAACAATTCATCGCATCCGTGTCACAGTAGCGCCATTTTGGAGAATATCCGCTGAACGCAAACTGCGTACGCTGTTCTGTGTCAGCCGCACCACACGGATACGCTGTTTTTGTTAAATAACGACTTGAATAAAGTTTTTTATTTTCTTTGCATACAAAAAGTATTCTCATCACTTCATAAAGTTCAGATTGAACCACTGATGGCAGATGGACTGTTTTAACGATGTCCTTATACTACGTTTCTGTGCCTTGACCGTGTAAGGACCCTTGCTGTCTATGGAGAGTCAGAAAGCTCTCAGACTTCATCAAAAATATCGTAATTTGTGTTGCAAAGATGAACGAAGGTCTTATGGGTTTAGAATGATATGAGGGTGAGTAATGACAGAATTTTCATTTTTGAGTGAACTAACCCCTTTGATTATTTTCAACTAAACAGCAACACAACAAAATGCTTTATACACAGTCTCATTACATATGTTCCTTACATTTGTATGAATTCCAACGTAGGTGCCATCTCCTCTGGATGTTTTATGTTTAAAATAAAATTAAGAGAATGAGTAGCTCAGCCACAATGGGAGGAAATGATAAGTTCTTGAATGACAGCAATCTGGAATCACCAATAATAATAAAAAAAATAAGAAATTATGAACAACACAAGCCACTCCAAACATTGATTAAATCTTTCCTATACCAAGAACGTCAATAACAATTACTAATTTTTGTCAGTATTGAACATCCCTAAAGGTAAATAAAAATGGAAGCATATGTGTAGCAAAATTCAATTTGAAATATGCAAAATGGCAATGCATTGCAATACATAAAATGGCAATGTAGTTCTGTATTTTTATTTACATTTTGTCATACATGTCCAAATTTTAGTGTAAAATGAAAATTCAGTTATATATAATTTACATTTGCCATTTTCTACACTAGTTTTAATATGCAAATTAAAAACATATTTTAATACTTTATAAAGTTATTCACAATATTAATTAATTAAAACAAAAATTATTACCCAAATTGATTAGATGTGTTAAACATGTCCAAGCAAAAACTGTAGCAAAATTATCATTTAAATGCTGTTTTTCCTAAATGCATTTAGACTTAGGGGTAGGACACTTGGCATTGCATTTCCATCATAATCCTGCATGATAATTGTAGCAAAATGCAGTGAGAATTTGAGGATGCATTCTGAGTGCAGCAAAAGGGTAGCAAAATGCTGATTTAAATGTCTTTTATTTTTCTTAAATGCATTGACACTTACATATAAGACATTTCAATAACAATTTCATTTAATACCCCGCAATGAATAAGTCAATGTGGAAAGCATTTGGTTGACGGTGAATATTGACCTATTGTGAATGAATGAATGATGCATTTATATAGCGCTTTATTGTGTATTGCTGTACACCCAAAGCGCTTTACAATCATGTGGGGGGTCTCTCCTCAACCATCACCAGTGTGCAGCATCCACTTGGATGATGCGACGGCAGCCACAGGACAACGGCACCAGTGCGCTCACCACACACCAGCTACAGGTGGAGAGGAGAGAGAGATAGAGCCAATCAAGTCGATGGGGATTATTAGGAGGCCATGATTGACAATGGCCAGTGGAGGGAATCTGGCCAGGACACCGGGGTTACACCCCTACTCTTTTACGAGAAGTGCCATGGGATTTTTAGTGACCACAGAGAGTCAGGACCTCGGTTTAACGTCTCATCCAAAAGACAGTGCGTCCTGTTGCTGAGCCCCACCTAACGATTGACAGGTCAGGGGCATGTTGCATTTTCAAATGCATTTCAAATCCACATTGACTTTAAATTCATAGCGAGGTATTAAATGAAAATGCAATTGAAACGTCTTATATGTAAGCATCACTGCATTTAAGAAAAATAAGAGACATTTAAATCACCAGTTTACTACCCTTTTGCTGCACCCTTGGCTCAGAACGCATCCTCAAATTCTCACTGCATTTTCTACAATTATCATGCGGTATTATGATAAAAATGCAATCCCAAGTGTCCTTAAGTCTAAATGCATTTAGGAAAAACAGCAATTAAGTGATAATTTTACTACAGTCTTGGCTTGGACATATTAAACATGTCTAATCAATTTGTGTAATACATTTTCATTTTGCAACTTATAAAGCGTTAAAATACGATTTTATTTTGCATATTAAAACTAGTGTAGGAAATGGCAAACGTAAATTATATTTGAATTTTCATTTTGCACTAAATATTGCACATATGTATGGGAAAATATCGATTTAAATACAGAAATGCATTGCCATTTTATATTTCAAACTGAATTTTGCTCCCCATATGCTTCCATAAATAAAAACTGTAGCGTTAATAAATACAACAGTACAAACCCTTGATAAGAATGCAGGGGGTACTTGGGATGCATAATACAGCAGCAATTACGACCTGTCATTAGAAAAGAAAACAGAAGAAACAATGAATGTTATGAACTGCTGTCCCTTTAAAACATGATTCACATCGACGCACATCCCAACTTTACATCAGTCAAGACATTTTAACTTATTTAAAACTGTCACTAGCCAAAAATGGTCATTTTGACATAATTTTGTGTGCTTTTGTCCGTGTAAGTGCGAGAGAACTCGATGCGCTCCTGACGTGCAGCGTGTGCGTTCACCGACAGCGTGCCAGTAACGTTACCAAACAAACTTCTCGTGTCTGTGTGTGTGTGTGTGTGTGTGTGTGTGTGTGTGTGTGTAACAAACAAGACAATAAAATGTCTAAACCTACCTCGTTTGGCAGAAAAGTTGCGTTATCCTTGAAGAATTCCGCGCTGTCAGATCTTCACCTAGTCGTAGCCTATAATCTCTTTTAAAGAATAAAAAAAAGAAGTCGTAATGGTATCATTTTTTCTTGACAATTCCTCTGCCAGCTTCTGTTGAAGGCATAAAGCGCTCTAAACACAGTTCTACGACACTTCAGATTTAACGTTATCACAGCTGCTTAATAACGTTAACATTCCGGATGCTTTACGGCACTCGCAGTAAATACACCGCATCAACAACAATTAAAAGTTAATAAACTTATTTATAAAACGGAAAGTGAGCACACTGTAACACCTAACTTACCTCCACGTCGAGTGAGACGTGATGGTGTGCTGAAGATATCAAATGCGACGGCTCCGACATTCATTTGGCAAACAAGGAAGACAGCAACTAAGTTAACATTACAGTTTGTTACATTTAACAAACTATAATTTACCACGGAAGTGTAAAAACGGTTCCTCAAACCCGAAATTAAAATGATTTTTTTCCCGAGACTGTCTCTGTGAATAATGGCGCCTGTTCAAGCACTGTTTTCGCGCCGATAATCGACTGAGTTTCTTGTTCCCACAATGCAAAGCGTAATTAAAAAAATAAGGAAAAACACCTGTAAAAACCAAATAAGGAAAATTCCTTCATATTATTACGGTATATTGTACTGTATTTTTACGGAATCTTTTTACAGTGTACATTATAAAAGTAGCCCAATAAACCGCAGCTCTGTAATTTTTTCCCGCTACTGTATTTTCAAAAAAGCCCACTTGTGCCACTGCCCTGGCAACACTGGTTCGCTGTACCCTCATAACCTTCCACGCTGCAGTGACGGGAAAAAGTTGGGGTCAAACCTTATCAAACGATTAATCTTTAATTTTTCAATAATCTTTAATTAACCTTAAAATTTTTTAACGAGTTAATTTTTTGGATTAATCGCATGCATTAACGTTGACACCCCTAATATATATATAAACCATTTTCTTTTCTGCATTTCGCTTCTTTTCTAGCTTGCTTCCTTTAAAGTCGGCATGAAACGGAAGTAGCGATTGTCTTTTTTTCTGTACTGTGACGTCTATCCGAGTGAAACGGCATCTGAAATGAGAGGGCTGAATGGGATGAATGGGATGAAAAAGACATTAACCTGCTGTATTCACTGTATTACACACTAGGGATATTTTTGTCAATTTTTCATTTCAAGTACTGGTGGGTCTTTATTTTGATGGTCTGGATGGCATGCTGTCCTAACACTAACCAGTCAGAGCTCAGGTACCACCAAAATGCTGCCATAACCAATCAGAACAAGAGAAATACAGTGGTGTGAAAAAGTGCTGGCCCCCTTCCTGATTTTTTTTTTTTTTTTTTTGCATGTTTGTCACACTTTAATGTTTCAGATCATCAAACAAATTGAAATATTAATCAAAGATAACACAAGTAAACACAACATGCAGTTTTTAAATAAAGTTTTTTTTATTATGAAGGGAAAACAAAATCCAAACCCACATGGTCCTGTGTGAAAAAGTGCTTGCCCCCTAAACCTAATAACTGGTTGTGCCACCCTTTGCAGCAACAACTGCAATCAAGCATTCACGATAACTGGCAATGAGTCTTTCACATCGCTGTGGAGGAATTTTGGCCCACTCTTCTTTGCAAAATTGTTTTAATTCAGCCACATTGGAGGGTTTGAGCATGAATGGACTGTTTAAGGTCATGCCACAGCATTTCAGCCAGATTTAAGTCCAGACTTTGATTTGGCCACTCCAAAACCTTAATTTTGTTTTTCTTGAGACATTCAGAGGTGGACTTGCTGCTGCGTTTGGAATAATTGTCCTGCTGCATAACCCAAGTGTGCATGAGCTTGAGGTCACAAACTGACGGCCAGACATTCTCCTTCAGGATTTTCTGATAGAGTGCAGAATTCATGGTTCCATCAATTATGGCAAGTCATCCAGGTTCTGAAGCTGCATCTGTTTTTGAAGCTGCAAAGCAGCCTCAGACCATCACACTACCACCACCATGTTTGACTGTTGGTATGATGTTCTTTTTATGAAATGCTGTGTTGGTTTTAGGCCAGATGTAACGGGACACACACCTTCCAAAAAGTTCAACTTTTGTCGTATCAGTCCACAGAATATTTGCCCAAAAGTCTTGGGGATAATCAAGCTATTTTTTGGAAAATGTGAGACGAGCCTTTGTGTTCTTTTTGGTCAGCAATGGCTTTTGCCTTGGAACTCTCCCATGGATGCCGTTTTTTCCCAATCTCTTTCTTATTGTTGAATCATGAACACTGACCTTAATTGTGGCAAGTGAGGCCTTTAGATGTTGTTCTGGGTTCTTTTATGACCTCCTGGATGAGTCGTCTTTGTGCTCTTGGAGTAATTTTGGTAGGCCAGCCACTCCTGGGAAGGTTCACCACTGTTCCAAGTTTTCTCCATTTGTGGATAATGGCTCTGACCATGGTTTGCTGGAGTCCCAAAGCCTTAGAAATGGCTTTATAACTCTTTCCAGACTGATACATGTAAACTATTTTATTTCTCATCTGTTTATGAATTTCTTAAGATCGTGGAATGATGTGTTGCTCTTTAAACATGCTTCACTTTGTCAGACAGGTTCTGTTTAAGTGATTTCTTGATTCAACATGTCTGGCAATAATCAGGCCTGGGTTTGGCTAGTGAAATTTAACTCAACTTTCAAAATAATGTGGTTAATCAGTTCTTTCATGATTTAATAGGAGGGGGCAAACACTTTTTCACACAGGGCCATGTGGGTTTGGATTTTGTTTTCCCTTCATAATAAAAAAGTTCATTTAAAAACGGCATGTTGCGTTTACTTGTGTTATCTTTGATTAATATTTAAATTTGTTTGATGATCTGAAACATTAAAGTGTGACAAACATGCAAAAAATGTAAAAATCAGGAAGGGGGCCAACACTTTTTCACACCACTATATATAAAGTCATGGTGATCATCGAGTATTCGGACTTGACAGCGACGATTGATCATGGAAACAATGATTGAAGTGACTTTAAAAAATGATCGATCATTTGTTGTCAAGTCGGAGTACTCTAGTTCTTGTGCACATCCCTATTAAATACATACACGGTATTGAGGTATGATGTAAATGCAATAAACATTTTAGTCATATATCTTGTCAAGTCTTGTTACTTCTGGATTTTCTTCTTTTTTTTCAAATTTATTTTATGAACTATCCTACACTGTAAAAAGGTTGCTTTAAATTTTACAGTATTTTACTGGCAGCTGGATGCCAGTAAATTACTGTAAAAATGGTTACAGTATTATTACTGTAATTGCATTTACAGTATAGTAATGGGTTTACTGTATTTTCATTTACAGTATTATTACTGTATTTTCATTTACAGTATTTTTACTGTATTTTCATTTACAGTATCAGTGCTGTAGTGTTTATTTTCATGTAGTTTTAACATTTTTTACCTGTAAAAAACAATCAAATTGTGGTATAGCACTGTAAACCATGATTTTTACCACCCCAACTCCATAAAAATCACAATAACTCATGAGCATTAGCTCTGATAATATTCTTTTTAATTGTTGAACATTTTCTTTTTAATAGTACAAATTACAAGTCTTGATCTCTAGGATGACCTAGCTGAAAAAAGGGCATCACAACAGTTCCCTGGGCACTTTGTATCATGGAAAAACATACACATACTGAAAAGCAAAAACAAGTAAGTACACTAACAGTCAAAAGTTTTTGAACGGTAAGATTTTTGATGTTTTTAAAGAATTCTCTTCTGCTCAACAAGCCTGCATTTATTTACTGCAAAAGCAGTAATAAGGTGAAATATTTGTACTAATTAAAATAACAGCTTTCTATTTGAATATATTTTTAAATGTAATTTATTCCTGTGATCAAAGCTAATTTTTCAGCATCATTACTCCAGTCTTCAGTGTCACATGATCCTTCAGAAATCATTCTAATATACTGATAAACATTTATTATTATTATTATTATTATTATTATTATTATTATTATTATTATTATTATTATCATCATCATCATCATAACAGTTGGGTAAATTTTTTCAGGATTCTTTGATCAACATTTATCTGAAATAATAAGATTTTGTAACATTATACACTATGCCCATCAAAAACTTAGATTCAGTATTCGGGGGGGGGGGGGGGGGGTATAGGGTTATAGGGATTACTACTTATACTATAGAAATTACTACTTTTATTTAACAAGGATGATTTAAATTGATCAAAAGTGAAGATAAAGACATTTATAATATTACAAAATATTTCTATTTCAGATAAATACTGTTCTGAACTTTCTATTTATCAAGGAAACATGAAGCTGCTTTCAACACAATAATAATAATAATAGTTTTTTTTTGAGCAGCAAATCAGAATATTAGAATGATTTCTGAAGGATCATGTGACACTGAAGACTGAAGTAATGTTGCTGAAAATTCAGCTTTGATGACAGGAATAAATTACATTTTAAAATATATTCAGATAGAAAACATTTATTTGTTTTTGCTGTACTTTTGGATCAAATAAATGCAGGCTTGATGAGCAGAAGAGGCTTCTTTAAAAATATTAAAAATCTTACTGTTCAAAAACTTTTGACTGGTAGTGTTAATAAAATCAAATAATACAGTAAAAATGAGTTTGTGTTGTGTTAAATTGCAGAAATTTTGACAGTCAAAGTTAACAAGCTCTCCAATGAGAAACAGCAGGATGGGATTCAGGCAGATCCTTTTTCTTTGTACCCTCTTTCCAGAATTCCAGCTGACCTGTGACTTTCAATGCATTTGGTGCCACAAAGATCTGAATGAACCTGCAAGCACAAGAAAAAAAAAAAAAAAAAAAACATTATTTTTCAAAGCAGTGTTTACAGAATTTGCCTCAACTGTCAAACTTGGTGCCGTATGCACTTTGACGTTAATAAAACCTTATATACTACATCTGAACGCACCTACAACGGAAGGTACATAATTAGTTGATAATTCATCACATTCAAATTATCAAAGCTCCATTTTTTACAATGCATTCTCAATCAGTAGAGCAAAGTTCTAGAATGCTGAATTAATGGGTTTGATTCCAGGGGCGGTTCTAGGGTGAGTGGATATACGGGCCTTAGCCCAGAGACATTAATTTATGTATCAGAATACACGGGATACAAGTCAAATAAAACAGGCTATGCTGAAAAGTTACATTGACTAAGTGGCTTCATTTTTTTTTAAAGCGACAAGTGTAATTAATTACAATTTGCACTTACAAATTGCATAAATAATATTATGAAATTAATGTTTTAAATATAAACACAAAAATATGTAAATGATAGAAAAAAAATAGAATGATACTGAAAAATGAGACTAAAATTACCAGTAGGTGGCAGCAAGCCACTGTCTTAATGACTGAGCCACTGAGTCATTTATTCAATCTATTCATTAAAAACTGCTGATTCTTTCAGGAATGAAGTAAGTGTTTTTTATGAATGGATCAGTGAATCACTGATTCAAGGCATTCAAAAAAGGTAAATTCTTTCAGTAATGAAACACTGTTGTGTGCAGAGATGTACAACATGGCTTTGTTTAGAACCATTTTTGCGAAAAAAGACAATATTTCTTTTCACAATTTAAATCATTTAATATTAACTTCTTGTTTATTGAATTTTGTTGTCCTGACACTTAGTAAAGTCTGCCACAGACCATGCTAAATGCTAACCAATCCGTTCGTATAATCTAAATGTGTGTGTGTGTCCTAGAAAATCTGTGCTTATAATACCATGATTAAAAATCTATATTTGTTGCTATACAGTAACAGTAATCTAATTTTGTCAGATGGGGATATCGGTATTATGAATTTATAGGCTACAGTAAGATACCTGAAGCAGCTGCATTTTGCTGTTTAAGTGCTGGTTTAATAGAAATATTTTTAATGCGCATGAAAACTCAACCTTGATGCGCACACACTCCTAGCGCCACCCCTGTTTGATTCCCAGGGAATTAATAACTTAATAAAATGTGTAGGGGAGCGCAGGGCACAGACTTACACAGGGTAAGTTGTAACACACATGGTTTAAATATTTCCACACATGCTAGCATAACCAAATGTACAGTATTTACTACTGCCATATCATCACTATATAGAGAATAAAGTGCACCAAAATTCAAAAATTTTGAAGATGTCGCTGAATATTTATTCTACCAAAGCAGAAGTACATTTCTGGCTGAAGTAAATTGTCATCTCACTTTTTATTATTCATTTAAAATTAGACAAATCTGCTATTATTTTAATCTCCAATCTGTTATCAGTTTAGATAACAGATAGCTAACTAGCAGAAGACACTGTGTTACAATGTGCCCCGCTATTATTAAACTATGCTATTCTATGACATTAGCAATGCAATTTACACCATTTACTTTTATGAGTTTCAATGAGAAGCCACAAGAAGCAGGTGAATAAAGACTGAGAATCGATGTTTAATGTTCAGAAATTGTTATTTCAAGAAATGTAAAGCATTTTGGCTCGTTTATGTGTCTTGTGTCCTGTGTCCTATGACAGCTGTGTGTGGAGGGAGGGGAGTGTATCATTTCTGAATTTCTGAATGTGTTTCTTCATTTGCGCACTCTGTTGTGAACTACACTGTATATGCAGCTGTGTGTTGCGATCAGGGCCGTCCCAAGCATGGTTGCAATGTGTTCATTATCAAACTCCAAAATTAGATTATTTTTAATTCTTAAAAAACACCCTTATTTTATTTGAAAAAGTTAATGATTTTATTTTATTGACAAAATATTTTAGTTTGTCTTGTATATTTTTTCATTAGATCCGATAATATTTTAAGCTGTCATATGGTTATGTTACAATGTGCCCCTCACATGTTACAATGTACCCCACCTACGGGGCATGTTGTCACTTCCATTCTTTTGAGATAAATAACAAAAAACATATACACCTGTAATTATGAAACAACGCAACATATTTGTACTAGACAAGTGTGAAATTAAAGTGTATAAAAAAATTATACTCTGAACCCCACGTAGATTTACACATGCTAAGAAAGTCAGTGCTGAGTTGTGTCCCATGCTCCCCTACATTAAATACAATATAACTTGCTTTGGCTAAAAGCATCTGGCAGATGCATGAATGTAAATGTAATGTAAAACAAAATGTGTTTTGGGTTACCTAATTCTGCATTTCTGTAAAACGGACAGCTGGCTGTATGATGATTCTGTCCTCATTCAGGATCCTGTTTTTGCTTGGAGAAATCTCCTGTAACAGACAGAGTCACAACACACTTTTAGTGTTACTATAGTTTATGATCAGAAAAAAAACTACCGTACAGTAATACAAACATTTTACAATGTAAATGCAATGTAAAACAAAATGTATTTTGGGTTACCTAATTCTGCATTTCTGTAAAACGGACAGCTGGCTGTATGATGATTCTGCCCTCATAGTCAGGATCCTGTTTTTGCTTGGAGAAATCTCCTGTAACAGACAGAGTCACAACACACTTTTAGTGTTACTATAGTTTATGATCAGAAAAAAACCTACCGTACAGTAATACAAACATTTTACAATGTAAATGCAATGTAAAACAAAATGTATTTTGGGTTACCTAATTCTGCATTTCTGTAAAACGGACAGCTGGCTGTATGATGATTCTGCCCTCATAGTCAGGATCCTGTTTTTGCTTGGAGAAATCTCCTGTAAGAGACAGAGTCACAACACACTTTTAGTGTTACTATAGTTTATGATCAGAAAAAAACTACCGTACAGTAATACAAACATTTTGAATAAAATAAACATTTTTGGTAACGCTTTACAATAAAGTGTCATTTGTTAACATTGGTTAATGTATTAATTAACATGAACAAACAATGGGCAATGCATTTATTACACTATTTATTAATCTTTGTTAATGTTAGTTAATGTCAATACAGTTGATGTTTATTCCATGTTAGTTCACAGTGCATTAACTAATGTTAACAAACACAACTTGTGATTTTAATAATGCATTGGTAAATGCTGAAATTAACATTAACTAAGCTTAATAAATGCTGTAGAAGCATTGTTCATTAATGTTTTTAACTAACGTTAATGTTAACTAATGAACCTTATTGTAAAGTGTTACCACATTTTTTATATTTATAAGCAAAACTTAGGCTACTAAATTAATATATTGCTAGCCCGTTCCTCTCTTTAAAAAGTAAGTTAGTGGAGAACAGCAGCCCGTGGCTAATTCGGCTACTTTAGTTACATTAGATGAAAGCTCACCTGTTGTTACGACGGCAATCACAGGAAAAGACTCCAATACTCCTCCGATGCATACGACATAACCACAAGACCACAAACTTGATAAAGTAAATACAAAATATGTACTTTACAGTGGTATTTCTTAACTCAGTTTTCCTCGATATTTCATGTTAGCTTGCGGTATCATTTTACGTCTCTCACTGAATAGGGACCGTCTCTAAAGTTACATACAACATTGGTACACACGTTTCTAACTTAAATAGCATTTGAAGAGAATTACACCTGCGGTAAAGAGGCAGTGTACAAAAGATATTATGCTTCTCTGTGTTCGTTAACTTCGGCTAACTGACATTATTATCTTACCAGTTGAAACTATGGCATTCACAAGAAGAGACTCCAAAATACACTTTTAGCATAGCTTAGCATAGATCATTGAATCCGATTAGACCAGTAGCATCGCGTTCAAAAATGATCAAAGAGTTTCGATAGTTTTCCTATTTAAAACTCAACTCTTCTGTAGTTATATCGTGTACTAAGACCGGCGGAAAATGAAAAGTTGCGATTTTCTAGTCCTATTTGGCTAGGAACTATACTCTGATTCCAGCGTAATAATCAAGGAACTTTGCTGCCGTAACATGGCGGCAGTAGGTGCAGTGATATTACGCAGCTCCTGAAAGTAGTCCCCAGCTAGGTAACTAGTTATAATATAGCTGGGGACTACTTTCAGGCGCTACGTAATATCACTGCGCCTGCTGCGGCCATGTTACGGCAGCAAAACTGTAATACTGTTTCTATGTCACGGAATCTAATTTTAGGATTTTATTAGGCAATTGTACTTGTTTAGACTTCAAATATGTGGTTTGTTAGTAAAGATAATGTCTATTTGAAAATTTGCTTCAATGTTTTCGGAGATGTGAGTTCCAGGGTGTCAGCGGTCATTTGGTACTCATGAAACCGCCAAGAGCAGCCTCACCTCGGGCAGCTCTTCTGGAACTTGCTGCTGGCTCTGATGTCTCTACAGTGGTTAAACATGAAATAATTAATTTTGGGTAAATCTCACTGGCAGCCTTTGGTATTACTCTATTATTTGTTCCAAAGCAAATAGTTTTGACTGAAGGCAAAATCTTATACATGTTATATATGTAACTTCAATGCTGTTTATCAGAGGCGCTGCCTTTGTATTTTTTACTTTTATGATGGCTGTTGTTGTTTATTAAATATTATTATTCACTCATATTTTATATAAACAATAGTAGTATTTAATTGTATTTAGTATTCATACGAGAATACTTTGTGTGTGCAAAGAAGGCAAAAATAATGACTTTATTCTACAATTCATCTCCTCCACGTTGTCACGGTGCACACAGCTGGGAGGAACGAGGAGACGAGGGAGGGGGCAAGGGAGGCAGGGCAAGACAAGGCAAGGTTAACACATAAAGGAACACCGGGGAATAACGAGTAGATCGGACAAAATCTAACTAAACAGGCAGGAACTAAATATACATGATATTAGACATAATTAGACAATCACAGCTGGAAAAGACTTAACTAATAATCAAACTGAACAAGGACAGGAACATGACCGAATATGGAAACAAGAGGCGGGAACACATGACACACAAGACAGAGGACCGACATAACTTGGAAGCTGAGGCTTCTTCTGGGTATGACAAGGAGTCAGGGGCCCTCACAGGGTCCCTCAGCAACCGCCTCCACTTCCGCGACAGGAGGGGCAGGCGGCTGGGAATGGCCTCTGTGGCCACGACTAGATGAGCCTCCTGCCCTCGATGAGTCTCCGTGGACAAGACATAATAAGACTGGGTTAAAACTTCCTGTGGGGTATGACAAGACAAAAATCCATTACTCCGGGGACATGGCATGGCACTCCTGGCCGTGATGTGTGGACTGGATCCACGGGAATGGGAACGGCACTCCTGGTCGAAATTGAGGAACTGGATCCACAGGACCTTGCCACATGCACTCCAGGCGGGCTTGCCACAGGACCTGCAGGCGGCCTAGGGTGAGACGTGGACGGCGGCAGACTGGAGGGGCTCGTGGCCAACGGACTCGCGGCACTCGCAACGATCCCGCCGAACTCCCACACCGACGAGCGGCGACTTCCTTGCCGCAGGACAAACAGACAAACAGGAACCAAAACAAAAGACTTCCAAAAACGAAAAACAAAACAAGGTGAAGGGGCGTCGCTTACGGTTTAGGTCTGGTCTTCTGTCACGGTGCACACAGCAGAGAGGAACGAGGAGACGAGGATAACTCAAATAACAGTTTTTAATGAATCCAAACAAGGCAGGTCAAGACAAGGCAATGTTAACACAGGCAGGAACACCGGGGAATAACGAGTAGACCAGACAAAATCTAACTAAACTAGCAGGAACTAATGCTGCCTTCACGTGCTATCGGAATTATCGTAAATACGAGTTTCCTAATCGGAAATTCTCGCCATTGACAAACCATTAACTACAACTTTTTCTTTAATAAACTCCTAGTTTGCTGCTTATTAATAGTTAGTAAGGTAGTTGTTAAGTTTGATAATTGAGTAGGATTAGGGATGTAGAATATGGTCATGCAGGATATGTGCTTTATAAGTTCTAATAAACAGCCGATATGTTAATAATAGGCATGCTAATAAGCAACTAGTTAATAGTGAGAATTGGTCCCTACCATAAAGTGTTACCAGGATAAGTTCAGGAAGCAACATCTAGAGCTTGACCTTAGTTAACCTTTCCTTTCGAACACCCAGGGAAAAGCTACTTTGTATGTTTGTGGGGGCATCCATGTTTGTACTGAAAACTGACTTGAGAGGCAAGGGTTCATGTGTGTGTGTTTACATTTTTGCAAAAGCACACTGTGCTCTCCACTGTTCTGGAATTGCTTCCATTTGAAAACGTTTCATTAGCCGTGCATAGAGGGGGAGCTTTGATTTGACTTCCTGTTTCAGTCCTTCTTTAATCCAGGGCCTTTCTAATATTTGCCTGATGGCGAATAACTTCCCCTGAAACACAGGACTAATCAGGCATGTCACTGCGCGGTGAAATTTGCTTTCAATCCATTCGTAATAGGCAGGATATTAGCAATGTCAGACAATCAAGGCTTCACGGGAGCCAGGTCTGAATGAATGGATCTGCTTTATTTGCTGCTGTTGTTTTTGTTTCCCATTGATTACATTATTAGTGTTGGTATCCCATAAGCAACGTCGAGCTCATCTGGTAAACAAATAAAAGATCTCATTAGTGATGCAGTGAGGGATTTGATCCAGACAGACTAATGTGAGACCATTTGTTTCAGTCCCAATGTGCTGTTTTTAGCGAATCACGTCTCGTTTGTGAAGCTCACAAACATGTTTTTGTTGCACTTTGGATCTTTTTGATTTGTCTGTCAAACCAACGTGACTTAGTGTGTTCCTTCAGTGTTCACTCATGATCCATTTGAGGTTTTCCGTAACAGTTCCTGTCAAATAAACACAGATATCAGATATGCAGTGTGACAAACTGCATATTCATCAGCCGTCGTCTGCTTTAGAAACAGGTGGTGGAGTTGCATAAGCAGTGGCGTCTTCTTACTTCGCGTACTGCTTATTTTACACCATGCAAAACCTCTCTAGGTTTTGTGGTTTACACCCCACCCGCCCCCTTCCCTGGACTCTTATTCCTCAGGGATTGTTGTGATGGGAAAAAAAATCCAGAAAAAAATCCATCATACTTCCATGCACCCCATACAAATCAATTCACCTTCTCGCAGTCAATCAGTATGCTTCCTTCAGGCTGCTCCAAAATCCCTCCTTTGATCTTTTTCCCTGAACACAGTCATTTTTCTCAACACAGAAAGCTTTGTCAAGTGTCCGCACCATGCTTGGGTTGCTTCCTTTCCTTTCCCTTTGTCTCAACCTCCATAAAAGCCTGTCAAACCCATCCATCATATCACAGCCCAAATCCACGTGTGACTTTCCCTCGCTGTCTTTCTGCATTGCAAAGAGGTGTTGATTCCGATGTGTAGGGTGGTCTACGGTGAGACAGAGTCTGACTAGGATGTTAACTAAAGGGATTTGGTGGTGGTTGAGGAGAGACCAGACCCACAGGCTGTGTGTGGTTCAGACTGGTGTCTTCATTCCCTAGAGGACACGCTTTCCACATAGAGCCCAGGGCAGGATGAGGTGCCCTCACAAGCCAAGTTCCCTGCCCCTTAACTCTGCTCTGTTCTCTCAAGATAAAGGATGGCTCTCATGGTATGTTCCTCTTTCTGAAAGGAAGGAAGAATTGAAAATGGACATTGTTCTCTTCATAAAAAGAGGGAGAACACTGCATACTAAATTTAGTTTGTTTGTGCAGCTGCAAAATGTTCTTCTTCATAATATATGTGTG
The DNA here is from genome assembly GCA_036784905.1 of Acrossocheilus fasciatus. NCBI lineage: Eukaryota > Metazoa > Chordata > Actinopteri > Cypriniformes > Cyprinidae > Acrossocheilus > Acrossocheilus fasciatus. The sequence continues at coordinate 19,441,092 of CM071945.1, forward strand.
TGTGTGTTCTCAAGTATTTGTATTTTATTTTAAGGATGTTTGGATATTTTTACATGAAAACAAAAAAAAAGAAGAAGCTAAATACGGAAATAATGGAAAATGTGACTTAGTTACACACTGTAAAAATGTTTTTTTTTTGTTTGTTTGTTTTTTTTTAAAGTTGTGAATAAAGCAAAGATTATTAGAGTATGTATTACAAGAAAATACTATGTCAGTCTTAAAGCATTTATGTATAATGCATACTAAAAGTAGTTTTATTGCATTAATTATGCCTTGAATGCACCTTATAATGCATTGCACAATCTCATGAATAACTGTAACCACAGTTAATACATACACGTATCAATTCATTGTTACTCTATGCATTTTAAATTCAGTTATAATTATTTACGACAATATATACTGTATTACAACACACATTATGAATAATTATAATTATAATAATTATAATTCTTTATACCAGGGGTGTCAAACTCTGTTCCTGGAGGGCCGCAGCCCTGCAGAGTTTAGTTCCAACCCTGCTCTAAAACACAAACCATATAGTTTTCAATTGAGCCTGAAGGACTTGATTAGCTGGATCAGGTGTGTTTAATTAGAGTTGGAGCTAAACTCTGCAGAGCTGTGGCCCTCCAGGAATTGAGTTTGACACCCCTGCTTTATACCTTTTAATAACCATTTAAAATGCATTATACATAAAGGCTTTAAGTAAAGTGTTACCAAATTTCCACCCAATTTCTGAGGCCAGATTGGTTTAAAATAAATTTCTTACACTGATCCCCCCCCCCCTCCCCCCAAGATTATGAATAAAACAGAGTATTGCAATACATTTTACAAGAAAATATAATTGTTTTGCTAATTGTTTTTTTAAATTTACTTGCAATTCCTATATTAAGTTTTCAGTGCATGTTCTTAATAGCAATAACACTAACATACAGTATGAATAATTCCAAGTATAATATAGTAAAATAATTATATTATATTGTGCATAATGAAAAATCCTAAACCAAACTCTATCAACAATCTTAAACCTTTAGCAAGTACAGTATTCACTCAGTATGTATTTGTGTTATTACGTGCCACCTTAAAATAAAGTGTAATCTTTTTTTTTTTTTTTTTGCAGTTAGTGAGGCAAAAACCAATTGAAACCAGCAGTGAACAAGCTGAAAATGAGCAGACAATTGCTCAAGAAAGGAAGTGAATCTGGTTGGCAGGCTCCCACGGGTGCTGTACTTCAGCCTGTTCACATAAAGGTGGTTTCTGTGCTTATCTGCTCTCTCTAGACTGCAGTGTGGATTAGCAAATCTCTCAGGGTTTAAGTGAATATTTTCAACCTGCATAAAACCCTACCATTCTGAACAGCACTAATATTGCAAAGCAGTGCGTAAAGTCTTTCTGCAGAGAGAGGACATTCATACATCAGTAATGAAATATAAACTCTCAATGGAGCACTTACAAATGTGAATAATGGGCAGTATTTTTTATACAGGTATGGGATGTTTCTTCATCTATGGGCACTTGTGTGTCCCAGGGGTTGATTTTTAATTAAATCTAACAGATTTACTTTTTTTTTTTTCCACCTTCTGTTGTGTTCTCCTTTTGTGCATGACATTGTTTGTGGACCAGTTAAACAAACTAGTGTGATTGTGTTTCAGTCGATGGAAAAGCCCGAGGCAATCCCTCTACAACCTCTGACATGAGTGATGTATGAAATCAGCAGTGTCATCATGATGCTCATGGTAAATGAAATCACACTGCAAGTAGACAGGGCCGTGCACAGACATTTTGAGGGGCAGTGACCCAAACCAAAAAAAAAGGGGCACTAAGGGGGTGGGTTGTTAATACAAATGATCCAGTTGAAGTTTAATTCACTTCGGAACATTCATTCACGGATTTGCGCTGCACAGCGTCTTTACACACAAACAAAACTTACTAGAGAAATGTGACATAATATACCTCTGTAAATAAATACTATTTAAATTTATGTCTCGCACACTTTAATGCCCTTTGTATGGAACATATACACTCGCTTCGAACTGGAATCATGGCGGAATATCTGGTGATGTCCACTTCGCAGGGCACTTACGGTCGATTAGAACAAACGTTGCACGTGATAAGATGTGCGAGGACTGGAATTGAGAACCGCCGATGTAGCCTGCTGTAGTAAATTTGTCTCTGGTATTCTGGTATGTGAGTGTATATGCGTGCAGGGGGCGTGGCTTTAGACAGCGATTGCAGGGAGGGTGGGATGTTCGCTTTCAGTGCTATCAGGCTAAAGTTAGCATTTTCCAAGATCTCCTACTGCACCTTTAATATGTTTTTTAATAAAATATGATGTGTAATAGATTAATATCAAGACAAGTGATTAAAATGGGAAATATACTTAATTACAAGAATTAAATTGTGACAAACTGCTAAATATTCTATATGATGATTTACCTGCTGGCTTGCTGGAGCTTTGAATCCATGTTTGCAATGCTGAACTGCCTTTAGCAGCCTCCCTTCGCTCTTTCACTCTCTGACTCTGTCTTCTTTTTAGTGAAGGCATTTTTTTTTTTTTTCACAAAGTGTGCCAACAACAGCAAATTTTGTGTTAGGGTATTTATATTAGATCTGATCGGGTACAATAATTTGATTAGACTTTCCAATTCAATGAACGTGGATATTTTATTGTTATCATTTTTAGAAGACCTAGAGCAAATCACTACCGACAGAAATACAAAAACAAACTACCAAATTACTAATTCAGCGAATCATCCATTGACTGTAATGTGGATTCTAATGCATCTACCTGTTAATGCAGTGACCTTTGTGAACTGTGGTCTCCACTCTCCAGAGAGCGGACGCACAGATCGTGAGTGATGGGCGGAAATCAACGGCTCTTTAGCGGAGCGGTACAGACCGCTTTGAGCTGGGGTGATTGGTGAGAAGGGCACCGTAGAAGATGAGGGCAAAGGGGCAGTGGCTGTAGCCACCGGGCCACCCCCTGTGCACGGCCCTGCAAGTAGACGACCCTACACACATCATACACTGCAAACATGTTCACAAGTCTCTAAGGTCCAAGTCAAGTCTCAAGTCTTTGTTCTATTTATTAGCAACAATTCTTTCAGGTAGTTATTGTGGCTAAATCGGTTTTGAAATACTGATTTCACAATATAATTAAAAAGAAAGAAAAAAAAAAACTTAGAAATGAAAAGGTGTCCATTTATTAATTGTCAGACAAAATGCTGCACATTTCCTTGTTAGATTGAAATAGCCTTCGTCAAACAACAATACTAAATTGAAATTTTAAAACAAATCCCAATAAATCAAATGAATATCACAAATTAAAGAAATCTCATATAAACCAGCTAAGGCTTTGTCTGTGCTCTTTTTCAGTTTAAAATTAGAGGCAAGCACTAAACAGTTTTAAACACAACACAGTCCAAACAAAGAGACTGCATACATGCAGCATGAGCAGTTTTTAATATAAATTGGAGTGTATAATTTCGAAATTTGAAGCAAAAACAAAATGGTCTGACTTTAGTTTTGTGAAACTATTCTACATAAAACATCTGCACGAAACAAAAGAGCAGACAGGCTAAATTAGCAAACAGATTCACTCTCTGCCAGCAGGTGGCGCTTGAACAGCAATTAAACATCGTTTCCTTGGTTACCGCTGTAAACAAAGCAGCGCTGTGGTTATGAACACTACTTTAATATGCATTACAATGTATCACATTTCTAAAATGAATATATATATATATATATATATATATATATATATATATATATATATATATAATTCAAATTGTAATACTATTTTTAAAATATTTGTTTTTACTGTAGTTTTAATTAAATAAATGTATTCTTGGTAGGAGACTTTTTAAAAAATATATCTTTCCAACCACAATCCTTTCAACGGTAGCGGAAATTCTTGTTGCTTTTGTTCTAACCTTTCATTGACCTTGTTAAAAAAATAACCAAATGGAAGGTTTAAGTTTGCTTATGTGTCCTTCTCTATTTTCTATCATAGATTCAATGAAATGGAAATAGCCCATGAACATGAAAATCTACTTCAGTTGACTTTCAACAACCACTTCCACTTTGATAAAATTGGTTTCCATCTATATTTTACAGAAGTGTTTTTGTTTGTGCCCGATGGTTATGACAATGATATGTATAGGATAATCACATGCTGTACGGCAGGGGTCTCAAGCTCAAATTACCTGGGGTCCACTATCCAGGCTGTTCTCGGGGCCAGTTGAACAACAAATAAATGTGTCTTTGTAACCATGAATTTTAATACACAGCTATTTGCATGGAGAAATCATTGTATCTTATATCTAACTTATTATTATTAGTATTATTATTGTACTGCATTTAACTTTTATTTCTGGATATACAGTAATTAGCATGATTAAAACTAACAAACTGATTTTAGTTTACATATTTGAGTTAGAAATGAGAGCAGGCTGCCTATAGACTAGCAGCAGTGTCAGTTGACATGCGCTTATGGGTCATTTGTATGCAGCAGTTGCACCGTTGAGAAACCCCACAGGAAATAGACCAGCCACCAACAAGCCCCAGATTCTCTGAACTCCCACTGTCAAGGTACCAATCTAACTCAATTTTATCACGCTCTCAAAGTGCTACCCAGCCTTGTGTCTCTGAAGCTATCCTCCTTCAGTCTCTTTTCCCTTCCCTCGACAAATTGTGTTTCTGATCATGCTGTGTTCTTGTGTTTGCTCTCACAACAAAGGGATCAGGCAACAGGATCTGACAGAGAGAAGGAATGGCAGCGGGCAGCACAATTACGCAACCCCTGATGCGGAGGGATGACCTTAAACACTTAAAGCTAAAAGAGCCTGCCCTGGGCCGCTCACGCTTTTTTTTCAATAGCCACACTTCTTGACCTTTTAGTTGATTTTCTCTCTCCTTCTTTCTTTCACATCCTCATTTATCAAACTGGTAGGAAGTGTTTAATGAATGGTGTACATCAGCGACTGTCCAGTTTCTCGGTGACCTTGGTTTCAGACGTATTATTCCCATTCATCAACATTGTGAATTATGTAATGGAATCAAAAAATGTTTACAATATTGTTACGTCTGGGGACGTAGTTCTTTCTCTCTCTCTTTTTTTTTCTCTCTCTCTGTCTAAAATACAAAACACTTAAACAAATAAAATAAAATAATGTTGTAATAATGTTAATACTATTTTTACTGTATTTTGGATCCTTGTGAACAACTGAGATGGCGTTTTACATCATACCAAACCCAGACCTTTCAGCAGTAGTCTATATCATCAGATCGGAGCTCGAGGTAGGTCTGAAAGATTTATATGTTATATTAAATTAATGGGATTTTTACTCGCAGAACCGAACTGTGGGTCTCGACTGGCTGAAATAATGATTATTTTCTTATTTTGAGGGAAACAGTGCCTATTTTTATTGTCAGGGGAAACACTGGCTCGATATCTTGCTGACAAATTGTGAACTGAGGCCATCTTGTCATCAATACCATCATTGTACCTGAGTGAGTTTTGGCAGGCTGAGAGGCATTACAGGAAATTACTGTTATCTGCCTGTGAGACCCAAAAAAACAAAACAAACAAACAAACAAAAAAACAACAACAACAAGAACTGTTCGACCGATATCATCCTATAAATGTGCATTAACATTATCCATCAATTTATGCCTTTCTTCAGCCATTCAGAATCAGAAAATGCACACGCTCTCCAGCTGTTCTCCATGAGCCATCATTCACACACTGCATTTTTACAAGTCTGAGACTCTCAAGCACCTCTTAAAGAAGAAAATGCAGTGACAGTAACACTGCACTGCATGCTGTTAAATTATTTTAATTATGTTTCATTCATTTAAACTCTAAATTACCATTAAAATGTTAATATGTAATATGTAAACCTCACATTACAATTAAAGCTGGGTACAATATAAAAAGATAGATAGATAGATAGATAGATAGATAGATAGATAGATAGATAGATAGATAGATAGATAGATAGATAGATAGATAGATAGATAGATAGATAGATGATAGACAGAGTAAGTCTGGGTTCTTTAAAACTCAGATTTTTGCTCATGTGCTCAGTCATCCAAAAGTTTAAGGTCTGTAAGATTTTTTAAATGTTTTTTGGAGATTTTTTGGTCTTTTATTCTCATGATGATTTTGTGCTCAAGAAACATTTATTATTATGATCAATGCTGAAAACGGTTTAAAATATTTTTATGGAAAATGTGATATTTTTTTCAGGATTCTTTGATGATTAAAAAGTTCAAAAGAACAGCACATACTTTTGAAACATTATAAATGTCTTTACTGTCACTTTTGATCAGTTTAATGCATCCTTGCTGAATAAAAGCATCAGTGTCTTAAAAAAAATCATAGAAATCAAACTTTGAAACAGTATAGGTACAAAAAGGTACATTTTGTCATCATTTATGCACCCTCATGTCCTTTCAGATCTGTATGGCCTATGATATCATGTGAAACAAATATTGATCAATAATCCTGTTGCAGAAAGATTGTCATTGAATAATGACTTAAATTTCAGGGTTACAATGACAATATGCAATGACAAATCAAAAGCCATTTTACCTGAGCCATTATGCCTTAAGAATTACTTTTTTTTGGTCAATTATCAAGTTAATTTTGTCATATTAAATATTTTTAACAAGTAATATTTTAGCTCGATTACAACACATTTTAAATATAACAATATTTTTAGAATATATTTATAATATTTACATTTCATTACATTTATTTCAATAGCACTCCTCAATCAATGCATTTTCCCCAAACAGCAGACATTATAAGAAGATAATGTCTTAACATTAATGTCAACGAATATAACTTAAATAGCGTTGTACTGTATTTAACATACAGTCAGTGTAGCATTTTAAGACAAGCCCAGAGCTGTGACTGGAACGTAAGCTCTGTGTCATAAGATTCATTGCGAGTCAGTGGACAGGGGCCCTCCTGAAGCTAAACTCTGACCCTGAGCCATCTCAGCCTCTCTCCCACTTTCCCCGCAGATATGAGCGTCTGGTGAAGTTATACAGCAAGAAAAACAAAGACGACAAAGCATCCTGACCTTGCGGCCCTTGAACCCAAAGGTCATGTTTGAGTGACAGGTGGGTTGTTTACTAGGACCTGTGGCATGAGAGCAAAGCTCTGAACTCCTTGTACTCCTGTTTTTTTTTTCTCGTCCCTCTCCTCTGAGAGTTGTAATGATATTTAAACTGTGGTGAAAACATTACATGACAACAGTTAGATTTCAGGACTGCATGTAGAATGGAAGTGTAAGGTTTCTGGGTTTGTACAGTTCACCAACTTTTTTGATCTGTTTAGAGCTCAAATAGCTTTTGATATCACTCTGGAATCAGCACTAGATTTGGTTTCCAAGGTGCTCGGCTATAAGAATGCGACAGCTTTACAAAATGGCTTGCATCATTGACCTCGCTAGATTGATCATCCAGACATGTATCTCACATGAGAAGCTGTCAAAGAAAGCGAGAGAGAAAAATCGTGTGTGGTTTGTGAAACGAAAGTGAGCACTAGGATTTAGGAAGATAATTTGATGTGCACCTACATCTGTGACAGACAAAACAATCTTGCTGGAGGAAAAAAAAATAATTCAGCAGGTATTGCCCTCACAAAACTGTGTTTTTAAGGAAAATATGTGTGTTTGTTTGTGTGTAATTATTATTTTTATTATTTTTTAAAGAAATTCAGATGTTACAAAAGATTTAGTAAATGCTGTTCTTCAAAACTTTTGTTCATCAAAGAATGCAGCAGTTATGTAATACTGTATGTTGTCTGGCCCAAATGGTGTTTGGTTAAGCCTTGGGTTACAAGAAGAACCAGTTATCTTCATAACAGCATATTTTATGCATGTTATTCATAAAACAAACCGTTTGTTGTGGATGCTGCTGTTGTACACCTTCCGAGTCACAGGAATTTATAGACGGAATCATTTGTCCCCAAGCAACAGCAGACCTCATTTTGCAAAATATGATTTTATTTGATGGGATGCCAAGCACTTGTTCTTCACAGAGTGTCCATGGGTGAACATTAATAATTGCTTATGTTGTTATTTCTCAAGATTGTTTGAGAAAACATGTGGCTTGAGGTGCTGAGTGAAACAGCTTACAGTATATGACTGCATTAAATAATTAGCCTACTCTAGATGAGCTGCAACAAAAACCTAATATGCCTACATGGGTCAGAGATGAAAAGGGATTTTCAAGTATCAAAACAATACAATTTTAATACAGTTTAATTTTTATTTTTGTACATTTGAATGTGTCTTGTTTAATTATTATTTTATTTTTTTTCTGAGCAAGAAGTAATGACTATTATACATTTTTACAGTGATTTACAGAAGACTTTTCACTAAAATGTCATGCAGTGTAATAAAATTGAATATACCAAAAAATATTGTCAGCCATATTTAGAACAAGAATTATTAGATGATATTAAAAAAAATCTCTTTAAGGATAACAGTGCAGCCCTCCAGAAATAAACTTTAAAATAAGATTTTAAATCTTTACCAGTCTTTGTCCTTATCCTTATCCTTCAAACCACTATGATTTACCCATTTGTCAGCAAGAAATACGTTTTTTTAATTATTTCAAATGTAATAAAATTTTGTATGATCCCTTTTTATTTTATACATTTTAAGAAGTGCAGGGCAGAATAAGTATGTTTGGTTTATTTTACACCTTTATTTTAAGGTGTCCTTGTTACACGTTACATGTACTTACTATTATAATAATAATAAATTATGCATAATTACATGAAATAACCCTAAGCCAAACCCTAATCACATAGAAAGTAAATGTAGTTAATTGTTACATGTTACATGTTCTTACTATTATAATAAAAAAAAATTACATGCAGTAACCCTAAGACAAACCATAATCATATGGAAAGTACATGCAGTTAATTAATATTTCTCAGAACTTTTATAATTGTATAATATTGCTCAGTACTTGTAATAAATGTATAATTACACTGTAACAAGGACACCTTCAAATAAAGTGTAACCGTGTTTTATTTATTTATTTACATAAATATATCTGTTACACTAAATGATGATGGAACATTATTTTAAACATATTTTCATATATATTTTCACAAAAGTTAAACAATAAAAAGTAAATCAATAAAGTAAAACAATAAAGTAAGCATTTACTTGCATTTAATATGCTTTTTATGTATATAAAATCACTTTTGTAAATTTAATTTGATGCAGACACCAAAATGGGACGTCTTGCCTTTGACTCATATATAACATAAACAGCTACAAGTTAATCAGATGGAATACGTGAAATGGTTATTTATTTATTATTTATTTTTTGCTGATTTCGAGGAAAATTAACTGGAATTCTGCAGAATGGCCATAAATAAACAAGCTTCTTAGGAAAACATGCATGCAAGTGGCAGGGGGTTTACTGAATTTTATCAATGGCTGGCTTTCCAATCTGCTGAAAACTTCACCTACATGAGAACTCAATCCAAAACCTGTTGAATTAATAAATTGCTAATGACTGTGTTATTAAATATAAACTTATTTCTAAAACACATTTGTTTGCTTTATACTGTTATTGAATATACTTTTTCTGACTTTCTGAAGCATATTTGAAAAGACTTCAAAGCCAATGTGTGATATTTGACTACTCACTTTCAGCTTTGACACAGATCTATAATTACAAAGCAGGTCAGACTGGTTTTAATTAAGGGAGAGTTGATGTTCCCAGCTCATGTAATCCGTGTCTGATTAAGCTGTACGTGAGGGATAGTGAGGGAGTGAGATCCTCACTTGTTATTCGCGCTCAAATTTCTTGTCCTTTTACGAGCCATGACCCTGGAGCAAACACAGTGGGAGCTTATTAAATGTTTTAAAGCTCCCCGCGCGGCTTCAGACCCACACCAACAGACTCTCCCCAAACAAAGTCTTGATGCTCTAAGGGTTTTGTACACATCTTTCAGTCTGGGTTAAGCTGAGCTAAGGTCCAGTTAACCTCTGTGAAGTAGTGTTTGCTGTGCTCTTAATGGCAAGGTAACATTTCTACACTGTGCCACCACTCTGACTGCAAGGGCAAATGGTGTCTGAAACTGGATAAGTGAATCTTATTCTTACTCTGAGGGTAAGCTCAGACATTTTCTTTCATATGCTTTGCAGGTGCACAGCCTCTAGATCATGGCTACTAACTTTGGAGAGCTAAGAGGTCCCTTTAGCCTAAGGGTCGCACATACAGTATATTTATAGTACCTGTTTTATATGAATGCATGAGTAACTATGTGTGATAAGCAAAATGACCCAAATCCTGAGATGAGTCATTTTATATCATAGTAAAGAGATAAAATTTTTGTGCAATTCAACCCAATTCAATCCAAAAATACTGTGTAGGGATGTACTGATATTTAAAGTCGTGATTTGAGTGGAACCCGAACAATTACAACCCGCATTCCAGAAATGTTGGGACGTTTTTTTAAATTTGAATAAATTGACAACTAAAATAATGTCAAATGACATGAGCCAATATTTTATTCACAATGGAACATATAGATAACATAACAAATGTTTAAACTGAGAAATTTTTAAATTTTATGCACAAAATGAGCTAATTTCAAATTTGATGCCTGCTACAGGTCTCCAAATAGTTGGGACGGGGGCATGTTTACCATGGTGTAGCATCTCCTCTTCTTTTCAAAACAGTTTGAAGACGTCTGGGTATCGAGGTTATGAGTTTCTGGAGTTTTGGTGTTGGAATTTGCTCCCATTCTTGCCTAATGTATGTTTCCAGCTGCTGAAGAGTTCGTGGTCATCTTTGATGTATTTTTTGTATAATGATGCACCAAATGTTCTCTATAGGTTAAAGATCTGGACTGCAGGCAGGCCAATTCAGCACCCGGACTCTTCTACTACGAAGCCATGCTGTTGTAATAGCTGCAGTATGTGGTTTTGCATTGTCCTTCCCTGAAATAGACATCATCTGGAGGGGAGCATATGTTGCTTTAAAACCTTTATATACCTTTCAGCATTAGTGCCTTCCAAAACATGCAAGCTGCCCATACCGTATGCACTTATGCACTCCCATACCATCAGAGATGCTGGCTTTTGAACTGAACGCTGATAACACGGTGGGGAAGGCCTCCCTCCTCTTTAGCCCAGAGGACACGGCATCCATGATTTCCAACAAGAATGTCAAATTTGGACTCGTCTGACCATAGAACACTTTTCCGCTTTGAAACAGTCCATTTTAAATGAGCCTTGGCCCACAGGACATGACGGCACTTCTGGACCATGTTCACATATGGCTTCCTTTTTGCATGATAGAGCTTTAGTTGGCATCTGCAGATGGCAATGTCAGATTGTGTTTACCAACAGTGGTTTCTGGAAGTATTCCTGGGCCTATTTAGTAATGTTAATGACAGAATCATGCCGATGAGTGATGCAGTGTTGTCTGAGGGCCCGAAGACCATAGGCATCCAACAAAGGTCTTTGGCCTTGTCCCTTACGCACAGACATTTCTCCAGTTTCTCTGAATATTTTGATGATGTTATGCACTGTAGATGATGAGATTTGCAAAGCCTTTGCAATTTGACATTGAGGAACATTGTTTTTAAAGTATTCTACAATCTTTTTACGCACTCTGTCATAGATTGGAGAGCCTCTGCCCATCTTTACTTCTGAGAGACTCTGCCTCTCTAAGACATCCCTTGTATAGCTAATCATGTTAGAGACCTGATGTCAATTAACTTAATGCTAGATGTTATCCCTGAATGAAGCTGAATTGTTTCAAAATTTCTTGCCTTTTCAGCCCTTTGTTACCCCCATGACAACTTTTTTGAGACCTGTAGCAGGCATCAAATTTGAAATTAGCTTATTTATTGGATAAAATGGTAAAATTGATCCGTTTAAACATTTGTTATGTTGTCTATGTTCTATTGTGAATAAATTATTGGCTCATGTGATTTGAAAGTCTTTTAGTTTTTATTTTATTCTAATTTAAAAATGTTCCAAAATTTCCGGAATTCGGAAGATCTGAATGCAAATTTGTAGTCAGTTGTAAAATAAATAAATAAATAATAATAATAATAAAAATAAAAACAACAAATAACTGATTCACAATAAAGATCAATAGCATGCATTTAGAAAATTTATTTTTTATTTAATATCAATCATTGATTAATTATAAAGTGTTTTCAATTTTGTGATCAATTGGCTGATAATTATTTATGGCTAATAACCGGTAAACAGGCAATATTAAAATATCTAAACTTTTGGTATACCCATAATTGTCACGGTGCACACAACGGGGAGGAACGAGGATAACTCAAAATAATTGTCTTTAATAAAGATCCAACAAAGGCAAGACAAGGCACGGCAGACACACAGGAACACCGGGAGTAACGAGTAGACCAGACGAAAAGGAACTGAACAGACAGGAACTAAATACACAAGATAATTAACACACACAGCTGGACGAAATCATAATCAAACTTAACAAGGACAGGAAAAACCATATAAGGACACAAGAGGGCGGGGAAAACACGACAGAGGACTGACAATAATAATTATGATGATAATAATAATAAATAATAATGAGGTATTCATTTTTACCAAATATTACCAAACTGGATAACCATGATGCTTATTTATTATATAATAATAACTGTCAGTGTTATTTAATGTATGTTAAGTGTTATATTATGGCAAAGCAAATTCCACATTAGCCTACACATTTAAATGCCTAATATCAACCCGAGGAAATACTTGAATATTTAACAACCAGTATGGTACAGATATCTATAGTTTAAAAAATCTCTTGTTTTAAATATTTAAATATTTTATAACAGAACAGTATTTTTTTACATTTATATTTTATTATTTTTAGGGATGCACAATATGAAAAATTTTAACCGATAATTAAGTCCTTCTCATGGCTGATACCGATAACCAATAAATTCACCTTTTTATATTGTAATTTTCATATAATCTGCAGTTTGTGCACCCAGGAGAATACAAAATCTAAGATGCACTGATGAAACTGATATTTTAGTAGCTCTGGCCTAACTAAAATAGCAAACATCAGTCCTGACTCTTCAAATGTTTTTATTTTTTGTGTAAGGCACCACAATACTTAGTAAAATAAATGGTTTAACAGAACTATGACATTAACTCATTAACTCATTAACAACAAATTTATTCAAATATTTCATGCATAAAGAAATACATCTATTCAACCTTTTTTAGTGCATGAGGATGAGGAAGTTATATAGGGACTTCAAGCAACAGCTGCAAATGGAACGGCTACCTTGACCGGAAGTAAGCTGTTACACCGCCATAGCCGAGAACATAAAAAAACATTAAGCAACCTAAACAAGAAGGCGCAATGTGGCATTCAGTCTTTTATTTAAATACAAGTGATGGATTATGAGGAGGTTATTTAGGCAATAATTACATTGTTCTCTCCACATATCTTTAGTCTCAGTGCTACTTGTGGTGCTGTTGCTAACAGCAGACATATCTTTGTACAAACGAAAAAAATGGTAGAATCGTATACTGATGGAATTAAATGGTGTATATACCATAAAACGCAACATTTAACTACATAAGCTCTGTTCTCCCCTAGTAGAAAGTTACAGTAGAATGCCACGAAGTAGTAGCTAAAGTCACAAACGCGCAATATGACATTGGAATGCCGTTGCCGTGCCGTTCCAGCAGTGAAGGCGCTAATTATTAAAGTCCCTAATTATTATTTTCTTTTAATACAGCTTTGCCGCGATGACGACCTTTCAAGTAAGATATAAGATTTGTTGTGTTAAAACTTGACGGCCTTTTTCCTCCTCTCGGAATCCTTGCTCAACATGCATTGCAAATAGCAATGGTATTGTCCTCCTCTGCCACTGAGAAAAACTTCCAGACCGGCGAAGACATATTCACAAATGAAGATGACTGCGACACAAGCTGAGAGTCACTGCAGTTTAAAGCTGCAGTCACTTGCAATCGGAAAGTGGATGACTCTCAGATAAATCAGACTGATTGATTGATTTACCAGCAAGCATACTTTATCGGCTCTAGTTATCTGATTTCATTTATTTATCAGAGCAATAAAAATGACGTAATTTTCACCAATATCGGTCGATAATTTATCGGTCCGATAAATATCGTGCATCCCAAATTATTTTATTACATTGTTGTGAATGTATTTTCAATTACACCATTTTTTTTTGGTAAGCATAAACAGCAAAAGTAACACATTATTTATACTAGTGGTCACAAGGGAGTGCTGCAACATGTTAAGGCTGTCTGTATTTTCTCCAGATCATCACACATAAAATGTCAGTTTAAGAATCTCAAGTATATTGTAATCGAGGCCTGATATCACTTCCTTGATGTTGATTTAGTCTTGATCTTTGCTTTGCCTTTTGTGTGATTGTTTTGACAAGTCGGCTGAAGAGAATCAATAAGGCACATGAGTAAGTGGAGGTGGTGAAGAGGGGAAGTGGAGTGGTCATGCTGTGGAAACAGATCAAGTATCAATTGCACATCACCATCTGCCCCTCCTCATCTTGAGACATATGAAAACCCAAAGAAATGCTGCTGGGGATTTTTTTTTCTTCTGCCTGCTGCTATCTGATAATACAAGGCCTGTTTCTGCTCCTCCTCCTCCCGCTGTGCTGCCTACAACTAAGTACACTTTCAGAATGTTTTTCCTTGTCCATTATTTATCTTAGGCCTGATATTGCCTGAGTTTTGCTTCAGATCTTCTCTTTTACCTTTATCCTACACAACCAAAACGTCACTCAGGCATTTTCTTTCCTCGTTTCAGAGGATTACAAATATTTAGGGTTGAATCGGTAACTTCAACTACATTCACTCCACCTTATATCATTCTAAACCATATGATTATCTGTCTTGTTCTGTTGTTTTTATTTTTTACAGAATGCCTAAAGTTTAGATTATAAAGTTTAGACTCTAAACTTTACTTTTCTTCCAAAATACTGATTTTTTACTGTGGTGCTCCATAAATAACCAAACAATTTAAACTACACTAAAAATAGTCAATTTTACTAGCACACTATATTAAAAATACCATGAACATCTCATTTGCACTCAAACCTCAAAAATGTTCCATCTCAACATGCATTGCACCAATTATGATGAGGTTTGAAGGTTTTTGAATGTTTACAATTAAGTTTGAATGCCATTTTTTAATGCAGTTTGAGAACAATGTGGAGGATAATGTTTTCATCTTATATTGATCAAAATGTACTTCTTTATATTTGCAGTCTTGTTTGTGTGATAATGACCTATATTTATTTTATAGTTAAACTAGTATATTTATAATATAAGTATAAACCAAGTTTAGGGTCAGACTCTTTGTAAAAGAAAGTTATGTTGTTCAATCAAAAATAATAATATTTTGACATGTAATTACAATGTAAAATAACAAGTTTGAATTTAAAAAAAAAAAAATATAAAAAAAAAAAATAAATAAAATGCAACTATTTCTGTGAGGGCAAAACTCTGTTTTCACATGATCATTAATAAATCATTTTACTGTAATATGCTGATTTGGTATTTATTTTTATTAGAAATCTTGATTATTATAGCTGTAGTAAGCAATTGTACTGCTTTTTTTTCAGTTTCTTTGATGAACGGAAAGTTTAAAGAGCAGCATTCATGTGACACATCCTTTTCTGTAGCATTATAAAATGACATTGCTGTCATTTTGATAAATTTAAAGCATCATTGCATAATAAAAATAAGAATAAGAATAAGAATAACAATGTTTTCTTAAATAAAAACAAAAATGTTGGCGTTACAGAGGGGGAATGTTTTCCTTAAGAGACAACTCTGGGAAATTTGGGTTACCCAAACATAAGTGCATTCGTTGAATGTGTCAGAGCACACGCTCTCCCTGTCACTTAGTCATTATAAATGTAATATCTTATACTAATTATATTCATGGAGCAGCCATGTCCTGCACTGCTCTTCACAGTCAGTAAAGTTGCTGTTGTTTGTTTAGAGTGCACTTGTGCATGGGATGATGTTGATTGTCATAGTCATTACCCCTGGGTTACAGAGACCTTATGTGAACTAGGGTGTCACCAGAATGTCATCCTATGCAATTGGAAGAACAGGAGGTGCAGTCGGATTTTCCTCTGATTAAGCACAACACGGTCGCTTTGAGATGGTCTTCGGGGCATAGAAGACTTACTTTGTATATGCCAACATTAATTATTACAGTTTTCATGTCACAGTCATTTTCACCACCACCTTTTGATGCATGGTTTTCAAGACAAAGTGTTAGAGAAATTTGGAATTAAAGTGGCACGACATGGAATGCAGTCCTGTAGGATAATAGAAATATTGTTTTAAAAAAAAAAAAAAAAACCTTTAGAATAGTTTTAAGAAGAGTAGGCTACTTATTACGGAAATACTTAAAGGGTTAGCTCAAATTGTTGAATAAAGTCATTATTTTCATCAAAAGTTTTCATCAAAAATATTTTAATTTGTGTTCCAAATATGACCGAAGGTCTTACAGGTTTGGAATGACTTGAGGGTCATTAATATTTTAAGGGTGAATTATCCCTTTGTCTGAACTTAATGCAATGTTTTGGACCTTTAATTGAGTGTTAATTACAATTAAGTGAAAAGCATTATAGTTTACATTTATATTTAAATGCAATTAGCTGAACTTTAGCTTTTTTGACTCACTTAAGTAGGCCGTAATGCATCTTTACATGTAATTCCATAACCATATTTCAAATATGGTGTACTAAAATTGTTTTAATTTAATTAAAAAAAAAAAAAAACTAAAATACTTTAATGTCATTTTTATGGCAAATTGTATGTAATATTTTTAAACATATTTGTAATTTGTAATAATAAAGTTGCAGTTTAGCACATTTAAAATAAAAGTATTTTTAAATGTCAAAATGCACTACACTTAAATTTATAATCCAGTTTTTTATATGTGTTTTAGTATGTTGTCCTTTACTTTGAAGGACAACAAAAAGATTCCTAAAACATACTGTACTTTAAACTAAAAGTTTTAATTATTACAAAGTGCACAAAAGTATACTTATAGTAGACACTAAGAAAATGAATTAAATTATTTGCAAGTGCATTTTTTGAAATATACTTTCAAAATCTGAAGTACCTACAAGTGCACTTCTGTTTTCAAGGATATGTTCTTGATATTTCGGAAAAATCCACATTATAATTAGCTAGAGGGTTAAGGCTTCAATAATATAAGTCTAATGTTTTTTGATTTGGTCAGAGGAACTCATTAAAATGATCTGTAGGGATAATAAAGATGAATTTTTACACATAATCTGCAGGGATCTCAAAAGTAAAGTCAATCTCAACAGAACATGAAGGGTTAATTGCTAACACAGCCACCTGTTTAGAAAACAGCAGAGTTTGTAGTTTATAGACAAGTTGTTGTCAGTAAGTGTGGATAACGGAACATTATGAACAAGCCAAAGCACGCTTTATATAAACCCAGTAGTTTGGCAAAAGATAATTCGGGTCATGAAGCAATGCCACGTTTGTTCAGCCAATGACAATCCAGTGTGATTGCATCACCAGCATAGTTCAATATGTAATTAATCCCCAGGCTGTATATTACCACACCGAATGGAGTTCATGTACCGTGTGAGGACACAACAACATAACAACGACCCCCTCCAAACACATGCTAGTAGAAGGGTGAAACGGAAAGAAAACACGAAAAGGCAATGTTTACAGAAATGTGTTCGGACGGGATAAACAGTATTCCTGGCAGTAGATTACAGTGGCATTTCTCACGGCTAGAACTCACTCTACACCCGTTCCCTACTTTTCTGCCTACAAACTGACTCCCATTTAGAATAAAACCTGGTCTGTATGTGTGTCAGTGTTCACGTGCTGTATGTATGTGCAGAGTTGTGTAATGTATAAATGAGGCACATAATGCGTAGTATAAACACTATATATAATGACCAGGAGAAGTTAACTGGATTAATGTTTCCTCATTATTAAGTAAAGACAGATTCTTGGCTTTTTCTTTTCGTTCTTTCCGTTCATTCTGTTTATTTTACATGTCACTTGCCAAGGAACCAATGAACTAATTCATCAATGCCATTGATGGAGGGAATACGAACCCATTATGAAAGTATGAACTCAACTGAATGAAGCAAAGTTCTCACAGGAAACACAAGACATTAATCACAACAAAACCTTAAATATTTACAACACTGTCATTTTAAAGAAGTGTTATCGCATGTAGCTTTGCATACACACTATAATGGTAGCACTTGCAGTTCTGTTCCACATGCAAATACTATAGCAATTACAATTACTGGGTAATAACACTGATCCTACCCCTAAACCTAACCTTAACCCATGTAGTTACCTGATAATAGCCAGTACTTTCTTTGGGTAAGTGCACTCTAAGTACATGTATTGTAAAGTAATGTGTAACCATATTAATGCTACATTATTGATAGTTAAGCAGAGTAAATGTAGTCATTTATGGGTTATGTAGCCTCTGAGTGATATTTAGTGCTGTGTAACTTTGGACACCTGTTTTTTTTTAAAGATAAAATATAATTAAATAAAACATGTACAATACATACTTAAATAAAAAGGTAAGTACAGTTTTTGCTTGGCTCGCCTATAACAAAATTTAATTAGGCTCCATCAATGATACTTTCGGCTTTTGAATAATTGAAGTCCCCATTAGTGCCTCATTTTATAATCATGCTTTTTAACCTCCCCCGTGGCACCATTAAATGAAATGAAGAGAGGCAAAACGCTGTATTTAAAAAGTTTTCAAATGCACAAAACTATTACAGTTACTTTTCACTTTTGTGAAATCATGAAGAGTTGCATTTTTCAGGTTGTATCAAACTATGGTCATCTAAAAACATAACTGATCATAATCTATCTATCTATCTATCTATCTATCTATCTATCTATCTATCTATCTATCTATCTATCTATCTATCTATCTATCTATCTATCTATCTATCTATCTATCTATCTATCTATCTATCTATCTATCTATCTATCTATCTATCTATCTATCTATCTATCTATCTATCTATCCTAAAAGGCTTGTGACTCTTTGAAAGCCCATAAACCTGTGAAAGAGGCAATAAAATTTAGTTTGTTTCTCAAGCAAAGTACCACAGAGTTTTAACTTTACTACCCCTTGTAAAATATTACAGCTACTATATGCAGTAATTTTCCCATTATTATCTATAATAATAATAATAGGGTACAACAGGGCTAAAGGCCCCCCTTAAAGGAACACTCCACTTTTTTTGGAAATAGGCTCATTCTCCAACTCCCCCAGAGTTAATAAGTTGAGTTTTACCGTTTTTGAATCCATTCAGCCGATCTCTGGATCTGGCGATAGCACTTTTAGCATAGCTTAGCATAGATCATTCAATCCGATTAAGACCAGTAGCATCGCGTTCAAAAACGATCAAAGAGTTTCGATATTTGTCCTATTTAAAACTTGACTCTTCTGTAGTTATATCGTGTACTAAGACCGGCAGAAAATGAAAAGTTGCGATTTTCTAGGCTGATATGATTAGGAACTACTCTCATTCCGGCGTAATAATCAAGGAACTTTGCTGCCGTAACATGGCCGCAGCAGGCGCAGTGATATTACGCAGCGCCTGAAAGTAGTCCCCAGCTAGGTAACTACTAGTTTAACTCTGGGGGAGTTGGAGAATGAGCCTATTTCCAAAAAAAGTGGAGTGTTCCTTTAAGAAAAAATGTGCTATTCACTGCGCCTAAAATGTATAATTGTAGAAAAAATATATATGTTGTATTGAACATTAATGGAGCAACAGATTTTATGTGGAAATAAATCATTCAAGTTGTTTATTTTGTTTAAAAATCTTATACCCTAATAACTGACCCATTATTCATGTTACTGATATCACCTGATATTATGGTTAAAATGTGGTAATATGGGACTCGTCTGATTTTATTGAAGTCAAAAATATTGTTTAACATCACCGAATAAACCTAAATGCATTAGATCAGGGGTTTAGATCAGAGTCTAGCTCCAACACACTTGCCTGGACATTTCTAGTGAGTCTGAAGACCTTGATTAGCTGCATGGTGCAGGTGTGTTTAATTAGGCTTGGAGCTAAACACTGCAGGACAGTAGCCCTCCAGGAACAGGTTTGGACACCCCTGTGATTGAACAGTACAGAAGCAGTTTCACATACCATTTAGCCCAGGCTACTGTTTGTCTGCCAATGCATAACTTACCTCCTGGTGTCATTATCGTTGCGACAAATAATATGTATGTAAACTCTTGGAACATCATTAGAGAGAAACTTGTGAGATATTACTTCTGGTCTGGTCTGGCCTTAGAAATAGAGGTGAGTAGCTGAGATCAAAGGAGCTCCCGAAAACCCCAAGATGCACTGCTGTTGATGGTATTGGGGTCTTTAAAACTATTCTGAGCAGTATGTAGTCAATCACGCTGATCATACACAAATGGGGAGAATTCGAAACAGCACTTAATCTGTCCAGCTCAGGTCATCTCAGCAACTGTAGCCGAAGAGCTGACTGAAAGTAGCTGCGGGATGTCTTCCCAGGATAACATCGTAACATCAAAGGATTTACACGCAATCGTTGCCTCAGTGTCATTGAACATGAGTTAACAGTTGGAAAGTAACTGCAGAGCTTTGCAATACAGTCAGATAAAATATCTGTTCTCAAAATGATACAATCTGAAATTGTTACCATAAACATTCATTTCTTCTTGATATAGGCCACAAAAATACCTTTTTTTCCCCCCAAATTTGTTGGGTTGATTTAGTCAGACTAAATGAAAGTTTTTGCTTAAAAAAAAAAAAAAAAAAAGGAAAAATACATAGATGTTACCATACCATAAGCAAATCTTTTAAGTAAAAAAAAAAACTGTCTAGATGCACTTAAGTGATTTTTTTTTTTTTTAGGTCTAAATACTTTTTAACATCACTGAATAAATCTTAACACATTTAGCTTACACCAGCAAAACAAATTTAGGGTTAGAAAAAAAGAAAAAAAAAGAAAGCAAACATATTTTACAGTCCAGATGCATGCACTAATTTTGCAAGACAACATTTAAGTTCAATATTTAAGATCAGGGCTGTTGTTCATCTTGGTTTATCATTTTGGGTATCTTTAGGCTGTTTTTTCTTTCTTTCTTTTTCGAACAAGCTAAACTATATAGATGTGCTGCAATGCAATGCAAGAAATCATGTGCCAGTCGTCATGTATGGTGGTGCAAGCATTATGGTTTAGGTTGCTTTTCTGCCTCAGGGTCTGGCCTGCCATCATGGAGTCAATCATGAATTTCACATTATACCACTTGAGGAGAATGTGAAGATAGCAGTCAGAAAGCTGAAGCTGAATTGTAAGTGGATCCTTCAAAGACACAATCACTCAAAACACTGAAGGACACTATGCGTAATCAAAACATGTAGGCTAACGAATCAATGCAGCAGGCTAATAAACATTTAGAAGAAATGGTATACAAAATTATTTCTGCCAATACTATAAACATCGGCTGAAGCTGTCTGATTTTATTTATTTATTTATTTATTTTGTATTGTGGACAATTGTTTTAAGATCATTATTATTATTTATATATAATTAATTATAAATGAATAAGAATCATGATATCTTCAACCATCAAAATCCTTATATTATTAAAACATCACAATAATCCACTAGTAATCCAGTTAACATATTATGACATGGAAAGCTGCATGTTTGTAAGAAACAAATCCATCATTGATGTTTTTAACTTCAAACTGTTGCTTCTGGCCAAAATACAAGTCTATAATCCATTATATATATATATATATATATATATATATATATATATATATATATATATATATATATATATATATATATATATATATACATACACACACACACACACACACACACACACACACACACACACACACACACACACACAGGTGCATCTCAATAAATTAGAATGTTGTTCATTTTTTCTTGTAACTTATTTCAAAAAGTGAAACTTTCATATATTTTAGATTCATTGCATGTAAAGTAAAACATTTCAAAAGTTTTTTTGTTTTAATTTTGATGATTAGAGCGTACAGCTCATGAAAGTTAAAAAAAAATCAGTATCTCAAAATATTAGAATATTTACTTTTGAGTTTCAATTAATGACCATCCATGCAGTATAAATTCTGGGTATCTCTTGTTCTTTGAAACCACAATAATGGAGAAGACTGCTAACTTGGCAATGATCCAGAAGACGAACATTGACACTCTCCACGAAGAGGGTAAGTCACAGAGAGTCAAGAGTCACCACGCTCAAACATCTTCAGGAAAAGGGCTACCAAGTCATTTCTGTAACAGAAACAACGTCAGAATAATCTTACCTGGGCTGTGGAGAAAAAGAACTGGACTGTTGCTCAGTGGTCCAAAGTCCTCTTTTCAGATGAAAGTAAATTTTGCATTTAATTTGGAAATCAAGGTCCCAGAGTCTGAAGGAAGAGTTGAATTGAGGCAGTAATTAAAGCAAAAGGAGCCTCTACCAAGTATTGAGTACATATACAGTAAATGAACATACTTTCCAGAAGGCCAACAATTCACTAAAAATGTTTTTTTATTGCTCTTATGAAGTATTCTAATTTGTTGAGAGTGAATTGGTGGGTTTTTGTTAAATGTGAGTCAAAATCATCACAATTAAAAGAACCAAAGACTTAAACTACTTCAGTCTGTGTGCATTGAATTTATTTAATACACGAGTTTCACAGTTTGAGATGAATTACTGAAATAAATTAACTTTTCCACGACATTCTAATTTATTGAGATGCACCTGTATATATATATATATATATATATATATATGTATATATATATCACTTTGTCCAGTAAAAAAAAAACTCCAAGCCCCTGTTATCCAAAAGCCACTGAAATATTTGTTTAGAGCAAGTGATTTAATTTAATTTAAATTTAAGTTTTATCAAATCTGTTCTGATGAAGAAAAAAATAAAATAATCATCTACGTTGTGAATGAACAATTTTCATTTTTGGTGAACTATTCCTTTAAATGCATTATTTTATTCACAAGTAAATAAAGATGAGATCCATTTGTGCAAATAACACATTATGTATTTTATTTCAAATCGCTTTATATGCTGCTTGTGTTGCTTAGAGATAAATAAAACCAGGACAGTGTTCTCACCTTAAAAGAGAAACGAAAAAATCATCGGAAAAGGAAAGTTTAGGGGCCTTGAACATAAAAAGGCTTCTGTTTCTTATTGTCCTTCTCAGGGCTCAGAGTAACTATCTTGTTTCTCACTTTCATGTTTCCCCCAGACAGCTCCAGGATTTTCTGTCTCCAATTAAAAACATTCAGAATAAATAATGGTGTGAACTTACTCAGCCTGATGTTCAAACATTAAAGCAGGACTGATGGAAACTTCTGTCAACGGCAGCACAATGGCAATGTAATTATGATTGAAGGGTAATAGTAATTAAATTTCTTAGAGACTTTTGATGTTTTAATGAATTTGGGTATAGAAATGTCGTGGGAAATTCATATTTAATTTGATAAACAGGCAGAGGATTTGAGGAGACTTCATTGTTAAAGGTGTGTGTTTGTGCTTGTGTGTATCTGTGTGCCTACAACTGCAGAAAACTCTTCTAGACAAGACCTGGCAGCTGCAATGTTGGAGTATTGCTAGTTTTCCCATCCATTTCACATAGCTGCATTACTATCGTGCGTCATACCTATTAACATATTGACTGGATTTGAATAAGAAAGTTTCTGTCCGAGCAGAAAATCCCCATCCGCTGAGATAATATCTGCAGTGAAAACCACAGATACAGAATCAGTTTACAGTGCAGTGCTGTTCGGTCTACAGTAATTAACAACAGCTGATGGACCTTGTATTGGGATCAGGCAACAGGAGCTGATGCAGCGTGAATGAAACCGACTGGAAAAAGCAAACCAAGCTCATTGCGCAACATGCTACTGCTATCT
Source organism: Acrossocheilus fasciatus (assembly GCA_036784905.1). Lineage (NCBI taxonomy): Eukaryota > Metazoa > Chordata > Actinopteri > Cypriniformes > Cyprinidae > Acrossocheilus > Acrossocheilus fasciatus. The sequence goes on from CM071945.1 coordinate 19,465,134, forward strand.
CTCTATCTAGTCTTTTTTTTAAATAAATTTAAAATGATTTAGTCTTTATTTTAAATTAATTTAAAATGATTTTTAATGTATAATATTAAGCTAATACATTAATGTATGTTTAAAATTAATTTAACTACCAAATTAAAATTAACCGCATTGTAACATTAGTTAGGTGTTGCCATTTTCCCCAACTGTAATAAATAAAACAGAAAACACTATTAATTTAGTGTTCCATTAAAAAAAATAAAAATAAATAATAATAAAAAAATAATAATAATAATGCCAAGAAACTGAATTATTTATTAGAAGAGACGCAATTTTAAGACTGACACTAAATATACTACATTTTATATTAAATATACAACCATGAATAGACATTGTTTCTATTCCATTCCATTCCATTCTATTCTATTCTATTCTATTCTATTCTATTCTATTCTATTCTATTCTATTCTATTCTATTCTATTCTATTCTATTCTATTCTATTCTATTCTATTCTATTCTATTCTTATCATTATTCATAACATCCTCTATTTACAGACACTTTTTCCATCCATCCATTCATCCATCCATCCATCTATCTATCTATCTGTCCATCCGTCCATCCATCCACAGGCCTGTTTTCACTGCTAAAGACTTTTTAGTTTGTATTCAACTGCCTGTCCCACTAATCTTCTGTCCCATTAATCTGTTTACGGTATTTTCCACTTTAGAGCGGTTTAATGCTTAATGTCTTTTCAAAACATTTTCACCTGTGACTTTTACCTTGTTTGGTGTCAGTGCAATGAAATGATCGCTGTGAAATGTCCCTCTATCTTGGTCAGAGTGTTTCCTTCCTCTGCGTTCATATGTTTAATTGCCAGCATTGAGAAGCGTGAGCTCTTGAGATTCTCTTGGTGATTTAATATGATCAATAGCATCAAATAGGATAAAGGGAAATTCAATGACACAGTCATTACCTTTATCTCATTATTCATCCCTGCTCGGCCCATCGTTAGTCATTTAAGCTCATGCACAGAGGCGTCCTGACTTAATGACTTGCTTCTTTTCCAGAAGCAAACTGAAAAGAAAACAATTTATTTGTTTGTTTTTTTGTTTTTTTTCCATCTGTGCATGCACTTCACGTTGAAGAGCTATTTAAATGTATCCTTTAGGTTTTTACTGTCTTGAGGGCATTATGTTTATAAAACAAAATCAGTAACAGATGGCCGAATATTCAATCTTTCATTATCTTTGGAATGCTAAAAACTTTTTGGGTCTTTGTCATTAACATATGGGTGTTTCTTCAGCTACTGCCACTTTTATAATTCAGGGTTGAACTTTATTTTCAAAAATATTATTTTCTTTTTTTGTTAAATAAAGGTCAGAATTAAGCTTGTAAACTTTTTGACACGACATTTAGATAACTTTTAATATTATATCTATAAAATTCCATCATAAAATATTAATTATTGAATTTTCCAAAACTATTATAATCTAAAAAAGTGGAATTAATCATAAACATTTTCAATACCCCAGTAAAAAAGTAATACATTTTTAAAATAATGCATTTATTTCATACTAAGTAGTTCAAATCTATTAACATATTTACTGATATATCGCTCGAGACTTACTGATATAAAAAATATAATTAAACTTTATATAGGGAAGTCGTGGCCTAATGGTTAGAGAGTCGGACTCGTAACCCAAACTCGTAATCCTATACATTTGAATCGCTCTCACGGTACTTTGATGTCATACAGTGATCATTCTGCGCAGCGCTGCTTCAAGTTGAACGCGCCTATTGTGTCATGTTCTGATTGGTTGTCCTAGTCATGTGTCTTGTTTCTCATTGGTTGGTTCTTGTCATGTGACCCTTGATGTTTGGGATTTATAGCCCTCATGAAGCCATTGTCTCCGGTTGAGTATTATCTGTGTAACCTGCTGTTGGTGAGTTATGTTTGTGTTCATGCCAAGTCAAGTCTGTTTCAAGTCAAGTCTTCATTTGTTTGGATTTCACTTTGTTTAATAAACTGCACATGGGTTCTTACAACTTGCTGTTCAGTGGACTGATTGTTACAGAATACTCGACCACTAACATGAACCCAGCAGCTTGTTTATTGCGCTTTCGACAAGGCAACCGGGCCATTGAGGACTATGTGACCACTATCAAGTGGACTTCAATGACACTGCTCTTGAGGACATTTTCCGTTTTGGCCTCACAATGAAATCTCTCAGTTTATGCCACGTCACACTCCTCACTGGCCTCTATACTACCCTACAAAGGCAAAAGACCTTAACTTGCTAGAGTGTGAAACTGAGAAAAATGACATTAAAGTTTTTTTTACTTGTCCAGCCAAATTAATTATAGATAGGACACTGGAAATTTGGCAATTAGATGTTTTAGTAATGAAAATGATCTACATTAAAAAATTGTGAGCTCAAACTTGATTTTTACCCCTATTTTGAAGTTAATGTACTCTGCTTTTGCATTGTCTGCAAAACGTGAGAAGTCACAACAAGGCAAAAGGCAGTAACTTCCACAGTATCAATATTTGGTTGCTGATCACCATTTACAAAATCGTAAATCAAAATATAGTACCCAAGCTCCTGAGGATGTGGAGCTTGGGACAGGACTGAAAAGGGGTGGGGGTGGGGTTGTTTCTTGTTTAGGTTTTCTGGTCTTATTTTGATATTTTGTCTTGTTTCATGTTCCTGTCATGTGTTTTCCTACCCTGTCATGTGTTCCTGACATGTGGTCCATGTGTTCATTGTGTCATGTTCTGATTGGTTGTCCTAGTCATGTGTCTTGTTTTTCATTGGTTGGTTCTTGTCATGTGGTGCGGCTGACAGCGTACGCAGTTTGCGTTCAGCGGATATTCTCTAAAATGGCGCTACGCTGACGCAGAGGAGACAAATTTTTGAATAAAGTCATTATTTTTGTTTTCTTTGCATACAAAACTATTCTGGTACCTTCGTAAAATTACGGTTGAACCACTGATGGCATGGACTATTTTGACGATGGGTTACATTTTGATGTAAGTACTCAGTAGTTAAGGCCACCTAATGTAAAGTGTGACCACAAAGGTTTTACAGGTTTGGAACGACATGGGGGTACGTGATTAATGGCAATTTACATTTTGAGGTGGAGTAACCCTTTAGTATTTAGTATTTATAGCCCACATGTAGCCATTGTCTCCGGTCGAGTATTATCTGTGTAACCTGCTGGTGGTGAGTTGTATTTTTGTTCATACCAAGTCTGTTTCTGGTCAAGTCTGTTTGTGTCAAGTCTTCGATTTATAAATTACATTTTAAAACATGAAGAGTTCAGATGCAAAAGCCTCTATGTGCCGTCTGAAATTTTTATAAAAAAATTGCTTTTTTATCAGGCTCCTTTGTGTAGGTTCAGGAATTTTACTCTAATGGCAATGTATAGGTGTTTTTCTATGCAATTAAAGTGAAATAACTGAACATAAATATAGGAGCCTGATAAAAATTTCATTTTAGAAGAACATTTCAGACGGCATTTAGAGGTTTTTGCATCTGAACTCTTCACATATTCCTATATTTTTGACTATTTATGATTAAATAAATTCAGCCCTGGTGAATACATGACTCTTCTTACAAAAACACCAAGAGCCCTGATCACAAAGTTTTGAATGGTAGTGTATATCCACTATATAAGGCATTATTATTGGTGTAAATAAAACTGTGAGAGTGTTTTAAGAGAATTCAGTTCATAATGCTAGAAGAAAAGAGCCTATAGTCAGAGAAATACTCGTGTTCACCTGTAGATAATGGAAATATGGGGAAAAACAAACAAACAAACAAACAAAAAAAAACGGCTGCTAAATAAATAAATAAAATGAGTTACAAGACGGGCCTGCTTTCACTTGAATTCCATTTCAATGGATTTGTACATGATCTTATCATTGAACAGAAAGCACATATTCAATATAAACAGTTCAATACGCCCCTTGCAGAGGGCCGTGTCATGGAGCTATTCGATTCCTGTCCTCTGATGCTCCGCTGATACTGCTGCTCCTCACAGCACAGTCGATACCTGCCAATCATCTGGTTCAAAAGGTGCTGATTCGTGACATCAGACAATCAGACGAGAGATATCTGGAGCATTACATGATGAAATATTCTTTCTGAAGTGACAAATGTATCTTATATCACCCTATCTGAGAAACTTTTGAGAACTTTTCCAAAAGTCCAAACGGCGAAGGTGACTTTTAGATAAACAAAAGTGTTTTGCAAGCTACTGTATAAAGTTTGACAGAAGCGCAAAGCAGTGCTTTTTTGTTTTGATAATGTTTCTTTGTCATTTATGATGCTCTTACAAAAGCATAAAACATATATTATCATTTTTAATGCATACCTTCACGTTGAAGTTATGAGTCCAATTCTGAACGAGCTTCAAAAAATCATATATAATTTATAAGCAAAAAATGCAGCCCTTGTAAAAACTCTTCAAACAGCTTGTCCTTGTCTCTATCCAAGCAATCATTCATGGCCTGGATCCATAGCGTCAGATGTTCACACATTGTCTTTCTGTTGCCCAGCACTGTCCTTCAAATCGATGCCTCGCTGACAGTTTAATGGCCCTCTCGCATGTATAGTCTCAATGGTGTTCTAGTGTTTCAGAACGAGATTTGATTATGCTGACCACAAGTGTAAGCATTAATGCCCTCACCTTCTCATAAGTGCTGGTCATGAGCTGCCCATCCTTTCACCATCCATTAGAGCTTTTTTCTGAGAAGACCAGCAGATGCCACGGTGGCCGTGTTATTGCACGCTATTGGATAAAAGTCATCTGAACGGAGCAGGGAATGATTTGTGGGAAATGCAGTACACTTTGCGTGCTAATGTGAGTAATTCAGAAGCAGGCATCGATCTGCAATGACAATGCAAATCATCATGCTTTTGTTACCCTCTCACAGTAGACTTTATCAAAAGGATGTTCATCTCAAAGTTAGCGTTTCGGAATTGGAAGGTATTGTAGGGATGCTGGTAAAGGAATAGTTCACCCAAAAATTAAAATTTGCTGGAAATGTACTCACCCTCAGGCTATTCAAGACGTAGATGAGTTTTTCTTCATCAGAACAGATTTTTAACAGAAATTTAGCATTTCATCACTTGCTCACCAATAAATCCTCTGGAGTGAATGGGTGCCGTCAGAATGAGAGTGCAAACATCTGATAAAAATATCACAATGATCCACAAGTAATCCACGTGACTCCAGTCCATCAATTAACATCTTGTGAAGTGAAAAGCTGCATGTGTTTAATAAACAAATCTATCATTAAGACGTTTTTAACTTCAAACCGCTGCTTCCGGCTAAAATACGAGTATCCATAATATCTATAATATTGTTTCTCCAGAGAAAAAGTCATCTCATCTGAATCAGGAGAGAAATATGCAGAGATCAAGTACAGATTAAAACAGTTTTAAACTAATATTTCAGTGGATTTTGATGTAAGAGGATAACAGAGGATGGATTTTTCCAGGAAGGAGGAATTTTTTATGGATTATGGATGGTTTAAAATTAAAATGCCTTAATAAAGTATTTATTTCTTACAAACAAACTGCCTTTTCCTTTTTAAGGCATTAATTGATAGACTGGAGTTGTGCAGATTACTTATTGTGGATTATTTTGATGTTTTTATCAGCTCTTTGCTCTCTTTGCATTCTGACGGCACCCATTCACTGCAGAATGTCCATTGTTGAGCAAGTAATGTAAATGCTGAATTTCTCCAAATCTGTTCTGGTGGATGAGGAAGCACATCTATATCACAAGCTCTGAGCTTTTCTGAAAGAAAACAGAAAGATTACACGTAAAAGCCATTTGAAGTGCATGTGAGGTGAAGAGAATCTCAACATCCAAAATGAAAGCAAACGCCTGTAATACGAATCCAGCTCCATGGCAAACTACACCCTAACTAACTTACTCTGAGAGAAAGAAAAACAGACTGTGAAACACACACAGCGCTCGGGGGATACTATGCCCTGTGGCTCTGTTTCTATTTCTCAGAATCATTTCTGTGCCTAGAAAGATCTCATGCTCTCTTTTTCACAACAGAATCAGGACCACAGATGACTTGTTATGATAGAATCATTTGGAACACTGGCAGAATATAAATAGCATTCTGAGACGCTTGGTTTCACTACCCAAAAACAAAATTAGTACCGTAAAAAAAGACCTGCAGTTAATTTTTCAGGTTTATCCCTGCTGGAAAATCCAGTTTAAGCTTAACATGGTTCCATTTGAGTAAATATTGATAGCATGGTTTTTCTTCAACTGTGGGTACTTTTGGCCCTGTGGACTTTCAGAAAATAAGCTCTCTTAAAACACTACTGTATGTACTCCGTGCTGAAAATGACATACATTTTTGGACTAAAATGTCTGACTCCGATATCTTGCTAATGCTAATTTTATAGCTAGCATTTTATGTATTCTAAATAAAACTAATAAATAATAATTTCCACACATTTTGTATAGTTTGACAGTTATAGCTTGATTAGAAATGACAAGTTAGACAATTATTCTGTGCGCACTAGTATTTCCTTTACACATCAGATATTTCATCGCAAGCTCTTCACTGAGATGGTTGTCTATTTTGTACTTTGTCTACTTTTTTGTACAATCAACGTTGATATGATTTTACATTGAATGTTTATTTCAGTCTTGGTTCAGATTCATATTTTTATGTTAGATTTTCATACAGTAGTATAAGATTGAAAGTCTCAGGCAAGGAACAATGAAAACAGTACATAAAAAGCTACATTGCATTTGAAAAAAAGCAAAAAATAAATTATAAAGTCATTGTAAAACTCTTTTATGTGACCTTCATATAACAAAAACAATAATGTTAGTAAATCTAAAGAATAAAATAAAACATACATTTAAAAACCAGCTCCGCATGCCTAAAGTTAAAGAAACACCTATGTGCCAATGAATTCCATGAATTAATTGGCATGCCTTTTAATTAAACATTTTAATCAATTGCCAAGCCCAGAATAAACATGTGAGGAAACATTACATATGGCTCTTGCTGGAGATTGTAGATTCAACAGAAGAGGGATACAATAATGGTTATTGTTGAAATGTCTCTTGTTGTTCAGCTAAAGTATCAATTATCATGGTATTGAAACCAGACTTTAGGTTGGCTAAAATGTTTTAAATTTGATTTATCCATTTGGACAAAACGATTTGTTTTGTTGACATCCCAAACCCATTAGCCTTCCTTCAAACAAAAACAAGCAATAACATGACAAACTTTTCCATTTTTCTGCCTTTCCAAGGCCAGCAGTAAGTGGTGGGTGGATGAGTATGGAGTTTGCCGTGGCACATTTACTGTGTGTTCATTCCCCTCTCAAACTTCAGGGTGTAGCAAATGCACGCCCTATTTCAGCTGAGGGTGAATGTCTGTTCTTTCCATGTAGATTAGTGGTTCATGACTGGTGGGTCACTGAAAAGGGTCATAGATATGGTCACATACACACAAGGCTGCTTTTTATGTTTAAATGTATGGTACTAACCACCTTCACACACAAAGTTACTAATGGAATAACAAGTTCGTGGAAATAAGCAAAAAGATCAAAATATATTTAAATACCAACTTTTAAAATGGAGGTAAATACACCTGTTGTTTGAATTTGGTAGCCAAAAGGAGCTTCATTCCCTCTAAAAAAAAATAAATAAATAAATAAAATAAAATAAAATAAAATAAAATAAAATAAAATAAAACAAAATAAAACAAAATAAAACAAAATATAAAATAAAATAAAAAATAAAATAAAATAAAATAAAATAAACACTGTAAAAAATAAATCCCTAAAATAACAGAAAAAAATACTGGCAGCTCATGACATTATCCATTCATTTTACGGACATTTCTGTTAACTCTAAAACAATGCAATGAAGTGTAAAATTAAAAATACTAGTAAAAATAAATACGGAAAAAGTCCTTCAAATTATACAGAATATTGTGCCCTATTTTTACAGATTTTTTTTTTTTTTTTTTTTTTGAGTGAAGAAAGAGGGGGACAAAAAGCAAACATAACCCAAATTGCATTAAATATGGGTTTACCTAAAACGCGTGTGTGGTGAATTATTGGCTCCTGGGAGCATGAAACAATAAAAATAAAAAGGAAAGAAATTCAAGAGACACAAATTGTCCATTTTCCTATTCAGCCAACAGTGAAAAATGTAGCTGTTACCTCATCTAACCCTTTCAAACTAACTATTGTTCATGTAACTAATATAGTTGATTCAGTGACATTAAATCATGTTTTTTGACTTGAATAAAACATGAGAGGCATTTGAGGGTAATATTCTTGAAGTGCAATGTTTTGATGTCCAGTCTAAAATCTGGGCCCTGAAATGAAACTAGTTGAGAAGCCCTATAGTAGAAACCACATTCTTTTTTTTTTCAGTTTTCCTTACTCTCTCTCTCTCTCTCTCTCTCTCTCTCTCTCTCTTTCTCTCCTACTCACTCTGCCTTTGTGCTTCTCTCCCTTTTTACTTCACTTCCCTGATGAGTGGAAAATTACCTTACAGATACATTACGTTCCTCTGTCCCCTATGTTTGGAGGCTGGGGGGATGAAAGCGGAAGAGGGAAAAGAAGGTGTGAGATGAGAATTCATACGTTAGATCACAAGATCTGCCTGATAAACGGCGGCAGACATGTCATTTATCACCGGGCACACTAGGGAATGGAGACTCTCTAACTACTATGGGAAGAAACAGATACTTTTTCCACAAGGACAGATAAAGAAAAAGAGAAGAGAAAAAACTGCCAATCAGCTGAGCAAATTAGCTGCAGAAAATGTCTGGCGGAAAAGAAATACAAGTAATGTGATGTCGGTATTACAATGTCACACTGATTCATTGCCTGGACCTGTAGTCATGCATATTGTATGTACGGAGTATGTGACATTTTACCACTTTCTGATGCCTGACAACTCCTGCAGCCTTTTGGCTTGTGATCTGGATGGATTGGGAAATATTTTGGAATGGATGGGATAGTGAGGAAGGTATTTAGACAGAGATGTCTATTGTGCCTTATCTGTCATTTGAGAACGGGGCTAGTTGTCACAGTAGTTTGTGGTTCAGTAAATATATTTTTAGGCTGTTTCAGGGGATTAAACACCCTTTTATATGCATTTCAGTCAAATTTGAACAATTAAAAACACAAATCAATTCATAAAACAGCCCCCCCCCCAAAAAAAATAAAATAAACAAATGTAATTAATAGTTATATAAACGAGCGACTTGCCCTGACTTTACATGTCTAATATATATATATATATATATATATATATATATATATATATATATATATATATATATATAGACTATAATTAGATTATAGTTTTAATTAATATAGTCTAGCTTAGACTATAGTTTATATTTACTGAAGATTTACTGAAGCTACTACCTTATCTATCTATCATCTATCTATCTATCTATCTATCTATCTATCTATCTATCTATCTATCTATCTATCTATCTATCTATCTATCTATCTATCTATCTATCTATCTATCTATCTATCTATCTATCTATCTATCAGTAGCAGAAACAATGTTAATTTTTTCATTTAATTGCGAGTTTATATCTCAAAAGTCTGTCTTTTTTTTCCTCAGAATTATGAGTAAACTATACTATGAGATATAAACTCTAAATTGTGAGATATAAACTCAGAATTGTGAAATGTTAACTCAGAATTCTAGGATATAAAGAGATAGAAACTCATAATTTTGTAAAAAAAAAAGAAAAAAAAAGTGAATTCTGAAATATAAACTCAAAAGTCAAAAATTCACCTGAAATCACTCATAAGTCAAATTACCTTTTTTAATTAACCTTTTTTTTTTTTAAATCCATGGCAACTGACATACAAAACCACTGTTAGAGAAAATACTTGCGATAAGTAATTAAGTTTTGTCTCAATACCTCATAGTTACTGACATACCATGAAATGTTTGTGACAACTAGCCCCAGTGTCCTATTACACAGTGAACCAGCTGTCTTTTGTGTAATTTTTTTTTTTTTTTTTTTTACAAACTATTTTTTAAATTCCTAAATCAAGTAATGAAAGTAAAGGTAAGAAGATTCAAACATAAAAACAAATGTCAATCTGTCCTTACTGATGAGTGTCTCATTATATAAACATGGTGTACTGTCAGAATCCGTTCAGCTGTCAGTTGTGGCCAAGGAATTATAAAGCCTTTTATTCTATTGAGTTTAGCTTGTACTGTGAACATTCAGATCAATGACTGGGTCGATGAGAGGCCTCTTTTGAGCAGAACCGATGCAATGATGTGTAATCATGAAGCTTTTGATATTTCAGTAGTTAAAAATCAATACTCCTGTGTTATGGGCTATTTGGAGGGAAAACGCAAGAATGACTTGTAGAAGACAGCCATCAAAGATTCACAAGAAAGTACACTTTGCATTTAGCTTGCGTGAGAGTTCCCTTGGTACAGTTTTTACTTCTTAGACTGTTAAATTAATCAGTTTTGTAAACAAACTAAAAGGGAAACATAAATTCATATGTTGCCTACAGGTGTAGATATTTGCATCTCAATTGTATGTACAATAATATTATTAAAAAGTATAATACATAAACATCAATAATATAATTATAATAAAATTCAAAGTTACAACAATGTACTACTACTACTACTAATACAAATAAATAAATAAACAGACAGATAGATAGATAGATGTACAAATAATGTAGCCTAGACTGATGTAAGTCATCTTGAGACATGAAAACCGTACACACATATTTATATATTAATGAAAAATATAGTAATATTTGTGTTAAGCTCAAAAGCTTTCTCTATATTGCATTTAATATTTGAATGACTCGCCCTGTGGCGAATGTGTTTCTTCAAGAGAACAGTATACACTGCTGTGAAGAAAATATAATATAATGAAGGAGAAAAAAAAAGAGTTAAAATATATAGCCTGAAGATGTTGCAACAAGCGAAAATCAATTTTACAGAATATATTCCCACATTGTCAGTCTAATGCATATAGAAAGCATATCTACAAAAAGAAAAAGAATAAGAGAAACATTTGAAATCACTTTCAAGAGATGAAGGACAACATTTACTGTCACTCTGAATGTGCTCAATGAAAAACAGACACAATGAAAAAATAAACTATTAGCTTACGTATCTCATCATCTTGGATCCAGCTCATTTTCTCTTAGAATATTTCACCTGAGGCTTTTTTTTATGTATTTCTGTGTTAAGAGCATTTATCTGTTAACTTCATGTGAATGAACTGAACCCATGAATGTTGTGCAATGAATCTGATTACAGAAAGATATCCATTCATTACACTTCTTCTCCATGCTATAGGTTTTAAGAATTCATTAAAGATACTCTATTGACTGTATCATCAGACTAATTGAAAATAAACACTATGATCATTTTAGCAGATGCAAAGCTGTCTTTGTGAAATGCAGAATATAAGTGAATAAACAGTGACAGAGATCTTTCCTTCATGTGCTTATCTAATGATCCTTCATCTAAACACAATGGAATGAAGGCTGGTGTGTACGACAATAAAATGTCAAAATTATGATCATTCACAGAGAGCTACAAAAATTCTCCTGATAACACAGATTTTTCTGAATTTTTCAGGCTGTATAGTCTATCCGTAGCCAGGTCATATGCCTCTCACATAATGGGGCCTAATTGCAAGCAATTACAGGCTCCATTATAGAAAATAATGGTCACAATTTATCATCTTCGCAGACAGAGAGGAGTAAAGGGAGTTTCATATGGTTAAAATGTTAGATCAGCCCAATTTTTTTTTTTTTTTAGATTTGCATTGAAAGAGAAGAAATATTTACAAGAGCCATCAATTAATGTGTTCATTTTGACATGAATGGATTTCTGTGGAATTCAGAGTTATATTGAAGTAACAACGCTGCTGACACTAATGGTAGAGCTAAATGTGTAAAATTACAAGGGTGGTGTAACAATAACTGTTTGGATTTTTAAAGCTTTTGTCATAAGGTATTTATTAATTCTTGATGAGAATATGATGAATACAATAAGCAATTATAATCTTTGTGACTACCACAAAATTAATTTTATCACACCAGAATAGAAGTTAAGATTCTGAAAGATTCTGTAATGTTTTTGAAATAAATCTCTAGTGCTGCCCAAGACTGCGTTTGTAATCAAAATACAGTAAAACAGAAATACTGTGAAATATTATTACAGTTTAAAATAAACTGTTTTCTGTTTTAATGTTAAATGTAATTTATTCCTGTTATACAAAGCTGAATTTTCAGCTTCATTACTCCAGCCTTCAGTGTCACATGATACTTCAGAAATCATTCTAATATGCTCAAGACAAAGTTTTTGTGTGTGTGTGTGTGTGGAAACTATGATTTTAAATGAATGAATGAATAAATAAATAAATATAAAAAACAAGCAAGTTATACAGGCGTTTTTTTTTTTTTTTTTTTGGACTATTGCTTTAACTATGACCTTCTTTTCCTGGTTGACGATTATTATTTGATTTCATATTTTATTATGCCTGCAGGGACATTTAGTCCCCACAATGTAGACAAACCCTGACACATGTTGACACACACACACACACACACACACACACACACACACACACACACACACACACACACGCACGCGTGCACATTCCATCATTGGGAAAATTTCACTAGAGCACATAATTAGCCAGAGCCCTGCAAAGTCTATTGATTTGTCTTTTGTTGTGATAAATTATCTCTCACACTTCTCTCCATGTGACATACGGCACATTGAAAGTCAATAGGACCCTGGAGGCAAACGCCCCCCCCCCCCCCCCCAATTTCTATCATACTGTCATGTTTGTGTAAGCTGTGTACATGTGGAGTTATGTGGAGTGACACTCTCTGCTCCTATCACCACTATAATCACAGTCCTTTTGTTGATGTTTTGTTAACTGCTATCATGTCTTCATGTCCTGACATGATGTGTCTTGCTGCTTGGATTTGGCTGTGATCAGAGGTGTGGGAACGAGATGAAAAGTACTTTTATTGAAAAGTAATTGGCATGACTATTGATTATCTCCAAAAAAATAAATAAATATGTGGGTGTGTATGAGGGAAGCTGATCATGTATCTGGATTTGTATGAGGTTACTACTCCCATTCAGTATGAGTCATTGGCTATTTAGCAGCAAGTTTTCATCTTGTGTGACTCCAGAGTATAATGTAAATTGCATACAGTATAATGCAACAATCTGCAGTGATTGTAAGGCAAGATTGTATTTGATTCTCAGAGTATTCTCAGAGTTGTGATTGCAACTATGCTTCTAGTACCTGAGATTTTATATGTGACAATGTGATTTTATATCTCGCAATGTGACATTAAATCTTGTATTTGCTACATTTTTCTTGTAATTACGACTTTATATCTGGTACTGTGACATATATCTCATGTGTGATTTTATAATAAGGTGACATAATTTATCATGCATTTCTAATGCAAATGTCATTCATATATTTAGACATTTATCATGCACTTTTTGAAAGGAAGTCTCTTATGCTTGCCAAAGCTGCATTTATTTGACTAAAATTACAATAAAAACATTAAAAACAATACAATAAAAACGGTAGTAGAGAGACAATAAGAAATGGTTCTTGAGCAACAAATCAGCATATTAGAGTGTTTTTTTTTTCTGAAGAATTTCAATTTAAAATCACCATTATGTAATTTAATATATTTTAAAATGTTTTAAAACTGCATTTTAAAATATATTAAATATGATGACAAAGCTGAATTTTCAGCATCGCTACTCCAGTCTTCAGTGTCACATAATTCTTCAGAAAAAAAAACACTCTAATATGCTGATTTGTTGCTCAAGAACCATTTCTTATTATCAATGATGAAAACAGTGGTGCTGCTTTGTTTTTGTGGAAACCATGATATTTTTTTCTGGATTCACTGATGAATAGAAAATTAAAGAAAAAAAAAAGAAAAGAAAAAAAAACAGCATTTACAGTATTTGAAATAGAAATCTTCTTTAAGATTATAAACACCTTTACTTTTAGTATGGGTCAAATAAATGCGTAACTGCTGAATAAAAGTATGATTTTTTTTTTTTTTACAAACAAAATTCTTTATGATCTCAAACAGTAAAAAAAAAAAAACACATAAAACATATCTATGGTGTGACTTTAAATCTTGTAATTGCAACTTTGTTTTTCATATTAGTGGCTTTGTTTCTCGCAATTTTTTATTTGACTGTGATTTTATACATTTTAATGTAGCTCATTATTTTTTTACTATATCTTACAATTAATACTTTATATCTCATAATAAGGCTTTCTTATTTTAAACATAATCACATTTATCTTTTTGTATGTTTTACCGTCTTTGTTTTTACCCTGAATAATTTGTATCGCAATCATTTAAAAGCTATGCAAATGGCTATGTTATAAAGGCTATTTAAAGGCTGTGTTTATGTTTGTGTTTTCGAAAAGTGTCGAGTGAATCTCATTCACACTGTAAGCACAATGATATGCTATGCTTAGCACGCATGTGTGCCCTAAACCATACAGAATTTGACAGGAGCCTTCCTTTATCATCTTAAACATATGCTTGATGTGCAAAGAAAGGATCTTTGTGAGATGAAAAGCCCCCTCCTGTGATCTAAAATGCATTTAACTCAGATTTGGTGGTCCAAAAGAAATTGCACAGTTTACATTCTTTGCCCTTAAAGGAACAGTATATTCACCGTGCCATATTTACTCACCTTCACATTGTTCCAAACCTGTATGCTATTACTTTTTTCATGGAAAACAAAATTTGAAAATAAATGAAATGTAGATATGATGGAGTTTACATTTTGGCCTGAACTATCTTTTAAAAAATATAAATGTTCTCCCTACGGTTTACTCTATTCAGGAACATGCAGTGAGATAACACATTCAGTTTAAACCCAGTTGAATGCACAGCTTAACCGTCAATTCACGATCTGATTAACAACTGTAATTATAAAGCTGATATAGGAACAAGAGAGATCTACTAATATACAGCACAGCTTATAGTAAATGACCATTTCTGAACAGAGCTGGGAAGAGGGGCACAATATCAAAACAATATTTACCTTTGAACAAACTCCTGTGTCCTTGAGGCTTCCTCTTGGTACTGTAAGTTGAAGACGTAGTAAGTGTCGAAAATTGTAGCCAGCCCTGTGATGAAGCTTTGGCCGACACTTTCACTGATGACATGGTTTTAGATGCTGCTCATCCTTCCTCCAATTGTGGCTTCATCACCAGCAACTGATGCAGACAAAAATTGTAGTTAATATCCTGAAACAGTATCAAATATTATTATCAGAATCCTATCCATGCATTTTCAATACAGTTTTGAGAAGTATATTGTCTCTCCATTTACAATAAGTATCAAAACTGCTGCAGATCAGTACATTTCATAACTTGGCATGGCCAAAACAACATTGATGAGCTAAATCCATGGCAGAGCCTTGCTCATCTGACGCAGCAGTATCAGCCATGGAGTGGCAAGGAGGGCTCAACATCTGCTGCAGTGGCAGACATCTGTAGAACATACACAAAGGTATTCAAATTATGAATGAAATTGTGTGACCAGTCGTAGCAAGTATAAATAAATAAAAATAAACAAAACATACATCAGCACGGAGTATCAGTCCCTCTATTCTATTCTATAAACACTCACATAAGATATCACATTTTGTAAATACTACCACAGGGTAACAATGACAATGATAAAATTGCATTTACCTTAAGTAGACGACGAGGAAAACTCCGGAATAAGTCATTCAGTTTGGTGGTGCTGGCAGCTCACAGTCAGGGCGAAAAAATCGTCTTCTTGAACACTTCCTCCTTTGCTCTTTAATATTTCTGTACACCTTTACTTCTGAATACACTTGATCCGTTGTTATTTTGCTCAGATGGGGTAAAAAAAAATCATGATGCGTGGTTTTTACTCTGAGGAGTTATGAACGGTCTCAGCGTCGCACGCGTGACTAGACTAGAAAATACTGTTTTATACTGTAAAATTAAACAGTAGTTTGCGATTAATAATTTGTTCCGCAAAGGTATCATCATTCACAGTATTCAACTTTATTTATGAAGAACAGTACCTTACTGTAGGAAAATTCCTGTATTTTTACAGCTATTTTTTACAGTGTATGTCACAGAGGTCAAACAGCCTCGCACAGTGGGAGGAGTTTGGATGAACATTCGCTATCAGATCACGCAGCACCAAGCTTTAGATCATTAATCAAAGGGCTGTTGATTCTGATAGTGTTTTATTAATGGCTTATCTGAGTAATATAGATCCATGGGAGGTGGAGGGTGCTGGTTGCTTCTGCAGAGAGAGGGGCTTTGATCAGCTGCCTGATACGAGACAACTCAAATGCAACCTGGGACCGGGTCATTGTGTGGCATGACAGGCACAGCGGAGAGAGAGAGAGAGAGAGACCACCTGCTGCAGACCTCACCATCAAACTGGATCTGTACAACACCGGTGATATTAAAGAAATCATTATTACACTGACATGCAAAGAATCACCCTGACTGTCCAATGGGAGGAGAATGTTGAAATTAATATGCTGCTGAATTATGCATTTGACATGATACAGAAATATTGGGTAACACTTGCTAGAAACATTCATCTGCAATAAATATTTGAGTGAGAGTTCATCGAAAAATGAAAATGATTTTGTCATGTAATCAATCTTATGATGTGGTACACAAAAGTTGCTCTTTTTCATACTAGATTAGTACAGTAAGCAATTGTTTTCAAAAAAGTTACTGGCCACCATAAAAAGTAGTTTGGACATTCTGATAAATATGGAAGCCCGTTTCTGCCACTGAATAATAATAATAATAAAAAAAAGGTAATTTCGACTTTTTATCTCACAATTCTCACTTTTTTTCTCACAATACATCTTTTGTAAGATATAAACTTGCAATTCTGAGTTATAAAGTCTAATTCAGACGGGAATACAGACTGATTTTTCGCAGAATTGCAAGTTTAAATGGCGTAATTCTGAGGTTTCTTTCATGCAATTCTGAGAAAAAAGGCACAATTGTGAGACAAAAACTCAGAATTGTAAGATTACCTTTCACCGAAATTACATTTTTAAAAATTTTTTTTTATTTTTTTTCTAATTCTTAAGCTATTCCTATTGGGTGGCTGGCACACTACAAATAACAAATGCAATGAAAGACATGAAATATTATTTCCAAGCATACTGTCCCCACGAGTATGACACATGGTATGATTTCTGCTAATAATCCCATATATATTTGTAGTGTATTAAAAAAGGGTTAAATAAGAGAGCTACAATCCCCCCCCCCCCCAAGGAATGTTGCTTGAGTGTGTGAGCTGATGTTAAAGGAACACTCCACTTTTTTTTGTAGTTATATCGTGTACTAAGATCGGCAGAAAATGAAAAGTTGCGATTTTCTAGGCTGATATGATTAGGAACTACTCTCATTCCGGCGTAATAATCAAGGAACTAGCCCAGCTACCGGGCACTACTTTCAGGCGCTGCGTAATATCACTACGCCTGCTGCGGCCATGTTACGGCAGCAAAGTTCCTTGATTATTACGCCGGAATGAGAATAGTTCCTAATCATATCCGCCTAGAAAATCGCAACTTTTCATTTTCCACCGATCTTAGTACACGATATAACTACAGAAGAGTCAAGTTTTAAATAGGACAAATATCGAAACTGTTTGATCGTTTTAGAACGCGATGCTACTGGTCTAATAGGATTCAATGATCTATGCTAAGCTATGCTAAAAGTGCTATCGCCAGATCCGGAGATCGGCTGAATGGATTCAAAAACGGTAAAACTCAACTTATTAACTCTGGGGGAGTTGGAGAATGAGCCTATTTCCAAAAAAAGTGGAGTGTTCCTTTAAGATAAACAGTTGTTCCTGTTCAGTCTGTTAATAAATATCATATTCTTGATATTAGGCTGTTTACAAGAATCCTTAAAATTGGCATCCCAGTAAGATTATGCGGCTGCTCGGGTGCAACCATATTCAAATCAATTCCGGTGGCCTTGCAACTCCGGTGCTCTCAATGCGGGCCATTTGCATGCGCAATATAGGCTATACTCTAAAAATATTATAACTTTAATTTCTACGATTTAAATTCTCGAAACATTTCTATTTTATTCTCGAAACATTTCTCGTAATATTTCTACTTTATTCTCGTAGTATTTTGACTTTATTCTCGAAACATTTCGACTTTATTCTTGAAACATATCGACTTTATTCTCGTAGTATTTTGACTTTATTCTCGAAACATTTCGACTTTATTCTTGAAACATATCGACTTTATTCTCGTAATATTTTGACTTTATTCTTGAAACATTTCAACTTTATTGTCGTAGTATTTCGACTTTATTCTCGTAGTATTTCGACTTTATTCTCGAAATATTACGAGTTTAATCTCGTAACTTTAGATTTTTAAAAAAGATTTAACATGGCACTAAAACGCCGTCGTAGAAATGGGCTTCCATAGCTAAATATATTTCCTTGTACAATGGAAGAAAAAGGGTTTCAAAGAAATGTTGTACATTTTTTTATGTATTCCTTTGCTTGGCTAGAGTTGTCCTCGAACATTTTCCAGTTTTTTACTTTGAATTCAAAACAACCTGCAAAGTGAAATAATATCTGTGGCAAGGAAGGTTGAGCAGCAGTTTGTTTTGATGAACAGTGGCGGTGGTTACTCACTACTCCAGTCATCTTATTGCTGGTCTTATAATTAATGCTATATTTGCTATTGAGAACTAGGCCAGTAGCACACATACTTGCTAGTAGTGTTATATTATTATATAATTATTTATTAGGTCTGTTAGTTGCATTACAATTTTAAGTGCTCATGGATTGCACAGACATTCTAATGTAACACAGTTCTTAAGTGTTAAGCTAATGACTGTAAATTACAGTAGTATGACACAATATGCCATAGTTTATTACAGCACTACATTTATAATGGTCAAAGTGGTCGACATCTGGATTTTTATTCATATACTGTAAAAGGTTGATTTTTACAGAATTGGACTGTACAATGGCTGTTAATTGCTTAAAGGTGAAGTATGCTGTTTCTGTGCTATTAGTGTCACAAAAATAAAGCAATTTCAAATAATCGTTGCAAAACACCCACTCAACACATCCTTAAGATTATTCCTGTCCTTACAATATCTTACTGTTTTATGTCGGGTTTTACAATGAAGAGCTAATATGTGTCAAAAACTATGTTTGGTTAAGGTTTATTGCATTATTTTAGTATACATTTTGTTTCCTTACTCATGTTCCAAACTAGTAGACGAAAATTAGTATGTGTAAGGTGTAGTATGTCCAAATTCATTGTATTCAAGAAAAAAGTAGGTGAAAAGTACTTGGCTTGTGCTTACCTTGTACTTTCGCTGAGATTCTAAAGTGCACATATGATGTACGCTTTACTATCCCATGCGGCAATGGGAAAGGATGTTTGGACAGGCCACTTGTGATCAACCTGATTGATCATATGGCTTTATATGTTGTGTCACCTGAGTTATTATGGTGGTTATCAGTACATTTTAGGGTAAAAAGCAGATTTTGGTAGTCCAAGTAGATGGTATACTGCCGCTTCAAAAATTATACAGTCATAAGTTGTAAAAAAAATACAGGCACCAAATACCATCCTGTAATACCTAAAACAAGGTCACAATTACTGTGAATTTCTGGTATTTATCAGCTGGTGTGTTTTTTTTTTTTTTTTTACTGTAAATTGAGCAGGATATTTTTACAGTACGTGAGAAATTTTTATATATTGACCATTTAACTATAAATGTCTCAAGTTTTCATTTCAGAAATATGTGACTGTGTCTCATAGCTCTGACTCAGGCTTTGAAAATACAGAATATCTACAATGACCTTGTCAATATATATATATATATATATATATATATATATATATATATATATATATATGGCAAATCCCATTTTTAGGGCCACAAGGGATAAAACATATTAATAAATAACTAAAACTTGTTTGACGGTCTTGCACAGAGGGAAGCGGGAAGCAGGTTACCCATTGCATTGTTCATGCATCTCATGATCTATAATAACACTCTATTCCCATTGCGCACATGCAAACACACACATACCCACACAGCAAATGTCAGTTTATCTGGGAGTATAGCATCAGCTCAGACCTTCTGCTTGTGCCAGTAATATATGACATTATACACAGTCCCAACCATCTGCTGGTGCTGCCTATTCCCCCCTAAACTTTCTCTTTCTTTCTCTCTCTCTCTCTCTCTCTCTCTCTCTCTCTCTCTCTCTCTCTCTCTCTCTCTCTCTCTCTCTCTCTCTCTCACCTGAGCCAACATCTCATCATCTCAGCCAAACAACCTATTTAAAGTGACATGTAATTCAGAGCAAGGATGCCTTGGAAAAATGAAAGTGTTCTCTCCCGCATGAGGGACATCATAGCTGTGGAGATGCACTCTCTGGCTCATTTGGGAAGATAGATGACTTTTGTTTACTGTTGAGACTTTTCAGGTGAAAGTCCTCATGCCCGCAGAGCTGAATTTGCTGAAGTGCATTTTTTGGTCATAGATAATGTCTGTGGGTAATGTGATAGCAAACATAACCCCTTTTAACACTCTCTTATACAGTTAGAAAGTGATCAATGTACTGCAATGGAGAACATGAAAGGCAAATTGCCAGCTTGAATTGTACACTGCATTTCATGTCCTCACTCTCGAGCATTGTGTGAATCATAGTGATGCTCTTGTAACAATCATATCTGGATTTCTTACAGAGGCAAATCAACTGGTATGGTATGGGAAAGGTAGGCTGCTTTTAGCATGCTGAAACATTTAAAAACAATCGCCACTCTGAATGAGCAATAACATAGTGGGTCATTTGAGGTTCATCTGAACAAACACATAAATCTAAAGATAAAACTAATGCAGCTGTCTGAGACGCCGCAAATGGAGACGACATAAGTCGTGCATGCATTTTTATAACTGGACTCATCCAGATAAAACTAGGAATGTCTACATCACCAAACCCTTTTTGGTTTTTTGAGATGAATAAAGTAGTGCTTGTGGTAGGACTAATCCACAATTCTATTTATTTGGTGACATAGAAAACATTTAATAAAGTATCTGTAGTAGCCATTACAGGAATTACTCATATAAAGCAATGTCAAATGTAATTGACCTTGGTTCTCTGAAGTTTGATATATGATATATGGTGTGGACAATCCTAGAAGAGACTGTTCTGGAGTTGTATGTCCACAAATTTTGACAAAATGAAAAGGTTAAACTTTATTTTGATGGTCCATTCTGTTGATTGCAGAACTAATTTTGCAACTACATGTCAATGAACTCTCATTAGTGGACTGCTGGGTAAGGGTTAGAGTTAGCAGAATAAGTTGTCATGTACTTTCAAAGTTATACTTTATGTTACTTATAGTCAGTAGAATGTGTGTCAGGGACTATATACCAGGTTTTTAAAGTCTTTCAAAAAATCGCCTTGAAAATCTATAGTTAAAACTTCCATTTGCAGTGGATGACTTTCTTTGAATTGTACTTGATTTAACTTTATTTCCATTAAAGGCATTTTCATTTCACTTCTGAATGGTGCACGTACAGCCCTGACATTAAAAAAAAAATACTAAAAGGATTTGAGACTCTTGACAAAAGACTTAACTTAGACTTGGCCCTTAAAGATCTAAGAGGTGTAAAGTACATATCTGCTTTCTGCAGCGCAATAGACTGTATTTGCTATTGGTTGTAAGTTCATTGAAGTTCACTGTTCTACCATAACCTTCAAGTGTATTGTTGAAATGTGAAGCTGTGACCCTGACCCTGGTTAAAGCAGTGTCACTGTTGTCATTTGTCCAGTACATGGTAGACCAATTGCACTTATTTTATTCGTACATTGGAGCTTTTACTCACCATACTGAGGCTAGTTATTGTGTGTGTGTGTGTGTGTGTGTATGTATGTTTGTACTGTAACCTGAGGTTGTGGACAGAATTAGACCCTGGCTGCTTTTTTAACTCTAGATTTGGGGGCATTGGCACGGCTGCAGCTGGACCTAGAACAAAGGCCCTGAGCTTAAGCATCCATCATACAAGCAAGGGAATTGTGTGCGTTTCCTCATGACACTGTATGTTCTCACTGTATTTATTTATGTTTTGCCCAATTTAAAGGTGCCATAGAATGGAAAACTGTGTTTACCTTGGCATAGTTGAATAATAAGAGTTCTTTACATGAAAATGACATACCGTGAGCCTCAAACACCATTGTTTCCTCCTTCTTATGTAAATCTCGTGAGTAAAAAAGACCATTGAAAAATAGGCCAATCAGAACATAACAACGACTGTGACGTAACAGTTGGGATCACTAATAGTTATGCCCCCAATATTTGCATATACACACCCATGTTCTAGGCCAGCTGCCAGCCGAATCATCAGAAGTTCTGCAGGTATTGTGAAGAAACAAGCGAGGACAACAGCGAAAATGGCTGATCATGGAAATAAATGTTATGTTCCAGGCTGTGCAGGGGATTGAAAGTGCAGGGATGGGTTGGTGTCTGTAATCAGAAAGGCACGAAAAGCAAATTATGCGTTCTAATAAAATAACGCAAGCCACTAAAGGGACATGGTTAACTGCTTGCTAGCAATAGCCTGTTACATTACAGTACATAAGATTTCACTTACCACATAAACAGAGTAAGGAGAGATGACTGAGGATGATGGCAAATGATTTACAGATCCTGAGCACCACCCAGTAGGCACACAACAGGCACACAACGTCATAAGATGTTGATATTTGGTTAAATTTCGGTTGCGACGTCAGGTGACCAGAATACAATTTAAAATATTGTATCAATGCATTCTATGGCACCTTTAACACATTATTATTGGAAATCAACATGTCCATTTGTTAGATCCAAGTGGAATTTTAATGCAACTTAGAGTTACCTGATAAACAATACAGGCTTATGACTACATTTTTGCATACCTCCAAAACTTAACTATAGACAAAATTTACTGTAGTTTCCAGCTGAAAAGAACGCTAATTGCAGTAAAACACCAATTACTTTTATTCCTTTTCACACAAAAATTATGATGGACAAATTATCAATTACTAAAGATTTATTTTTGCGTGGTTGTTTAAACAACTCTATATTTTGATGTCAAAATTCTTTAAGTAATTTGATATTTGCTTCACATCTCCATATGTATGGCTTTTCTGACATAGTAAACTTGCTTGGTAGCTAAACCTTTAGTGTAGTTGATGCGTGATTTTTAAACGCAATAGAGAATTAATCTTTTAGCACCACTGCACCGGACATTTAATATCTGAACTACCACGATACATGCAACATCCATAAAACGTCAGATTCACATTCATCTGTTTTGGATATACAGAACATGCTTTTAACACCACTCACTTGCCAAATCACTTCGAAAGTGCACAAAATCTGTTTCGCTTTATTTAAATATTATATTACACTTTATTCACAATAATTCAATTCACTTCTACTGCATTTAGGTAAATGAGTAACTTTTAAAGTTGATAGATACAGTCATTTAAATGATTATTATAAATAAGATGTTTGTTTAAAATGCATATTCTAATGTGTAAATTTAGCCAGCCCAATCAAGTTGCACCTTCCACAGATCATTTGACTTCACAGTTGCTCTTTTCCATGTAACAAAAATGCATGGTGATCAATAATATGTGCATATATGTTTTAGTTTAAGATTTTTATTGCTAACTAATTTAAAACTCTACCAGTATTCAAACATATCTTACACGTGTACGATGAGTTACTATGTCTTTGTTTATATCTTATCTTGCCAAATGCACCAAATGAGTCTAACTGCTTCTGATGGCCCCTTAAATAAGAAGAAGATGTCACACACATGGGTAAGTATATATAAAGCCAAATCATGCCATCATGCCAGTCTGATCCAGTAATACATGTTCTCTGCTTTAGTGCCAAACATAAAACCAAAAAAAGCACAGGTGCTACTGAACAAATGAGAGCACCGACCACACTGGAATAGAGTCATATAATCAGGCAAAAACAGTGTGGTTTTCCTAAGGTGTCTACTTAAGGCAGTGTGAGCTTCTGCACAGATTAGGCAAACTGACAGGGTCTGGACTGGGTGGTATGTGATGGGTCTTTGTGCAAGGGGACTCATGCTTGTCACAAACTATTTGGAGCACTTGAACTGTGCTGATGTGGACTGAACTAAAGGCACAGTAGAAGATATCATTATCTGTGTAGGGAGCCACTCTGAGTGCCTCAGATGGTCTATTCGGTTTATGCCATGATGTGGATTCAACCAGGGAAGAGGCTGTGAGTCACAGACAGACTGTGTAAACTGCGGCAGACAGAATATAGACAGCGAACACCTGTGAAGGTGCGATACGTGTAAAATGTGTACTTAAAAAAAAAGAAATAAATAAAAAATAGGCAAGACAGCAATTCTGCTCTACTACATTCTGTGAGGTGGTTTGACTACAGCTTTAGACATTATATTAACAAACATCTGAATGTGTTTATAGCTTCTGATCAGGATGTTGCGTTTAGCTGAACACACCTGCTTAAATTTAGAGACATTGTTATACATGAAGTTGTTTTTTTTTTTTCTTGTTTAATTTTAGCTTCTCTTTGTTCCCAGTTCAACATTTCACATGTTTTGTCTGTTAATCTCTGACTATAAACATTTTACTCTTCTTTACATGCGTATAAAGGATTATTTAGATTCAAGGTCTGGGCGGTTCAGTGGATCAAAGTAACACAAGCTGCAAAGCATCCCGTACCTTGTATATGTAGATTTGTGTTGTTCTACTTGAGAGATCAAACCTTCTCTTCAGGTAAAACACAAATAACAACACCTGCAATTCAGCCCAGTTCGATTGTGTGATTTGTCAACACGGAGAAAAAATTATGATGTTGTGAGTATCTTTCACTTCAAAGCAAACACAATCAAAAGATCCTCTAGAATTACACAGTAAAACTGATAACAGGTAACTATTTATACCAGACCTGACCTGTAACCATCTTCTTTTTTTTTTGGTGTAATTGAATGAAGTCAGGGTAATTCAGTGATATCAAATCAGAGTTATATTTGTCTCAAATAAAGTAATTTATATTGACAGTTGATTTTACTGTACACTTTTAATTACATTCCCATAGAATCATACTTACTTCCTTAAATAAAGTGTAATTTAATTTCATTTGGAATACATTTGATCATTTCTATACAGTGTTGGGCACGTTACTTTAAAAAAGTAATTAGTTATAGTTACTAGTTACTTCTCACAAATAGTAACTGAGTTAGTAATTGCGTTACATCATTATAAAAGTAACTAATTACCAGGGAAAGTAACTATTGCGTTCCTTTTACAAAATGTTCAAATATCAAATAACTTTGGATGCCCCCAATATTAAATATGTTAAATTAATGAAATAGACACTAAAAAGAATAAATTATTATTATAAAACATTGTACATTAATCTACACTATTTATCTACTGACAATTATTATCAGTCAGTCAAGCATTATAATATAATATTATGATCATTTTAGATTATATGATGATAGAACTTTAGTAATTAGAATAACCAAGTATGAATGCATATTTGTCATCAATATAAAACGCACTAAGGATTAATGAGCTGCTGGGTTCATGAATATTAATCACGTTGTCTGAGTTCGCTCGAATTGATTTGCTGAAATCAAAATAATAGGTGAGCGCCAGCCAATGAGATTGTCGTTTGCGCATTAGTTCCGCCCACAACCAGAGAAAGCGGCAGTTCTTAAAAGCTGAAGAATTCCAAAGGAACTCCGTTATTTTGACAGGAAAATACAACAAAGAATATCGTTTACATGTAGATCAGTTCTGCATGTTATGAAAGACTCTCTTGCTCTGTATCTTTCTTTGCGTGCGTGTATGTGAGAGAAAGCGACGCCTTCACACTAGAGTTTACGGCACGTCAACACTCGCATCCATTCAGATGAACTGAAAAAATAAATTCTAATAATATAATATAGTAACGCCACATTTTATTGTCATTAACGGTAACGGCGTTGTAACGGGGGAAACAGTAATTCGTTTGATTACTCGTTACTGAAAAAAATAACGCCGTTAGTAACGCCGTTTATTTATAACGCCGTTATTCCCATCACTGTTTCTATATAACAATTTTTAATTGCATGATCCTATTTGCATGATTCGATTCAAATATTATTTATTTTAAATACCAATTTATTAAACATTAAAATAATTAAGTTTCAATTAATTAAATTACAATTGCTTTCAATGGATAGAGGACAATAAAAAAAATCACAAAACTATATTTCATGTATTTAAGGTTCTGACTCTTTTAACATTTAGTAACACAATCAGTAAATTAAAAGTTATTTCTGTTAACTAATACGAAAAACAATGACTTTGTAATCAAATAAGGCATATAAAATATTTGTAATCTTTTAAAATGTACACTGTAATTTTTTTTTTCACATTTGCAAAAACATTTAAAAATACTATTTCAGTTTTTCTACTTCAAAATGTAATGTTTAATTCAATGTGCTGCTTGCCGTGTCATGTCTTTGTTTGAGAAATTGACTAGCAATTTATAAACTGTTTCTATGCTAAATTTGTTTTTCAGTGTAGCCAGCATATTTTAATATCAAGTACTGTATTTTTGTTGTCTGAATACGCAATTCAGATTATATATGGTCAGTTACTACCTAACACTGATCTGCCTTCACCGTGTGCCTTTTAGTAACAACTGAAACTATTTAATTCGAGAAAATCTAAGATCAAACAACAATGTTTGTGACTCTCCATTTTCCCTCTGGCTGTCAGATGAACTGTGCATTCATTTTACTCCCAGAGATAACAAGAAGGTCAGAGATTGTAAATTGGAATTCATCAGAGTCCTTCCACATACACAAAGAGAGATAGGCAGGATCACAGAGGTCCTCCATGTAGGAGCACATACAGCAGAAACTGTGTACCTGACATGACCTTGTCTGTATCGACTCTGGCCATGTGCAGTCCTGCAGAGGAGGACAGTTCAAGAGAGGATCACAGTTCTTTATCTGTCGAGGAAAGAGGGTGGGTGTTACAGTAGTTTATGTGATTATGACTCTAAAATGGAGTCTTAAGGTTTAAACCTATGGGAAAAAAAGTGAGAGCAGCACTTCTAAATTAGGGAGAATAGTGCAAGGTTATTACAATTCAGAAAGAGTTGCAGGAGAGTTTTCTCAGTTTCTCATTTAGATATTTTACTAATTCTATCCTTTGCTCCAGTACAGCCATGAGCATTAAACCCGGATCTCTCTCTGAACAGGCTTAGCACAGCTTGAGGACATATGCTCTCTCTTCTCTAGTTACAATGCTGCCTGATGTTCACATTAGATCATTTACAGTAGCAGAACCTGGTTTAATCCACCATCATGGTCTCCTGCCAAATCAAATTCCTCTTATTTAAGAGAACCCGATTGCATTTTGCCTTTATGAAATTATAAAATGATTATATTGGTCTGGTGCAGGACTGGTTAAGAGGGCTTCATTCTGGAGTCAGAAAAATACTATGCAGTGAAACATAAGATTAGTTTACGGCTCAAGTCATTTTTTGTTCTGTCTTAAACTTTTCTTGAAGAAATTATTTAAGTAGTTTGACATACTCTTTTATTATTATTATAAAATACATCACTGAATGGACCCCTGCAGATTGACCACTGACTGGGCGTCTCTTAAAATATCAGATACTATACAGTAATTTGACAAGGAAATGTTATTTTAGGTTGTAAAATGTCATGTGGCATGACTCATCAAAAATTATATTTATGAATTAATAATTCAGGACACAAGAAAAAATTTTTACTTTGAAGAATTTATACAGCATTTTAAAATAATGGTTTAGATTATTTCTACTTACTCTACCTTTCGAAAGTTTGGGGTTGGTAAGATTTTTAAAAAATGTGTAGAATTATCTTGTGCTCACCAAAACTACATTACAATTTAAGAGTTAAGAGTTAACTTTATAGTCCACCTAAGTGGAAAATTATCTTTGGCTCACCAACACAACAAGATTAGTAATAACATACACAATAAAAAAAAAAAAAAATCACAGTAGCTAATAACGTTACACACATAACATAAAAGAAAATAAAAAGATACAGTTCAGTCTTACACACTGCTTAATTAAAAAGTTGCTGAATTAATTATTTTAATTGCATTGGGGATGAAGGACCTCTTAAACACATTTTTACTTGCTAGAGGGACTCTATAACGCCTACCTGACTTCAAGAGCTCAAACTGGCTGAAAAGAGGATGAGAGCCATCTGCAAGAATAACTCTCGCCTTCTTCTTTGTCCTTTCTACATAAAGTTGTGTTAAGTGATTCTGGGGCCTGCCAATTATTTTATTTGCCGTGGATACAATTTTGGAAAGTTTGTTCTTGAGTCTGCAATTTAAATGCTCATACCAGACAGAAAGATGAAAGGTTAAAACACTTTCAACAATGGATTTATACACAAGTTCCAAGATGTGCTTACTAACACCAAGACCACTGATTTTAAATTAGAATACATAACAGTTTAAAGGGGTCCAATTATGCTCTTTTACAAAAGGCCCTTTCGCACCGCAGGAACCTTTTCATAGTACCGGAACTAATTGTGGAACTACCCACTTTTTGGCGTGTTCGCACCGCGGGAACTAGGAACTGTTTTAGTTCCCGAAACTCGTTTGGAGGAACTAAATTAGCTCCTACTTCAGAGTAGGGTCTAAAACAGTTCCATAGGAACTATCGTGACGTACGTGTACGCTGATTGGCTAAACGCGTACGAAAACGCCCTCACCCGCCATGATTTAAAACGCCGTGTAAACACATACTGAGTAAACATCGCATCAACTTATATTTTGCAAGAATGGAGAACAGCAATAGATGGACGGACGCTTAAGTGCAGGCACTTTTGAACATTTTGGATCCTTTCCGATCTTTCAATCGCTTGACGTATAGCCTTACGTCGACATTCCATGTCCATTATTGTGAACCCCGCAAGACACAAAAAAAAACACAGCTCCGATCACAGCGTCCTCCATCCTCCTGTTGTTAATGTTGTTCTTCTTTGTTTTCGCTGTTGAACGCCGCGCACAAATGACGTCGCTGTCGACCGGCTTACGTCACTTCTTAGTATCTGTCGGTGCGAATGCGACCCTTTCAATGGTACTGGGAAATAGTTCGCGCAAAATCGTCCCAGTACTTTAGTACTGTACTTTTAGTTCTGGAACTAAAGCGGTGCGATAGGGGCTAAAGTCTTGATTTTATTTTGGGGGTGTACTAGAACATACTCTCATGCTTGGTGGTTCGAAAATCGCATTATTTTTCACATAATTTACATTATTACAATACCTTTCTCCCCAGCCTGGAATAAACAGCTCAATTAGTTCTGGGTTTGATGAAGGCCCGCCCTCCGAAAAACGACATATTAAAGAGGTAACATTATTGTTGTTGTTTTTTTTTCTACATCCACTAAGTGGTTAAATCGCGTTTTAGACAGGATGTCAACAACAGCTTAAAAATAACTGCATTTACTATGTACAGATAAGTGCAACGGTAATATGTATTATGTTTATTGTTCTTTAATCCTAACATTATAATATGAATTGCAGTGAAACTGTTATACAGTTGAATTTATTTATACCATAGTCCCACAGATTTACACTATTTGTGGTGGCATATGCAAATTAATTCTCTGCCAACAGGAGGCGCTGTTGGAGCGGGAGAGAGAGCGAAATTTCCCCGGTAACGCTGTACACAAAGCAGAGCTCCGCTCACAAAAGCTGCTTTATCAGACATTACATACAAGATGAAATGAAAATGACATCCAAAATTTTATGAAAATTTTTCGGTTTCCTTCAGAAATACAGTGATATAAAAACAACTGCACCAGGTTTCGATTTTGAAATGTGCAGTGCTCAACCAAGCGTTCTCCCCACCCGCCAACCATTCAATTTCTGTAGGCGGGATTTATTTTAATGATATTGTAAGGGACCAATAAATATCTAAATATCTCCCTTTGGAGTGGACTTTGAGATTTGTAACTCTGTAGACCTTTTATGCCCAAACATACACACTACACTGATTAACATGCAAAAAGTGAAAAAGCATAATAAGACCCCTTTAAAATTTTGATTTATGCCATGGTCTGTCTGAATACTCAATTCTGATTGGCTAGCAGGTGTTGATTAAATTCATTTAACTGCACAGGTAGTCCCAGGTCAGTTTAATCACGTTCCATATAATGCGCTTCCTATAAACATTGGTAACCATAGTAACATACAGTTACGGTTGAATAGTAATACAGACGAAAATAACCGTCATTGTTATCGTTCCGGTCAAATATTGCAGCACAAATATTATTAACATCTTTAATATGTGATTGCTGGCAAATGACCATGTCATAAACGGGATAATCAATGGCTAGCTGTGCATTAAACGATTTGAATGCATTCAAATCGTTTAATGCACAGCTAGCCATTGATTATCCCTTACATAGCCATCACAATAACGAATTGCATTTTAAAATAGGCTAAGCAAAATTTTCAGCAGCCATTACTCCAGTCTTCAGTGTCACATGATCCTTCAGAAAATATTCTAATATGATGATTTGCAGTTCGGGAAATATTACGTATTGTCAATGTTATAAACAATTGTACTGCTTCATATTATTGAGGAAACCATAGAAATACATTTTCAAGGTTCTCTGATGAATAGAAAGCTGAAAATATGCATAAATAGAAATCTTTTGTAATGGTTTAAAGTTTTTTTTTTCAAGAAAAATCTTGAGAAGTACTGCACATGTTTTCAAAGTATACAAGAGCTATTTTACTTTTAACTATTTTTGAAGTCATTCATTTATTTTTTTTCTTGAAAATGGTATAAAAGCGTTTAAAAAAAGCAACAACACATGATTCCAACATGACTACAAATTGTACACTTCTATCAACTTGGAACTTGTTTTAAGCTAGATTTTTAAAAGTACTTTTTTATTTATTTATTTATTTTTTTTGTCTTATTTTTGGACGTCATTGACCCATATATGGATAGTTGACATGGTCTCTATAAATGACTTTGGGATGATGGCAGGTCTACAGCTTAGACATGATTATATTTCTAAGAAATATGATACACATAGGAATATGGGTGTCTGTTTACATGCTCTCTATTTTTATCTTTTTTTCAAAAGCTTGTGTAACACAGATTTGATATCCAAACCAAAGGCATTTTGAAAACATTCCTACTTATCTGCAGATTAAACTAACCCACTGACTGGGATGCCGCTAGCATCGCTAACGTTTCTGGCCTGCTAGCAGCTGTTCCAACATTAATATACAACAGATTATTCCCAGTGCACCGACTACATTTTGGGAAATTCTCACTGAGCGTGCCTGCTTGTAAACAAGCTTTGCTATTAAGCTGAAAGTCCATTCGCACCCAAAAACACACCACATAAATATAATAAAACTGATTCCCCACAAATACTGCAATACAGCCAGAAGGTGTTTTCTGCAACATCAAAGAACATCTACTTTCCCTCTTGGCGGTGTGTAATCCCCTTGTGAGTCTGCTGGCGTGGTCTAAATTTGGCTCGGTGGCTCACTAGACCCAACAGAGGCTTAATGGCACCAAATCGGTGGGATTCTTACCATGCTGAAATGAAGGACATTGGCCCAACCAAGGACACTGCTAGCCTGACAGATTAGACACCAGAGGGATTGAAAAGAGACAGTAATTAACATCAAAAACCAGATGAACGATGACGCAGCAGGTCCAAACCCAGAACCGGCCATGCCAGCTTTAGCTTCTCATTGCTAGAATCTGTGAAAAGAGCAAAATCCCAGAATGACAGCTGGCCCATCAGTCAGACTGAACCCATGGCACTTTTGCAACTGAACTCGGAAGACAACTCAAGTATTAGAAAAAGGGGCTTGACAGCAACATGTACATGTCTTCATCATCAACTTATAGTCGGGTCATTTTTCACCAGTCCGTTGTCTTGTCTTTCAATAGAGCTGCACTGTGATTAATGAGCGGTCTGGAATGTGTTCAGCCAGTGACATACAGTGAGACTATTATGCCAAGTGATCTATACAGCCTTTGATGAGCAGCCTTTCCTCCCACAACACTGGGAAATTCCATCTTATCTTATGAAATTTTAGGGCATTAAGAGGGTATTTTAGCATTATTATCTAATCCTTCAGCCAATGTTTGTTCTCGTGAACTTCTCCTCTCTGTGATGGGAGTAATTGAACAGGCAATGCACGATAACTTTAACAGTACACCGCATATGCTGCCTGCTGCTGGAGAGGTTAATCTGAGCACACACTCTCATAAAGAAACAGCACACTAATGGATTTTACTCGGCACCACTGTAAAACATCACTCTAGTTCCCATTTCAAACTTGTCTAATCACTTTATCCAAGGATAAACTTTAAAATGTTCAACTGAAATTAACAACAGTTCTATGATTGCTCATTAATGAATCACATTTTGGTTGTACGTGGCACCTGAAAGAAGCTGAATGTTCAAACTAAGGCTCTAAAACTGACAAAAACACATAAAAGTACACTGTTAGACATTTCTGTCATTTCCACAGGTATTTACTGTATATCACCCAGTGTAATACTGTGAATTCCCTTTACAGTAAATAACTGTAATATCCTTTGTATCATGGGAATTTTATGTGACGTCAGACCCCACATACAGAGACTTACTGTATTTTTTTAAATTGCTGTATACTACTGTAACGGTCTCTTTTGCGCCATTATACCGAGGTCGTTTTATTTAGCTCATTTCTTACATTTGAATTGACACAATTTGCCCTGCACCGTGTCTATAACGCCGCGACAGCTTGGTACTGACTACTGGACGCGTGATATCGCTTGTAATGATTGGAAAATCCGTTTGTACTTCATGTCAGAAACAGCGTGAGTGCTTGGAGTACATCTGTACATCAGAAATATACCGGGGCATCAGTTTACTGTGTCAGTTTGCACACCATTTTAACCCATAGTAACATTTACTCGTCAACATGGTGGTTACAGAACTTTACCATAGTAAACTGCGCTGTTGTTTCAA
This sequence comes from Acrossocheilus fasciatus, assembly GCA_036784905.1. NCBI lineage: Eukaryota > Metazoa > Chordata > Actinopteri > Cypriniformes > Cyprinidae > Acrossocheilus > Acrossocheilus fasciatus. The sequence continues at coordinate 19,498,320 of CM071945.1, forward strand.
ACAACTTTTGTCAGCTTGTTGAATTAAGTTACCGAATTAAAATTGTTTTTAACGAGCAATGCTTATCTTATATTAACATTAGTTTAACGAATGTGCAATTTAGTTCTGGTGTTAGTTAATGTTGGCCAGTAGCCTGAGAAAATAAAATCATATGTTAGCTAGGTTAAACTAGTTTTATGGCTAGCTGCCTTTCTCGTTTTAGAATTAGTTTGTTATAGTTTTTAATGGAATTTAAGATTTACTGCATTTTTTTTTTTTTTTTTGTATTTGTGTTTTAAAGGCAACTGCAATGAAGCATCAAGAAAGACATGAGCAGGCCAGCCACCCTGAGACTGATAATTCATGGTAAGAGACCAACTATGGTTTTGAGAGGTTTTTGTATTCTATATGAGGTTTGCCTTTTAAAAGTGTGCTATTTCTACTTCTTGTTTTTCAGAGAAGACATTTCTGTCAAAGTGGATGGTGAGCAAAGATGGTGGCCACGTTTTGGAGCAGCACCTGGGTTTTGGAGATGTTTGTCTTTTTTCCCCATTATGTTTCTTTTTTCCCCATTATGTTTCTAAAGTTTCTTTGTGAGGATGAATCCAGAGGACACAACATAATGCACTGCAAAATGTCCTAAGACAGGAGAAATGGAGAAGTTGCACTGTTCCAGCATTGGAAGTCTGTATTTTTAAGTGTTATACATGCAATGTTTTAAATAAAGAATTTGATATTTTGTAATTATTGTGTCTGTTTTAATTGAATGCCAGTAGTACCTATGTAGAGTAAAAATAAAATGAATTCTATATAAAAATGATCAAATCTAATGAAATCTCTATTAAAATGAATGAATTACAGTAGTATATTGATAAATCAGATACAGTTTGCTACTGTAAATCTTAATTACAGTAACATAAGTTACTGTAAAAACCCTTTGAAATGTCTAACAGTGTATCCTATAACTGCTATATGTGCACTGTATTCTTACTATTAACAAACAAACAGCTTTGACTGTATTAGTACAGTATAAGCTAAAATATGATGAAGCTAAACACACTTTAGTGTTTTGTCTCAATACTATTTGAAGATTTGTAAGAGTTTAAGAGGAATCCTCTGAAGGGGAAAATGTCACAACATCGGCATTTCGGTAGCACAGGATAAAAGTTGCCAGAGTGACACTAGCCGTGATCTAGAGACAAAAATGGGATTTTCACTTAAAATACATAGAAGTCTGTATTTATATATCTAAATGCATATAAAATGCATCATAATACAACTTTTAAATTTGTATTTTCTTAAGCTTGTGTTTCCATTGTATATATGGATTATAAATGACATCAGTGAACAAGCAGTGGGTTGTTGTCAAGATCTTTTGAATTTTGAGGTAAAGGAGATCACTTAAGGTGCCATGTAGGACAGACACACAGATTACTATTTAGAGAGATACCTGTAGGTGGTGGGGGGGGGGGGGGGGGGGTATTTTTTTATATGAAAGACAGTAAAGGATTAATGGCCATTTGGTCCAATAAAATTGGATAATGGTGTCACATCAAAAACTAGACTCTTAGACTAAAACTAACTGACTTGTCTCCTCTATTCTCACCTCTTTCATCTTTGTTTACCTAACTTAAATGTCATAGAAAGAATCGGTAGAAATTTTAAAAGCTCTTATAACCTTATAAGTGACTTAGAACTCAAGGAGGCCAGTAATACCTGTTGAAAGCCATCCATTAACACTCCCATTTATCTCAATGGCACTAGCTCAGCTGGTCCATGGCCCTCCAGACGCACAGCATGCAGTTTGAAATATAGCATCTTTTCTCCTAAGTACTCATTTCTGCCAGATTTTTTTTTTTTTTTGAGCCAAAAAATCTGGCCCATCATCTGAACCACACAGTAAATGCTACCTGACAAATGCATCTAGAGATACAGGATAGTGCTGGCATGACAGTTGTGATTGGTTGATGGCACCAAGAATGTTCTAAATAAATTCTTTCCAAAAAATAAATATAATAAATGTCCATTTCACATTATTAAATATTATTTTATTATCTACCAACAGGGCCTAACAGGGCCATGTTAAGCAGCGAAACCTTGACTCCTTAGTATAACCAAACACTGCCGAGTCATCCAAAGAATAGCCAACTATACTCTTGTCTTTGGCCATATTACTTGTGAAATCCATATTAGTGTAACCAGATTCAATGAAAAACTGTTTCCAGAAATGAAGGCACATTTTACATGACGTCAGGTTCTGGTCTCCCAGCAATATTTACATCAGACTTGCAAATAGCCCAATTATGATGTTTTCCCACACTGTGTGACTAATTAAATCAGATGATTACGTGCATTAACTTGTGGTGATGGTGATGATGATAATGATATGACATCTCTCTAGAGACCTGTGAATCTTCAAACCCATGAAAAGTATCTGTTCCTAAATAACTTATCTTAATGGTACATTTTAATCCAGCCCAAGGAGCTAAAAATTGCCCCAAACCCCTTTTAAAACCAGCCACACATCAGCCTAGCCAGACAGAGAGACCATGAATTCTTCTTGAATGCTCACAGTTAGGTATCCTTCAATTTGTGTAGCAGTTACACAATTGCAAGAGCAGTTACTGACCTCTTGTCAAAAGTTGCATTTATCCTTTGCCCTAAAACTTATTAATTAACCATAGTGTGTTGAGTCAGCTCGACACCCTGTTTGTTCGCGCTTTGATTAACTCATCCGTCGCCGGATCATTTAACATGTGGGCTGGGGCGCGTAACGGGGGCACGTGCGCTCGCTTATGCCTCGCTTCTCAGGAGCGCACTGCCTCCGCCAGAGACAGAAGTCTGTCCGCAGAGCTCCGTCGTCTGAAGTTTCTCACAGCCGTTGCTTGGGAATTTCATTTCGGAGATAAACGGGAGCGGGAATATCCTATAGAGGAGCGTTGCTATAGAGAGCCAGACGTTTCAATTTTGCGTCCTTTGCGAGAGTAGAACATAAGCATTGGGAAATATGCGTCTGTCCACACGAAACCACCACGAATAAACGGTTCCTACGGAAACCTGGGGTTTAGTTCCCCTCCTGAGCGGAATAGAGAACTTTTCCCTCTTTAAATGAGGCTTTGGATTATTTAGACGGGAAAAAGAATCATGGTCCGACAAACGCTGGATACAATTTGGGATTTTTAAGGTCATAGAGCGTTTAGAGCAGCATCGGTATTTTAAGAGGACTAAGCAGAATACAGTCATTTGGAGGGAACATATGACAGCACGAACGGCACCTTTTAACGCACGCGGACTCTCTACCAGAAACAGAAACATGTATATCTATATCTACGGCTTTCTGCTCTTTTTAGGTAAGTTTTTGTTTATATTCACAGCCTTTTTTCAGACAAACTGAAAGCAAAATCTCCCCATGCTATTTAATTTAATTTAATCTTCATGTTAATTTTATTTAAATGTACTTTCCTCCATTGAGTACGATAATGACATTAGGGAATTACATTATATATTTGAAACCATGGTAGTTTATGAAGTTATGTGAAATTAAGGTGAGGTCAAGTTCGATAACGAGCAGAAAAACAACGATATTCATTCATTACATTTCACGTTTTCATGTATGGAGATGGGAATTGAAGACATATGAACTTGTCACTTCATGAAACTCGCATATTTAAATTTATGGTAATTATGTAATGCAAGTAACATGAGCTGCGTTTCATTCCTTCTGAATGAAGATAACTGATCACGTTATTTTATAGTTTTACATGAAGGCTAATTGTGTTCTAATTAGTATCCTATAGTTCAAATCCCACTCATTAAGAGCCAGTGCATAGAAAATCAATCACCGTATAGAAAATGTTTTAATAAAGGTGAGATTTATCAAGGTCACTTTGTAGATTTATCACTGGCCGTTGCACGCTGACAAGACTTGATCCTTTCTGCGCACCATATGATGAAACTTAAGCTGAATATTTAAAGAGTCTGCAGAACGTATTAACCATTCAGACATTCTGATATAGATATTCAACCGCCAGTTATGCTTTAAATTAATTTTAATGTTGCAGTGTAATATAGATATGATGATGTGAAATTTCCTTACTACTGTAGGTAATATTAATATCTATAATAACATGTAATGTAAAGTGTTATCTAACTACTTTCCAGATTGTCGTCTTTTCACATTTGCATTCTTAGAGCATTTTGCAGTATTTCTCAGTGTTTTTATTTCTGAAAAATATGCAAAGCATTCGCCAGTGATTCGTTGTCCAAGGGTGTGTCTGAATCTTTCATTCTGGTTCTGATGTGCTCTGAACAGTTTTAGGGAAAAAAATAAATAAAAAAGTGATTGGTAAGTATGCTGATGTATTTACACCTGTAGGTGTCACTGGTGGGTTGCACCTCCGTTATAATGACCCCATGACCAAAAAATAAATTTGCATACATGTACAAAAAAAATATGTTGCACTCAAACACATAGAAAGAAATGTAAAAGGTTAATATTGTGAAAAACAAACAACAACAACAAAAAAACAATAATATAGCATTAATATGAGGAAAGTATAAAGAGTATTTGCCAGTAACAAATACTAAAAAAGACTGTTATTTACTGGTGACTCATGTCATGCTAATTAGAAGTCTTTTGTGTGATGTATATGATATTTTACTCTCCGAGGCATGCTTTTCATAATTTGACACCATTCTGAGCTGTCAAGTGATCCTTGTGAGTCATTAAAATGTTTTCACAATCATCTGGTCATTGCCACTGGCTTGATGGTCTTTAAATTACACTCTTTGGCTGTATTAGTCATTGACTAAAATAATATTTTATAATGACAAAATGAGTGGATGCAGTCACTGATGTCTTTATAGATTCATTTGTCAGAGATAAAGATTTGTTAAACTTTTATCCTGTTATTCTGTTGAAGACTAGTGTTAGTGGGGCATCAGTCCATACAGTATGTAAAAATAAATAAATAAATACTTGAACCTCCATTCCTCTCCACCCTCCTTCATAGATGAGCTTGTGTTCTCCATGTCGGGCTCTTCCGCTCTATCCGAATCTGGGCACCAAGAGTTAATGGACTGTTTAAGAGCCACCGAGAAGTGTAACCAGGACCAAAAGTGCAGCCATCGCTTCAGGATCATGAGGCAGTGTCTGGCAGGCAAGGACAGGAACACCATGTTGGCCAATAGGGATTGCCAGGTAGCCCTGGAAGTGTTGCAGGAGATGGCTCTGTTCGACTGCCGCTGCAAGAGGGGAATGAAAAAGGAAATGCAGTGTCTGCAGAGTTACTGGAGCATCAACATAGGCCTGACTGAAGGTAAGAGCTCTGTGAGATAACAGATCCATGGATAAATAGTCTGGTAGATACACATGATTGATCCCAGGAAGGCAGTAGGGGAGATTGAGGCTAGTATTCACACATTAATATTTCTCAGAGTATTTATTCTATGGCCATTTTCTGTATAGACACCAAAGTCTTGCCTACATCAAAGCTACTGAACTGAACTGAATATTTCCAACTTTATTATTTATCCAACTTTAACAAACAGGACGTGTTGTCAATTAGTAGCCTGTTATAGGGTTTTCACTCAAATTTTAAATAAAAAAAAATATATAAATATTGTTCTGATAGAAATGATCAACCTGGTCTCATGGCATAAACGTACCTGGTGGCACTTTTAAGCGAGATTGTTTTTACGTACCTTACTGCACGTTTCGCCGCAGTTTCATAGAAAAATGTCCACTGAGTGGCTGTGTTTTTATGATGTTGCTTCAGGTACGTATTGCGGTGGTTCAGAATTTAAATATCCGGGGATCGTCGCTAAAAATTAATTCTCTATCGTGTTGGAAATATGCCCTACACCAAACCCAACCCTAAACCTACCTGACAGTGTTGACAAATGCAAATCTGATATAAAAATGCATTTGTTGAAGCAACCGTGCTATTTAAACTTCCTAATATGTGACCCTGCACCACACAACCAGTCATAAGTGTACATTTTTCAAAATTTATATTTAATAAATAAGCTTTCCATTGATGTATGGTTTGTTAGGATATGACAATATTTGGCCGAGATACAGCTATTTGAAAATCTGGAATCTGAGGGTGCAGAAAAATCAAAATACTGAGAAAATCACCCTTAAAGTTGTCTAAATGAAGTTCTTAGCAATGCATATTACTGATCAAAAATGAAGTTTTGATATATTTATGGTAGGAAATTCACTAAATATCTTCATGGAACATGATCTTTACTTAATATCCTAATGATTTTTGGCATAAAATAAAAATGGATAATTTTGACCCATACAATGTATTTTTGGCTATTGCTACAAATATACCCCAGCGACTTAAGACTGGTTTGTGGTCCAGGGTCACATATGCAGATTTGAACTGTTTTGTCAAACTGTAGTTACGCGGGATGCGAACCAGAGCTCCTCGCCTCTCAAGTCCATATTCGTACTCCGTGAGCTACTGAACAAACCTACTGTCTATGAAAACCCATAGATATGAAGCTGGATATGTGTGATGCTAATGTTCAAAAGCATCAGTTTTCAAATCTCCCAACATATTAATATTTTTTTGAACTCATAACATGATATTCTTAAAGTAATTGTGCAAAAATTACGCTTTATTAATCGAAACTCTGTAAATTATGTGTGAAAAGGAATAAAAGGCGTTGGAGTTTTACTGCCCCTAGTGGTCATTTCTTTTGGAGACTGCAGTGATATGTACTTATTGGTACGTAGCCTATTTCGTGTCTCGCTAAAAAGTGACATTTATCAAGAACTACATATATTGAGGGCCAAATTACTCAAAAATTAAATCATTAAATAAATGTTGAAATATATAAATAAATAGGTAAATACATAATTACATGTATAAATATTAATTCATTCATTAATTCATGCTTGCATTCATTTATTCATTTATTTATTAATTCGTCCATTCATTCATTCAAATATGTTATGTACGTCCCGACAACCGTAACCCTGAAAATGAAATGTGGAGGAAATAAATGAATGAATGACTGAATGAACGAACAAATAAATAATTAAAAATATTTATGCATTTATTTATGCATTTCATTATTATCTATGTATTTAATGATTTATTTATATATTTCAACATTTATTTAATGATTTAATTTTGAGTATGTGACCCTTCATACATATAAAATATTATATAGTTATATATAGTTATATATATATATATATATATACATATATATTACACAAAAATATTAATACATAAATGTTTCAACATCGATAATAAAGAAATAATTCTTAATATTTTCTTGCCATCATGAAAATAAAATACATTTTGAAATACATTGAAATTCATTATGAATTGTATTATTGTGTGTGTATGTATGTATATATATATAGGAGTTTCACAATTATTCTCATTATTCAAGATTCTGAGCTAGCTTTTTGAATCCACTGCTAGAGAAAGCACATTTGTGAAGTTACTAATGTCTCCACATGACAAGCAACCCCAGTCTCCCCTCTGTCACAGGGTGTGCAAAGCACATCACTATTCATATATACAGTGCAATTTGAGAAAAGTAGAGTCCAGTGGCAGTGGATGGGATGTGCATTAGCTGGTAGTGCTGTCAAGCCCATGAATGAGAGAAAACTGTCCTTGTGTACTGACATTACTCCTCGCTGGAGTAACAGCCAGAAGTAATGCAGTGCAGGCGGTACGGGAGGAGGGTGAGGACGCAGCATCGTGGTGTCATGTTTGCATGAGCTGAATATATATGACTTGATCAGCTTTGGCTAAACACCTCAATGTGATGCTGCCATGCTGCTCATTATTCAGCTCTAAAGCAAACACAATCCAGTTTGCATCCTTTTTATTTATTTTTTTAGTTTTTATGCTGGAATGTAATTTCTGATTTATAGTCAAGCTAGATTTTGATGCAAGAGAGTGTTTCCGATATTCTCACTGATGCATTTTTTTCATGAATATATTATGATTTCACATATTCATTTTTTTTTCCACTGTCAAACTATCCATACATTAGAAAGCACTGCAGTAAGACTGCTTGGAAATCATTTTGGGGCTGAACAGAGGAGTCATTCAGTGCCAGGATGTAGCAATCTCACAAGTTACAACTCACAACTCACAGTTAGTTGAGCACACATTCACTGTGATGAACGCACAATGTGCCATTCCCTCTGGTTATGTGAAATGCAATGCCATCAATTGATCTATTGCATTTGATCTAAAGCTGCATTGCAAGAAACATTGCAGCCACTCTGAGTAGGTACCGGCACTTTTACAGAAAAAAAGCCATTCTGTTTTGGTAGTATAGCTCATGTGCCCTGTGGTTATGGAATATTCTTTATGTCTGCACTGATCATCCAGATGCAAACTGAACCGTGTGGAGTCAAACCGATTGATTGACCTCCTTTTGAGCAGTCGTGCATACAGTACCAACCCCCATGTGAGCAGAGCGTTCCAAGCTTATTGGCTTTACTCCCTCAATACTGTTAACAAGATGTTGTTATAGATTGTTTATGAGATGAAGATGCATCCCTTAATGCCTTGCCGTCCACTGTTCTGGTCCTATTCAATTATCAGAGATCATATCCCAATGCAAGCTTATCATATCTAAGCTAAATCTTTTGGATGGGGGATATGAAAATATTACATGATTACAAAGAAAAATGTTTGTAAAGTAATCTACAGTAAATGTTTTTCATCTGGCAACATTGCACAATTAAATTGTTTAATTTTATTTATTTTTATTTTTAAAATGAATAAAAATATAAAAATATAATATAAAATTCTAAAATTAATAAAAATATAAAAAATAGAATATAAAATTCTAAATTTATTTTAGTTATTTTTTAATGAAGTCTCGTATGCTCACCAAGACTGCATTTGTTTGATTTAAAAAAAAAAAAAAAAAACAGTAATAATGTGAAATATTATTACAATTTAAAATAAGTTTTTTCAATTTTTCTATATGCTTATGTAGAAAGACAAAGCTTAATTTTCAGTAGCCATCACACAAGTCTTCAATGTCACAGGATCCTTCAGAAATCATTTTAATTTTCTTAATTTCTTATTATTATCAGGGTTGAAAACAGTGCGTTATGCAGCTTAATATTTTTTGTGGAAACCGTGATACATTTTAATAAAAGGTGAGATCTAAAGAACAGCCTTGATTTGAAATAAGTGCGTTTGATCAATTGAATGCATCCTTGCTGAATAAAAGTATTAATTTCTTTAAAATAATTATTGACCCCAAACCTTTGAACAGTAAAAACAAATTGTTTAATTTGAGTTTACTACATTAGGTGACGCCATTGAAGGGTCATTTTAGGTACAACAACTACATGTTTTCATAGTAGTTCAGATGAATCCAATCTTATAGGTTCAGGGCGTTTATCTGTAGATTCCCCATGTCGGTTTGGAATTATTTGAATAAACAGTTTTGTTGTCCCACTTAAGAACTTAGTAGCTGAGTGTTATCATTACAGCAGGTGATTTTCTGCTGAATGTATTTTATAAATCTTATTTTTTGCCATGACTTCATAGGCACATTTCCCAGCAGGGCAAAGCAAGTGAAACATGCTGAAAATGCAGTCAGGTGCAGCAATATGCACAGGGGTGAATAAATGTAGTCTAAACCAGAGACATTATTAAAGGGAGGAAATGGACCACTTGTAGAAAAACTAAGGGGAGAAATCTTAACACTTTGCATGATTTGATCAGATTTGATTTCTGAATTCAAATATGTTACCTGCATAGAAAATAGCTGCCTAAAAGTGTTCCTTTACCATAAACATCTTTGTCTGAACATAGTGCTAAAAAGAATATGTGCACATTTGTCACGTTTCACTCATTACTTGCTTTTCTCACTCTCCATGTAGCCGTCTTTACAGCCATCCATCCATTCATCCATCCATCATTGTATCGGCTAAGCCTAAATAAGCATGAGAACACTCTGTGCTGGTGTCAAAGGGAAGTGTACTGTTTACCTTTGGGTCCTGAGAGCCGAATTCATTCGATTCTCCACCAACATCATAACAATAGATTAGATAGTTGACAAAGAGTAATTGCTTTCTGTGGTATGTGTGCAACGGTGAGGTGGAAAAGCAGTACAGAGGCATGACCTGATATGGGAATAGTATTAGATTTAATTTAAAGGCTCCAGTGTTTCAAGGCTGCGTATCCTCTGTAGGATGAATATGTGTGAGCAGTTCAGTGGTACTGGTGAAAAGCTCCCTGTTGCTATGTAAGGTTATACAAGCTCTGTTCTCTTCCTGTCTGCAGTTTATCATGAATACCTTGAATTTAAACATGATGTTTTCATTCAGAACAAGCTGGTCTAAAGATCTCCAAATGGCATCACATAACTACTCAGTCAAGTGCAAGCTATCTGTTAGCATTCCCATTCATCTCACCGATGGAAGAACACGTGAATTGTTTTTAAGTTTTGTGCAGATATTTTCATGAATACATTGGCCATCAATGAAGAAAGATGTTTTGTTTTTGGTTTTTTTTTGCTCCCAGAATGTATAGTTATAACATCTTCTCTCTCCTGCTAACCAGCCATTAACAAATTCCATGATTTTTCCTTGACTTTTCAAGTGGCTTATAATGGATAAGGATTTTTAAGAAGCATTTAACAGTCACAAAGATCAATTTATAGCCTATTAATATTCATGTTCATTATCGAAAATTTCTATTCCTTTTTACAGGCCTGAAAATGACAATTTTCAAATGACTTACAATGAGACAAATTTACTTCATCATCTACACAGAGTGCTGCATGGGTGATGTATATTTGTGAGCCAAAACCCAGAAATGAGTTTTAGCACTTCTGATTTTTTGAATGGATTTTGGTTAAATGCCTTAAATAAGGTGTGTGGTTAACATAAGCACAAGATATGCTCAAGTTTTACAACATAAAATACATCAGAAATACTCCTTTGTGATTTTTTAAAAGTTTCTACTTGTCTTGAAAAAGGCATGCCTAACAAGTAGCTAAATGACACTTGTTAGGACATTAAAATTCAGGAACAGAAAGACTCATCTACTCACTATTCCACTTTTATGGTGTGCGCAAACCAAAAGCAAAGTGAATATTTGCATTGCCTTACTCACTTTAGAATACACACGTAATATTTTTCGAGTCACTTAAAAATTTGTAAAAATTTTTGAAATTGTGCGGAAGACGTGATTAAGGCAAATATCGCGCATTTGTGGGAAACATGCCAGCCAATTCACATCGCCTGATGCGAATTCACGTCTATTCCGTCTTTGCATTGACTTTGTATGTAATCTACTCGCGCAAATAATTAAATTCACTTTTGGTGTGCACACCCCATTACAGCCTTGTTGCGTTTATAATCACACTCTTGCAAGCTATTCTAACTCTCAGGAAAAATATTTTTTAAATAAAGACCGAAAGGGAGCTTATTGGTCATGTGACAGTGGTGTAGTTCCTTTATAGCCTACTGAACATTTTACTTTTTCTTTACTGCCCCTTGTATTTAGCTTTCAAAAAGTCATAAAAGTTGTGTTCAACTAATCTTCACACATTTGTGAAGATTAACATGTTGAACAAAGCATGTAAGAATCACAAACTTTTGTAGGTCACAGACCTTTTTTTAATTTTTTATTTTGTAATAATCCAAAAGACAATGGGCAAATCCTGTTGAGTTTTTGTTGAGTGAACTGATACAAACTTCTGGGTTGGCCTTCAGAAATACAACATCACTCGGACAAAGCAGAGTAATACAAATAAGAATACCATTGTGATCAACATAGCATGCATTATGTGGTGTTTTAATTAAGACCGAATTTTGATTGAGTACTCTCTGAACTGCAGTACTTTACTAACACAACATTAGTGACGCTTTATCACCCGCCGCTGCTTGAGTTGTGCACTTGTGGACACTGTCAGTATGGCACGGAATCAGTCGTAATTAATTTTGAACCGTTGTGCAGTGAACCAGGTTTAACTTAACAGAAGGCTAATTGATTTTGACACAAGCTCCCTCGGTTGTCTTACCAAAGACAAACACTTTGTAAGTAATTTTACCATAGGGAAAACTAAAGAAAGCCACTGAGCGGTAGAAAAGGCTTGTGATCTGAGTTTATACCTGAAGGAGATTCTGTCTTAAGATACAGGCAAATGGGGTTGAGGGAGTTACTGAGATCATAGTACTGTTCTTCAAAGTTGAGAACCTTAGAGAGAATCTGCCAAATGGTACATTAAATTATTATATATCGTGACAAACTTACAGATCCCAAGAAGCTATAGACAACTGGAGAAACAGTGAAGATTTAAAGTTCATTTTAATTCAGGTTTATATAGTGTATTTCACAATACACAAAGCAGTTTTACAGACAATGCTTGTTTCAATGTTACCATTAGGAAATCAGCCATGGATGAGTGTCAAAGTAATATGTCAATAATATAATAATATGTTATAAGATAATATGTTATATGGTTAGTTAATATCATGTAGTCAGTAAATTAAACCCAACAATAGTGTTACAGCTTGTGCTACAAAAAATAATGTTTGACAATTTTTACGGTGTCATTCTGGGAACGCAATCTAACCGTTCTTTCTAATAGTTTTCTAATAGTTAATACTTTCTAAACAGATACAAACCGATACAATTTATTAGTAAACACATTTTTTAAGGGACTGATTGATAAGAAATGCATTATGAGTTTCCAGAGGGCCTCAAAGGTTAAACTCTATGACATGAACATAATATGCTTAATTTGAATGACATACAGTTCTGGAAGAATCCCATAATCACGTTCCAATTTCATAATTATGCTCCTTTGATCTTTTGTTTCTATTTTATGGAAGCTGACTTCTGTTCAGTTTAAATGTCAGTGTTAGACTTCATTTTATCCTGGTTCCCATGGATACTCTTGATTCTCTATGTATGTATTAAATATCTGAGGAGACGGCATCACATCTTGTAAATGAAATATCTTTAATTTCCTATAACCCACTGGTCCATAGTAATAGATCCATCGCCACAGGGGGCGTCCAAGACTAGATGGAATGACATCTCATGTCTTCCTAAATATTGTTTATGAGATGTATGTTCTAGTTCATTTTAAATTTCAATTTGAAAGTGAAAGATGGATGACTTTTGCTTCAAGGTCACTGTATTGAGAGGCTGACAGGTACCTGAGCAGGTGAATAAGCCGTGTGAGTTTAGCAGCAAGGTTCAGCCACAAGTATTGAGTGAACATTCAAGGTCGAGGTTACCGGGTTGCAATGGAAATGTAATGGCATAGGGTACCTACAGTCACACTGCATTTATTTTTTTATCAGCATTCTTTATCTTGTTTTGAGTATCAATATTGAAAAATCATTTAAACAAAATCAATATGTATTAAGATATTGAGACCTGTTTATAGAAAATTATGGAAGCCTGTTTCCGCCAAAGAGTAAAAGAAAATGTAATAAAATATGTAATAAATAAATGTAAAATAAATAAATAAATAAAATAAAGTAATAAATGTAATAAAATGTAATAAATACACATATAAAGACTTTTGTCCTGGCAGAAAATTACCAGTACTTTTTTTTTTTTTTTTTTTTTTTTACATCGTGTATAAACTCACAATTGCAAGAAAAAAAGTCAGATCTAAAAAGTCACAATTACCTTTTTTATTTTGTGGTGGAAATGGGCTTCCATAGAAAATAGATCTTAAATCAACATTATTTGCAACAATCGGTTAATTTTAATTTTTTATTTTAATACAAAAAAGTAAGGTAGGGTAAGAAAAAATCATTCATTGTATATATAGAAATTAAATGGAAGATAATTAAATTATATTGCACAATTTTTCCTCTTAAGTAAATATCACTCATTTAATGATGCTTAGAAAAATACTGGTAGATATGATATATCAAATAATTTGAAAATTGTCATTTCCAGGCCTGGAAATTAATACAATTCTTTACAATCTAAGTGAAGGTTATGGAAATCTCTATAATGAACATACATTTTTCTATTTTTGCTGAGCTCTAAAATATCTAATAGGCTAGAAATTGCTCTGTGTGAGTGCAGTCTCTATAAAATGATTATTAAACATCCTTATCCATCACGAACCGCTGAAAAAATCATGGAAATTCGTTGATTAAAATGTATGGGAACCCTGACAGCTGGAGACTTGTGAGTTCAAACCCTCGAGGGTCTGTGATTTTCCCAATGGGACCATAGCAAATAAAAGGGAAAAAAAAAAAAAAAAGAACATACAGTATGTATTGCTTTCTGCCATTTTTTCTCTCTCTGTATGCAGGCTCTCTGGAGCTATGATACTAACGCCAAGCGCAAAGTATCTTTCCCCAGAATCTAGCTATTAACTCTATGACCGATAGCAGCAGTCAAAGTCTATTACCTCAGTCATCCACTTTCATAAGGACAGGCTGGCCACAGGGAGGCGATAGGACGCCTCACCCCCACCTGCTCTATTTGTCCTCTGCCCCGACCCCCTCTTCCCCCCTCTCCCTCGTCCACAGCCACTAAATCATCAGTGCTGGCCCTAGGGCAGCTCAATAGCTCTACACTGGATCACAGACAGTTTCTAAAACTGCCAGCCAGCTGGGTAGACCCACATCCACACACACCCACACACACACACATATGCAGACACACACACACACACACACACACACACACACACACACACACACACACACACACACACACACACACACACACACACACACACACACACACACACACACACACACACACACATTTGTTTTGTGAAAAGTGGGGTTTTTATACTGTACAAACTGCATGTGCTATTGCCCTACACCAATCCTACACCTAACCCTACCCCTTACAGGAAACTTTGTGCTATTTCAGATTTTCAATACACTCCATTCTGTGTGATTTATACACATTTTGAAAAGTGGGGACATGGGGTAATGTCCTGAAAAGTCACCTTCTCCTTGTAATACCTATGTCATACCCTTGTCATTATACAAATTTATGTCCTCATTTGTCACAAAAATGCACATACAGTACACACACACACACACACACACACACACGCACACACACACACACACACACACACACACTCCCACATTTTCCCTACAAACATTTCAGTGTGTGTTTGTGTGTTTACAGCAGAGAAGAAATACGATGACAGGCACAGCACTTGTATCTTCTTGTGAATCCCTTTTTAATGATTTCCATTACTGTAAGTAGAGATGCAGTGAGACAGTACTGTAAGATTGATGAGGCTATAGGTGTAATGTTAAAACAGTCTGGGCGCTGGGCTAGGACTCAGAGCAGCCAGAGTGAAAATGCCAGGGTTTAGACTGGGGAAATACCTTATGACTGTACAGCACTGTGCATCCAAAACCAGCAACTGCTGCAAAACTATAGTCAAAGATAGAACAACACATTATATTCCCTGCTGAAAAGACCAGCTTAGACCAGCACCATTATCCACACTATGCTGGTTAGCTCTTATTAAGTGCTGATCGAGTTGATGTTCAGGATTAAAACTGGTAATCTATGCGTGTGTAAAAACGATACGGGAAAAAAAACAACAACTGTTAATAGGTTAACAGTAAGTTCCCGTACTATATACAGTGAAAAACTGTAAAAGTTCTAACCAGACATTTCATGTAATTTTACAGTAAAATGCTATTAATTGTACAGTTTTTAGAAGTAAAACATAACAAATCAATGTATAATTTACAATGTATAAAAACTGTAAACAGATATTCCCAGAATTCCCTGCATGACACTTTATTTTGTTTAAATAATCATGTTTTTTAATAGTTTTTGTTATCAGTTATGTAAATTTGGGATTTATGTTACATATTCTGTTGTTTAATGAAAGTTTATTGCATTATTTAAGTATCATGTGTTACCATGATGGTGTTTTGTGTTTGCATGAATGACTCTTTGCACCTTCTATATATACTTCTGCTTGTGGTAAAGCTACTTGTGAGGAGCTTTTATTCTTCATGTGGCTTTCTCTTTTACCACCTGCATGCTGGTTGTCAGTTCAGTATGTTATGTACAAAACATATTTTAATAGCAGTGTGTTGAATTTACTGGTTTACATTCAAATTTCCTTGTTCACAAATTACAGTTTTATACTGTACATTTTACAGTTTGTTCTGTAAACATGTTCACAGTTTTTCTGTATGTTTTACAAAATTATTCTGGCAACCACAGCTGCCAAAATTATTTTATAAATACTACAGTTTTTTTTAATATATTTTTTATTTTTTTTACGGTGTATATATATGTGACCCTGGACCACAAAAGTAGATCTTAAGTCGCTGGGGTATATTTGTAGCAATAGCCAAAAATACACTGTATGGGTCAAAATTATAGATTTTCCTTTTATGCCAAAAATCATTACTATATTAAGTAAAGATCATATTCCATGAAGATATTTTGTAAATTTCCTACTGTAAATATATCAAAACGTCGTTTTTGATTATTAATATGCATTGCTAAGAATTCATTTTGACAACTTTAAAGGCAATTTTTCTCAACATTTAGATTTTTTTGCTCTCTCAGATTCCAGATTTTCAAATAGTTATATCTCGGCCAAATATTGTCCTATCCTAACAAACCATACATCAATGGAAAGCTTTTTTATTCAGCTTTGATGTATATATTTTGAAAATTTGACACTTAAGACTGGTTTTGTGGTCCAGGGTCACACATGTATATACATACATACAGTATGTGTGTGTATATATATATAACAGTAAAACCAGTAGTAATGTGAAATATTATTACAATTTAAAATATATATATAATTTTTATTTTAATATTAATTATGTTAATTTTAATATTTAAAAATTAAACTGCAGTTTATTCAGGAGATGTGATTCAAAAATCAGTCTAATATGCTGTTTTAATGCCCAATAAACATTTATTATAATGCGTCATATTTTTGTGTTATCCTTACTATTGTTTTGTTCTTTTTTTTGAGTAGAAAGGTTAAAAGTACATTAAATGTCTTTAATACATTCTTGCTAAATAAAATACTAACTTCTTTCCAAGAAAATTACATTATTAAGATTATTATTAAAATCCCAATCCCAAAATTTGGAGCAGTGTTGGGGTAGTGTTTTTTATGTATTTTTTTATTATTATTTTTTTTTACATATTTTATTTCATAAGGTTATCATTATATTGTTCTTGGCCAATTGCTTAATTTGTGATCATGGTTTCAAGTACTTGTTTCAATAAACGGAGTAACGTGTCTTTATCTCAGACTCAACCTAAACATGTGTGTTACTCAATCCAGATACTATAATCAAAACCTAATTATCTAGAGATGAATTAGCACAGTTATACAATCTGCAGTACGTCATATTATCCTTGATGTGTTACATACTGTAACAAAAGCAGCATACAAAGAACAGGCCCCTGGTCTTTTCAGCAGGGTGGACAAAGACAAATCTCACATTCATGAACATTTATACTGTTTGGTGTAAAGCAGTTTTAAGGAATTACCTGACAGGCGGCTGCAAAACAAATGCTCAGTAGCGTACATTAGTGGCATATTTAATGACTGAGACAACTGGAAGAACTTGGAGTTCAACTGAAAGAACTGGAAGAGTTGGACACGACTGAATGAATAAAACAACAATGACAATCATATATACCCACCCGTGCCCTCAACACAGAGATGAGATGGGAACTCTTCTTGTTTGCCAGTTAAGATTTCCTATTTCAGTTAAGCCTTTTGGCGCTTTCCATTTCAGAGAGTCTCCCTCCTGCTGTTCAATAGTCCCACTCATCTGGAATGATGTAGTTTGAGGAACAAATGCCACCACAACACGAGTGAACATGGCTGCCAGGCAAAAAGGACAAGCAGTCTTGCTGGGAGGAATATAGGCTCACAGGTAGAGGATTGTTTTAGCTCCATTAAACTGGAAATGGATGTGCTCTTAGAAAATGTAATGAAAGAAAAAGGCAATTATTGTGCAATATGCTGAGGGTTATTCTTCACCTCACTATGCAACTCCCATTTGAACAAGCTTTTTTTCATTTTTTTTCCCAAAAAGAATGTGGAAAAAAAAAGAAAATGTTTTGTAAACAAATGAGAAATCAGTGTATGAACATGCTGCTCTGAAAGGAGCATTGAAACCCAACTCAATTATACCTGCTGGCCAAATGTAGATGTTAGTAGGTGGCCTAATTATGGATTTGAATAGCTGAATTGTTTATGTTTTTCTCTTTGTTATTTATATGTCCCCATTATAAAAGTCTCAGTCATGAGGTTATGCAGTTGTGGTGTTTGTATTTTGGCAGGTAACATAATGTTAAACACTGGCTGTCAATCATATCAAAGGTCTGAAAATTCTTGGTCTCATGGTGCAACAACTGTTTTGAGTTTTTAAAAAACAACAGCAAATACAGCCAAATCCATTATTTATTCTTTCCAAAAGAGCCATGTAAAATCAATTGTACATTGCGTGTCTTGTTTTATATTTTAGTTTAGAAGGAACCTTCTAAAGAAATACCTGCAATGCAGTTTTTCAAGTCAATACAAGAGCAACTCGTGTAAACTCCATCAACATTGTTGAAGTACAACATTATTTTTTGAAAATAGTTGTTTTGACATTTGTGGGCCTAGGTTTTTGTTTTCCTAATAACCGTTTGAGTGCTTTCATAATATTATTCATTTTCAATACACCATTACTTATAGAGCATGATTAAATATGCCCCAGAGTTGCGTACCATAATGAAATGAAAATACCATGAATAAATAAAAGATGTTAATCAAGATGGTCATGATGTTGCCAACCCTCAGTGTGGTTAAGTACTAATATACAGCCAATATACTAGTAATACACATGCTAATAAGCAAGTTAAAGGGATAGTTCATCCTAAAAAAGAAAATTATGTTATTAATTACTCACCCTCATGTCGTTCCAAACTCATAAGATTTTCGTTCTTCTTCAGAACACAAATTAAGATATTTTTTATGAAATCCGAGAGATTTCTGACCCTCCGTAGACAGCAAGGGTACTACCACGATCAAGGCACAGAAATGTAGTAAAATAGTCTATGTGACATCAGTGGTAATATTATGAAGCTACGAGAATACTTTTTTGTGCACAAAGAAAACAAAAATAACAACTGTATTCAACAATTCTTCTCCGCATCACCGTAGTGTCATTTTGGATATTATCACAACGTATGTGCATGCTTTTATCTGAACGTAAACAAGGTGCAGTACATGCGTGTTCTACGTCAGCAGCACTATTCGCATGCGTTGTTTATTTTCAGGAAAAGCACATTGCATTGTTATATTCTCCAAAATGGCGCCAGGGTGACGCTTGGATTTCATCAAATATATCTCAATTTGTGTTCCGAAGATGAACGAATATCTTATGGGTTTGAAAATACATGGGGGTAAGTTATTAATGACAGAATTTCAATTCTCAAGGGAGAATTGGTCCCTACAGTGTTAACAAAAAAGTAAAAATAACAAAAACACAAAGCAAAATTGTTTCCACAAAAATGAAAATGGAAACTAATTTACAACATTTTTGTATTAAAAAAAAAAAAAAAGATTATTTATGATACAGTGGTGGCCAAATTGATTAGAACACTAGTATTTTCACCAGCTAAAAAATGGTTTTAAGTCAGTTATTTCTATCTTTTGCTGTAGTGTAGTAAGAAATATCAGTTTACGTTTCCAAACATTCATTTTGCCATTAATTGTAATAATCCAGTGAGATTTTTGTTTGCACAAGGAGTGCAAGCCAGTGTATATACACACACACACACACACACACACACACACACACACACACACACACACACACAAACAGAAAAAAAAAAAAACTACATAAAATAAAAAATTAAGAGAAGACATATTTTTGCCTACAGCAGTGTGTCATTTTGGAAAAAAAAAAATACAGCATGAAAAGAAGACAGGAAGAGAAAGGCACAAAAACAGTGAGCATCTCAATTAAAGACTTTTTGGACTTTTTTCTCTTGTTCCCGTGATCAAATAGCTTCTTTGTTTTCTTGTATTCCTGGTGTCTACAATGAGCTTAGGCATATCTCCGGTAAATCCTGACTTGAGCCTGATTAATACCCCAGCTGTGAATGAATCAGGGTGGAGTAAAAAATGATCACTGGGTCGAACAGGAGGAGCGGCCCAGTGAAATTAAATTAACTCAAACATGTCAGCCGCTCAGAGACTGATTATTGTCCTCAGCCCTCTCACAAATCTCTCATTTGCCTCTGTTTGCTGCAAACAGAAAAACGGACAATGGGCTGAGATTCCAATTTAATTCTCATCTCTCTGGAAGAATGTAAAGACCCTCGTATTGTTGAGGTATATCATAAATCCATCATTTATTGCTGAATATAATGCAGTGCACCCTTAATGAGGTTTAGCTGATCAAAGGTAATGCATATTAATTTTCGCTACTAACCAAAAAAACGGTATAATTTTGAAATTAGTTTGATGAATACACCTTTGAAGTACTTATAGTGTGATATTTTATATATATATATATATATATATATATATATATATATATATATATATATGGGTGTGTGTGTGTGTCTATATATATATATATATATACATGATATACATTTACATATATATGTGATACATACAGTATATAGTGTTTTCATGTATAACTCTTATAACATTAAAAACCTGCTTATTTTACCTGACAATGCCTGCTTTGTTTATAAATGTAATCTCGTCTGGCCATTTTTAATAGATATTAAGGGTTAAAGGAACACATTTTGGATTTGAGTTTGGAACATGAGCCTTACTGGTGGCCCTGTGGAGATATTTGGGTTAGGAAGACAAAAAGATTGGGAAACATTATGCAATCCTTTGAAAAGACACTGCAATGCCTTACTCGTAGTGAAGTGTAACTCTGATTCATGAATACTTGCCTCAAGAGGCAGTAAACGATATGGTTTAGAACTACTGAGTATGAATCAATCACATGTTTATGTTGTGTTTATTGCTGCAGGTCTTTAGAGTCACTCTGTACTGTGTGTTTCAGTGGAAATGTTGCAGCTGCACTATTCTTCAAAAACTCTCTGATCTTTACCTCCTAATTACCATCTTGATTTCCCTAGAGGAGTCTTGGCTGGAGTGCCTAAATGCTCTTGATAAACAGAGGTTTGCTTCTTTAATTAATGTACAGAATTTTTGCAACACACAATAGGCATTAATGCAGCTGTGATAGTGGTTCTTTCGATTGTCTCACAGGACTTTTCTGAAGTTTGTATTAATATAAGCTTACAAGTATTTTACAAGTGCAATTTAGTGGAAATTCTGCCTTGTCTTTTATGTTTAGTCAGCTTAGTTTAGTTGCTTCAGATTTGACCTTTTATCTATACAGTGCAGTCCGGGATTTTTTTTTTTTTCTATTTTTTTTTTCTGACTTTTGTTCATGATTTTAAAGAATGAGAGGATTTAGTCCAATAGGTAGCTGAATTTGTCCGCACACTACAAAAATTCAAAACAGACAAAAAAAGTCTACCAAAAGTTTTGTTATTTATTTTTCATATGCAAAAGTGAAAAAGCGAAAAGAAAAAAAAATGTGCAAAGTGTATTAAAAACAGAATGAGAGGATGCCATGCAAACTCTACATCTTGGAATTTGGATATTTTTTTATGAATTTAGATGAATTTTCACTATGATATTGTAAAATCTGAATGAAAAATTGTTCCTTTCAAAAGTGTATATTTTTAGTGTGTATTGTTATATGTTTAGATTAATTTTGATATTTGCATTTAAAATTGCTTTTAAATATTGAGGACATAATATGTGACCCTGGACCACAAACCAGTCTTAAGTCGCTGGGGTATGTTTGTAGCAATAGCCAAAAATACATTGTATGGGTCAAAATTATCTGTTTTTATTTTATGTCAAAAATCATTAGGATATTAAGTAAAGATCATGTTCCATGAAGATATTTAGTGAATTTACTACTAAATATATCAAAACTTCATTTTTGATCAGTAATATACATAGCTAAGAACTATATTTAGACAACTTTAAAGGTGATTTTCTCAATATTTAAATTTTTTTGCACCCTCAGATTCCAGATTTTCAAATAGTTGTATCTCAGCCAAATATTGTCCTATCATAACAAACCATACATCAATGGAAAACTTATTTATTCAGCCTTCAGATGATGTAGAAGTTTTGTGGTAAAGGGTCACATATAGACTTCAATTGCTATATATATATATATATATATATATATATATATATATATATATATATATATATATATATATACAGTATATATATATACATATAAATATGAAGAGTTAATTTGCAAAAACCGATAAACGCCACTTTCAAAAACAATGAGCTGATTGCCGTGCATTATTCTCCACATATAGCGTGATCTGAACCCTAAACACATTTTGTCAAAAAAGCCAGTATTGTCCACTTTCAAGGCATCGTGAGTTCACGTTTTACTGCAGAAGCCGACAAGCACCCTTGTTGTTTTTGAACAGAAGCCGATAAGTCCATTTTAGCGAATCAATGCGCTGTATTCAGGTCAGGTGACAAGGCTACTTTCACTTTGAAACGATGTGCTAGCTGAGAGGAGTTTCGTCAAAGCTGACTAAAAGTGATCAATGGTGGATAATTTCAACGAACTTGATGAACCTGTGATATTTTATTCAGGGCGAAAAAGGTAAATAAAAGCTGAAATGTTTTCACGAAGCCTTGCAAAAGCAGCACGTTACAATGGTGAGGAAAAAGCTCTGTGCATTGCACGTAATCACATCCATACAGTCTATGATCACAACAACAACAACAACGTTTGTCAGACATCTACATTGTCATTTGAGGAGATTACAAAGATTAAACTAGTGTTTTTTTAAACTCTAAAACATGAAATGTGGAGCTATCTGCTTTTGCGATAAAACATACTTTTAATATGTAAAAAAAAAATACTTTCAGTAAACTTTAATTTTGTAAATTACCTGTAGGCCTATTTGTTTAAACTACTCAACTTCAGTTTGATTGATATTACTTGAATGCACAATAAATGTAAAAAAAAAACATGATTTCTGAAAAAAAAGGATTTATCAGTTTTTGCCAATATATATATATATATACAGTCATGGCCAAAAAATATCTGCACCCTTGGTAAATATGATCAAAGAAGGCTGTGATAATTAATCTGCATTGATAATCCTTTTGATCTTTTATTTAAAAAATTCACAAAAATCTAACCTTTCATTGGATAATAAGAATTTAAAATGGGGGGAAATATCATTATGAAATAAATGTTTTTCTCTAATACACATTGGACACAATTAACAGCACCCTTTTATTCAATACTTTTTGAAACCTCCATTTGCCAGTTTAACAGCTCTAAATTTTCTCCTATAATGCCTGATGAGGTTAGAGAACACCTGACAAGAGATCAGAGACCATTCCTTCATCCAGAATCACTCCAGACCCTTTAGATTCCCAGCTCCATGTTGGTGCTTCTTCTCTTTAGTTCACCACTCATTGTCTATAGGGTTCAGGTCAGAGGACTGGAATGGCCAGCAGAAGCTTGGTTTTGTGCTCAGTGACCCATTTTTGTGTTGTTTTTGAAGTTTGTGTTTTGATTATTGTACAGTTGGAAGATCCAAACATGGCCCATTAATGGATTTCTAACAGAGTCTTTTTTTATCTGTTGGTATTTGATCGAATCCATGATGCCATGTGTCTAAACAAGATGTCCAGGACCTCCAGCAGAAACATAGGTCCACAACATCAAAAATATAGCAGTATATTTCATTGTACACATGGGGTACTTTTTATCCCTGTGTTCACCAAACCCTTCTTGAGTGTTTGCTGCTAATAAGCTCATTTTTTAGTTTCATCTGACCATAGAAGCCAGTCCTATTTGAAGTTCCAGTCGTGTCTGATAACTGAATATGCTGGAGTTTGTTTTTGGATGAGCTAGGAGAATTTTTCTTGAAACCCTCCCAAACAACTTGGTGATGTAGGTGCTGTTTGACAATTTTTTTTTTGTTTAAGGTTTTCTGACCCGAGACTCAACTATTTTCTGCAATTCTCCAGCTGTGGTCCTTGGAGAGTTTTTAGCCACTCAAACTCTCCTTCTCACCATGCATTAGGACGATATAGACACATGTCCTCTTCCAGGCAGTTTCATAACATTTTACGTTGATTGGAAATTCTTAATTATTGCCCTGATGATGGAAATGGGAATTTTCACTGCTCTATCTTTTCTTAAAGCCACTTCACTAATTTGTGAAGCTCAATTATCTTTTGCTGCTCATTAGAAATATATTCTTTGCTTTTTCTCATTGTGATGGATGATTAAGGGAACTTGGGCTTTATTTTCCCTCCTATTTATATTTCTGTGAAACAGGAAGCCATGGCTGGATAATTTCATGTTCATAATCACCCTGGAGTGCTCAAAATTCTGAATATGAATAGGAATATACTTCAGAGATATTTTACTCATAAGAATTTCTAGGGGTGCCAATAATTGTGTCCAATGTGTCTTTGAGAAAAACATTTATTTCATAATGATATTTCCCCCCATTTTAAATTCTTATTATCCAATGAAAGGTTAGATTTTTGTGATTTTTTAAAATAAAAGATCAAAAGGATTAACAATGCAGATACATTTTCACAGCCTTCTTTGATCATATTTACCCAGGGTGCCGATATTTTTGGCGATGACTGTATACATATATAATCTAAATATTTTTCATTATAATTATTGTAAGTATTTTGCTTTCCAAAAATAATACTAGTAACAATAATAATAATAATATATTTACTGTATTTGAGAATAATATACAAAATCTATAGCGTATTGTAATTGATGGCATCTTTGTATGTCCCTCCAGGGGGTCACCGAATAAGACATTGATTTTACTTGATTTTGCCAAGTAAGACATGTTCCAGAATCAACATCATTTGTCATTGTTGAATAACAAGAGTGTAGAAGCACCCAACTCTGGTTGTAAGGCTAAAACTGACATTTCAGAAAGGAGAGTGGCCAAGTATGGTGACCCATACTCAGAATTTGTGTTCTGCATTTAACCCATCCAAGTGCACACACACACACACACACACACACACACACACACACACACACACACACACACACACACACACACACACACACACACACAGCAGAGAGAAGTGAACAAACACACACACAGAGCAGTGGAGAGCCAATGCTGCGGCACCTGGGGAGCAGTTGGGGGTTTGGTGCCTTGCTCAAGGGTCTCACCTCAGTTGTGGTACTGAGGGTGGAGAGAGCACTAGACATTCACTCCCCCCACCTACAATCCTTGCCAGACCTGAGACTCGAACCTGTGACCTTCAGGTTACAAGTCCAACTCTCTATCATTAGGCCACGTCTGCCCCCTAAACTGTCTTGTAAGTCCAAATCAGTTCTGATTGGTTGATTGGAATCTTGTTCCAGGCTCAACATGGATGTTGATCCAGGAATATTTTGCACTTGGTGAAATCACAATCACCCCCTGCAGGGATGTTTTGCCAGTTTTAGCTCCCTTTAGGGCACATTTTTGTACTCCAGAGGAAACACACACACACACACACACACACACACACAAACACAGGTTATGTAAATTCAGGAACTTTGTAAGTATCCTAACAGGATGTCTCTAAAATAAACTATTGGACATTGTGGATTGAATCTCAGTCTGTTTCTGTATCCCGTGTCTGTTTTGGAACTGAATCAAAGGATTTGTTCAGTCAGGTTGATATTGGATGCTTTAGAGACATTAGTGCTGGCTTTGCTTGAATTACTTGTTTCCTGCTGACCTAATGGAGTATTAACAAGATAGCCAGGGCTTATTAGACACAGTTTGTGCTCCAAACATCAGTGTTGTGAACAAAGGCGGTGGTGACAGCACTGAAGAGAAATGTGTTGCTTAAGGATGGCTGTTAGAGCGTTAACTACATTCTTATGCCAATGAAGTAAAAGAAAAAAAAAAAGAAATGGATTACAGCTAAACATTCAAGGAACCAAGCAAATCTGCTGTTTTAGTATACACTCATTACAGTATTTGTACGAAAAGGGTCTGCGGTGTCTTATGGTGTGACATTATTTGAAAATGTTGTCAGGAGATGTCGTAGAGGTCACACATGTTTTGAATGTCTAAGGATAATGGTGCGGTCTCCTCATTCTCTGGTCCTTCACAAACAATTATACGAAAGCAATTATCCAGCATGCATCAGTGAAGCGTACCACACTGTGATTTAGCTGCAGATTGGGAGCTCTACTGCTATCATCATTTTGTTCCGTTCTAAAAAATTCACTCTCTGTATTTTTACGACTAACTACACAGGCGAATCACCCTGTAGTTGAGGCCTGACTTCAAATATTCATTTTTGTGATAAGTCCTCTTTCAACAGAGCAACCGATTCTTGAGCTTACTTCCTCCATTATACTGTGCTCATCGATTATGTGTTTATTTTTCACAGCGAACAGACTAGGGTAGAAAGTAGACTGTGGAGGAATGATTCTTTATGGTTATGGTCTTCCAACAAACATCCATCAAAGTGGTTGCTCCCTGCGCAGGAGAGATTTTATATATTCATCTTCATCACCTCAGGACTTGAGCTCTTTTTTAATGGTTTACAGTGCATATCTTGAAGCATGGAAAGGCAAAACAGTACAGGAAATCCAAAGCACAGGATAAGCCTCACCTGTATCATGTTATATATATCATGTTATGTATAACATGATACAGGTGAGGCCCATCCTCATATGTCTATCTATCTATCTATCTATCTATCTATCTATCTATCTATCTATCTATCTATCTATCTATATATATATATATATATATATATATATATACAGTGCCGTGAAATGTTTTTGAGCCCTTTTTTTTGCATATTTGTCACTTAAAAGATTCAGATCATCAGACAAATTTTAATATTACACAAAGATAATGCAAGTAAATACAAAATGCAGATTTTAAACGATGAATTAATTTATTAAGGGAAAAAAGCTGTGTAAACCTACCTGGCCCTACGTGTAAAATGAATTGCCCCCTCCTGTTAAATCATGAAAGAACTGTGATTAACCACATTATTTAAGAAAACTGAGTTAAATTTCACTAGCCAAGCGCAGGCCTGATTACTGCCAGACCTGTTGAATCAAGAAATCACTTAAACAGAACCTGTCTGACGAAGTGAAGCACGCTTAAAGAGCAACACATCATGCCGCGATCTAAAGAAATTCAAGAACAGATGAGAAACAAAAGAGTTGACGTATCAGTCTGGAATGGGTTATAAAGCCATTTTTAAGGTTTTGGGAATCCAGCGAACCATGGTCAGAGCTATTATCCACAAATGTAGAAAACTTGGAACCTTCCCAGGAGTGGCTGGCCTACTAAAATTACTTCAAGAGCGCAATGACGACTCATCCAGGAGGTCATAACAGAACCCAGAACATCTAAAGAACTGCAGGCCTTACTTGCCTCAATTAAGGTCAGTGTTCATGATTCATCAATAAGAAAGAGATTGGGCAAAAACAGCATCCATGGGAGAGTTCCAAGGCAAAAGCCACTGCTGACCAAAAATAACACAAAGGCTTGCCTCACATTTTCCAAAAAAAAAAAAAAATATTTTGATTATCCCCAAGACCTTTGGGCAAATATTCTGTGGACTGATGAGACAAAAGTTGAACTTTTTGGAAGGTGTGTCTCCCGTTACATCTGGCGTAAAACCAACACAGCATTTCATAAAAAGAACATCATACCAACAGTCAAACATGGTGGTGGTAGTGTGATGGTCTGAGGCTGCTTTGCAGCTTCAGAACCTGGATGAATTGCCATAATTGATGGAACCATGAATTCTGCACTCTATCAGAAAATCCTGAAGGAGAATGTCCGGCTGTCAGTTTGTGACCTCAAGCTCAAGAGCACATGGGTTATGCAGCAGGACAATGATTCCAAACACAGCAGCAAGTACACCTCTGAATGTCTCAAGAAAAAACAAAATTAAGGTTTTGGAGTGGCCAAATCCAAGTCCAGACTTAAATCCGATTGAGATGCTGTGGCGTGACCTTAAACAGTCCATTCATGCTCAAACCCTCCAGTGTGGCTGAATTAAAACAGTTCTGCAAAGAAGAGCGGACCAAAATTCCTCCACAGTGATGTGAAAGACTCATTGCCAGTTATCGCAAATGCTTAATTGCAGTTGTTGCTGCAAAGGGTGGCACAACCAGTTATTAGATTTCACGTAGGGCCAGGCAGGTTTGGACAGCATTTTTCCCTTAATAAATGAAATCATTATTGCAAAACTGCATTTTGTATTTACTTGGGTTAACCTTGTTTAATATTAAAATTAGTTTGATGTTCTGAATCATTCAAGTGTGATAAATATGCAAAAACAAACAAACAAACAAAAAAAAACAACAACAGGAAGGAACAAAACATTTTTCACACCATTGTATATACACACACATATTTGTTTTTGTGAAAAGTGGGGACATCCCATTGGTGTAATGGTTTTTATACTGTACAAACTGTATGTGCTATTGCCCTACACCAACCCTACACCTAACCCTACCCCTTACAGGAAACATTGTGCTATTTCAGATTTTCAATACACTCCATTCTGTGTGATTTATAAGCGTTTTGAAAAGTGGGGACATGGGGTAATCTCCCGAAAAGTCACCTTCTCCTTGTAATACTTATGTCATACCCTTGTCATTATACAAATTTATGTCCTCATTTGTCACACACACACACACACACACACACACACACACACACACACACACACACACACATGAACTACAACTGTGAGAGCAAGCGAGCAAAATAAGGGTTAGGCGTAAAAGAGCACATAGTTATTGTATTGGGGCCTCATACCTGGAATTTTCTTAGGGCCCTCAAATCACTAAGTCCATCCCTGACAAGTACATATCAATTTTCAAAATGATTTTCTTACAATAAGAAAATCTGCAATGGTAATAATTTATAAGTATTACCTTTAATAATGATTTATAATTTGAGGTGTTAGGTCCGATTTTATAGACAATAATGTGAAACATTATATGTTAGAAACAATGTGGATACCCAACACTACAGCCATATGTGCCAATTAATTAATCTGAAGTAGTTTTTCTTTTGCAAATTGTCATGTAAACATGTAACTTTTTATGTTAAGCTAAAATGCCATCTGTGCAACCAACATTCTTAAAAATAAAAGTGCTTAAAAGGTTCAGTTTTGTGGAACCAGTTTTGGTTCCACAAAGAACCATTCAGTCAATGGTACTTTAAAGAACCATCTCTTTCTCACCTTTTTACAATCTGAATAACCTTCTTTCGCCACAAAGAAGCTTTTGTGAAACAGAAAGTTTCTTTAGATGTTAAAGGATCTTTATGGAGCCATTTAGACAAAAAATGTTCTTCTATAGCATCGTGAAGCACCTTTATACTTTATAAAGCGCGTTTATACATACATATATATATATATATATATATATATATATATATATTCTTAACAGAAAAAAACATTTGACACTAGGGCAAAGATGGATAAGTGTAGAATGATGTGAGAATGACTAGCTAATGTTGAGAAACCACTGCTTTTGCCCCATTCACTCTTTTATGTCCACTCGCGGTGAAAATCCAAATCTGTAGTGGAATCCTGTGTTAAAAATCCTGCCAAGATTGGTCGCGTGCAGCTGTGGAAGCCGAGAGCAGTTTGGCATCTCTCACCTGACGCTACAGTGAGACGCAGAGTGTTCTCTAGTAGAAAACCGTCAGACAACGTTTGCCTGTTCAGCTGTCACCTCGGCACTCCTGAGCTGGGCTTACTGACAAAAAGAGACAGACACATAACAGAGACAAAGAGACAGAACACAAGAAAGAGTGAGAGGGAGAAAGACACGAGGGGAAAAACAGAGACAGACTCCCTGTGGACTCAGGTAATAGGCTGTCTCTCCGAATGACCATCAGAGTTCACTTCACATTGCGATGATTGCAGGTGAAGGATCGGCAAAGGGAGAGCGAGTGAAAGATGGAGCTCTTATTCAGATTGAAATGTCACTCGGGAAAGGACATATGCTAATTCAGATGTTCTGTGAATTTAGTAAGTGCTATTTAAAACAGCTTCACACTGTACTTTGTGTTGTCAAGTTCAAACATAACTATGCAGTCACAACAAAGAAGAAAAAATAAGAGTCCCAGAGGAAAAGCTGATCGCTTGGCGTTTGCTTTGTCACAACTCAGGATATATAATGGAGTTCTCATCTAACAATGGAGTATCAACTTCTCAGATGCTTCTCGTAAAATTACTTGGGGAGAAATAGAAATAGACACAAATGAGACCATTATTGACATGCAGTAAGAGTAATCAGATATCAAATGAATCAGGAAAGCATAACTAATATCATTTATTTATTTTTGTTTAGTTCATATTAAATCTGCCGTTTGGTTAAAGACTTGAAGTTTTCTTGACACGTGAAATTTCGTTATTTGTTTTTAGGAGAAATGTCAGAGAAAGCAAATGTCTCTGTTTGTTCTCCATTTAATCTTACAGTCTAGGAGAAACAATTGAGATATTAAGGAGAAGATATTTGTGATTTTTCTTCCCTGTGGGATGTCGCTCACTCTTGTGCTTTCTGGAGTGTTAAAATCATTATTAGTGTCTCTGACACAAATGATAAAAGGTCATCAGTCATCCATGCTCTGCTGATATTTATGACTTTTTATGACCTTTCATGTCTATTATAAATTGGCTAAAAGTAACTGATTTTCCATCTTCGGACACTGTTTTTAAATAATGTCACAACTCAAACCCTGCAGATCATGTTTAATTACAGTTATCCAAAATATTTTATACCAGAATAAAACTGTTTGTATGCCCTTGTATATTAAACTTTAGGATCAATGACATGACACCTTTTTTGTCTGGATATAGTAATTAATTTATGAATTATTTGATATACTGTTTTTCATTTCTGAATTAAAATTCAGATTGTTTTTTAAATAATGACTAAAATGTGTTTTCACAAAATAATGATTAATATGTTGCTACATAACAGGGCATTTTTAGAGTCATTTTAGAGTCAAACGATCTTGACGTTTTATTTGTCACTGACCCTTTAATATTTCCCATTTTCAGTTTATCTGCAGTACTTTCTTGTGACTGTGAATAACTGGAATGACAAATCTAAATGGGTTTATAATTATTTTCAAATGTCTTTAAATGTATAACTAACTCTATTTGCTTTTTGACTTAACCGTACCAGACATTT
The DNA here is from genome assembly GCA_036784905.1 of Acrossocheilus fasciatus. Lineage (NCBI taxonomy): Eukaryota > Metazoa > Chordata > Actinopteri > Cypriniformes > Cyprinidae > Acrossocheilus > Acrossocheilus fasciatus. Next base: position 19,529,578 of record CM071945.1, read on the forward strand.
TATACTGTGGTCTGTTGATTTTAGTTAGGATATTTCATGCCGTGCTGTCTGTCTGTCTAACTGCAGAGAGAGTCCTTGACACTCGGTCAGCAGGTGGAGTGATGTTTAATATGCACTGTTCCATGTTAGTGATCTAATGTGAGTTAGGGACTATCTGAAGACATATGCCATCTTGCATCACATCTCTACATGTGCACATGTCCACACATAGCCCATCCGCCTCAGAAAGCGCTGTGTGACAGTGGAGCCCACGGTATGATAAAATGAGACTGACACAGCTTAAATACTCCAATGATCCGCATTCCCCAACAGAAAAGAGGACCTGGGTGCCCCCCGCTAGTCTGCAGGTGTGTGAATCACATGGAATGATTGTGAATTTTAAATTCTGGATTAAAGCTCCCGAAAGACACAGTCAGAAGGGAGAACCACAGGCAGAGGATGGCTAATTTTTAATTTTGACAAGTGCAAGCTTCACACACTCATCGCTGAGGTTTTTCTCTGTCTCTCTCTAACTCAGTTCAAGAGTCACAAAGCTAGCATTCACAGAAAAGTTCGACTGCACTGGGTTCAGTTGAATATGCAGTTTCACAGTTTTTGAGATAAAAGTTTTTACAGTTTTTACATAATTACCTCACCAGATATATGGTATAGTCAACCTTATGAAAAAAAGTGCACTTAATTTTATTGCACGTGCGCTTTTAGTGCACAGTGCTTCAAATCTATCACATCTGAACACACTATCAAGCATAATAAACATAGTATTAAATCAGTGAAAAATTCCTAAATGACCGTGAAGAGTTGGGAGAAAATTAGACGTGTCAGATCCACGTCATGTGCATCAGGTTTTAAAGAGACAGCACTGCTTTTAAAGTGAAACCTGCTGTGTCATTGATGTAAATCAAAGAACAAAAGAAAAAGAGAAGTCACTCACTGTTCATTGCTGATTGGTTTCGTAGCTTGAATAAAAATTAATCTATATTCTAAAATTGAGGGGGGAAATGCATTTAATAAAGACATCAGTAGCAGTATTGGCTACTTGGTAAAAAGATGGCATTAAACACATATTTAAAATGTTGTTTCTACATTAATTTGGAGATTCCATGAAATTATGACAATATAAATACATTATATAAATATACAATTAATCGCGATTAATTACAGAAAAATGTGTGATTAATTCGTTTTTTTTTTTTTTGCACTAATTTAAATACATGACATACATTTGAATAAAAACTAAATTGAAGTATATTGTAGTTTACCACATTTTTTTTCAGCACATTTAGCAGTACACAAATTTCAAAGACTATAGAAGTCATTATGAAATTGCATAAAAAGATGCCTTTAGGTATTTTTATTTAAGTCATTTTTATTTAATTGTAATTGACATTTAAGTAACTTTTAACAATTAAGTATCTGAAAACATTACATCTGTTTCACACTCAAGTATATTCTTTTAAATTATGTTTAAAGTACTCATTTTTCAGTATAAAATGTACTTCTTTTTCACAAGGGATGTTGTATGACTTTTTAAAACAGCATATAATGACACCACTTATTTCTACAGTTTGCCGAACGTATTGTGCACAGTATGCGTATTTTCTGCATGGAATACTATAAGTGGGTCCTATTTCACAAACTTTTGCGCTATTGTATTCCATTTGCAATATTGTACAGTAGGAGCAAAGGCATAGTACCTGGATGATGTATTTCTTCAATGGGAGGAAAAGTGTGAAATGTTGGACACCCAATAGTAGTGTAGCTAAACATGCTAAAGCTACCAGCGCAACAAGAGGTGCATTTGAAACATCTTTTCCTGCAGACAGAAAAAGTCAACTGCTTTTGTATAGTAAAAAATTAAGTTCTCTATTTGGTATGACACTATCCTCTAAAATTTATAAACTCTAAGTCAGTATATAACCCACAATACAATGCACTCTACTTGACCTTCCATTTTCAATGTGATGAATGAACTGTAAGCAATACTAGCTAAGATTATTGTTCTTGGCTCATTATTTTATCGGAAAACATTTTTAAATTGGATTCAAATGCAAAACTTTACCCGTTGATAATTGGATGTCAATCACTGCACTAAACATACAGCATAATGAGGTCAGGTGACAACAATGTAGCATGCAAATGCCATGTAGCATTTATTTCCATTGTATAATATGTGAAGAGTTCAGATGCAAAAGCTCTAAGTACGTCTGACTTTTTTCTTTAAAATTAACATTTGTTTCTGGATACTATAGGTTTCTATATAAGTACTGGTACTTCTGGATGGGTTGAGGCTGGGATGTAGCGTATTTGAAGTGAAAGTACTTGATGAACATATACTATGTGTGGAGAGCATTCATTTAGTATCGTTATCTCAATTTTAACCAAGATGGCTTTTAGAGGCTTTTGCATTGGAAACCTTCATGTAGTTTTACACACTATCTTTCAGAAAGAGGTTAAAGGTCAGAGGTCATTCAGTGAGTATGTACAATTCTAAACATGATTTTAATATCCTGATTTTGCTTGTCGTTGTTTTTTAGGTGAGGACTTTTATGAGCCGTCTCCTTACGAACCCATGACGCCTCACCGACATTCAGATGCATTTCGCCTGGCGTCGATCATCTCAGGTAAACATCAACATTTTCATTACGATCTATATTATGTACACATTTTTTTTCAATGCACTGCACTGTTTGTTGTTGATATTAACTTCTTTTTCATTGCCCTCTCTTATATGAAACTATAAATCCAGCACTAAATTAATTATTATTATCTTCCAAGAGTAGTAAAATAAGTTTATTTTCTCTAATTTTTGCTTTTAGTTCATTCCAAACTATGTACAAGGTGAAATGAAGATAAATTAGTCTTTTTCTTTTCTAGGAAAAAGAAACAGGAGCAAGTGATTATTCCAGTAAAATAAAAACCACTCTAGGTATTTGTCACCTTGACATGAGTTTAATGTTTAATTCACTGACAGCAGTCATTACAGACAGTAGAGGACAGAAATATTGCCTCCAATCCATTATCAAAGCCTCACATAGCCAGGAACAACCAGAATAACTCATTTTTATTCAGACTTGGAAAAAAAAAATAGCCAGTGAATGACAAATCTCAAGCGAACTACAGAAAATAATGCATTCAATAGGGTTGTCATATCAATCTTCTTGCCAATTTGTTGCATAATACCATTTTTGTGTCTTGAAAGGCCTGCTGTGAGTAGCAGCTGAGGTTTAGAGTTTACATATTTTTCTTCTTTCTTTATACAACATAAAAACATCGCAGCTGGGAAATGTGGACACACAAACAGCCTCCATTAGCTGCTGGTGTAAACATTAGGTGATCGTGTAATTCCACTAAGAGGTGAGTTAAGTAGCATTTAATGTCTTTGCTGCATACTTGCAGTGTTTGGCAAGCTACTTGGAAAATGTAGTGAGCTAAGCTAACAGTTACTCTTCATTAAATGAAGCTTGGGCAAGCTACTTGGAAAATGTAGCAAGCTAAGCTAAAGCAACATGGCAAAAGTAATTTACCACATCTAAGCTATTAAAATAATAATAATAATAATTTTTTATATTGAACTAACATCATACCAAGTCAATGCTCTCTCAGTGATCAAACAGTCAAACAGATAGACAGGCATAATAGTTCAGGGGCCTGTACCATGATGGCAGATGAACAAATTCAGTTATAGGATTAGTTTTGAGTTGACAAAACCAAACCACTCCAGTCTGGCTTTATTGGTACCAAGATGCTGATCGTCAGCTTTCTTTGTCAACTAAGGCTTTGATCCTGAGTTTGTGGAGTGCGTGCGCATGAATGTGTGACATCAGTGGCGAACAGCCAAACACAACACAGAGCAAGTGTGACTCACAGCGAGATTCAAAACTCTTTTGTTAAAAGTTAAGAGATTAAAGAGTATGAGGAATTTAAACGCATTTCCACTGAAGTACTTGTCCATGAAAGAGGACAAATAAAGGAAATTATCTTGCTCTATCAGTGCAAGTGAAACCTGTGAAGTTAGTTAATATAGTTGATAATAGAGACTTAAACATGTAAGGTGACATGTAGCCGTTTTAAAAGTGTTATCTGTTGATTCTACCACTTATTAATATATACAGATAATATGTAATATAAATATTCATTTAAAATAAATGTTTTATGATTGTTAAACTAAAAGTGCTTGTTTTTAATGGATTAATAATAATATAAATCATATTATAATTATATAAATCATATGTGAATTGTAATTTACAAGGTATTTTTTATAAGGTACTTTATAGTGACCTTTAATTTGTAGGAAGATAAACTGGGGGAGTGACTTTTTTTTGTGTCAGACATGTGTCACTTTGCTCACATCGGATTAGTCCAATTTCACTTTGAGATCCCTAACACTGAACATAACCTGCCCCGGAGCAGGTTAGCCATGGAGTGTAAGTTACTATGGCAATTAACGCAGCTAAAAGCCAAGCCACTTTCATGGTACCTAAAACCCAGGATTGGTGCAAACTAAAGTGAAACATACCTGGCTAGCCAGCTAAACTGGCTTTATGGTACAGGCCCCTGGTTAATTGTTACAAACAAGTGTTACAAACCAATTTGTCAACAAAAATAATCATGTACAGGGCCGGATTTACCTCATATTGTGACATAGGCTAAATAAATTTTTGCTGTCGGCTGGAAGTAGGCTATTGTGGCTTTATTGTATACAGATAAATTTATACAAAGGGTAACACTTAACAATAAGGTTCATTAGTTAACATTAGATAACTAGTGTAGTTAACATGAACTAAGAATGAACAATACTTCTGCAGCATTTATTAATCTTAATGTTAATTTCAACATTTACTAATGTATTATTAAAATCAAAAGTTGTGTTTGTTGACATTAGTTTAATGCACTGTGAACTAAATTGAACTACCAATGAACAACTGTATTTTCATAACAAAGATTAATAAATACTGTAATAAATGTATTGTTCATTGTTCGCTGTTAGATAATACATTAATGAAATCTTATTGTATAGTGTTACCATATAAATATATAGGCCAACAGATAGGCTATGTTTATTTGCATCCTTGCATGTGTCATTATATTATTAAAATTTCACCAAAATCAAGTTCAAACACAAAGTTTTTGACCAGCGAATGTTTTTCCCCTTTATTACCACCACGTCAGAGGCAGTAGGCTACGTGCATCACATTTACGTTTTCATGAACTTGCAGATTCTGTTGCTATGTGTGCGCTCAGTTTTTTTTTTTCTCTTTTTTTTTTCTGTTATTTGGCCAAAATATCATATTATAAAATATTCAGCGCTTCGCACAAGCTATATGGCTGTGATTCAACAACAAATGATAGACTAAGACACTATCTGCTTCTTAAAAACAAACAAACAAACAAACAAAAAAACATTAGCCTTTATAAATATAGTGTTTTTTGAGTAAAGAAAACCCTGTATATTAAATCAACAGTTCTTTATTTACCTTCAGACTGCAAACAAGCTGATGCTCCAAACTGCGCGCCACACTTCATTCACGAGAGAGGCGGGAGCAATAATGAGGTTTGACTGACAGTTTGAGGAGCCAATGGCGTTACGAGGTTTAGTGGCAGAGGCGTCACTGATCCAGAATCAGTGTTCTGTAGCAGTTGTATTCCTGATTTGAGCTTGAGTTTCAGAAATGCTTTGGAAAAATGTAACCTTAGCTTTTGTTGACGCTACCGCGCTACTTGATCAAAAATAAAGCTTCGCTACTGAAAAGCAGCAACGCTACCACCACGCTACTGAGAAATGTAGTTAAACTACTAGCGTCACTATAGCGACGCTACCGCCCAACACTGCATACAATACATGTATTTTTATGGTTATCACATCTTCAGTTGATTAAATATGACAACATAAAAGGGGAAAATGAGTTTTGGATAAATTAAAGACTGATTTAATGGGATAATTCACCCAAAAGTGAACATTCTATTATCATTTACTCACCGTCGCGCTTTTCCAAACCATTTTTGGATTAACTATTTCTTCATATCAAATCAAGACAGTGATCCAAAGGCTGTGGTTTCTCTGTAATGAAAGCTTTGAAATCCTTTCAGAAAAAAAGGAGGCCTGAGATACGTCTCATTGCGTTTCTCTCAAAGCCCTCACAGATTGAGATGGCACCTTTTGATTCGATGTGACAGCCCAAGTCATTATTCCAGACCGGCTGTGTCTGTTCATTTACTACAGAGGGTGAGAGGAACAAGCGGACCGCAGCACTAACACTGACATATTGAGGGTAAAGCTGGCGGACCCACTCAGCCCGTATCCGCTCCCTGGCGGGAATCTCTCCCAATCTGGAAGTGGAACAGCCCTGTGTGCCATATTTAGGATCAGGCAACATTAATTGTCATCCCTTTGTGGTCCGGCTGCTGCGATACAAAGCCTTGGATTCATATAACACTGGAAGTGCTACTGATGTTTCTCTATAGTTAGAAAGTTGATAGTATTGACAAAGAAAAAACCTTAAACACACATGGGGGAATTCAAAAAGAATTAATTGTGCATTGCTATTTTAAATTAATATTATGAGATTACAAGATGTAGTTACACTGTGATTCACAATTAGGAGAAACAAATTCAATTTTTGATATGCAAAATTATATTGAGATTTTGTGCATTAGTTCTCAGATATGAAGTTAAATTACAACCCCCCCCCCCCCCCCCCCTCAAAATCGCAAATTGCACTATGATTTATAGGTGCAATTACTTGAAAAAATAACCATTGTGAGACACTTTGGTTTGTTAAAATCACATTCGGAGATATGAAGTCACATTAGAAGAAACAAAGTCAGAATTGTAAGATATAAAGATACATTATGTTTTATAGTTACAATTACTTGGGGGGGGGGGCAACATTGTAAGATATAAAGTCATGTTGAGATTGTATACATTGGTTTGTTATAAAAACACATTCTGAGATATGAAGTCAAATTACAAGAAACAAAGTCACAATTGGGCCCTATTTTAATGATCTAAGCACATTGTCTGAAGCGCATGGCACAGTTGCATTTAGGGCGATACCGAATCCACTTTTGCTAGTTTAACAACAGAAAAAATGGTCGGCATGCCAGGCGCATGGTCCAAAAGGGTTGTACCTATTCTCTGAATGAGTGTGTTTTGGGCGTAACGTGCCGTCTCATCTCCAATTCCCTTTAAAAGCTCGCGCCATGATGGATTTACTATTTACATGGCAGAATTTAACTGAAGACTGAACACTTCTCCAGAGAGGAAATGGATCTGCTCGTGCGGGCGGAGTTAAAGTGTACACAATAATAATCTTTTACATTGTTTCCTTTCATTTTTAATAATTGGCATGTTTGTGTGCTGCTGCCCGTCCCTGTGTGTGTAATAAGCAGAGTGCCTATAAGCGCATATTACTAATGCGCCCTTTTAACAAATAAAAAAATACTGCGCCGTTGACTTTAGACCAGGTTTTTGTTTTTTTAAACAATGTGGCACTGGACGTGAAAATGTTAACTGCGTCGAGCTGAAACAAGCAAAAAACACTGATAGGGCCCATAAAGTTACATTGTGATTTATAGTCGCAATTACATGAAAAAAATCACTATTGTGAGAGTAAAAAGACACATTGCACTTTTACACACTGGTTTGTTAATCACATTTTAAGATGTTAAATCAAATTGCAAGAATACAATTCAAAATTGTTAAATATAAAGTCACATTGAGATTTTACACATTAGCTGGTTAAAAATCACATTCTGAATTATAAGATCAAAATATACAAATAAAGTCACAGCTGCAAGAGATAAAATTGTATTGTGATTTAAAGAGTTACAGGTAAGAAAAAATAAGTTCACAATTGTGAATTTAATAATTGTGAATTTTGGGAAGGCACATTGAGATATAAAGTAACGATTAGTAGAACTAATATTGCAATTACCTTATTTATTTAGTTAGGTATTCATTTATTTATTTATTTAGCAGCTAGCAGAATCGGACTTCCTTTTAATTAATTACTATTAAACAAATCAGACCAAGAGACTCATTTTCAGTTGTGTCATTGTCCCATAATGCTTTGTTGTGTTGAATACACTTGTAAACATTCCCTTCACAAAGGCCAACAGTTCAGGATCTCAGAGCGCCCCTTCACGTTGTGTTTCACACTGTGTTCAATTTGATAGATATCTGGCCAGGGTGAAAAATATTTGTCTGCCTGAAATATGACACAGCTTTTTATGACATGACATAAGACTCTCTTCATGGGTCATTTCAGGTGGCGATGAAGACTCTATTAACAGGAGAATCTTCTCTACAGCTTGTTCACTTTCTTTTTCATTTCTTTTGACAAATCCCTCAATCCTGGCAAGCAGAAACACTTTCAAACAGAATCAACCACTAGAAAAACAAAAGCAGATAAATAGAAGAATAGAAAAAAAGTAGACTATAAATTAAATGAACCCTTTCAGGCACAGTGGTCTGTGAGAATTATTATTATTATTATTATTATTATTTATTTTTTCATCTTTCAGTATGCTTCAGAGTTTAAACAGGAATCTTTCCATTTTGTGAAATTTTGCTTCTCTAAAGTTGGGTGCACACAGTCTCTTGGAGCTTGTAAAAAAAATAAAATAAAATAAATAGTTAAACTATTTCTGTATTTCTGTATTTACAAAAAATTGTTGAATAATCAGAATTGATTAAGACAATGATAAAATGTTGCATTTTTAATAAGAGAAATAAAGCGAAATACCAAATCATATGACAAAATGGTGGTAAGCATTCTGTGTCTGATCAAAATTAGCATAGTCAAACAATTCTGATTTGTATGCCACACACATTTGAAAGATATTTCAGTCAGTGCACAAAATATAGCAAATGTAGTGTTTTAGACTAAGAAACCACTTCAAAAATGCCTGCATAATCAAATCCAACATCATGGATTTTAGTTTGACGGCTTGCTACCCATTCAACCCCATAAAACTGAATGTTTGAAAGAAATGTAGTTGCAAAAGAGCAGAAAAGAGATTATGGTGGCATGAGACCAGGGCCGCTGCTGGCCGAATGGGTGCCCTAAGCAGAATTGTATTGTTGTGTCCCCTCCCCCAAATATTATGGATGTAAAAAAAAAAAAAAACACCTATAGATAGCAAAATAGAACTTTCATAAAATATGAAAGTAAATAAATAAATAAAATAAATAAATTGTAACTAAACTATTATTTACAAATGACAATTGTAACTCTAGACAGTTACTTATGGCTATTATTTTATTAATACAGTTGTTTGATTGATTTTATAGTCTCAAGCATTCAGAAATCATGCAAAAGAAAATGAAGCAGTTTTACCATAAATCCTTGGTTAATTTTTGTAAGGGTTGTGTTGTCCACATGTTTTTGTTGAAGAAATTATAGAGGCTGTAGCATTTCTATCGTAAATAGGTGGCCGACAATTAAAGATTAAGTGGATATTTGAATTAGCTTAAATGTTTGGTCAGTATAACAAGGACTTGATCGTCCCGTAACATCAGTAATTACCAGGCCTTTGGTTCTCTTTAGAGGCATTTGTAATAATATGCAATGTACATAAATTGTTTATTTTGTATTACATTATGTATTTTAACAGTGTTATTCAATGAAACCATATAATTATTAATTAACCAATCATTATTGCCTCATTGTTTTATAGCCTACAATGCATTTTAAGTAATTTTAAAGGCTGTTGTTGGCTTAGGTCTGTTTTTATAACAACAAAAAATATTGTCTTAATACTATTTTTATTCTTCATAAACTATAGCCTAACAAAACAATGGTTAATTGTGGATAGGCCTACCGAGAACATACAAGAACTATGATTTTTGGTTTTATTCGTAGTGAAACTATGGCTAATTTTCGTAAGGGAGCCTGGAAAGTCAGAGAGAATTTCAGCATTGTTGGTGGTTAAATTATTACCAATATTAAAATACGTTATTAATGTCAACAGACAAAAAAAAAAAAAGTTTCACTGGATTATGAATGTTAATGTACCTGAAAGTGATGCACAGGCTTCATCTTTTTTTTCTTTCTTTCTTTTCTCTGCGCCGGACTGCTGATGTATTTTCACCGGCGTAGTTGTCTATCAATTATAATCATTTGCATTCAGCCGCAAACATAGTGCGAGCGGTCACACGCTCGGATGCGGGAATGGCGCACCACATGTTCTTAGCCTGCCTACTGCATTCACCGTAAATGCATTTTTTATCATTATATATATGTATTCATGTTTAGATTTTTATTTATGTATATGTATATGTTAATTTTAATATAAATATAGAACGAAAAGTTTTTTTTTTTTTTTTTTTTGAGCAACTGGGATGGTGCCCCCCTGGGAGTTTGTGCCCTACGCAAACTGCGTACTCTGCGTATAGGCGAGCGGCGGTACTGCATGAGACCATAATCTCTGCAGGTTCGGAATAACATAGTCGTGCAGTTTTATTATACTGATAGTGTCTTCTAGATTTACACTAGCTCCTGATCAAATCTTCTGTGCCAATAAAACAGCGTTCGGACTGACAGGTTGAACAATGGCGGTCTCTTTCATAACCATTCCTTGCATTTAGTGTCTCCGTATTCGCTGCTCTGTGTTATAATGGAGGTCCATTCTTATAGTCACTGCCAACCATTACTGTCACAACAGGCCGAAGAAGAAGGTAATAATAGTGCGAGTAATAAAAGTGAGACTTTATGAGCTTTCTGCTCATATTCAGAACATTCAGTGCCTGTGCACACAAATACACACCCATATATGTGTGTAAATGGAATTGGGGCAATACATGAGTGAGATTGATGATTTTATGATAATAAACTTTATGCATAATGGAAAATGTAAACAAGAAATTAGGTTAGGTTTGTGTTGCGATTGGATATTTTAATGCAATTTACATGTTAAATACACCTTATATTATTTGGGATTCACTTTGTCCATATCGCCCCAAGCATTTTTCTATTCTGAGTTCAGCATTGGAAATGATTGGGTGTATTTGCCAGGCTAAGTCCTTAGGGGAGATGAAGCGATAGCTACATGCAGCGATGCTCTGAGACAGCATGCAGAGCCAATGATAGCACTGAGTTCCTCACACCTGGCAGTGAAAGCTTTCTAGAGATTTCTGGCTGAAATTAGCAAAGACTATATATTCAGTTCCTGTAGCTCAAACATAAAAAAATGTTGACTTTCCAGCTTACAAAATGTTGATTTTAAATTCAGTGTATAATTTTTTTTTTCACTTTACATTACTAGTAGTGGGACAACTATGTATGCATGTATGTATGTATTTGTTCATTTATTTATAATTAAGAAACCATTAAGAACATCTGTAATATCAGTGACAATATCACCAGTGAAGATTTTCACAAAAAAAAAAAAAAAAAAAATCATAGGCTTAGAATTACCTCAAAATACTTACATCTGATCAGATTACAATCAAATTATAATCACCAAATAATGTTGCTTTTAAAAAATCGCAATGTTGGAAACGTTTAAATAATTTAAATAATAATACATATTTTTTTTAATATATTTTTTGAATTTTTTTATTGTAATAAAAATTGAATTACAGTAATAAACATTACTGTAATAAACAATTATTACAATACTATTAATTACAATTTTAAAAAAAACACATTTTAATTTTAATATTATTACAATTAAAAATCCAATTAAAACAATGCAATTTTCTCACCATGCTCACAAAGGCTACATTTATTTGATCAAAAATACAGTAAAACAAATAATATTGTAATTTAATAATTTAATTAATACTATTATAAATATTATAATATATATTAAGAGGGTTCTGCTGTTACAAAATTATGTCTTTTACATGAAGTTCTTGACTACCATATTTAAATAATTAATATTTCATGACTGAAAAGTCAATATTTTGATGACCTCCTCAAAAAACTGAAGAAATGTGTATTACACTTCTAATTTTCAATCTTGCAGCATGCATATATTGCTACAGAACATTACGTTTTATGAGAGCACAAGCGTTCTGACAAACTTGTGCAAAACTGTAAAGATTTTTACAAGTTAGAGTGTAAAACGTAACCTTCAGCCACTGAGACCAATTCCCTCTTTCTCATCCCCTTCATTCCCTTCAAAGGAAAACACTGTTAAACACACCCAATGCAACCTTAGTTCAAGACATTGTTATCTTCTCTCTTCTTCCTATTACCTTATGCATATATTGTTTCTTTTCCCTTTACTACGGGCTATATTAACTGGAAAAGCACATTTGAAATTCATACTTCACTGTTGCCTTTGTGCCCCTTCAAGGGAGAAATGTAATGAGACTTTGTTTACCATGTGGCATCCCTGTCAGTAGGGAATGAGATATGGTCGGCGTTATACAAACAAGCCTGGGTCATAGCCGCTGATTATTAAACCAACAGCAAGACGGTGGCTTTGCGGTCCGTGCTGATGGCTAAAGTTTGAAAGTAAACAGGTTTTAGACTTCAGAAGTGTCCACACAGAATCAGATGAGTCACATAATGAGAAGTAAAACTGTCCTAGATGTTTTTGGATAAAAGAGATCATTACTGAAACTTCCAGCAGTCAGCTTCCTCTCCAAAAAGAAAAAAAAAAAAAAACATGCCAGTTTACTGAAATTCACAACAAAGACAACTCATTCTGTACTTCTGCAACATATGAATCCATTTGAATGCACAATCACCTACATTTGTACCTCAACAACACCTATTCTGTTGGGAAACTCAGCCTGTATCGTCAGTGTGAGGTAATATAGAGGAAGTAGGATAGATTTTATTATTGTTCTTGATGCTGTGTAGCACCTACAGCTCTGCAGATTCTTCAGAAGGATCCCAGTACCCTTTAACCAGATAAGGGTGACTGAAATTTTATTTTTAACAAGGTCCCTGTTTACAATTTGTGCTCTGCATCTGAGTATTTGATTTTGAGACTGTTATTGAGGGACCCAGAGTTTGCAAATAAGAGTAATTTCACATAAAAAGAAAACATTTACACGGTTTTTTTCACGGCATGGCAGCAATAAAATTAATACACAAAATAAATATTTTAGTGTAGCACATATTGGCGTATATTGGTAACACTTTACAATAAAATAATAACAAATTAATTAATTAGTTAAAGGAATAGTTCACTTTAAAATGAAAGTTTGCTGAAAATGTTCTCACTCTTAGGCCATCCAATATGTTGATGAGTTTATTTCTTCATCTGAACAAATTTGGAGAAATTTAGCATTTCATCACTTGCTCACCGATTGATCCTCTGCAGTGAACTCATATTTAGCCTGAAGCAACCATTTGAAGTTAAACACATCTTAATGACAGATTTGTTTATTACAAACACAACTTGTGGGTTATTTAAATTGCATGTGGATTGTGATGTCTTTATCAGCTATTTGAACTTTTATTCTGGCGGCACCAATTAGAGCCCATTTAGAATATCAAGATATTCTAATTACATGCACTATTACATGCCAATTTTCTCCAAATCTGTTACGATAAATAAACAAACTCTTCTACATCTGTGATGGCCTAAAATTTCCATTTTTGTTAACTAATGTTAACTAATGGTGCTTTTCCACTGCATGGTACGGCACGGTACGGTTCAGTAGGGCTCACTTTTGGGGGGGTTTCCACTGAGTACAGTAGCCTACCTGGTACCTGGTACTTTTTTTAGTACCACCTCGGCCGAGGTTCCAAGCGAACCGTACCGTTACTAAAATGTGACGTGTAAACTCTGCTGATCACTGATTGGCCGGAGAAAATTGTCACTGCCTGCGTCATTGAACTTGTGGCACAATACACAACAGACCCGCTAGATTTAAATCAGCACAGCCAGCGAAGGATCAAACGCAACTGTTTTGAATGAGCACACCTTTCTTTTAACAACCAAAAAATGGCTGTTTCGTTGTCTGTTGAGGAAGTACAGGCTGTCCTCTCGTTGATAGCCAAGGAGCGGATCCAGCGAGAGCGTGATGGAGCGACGCAGAATTAAAAAGGTTTTCAGGAGTCACGGCAGTAGAGGCGGCGCAACTATAATCCACTCTAAAGTGGTACTAAACTGCAGTGGAAACGCAAACCGAGCTAAACTGAGCCGTGCCGTGCCGTTTTGAACCGTGCCGAGCCAAGTCGTTGGACCATAATTGGACTTTATTATAAAGCCATAATTGGACTTTATTATAAAATGGTACTCATGCATTTTTCGAATTGTATAAAAAATGATAAAAGCTATTAAATTCCTCAGGTCAAAAAGATGGTAGAAAATGGTCATAAAAACCATATTATGAGGTTTTTGTTGTAGAATTGTTTTACTAATATTATAAGTGAACCTCAGGGACTCATTCTGTACAGCAGACTGAAAAAGTTTGGATCTCTCTTTCTATCGCTTCTTCACTCTCTTCCTCTCTCTCCCAATAAGTATTATAATAGAAGGAGATAATGAGTAATGAGAAGTAAAGAAAGGCTTCCCATTCTCCTCGCAGCAACAGTAGAAGCTAAAGACTTTCTAACGAGCTCACGCACCTCAGAGGAGATTACATCTAAACTGTGGCACTTCTCCTAATTGCAATCAACACAGGCAGTGCCAAGAGCTGTGAATAACCCAGACTGAACCTGCTGTCCCTTCAGCCGTCCATTACACAAAACAGCATATTATTCACACATTATATGCCTGTGGGTGATATGGATACACCAGGACCGGCCCAAGCCTTTTTGGGGCCCTAAGCAGAATTTTATTTGGGGGCCCCTCAGTACCGCCAATATGACAGTTTATTGTCAAAGCTTGATTATTCACACACTATAAATCTAACAAACCCATTATCAGTTTTGTTTGTTGTAGCTGTGTTGCTTACATCATACCATTGTCTGCCTTGCATGTTTTTACCCTTCTGTGAGTTTTAATTGTAACAGTTGCAAACTTACAAGAGTGGTCAGGTGTTATTTTGCACTTTAACGTTCATTAAAGTCTCAAAGTATTAAATGGCATACTTAATGTGGTGTGCTGAAAAGTAGCAAAATAAATCAGCAGACAATGCATTTACAGAACAGAATGTTATTTTAACAACATAAATATTAATCGAAGTTGTACTTTTATTACAAATCATACTTTTTTATAATAAATATAAAACACAGCAGAGAGCATCTGTACATATAAACAACTCTTAATCTATATCTAGCTAATTAAGGCATAATGATATTGGCATATAATAGCAAAGACCCAAAATGTAGGCTAAGGTAAATAATAACCTAGGCTATGCTAATGGGTCTGATCTGATCAGGGGTGCATTTCCCAAACTATGGTCGCAAGTTCTGTCATTACCAATAGAGTTCAATGGAAATAACGACCATAGTTGGCTAACGATGGTTTTGATAAACGCACCCCTGTTTTGTGCCACAAAATCCCCATGTTGAATTTGTCCCCCCTCCACCCCCAAAACGCGATCGATTTCAACCCTTTGACGCGCCACGCTTTGGCTGGCGCTGAGCCAGAGAAAGACGAGCTCAGAAAAAAGAAAAATGTGCACAGTGCTTTTCATAATTCATAATTGTTCAGTTTTTCAACCGAATAAAGTTTATTTTAGGTTTCAGACATTTAAATACACTTCAATTAAGTAAAAAAGACATTTAGTTTGTTAAATAGGCTGCACACTGATTTCTATAGAAAGCGGCAATACTAATCCTTTCAATTAATGAACGACGTGTTTTATTCCTATCAAATGTACACATTGTGCAGGTTACTATAAAGTTTACTCCAGCAAACTGGCGACTTACGTTCATGTATTTCGGGAGAAATAGGTGAATTTACGTGATGTCCAGCGCATATTATCAACATGCCTGCATGACACGTCGCTATGGAAATAATAAAATTACTTGTATAGATTATTTAATTATTTAATATTGTGCTTTCGTATAATTACCACTGTCCATTGACATAATATATCACAAATGAAAATAAAATAAAATAAAATAAAATAAACTTGGTGGCCACGGGGGCCCTAAGCAGCCGCTTAGTTCGCTTGTGCCTTGGGCCGGCACTATATAAAATGTTAAAAGATTAATGGAGAATGTTTTACAGACTAAAATACTATTTTAGTCTTTCTACTTTGAAATGTCATGTTTAATTTGATGTGTTACTTGTCATTTGTTTGTAATTATTTCTGTAATTTACTAGAAGTTTTTGAGTAAAAATTGTTTTAAAGTAAACAATATAGTATCTCCTACACCAGTGTAGGAGATACTATATGCTTAGCACCTTAAATAAACCCATATGCCTTATAAAATCACACTAGTTCATCAAATTGTACTGGTTACATCAGACAGATATTGTGAACTGTGTGCTACCAGCAGGGTATACTGGTCACAATTTATTTTACATCCAGAATTCTTGCTGAGAGGAAGAAAAGAAAGAAAAAAACTTTAAATCCTTTTTATTCCTTTGTCACTTTCACTTTTTGTTTATCTGGCTGTGGAGTTTTTGTGACTCAAATGGTCCTCTGCAGATATCCAGAACAGGTTTATGGTTCTCTATTTCTCTCAAATAACATGCAGTGTGTTATTTGATTTGAATTTAAGAAACCTTTTCACTGAATTCACACTTGCACCACTTTTGTTGTGGACTTTGGGCCTTTGCGAATCTCTGTCTATAAAATATTGCAGGATATCTGAACATCGTTTTGTCCTGTTTGCTTCTGTTTGGTTCCTATCCCTTCTTTAACCAAGCAAATATTTGTGCATGCAGAGTGCAGTCTGTGCTGCAGCATCTTCTGACCTCCAGACGCTGGACGTTTTTTTAATGTACTTTCTCACCAACCAATTTCATACCTCATTTACGGCTTCTTCCTCCACTGTGAGACACACCTAAAATTGCTCTCTCACAACACACACACAGACTTACACACACAAGACAAGAGAGCTTGAGGACTACTGAATCAAATTTAGAAACACTCTAAAACCACGCAGTATTTTTAGATCCGGGTAACCTTTGCTTGCCATGCATTCAGATCGTTGCAAATGGCTTTTGTCGACTGAGAGAAAGAACTTTTAAAGGGTTATTATTATTATGGAAACACAAGATTGCACCAATTACAGGATACTTTTACGACATTATGTCATCTCACTCTAAATAGCCACAGATTGCATTGAAAAATGTTCTTAGTTGATATTTTTATTGTATTGTTTTCTGGGAAAAATATATGAAGGAGAGCCTATGCAAAATTCACTTTTACATTTGAACATAAATGTTTGTTGGCAGTGTATGTACACAACCACCCTATAATGATAAAAATACACTTGCTCCTTTTTTAATCCCCATAAATCATAAGCGGTGTCTCAGAGTAAGCCAGTCACAGAATCTGTAAAATGTGACGTCACATTTTACAAACCCCACCCATGACTGTTGACGTACACTGCCGTATTATACATTATACATTTATTATTCATTAACATATGTTTGTTTTTAACATAAAATGGTGTGTATTTGACAGTTTAAGCGCAATAAGACATGAAAGAGATTAGCACTTACTTAGTAGTTTAGTACTCACGTACCATGTGGTAGATGCTTTCTGTGCACATGCTTCGGACATGTGTGCTCAGAAAACCGTATATCAGATGTTTAAACTAATATGGCTTTAAAACATATGATTCAGTGCGATAGACATGATAATCTAAACCAAACAGATGCTTTTTTAGCAGAGTATCTGAGGTACAAGCTGTAAAGGCACAGCCCTATCCTGAAAAAGGGGGCGGTGAGCAGCAGCTCATTTGCATTTAAAGAGACATGCACAAAAACAGCATGTTTCTGCTTCCACTCAAAATAGGCATTTTCTAAATTATATAATAAATGATCTTTGGGGTATTTTGAGCTGAAACTTCACAGACACATTCTGGGGACACCTGAGACTTATTACACCTTGTAAATAGAGGCATAATAGGTGCCCTTTAAAAAAAATAAAATAAAATAAATAAAAAACATCTAAAGAAAGTATATATATTGCTGTTACTCATGAGGTATTTGGTGGTGGTTGTATTTTTAGATTTATTTCAAATTCAGAGAGAATCAGTAGATGTACTTCTGTAGATTTTTGTCTTTGGGGAGCGAAACTTTTTAAGCCTAAAAAATCTCAGGGAGTGAGGTTACCAGGAAGGGAGGCTTCACTTGCTCTGAATTGTATTGATTCCTTGGAGGAGTCCCTCCTGTATTTAACTGTAGTGATACTTGAGCTTGGAGGAAATCTGTGTTATTTCATGATAAAACATCTGATAGATCCAGATCTCCATAAAGTATATACATCTGTAACACAGATGATGCCTGTCTTTAATGAGGAAGGATGTGTTTGATGTAAATGTAAATTTCCATGTCTTATTAACGATATTGATCTGAACATGTGTTATTTATCATTACTTTGTAAGTACACAACCTCTGAGCAGTGATGTCTTCTCTGAAACCAAGATAACCCCTACAAACATCAAGATAGTTATTAATATCAATCAGTCTCAAAATATCTTCAAAGGACATCATAAAAATCCCTAATGTTTATCTGAGTCCTTAGCTGCCATAACACAAGGTAATTTATATGCCTACTCCCTTTTTATTTACATAAATATTATATTTCCACTCATTTAGAGTAAACAGTTTCGACATTTAGATCATTAGCACTTTATTCATAAGTAACAAAAAGCCGTTCGGAATGAAATTCATCTTTTAGTCTCCACAAGGGGTCTGATAAACCATCTGTTCTCAAAGTTATACCAACACCCACTGGGTTTTATTAGTTTCTCTCGCTCCCTCTCTCTCTCTCCAATCACCAGAGCAGCCGTCAAGGCTGGAGACGCCATTAGGGCAACATATCAATGCCGACCTTCATATACTTTTAGAGGTCCAGAACTTCCCCACTGTCTCCAGCTGATAGTTCCCCAATCCCCTGAACGCTTCATTCAGCTGCCTTCAACGCAACACTTACAGACGTCGCACAGCTGGATACATGCCCTTGTTTCCCATTTCCCACTTTTTATTTATCTTGAATGTACTTATCAGTCATTTGCACTGTACACTATTACTGTGTATATACACCAGTTGAGGTTTCAGTAGGGTTTTAGATAATAGATTTAAACATCTTTCAGTATTAGCAAGGGTACAGCTAATGATTCATAGCCATTCTTTTGTCAGGACCTCGTTCTGCGAAAGGTCAGGATTACATGGGATTATCCACAGTGAAAGTGCTGTGCCCATGCAACCTCTAGATGAATTTGCACATTTTTGAGCCAGAGGGATTTTGAGTGCAATATTATGTATTTTGTTAATTATATATACACACTGGGGTTGACAGATCAGCATATCTGTCAGCAAAGATGTCTGAATTTATTTAATGAGAACAGCATAAAAACAGTAATACTGTGAAATATTATTATGTTTAAAGAACTATTTTAATATAATTTAAAAGTAATTTATTCATTTATTTTAATGTTGAAAAGAGTTTTTGCTGCTTAATATTGTTTTGGAAATTATGTATATATAATATATATAACCCCCACAAATATATATATATATATATATATATATATATATATATATATATATATATATATATATATATATATATATATATATATATATATATATATATATATATATATATATATATATATATATATATATATATAAAATTTGGGATAAGATTAAAAAAAAACATTCAGCAAGGACTAATTAAATTGATTAAAAAAACAAAGTAAATACAGTAAAGACATTTATAATGTTACAAAACATTTCAAATTTCAAATTAATGCTCTTCTTTTTTCAGCATTGATAATAAGAACCATTATAAATTTAGCACTAATAATACGCGATAATCATTTGAGCAAAAATTTGCATATTAGGATGATTTCTGAAGGATCATGTGACACTGAAGACTGGAGTAATGATGCTGAAAATTTAGCTTTGCCATCACTTTTTTCCAAAATAAAGTCTAACAGGGTCCACTTTAGACATTCTACTAACTATAAGTAACTTTGTAACTACATGTCAACTAATTCTCATTTATTTGCAACTACATCTCTACTAACTCTCAGAGTAGACTGTTAGGTTAGGTTTAGAGTTTGTCGAATAAGTTGACATATACTTGTAAAATTTATCATAGTCAGTATGTTGTATGTTATGGACCCATCAAAATAAAGTGTTAGAAGATATTAAGCAGACAGTCTACTAATACTCTATTGGCTGCTAGTCAACATGTAGTTACAAAGTGACTTGAGAAAGTCTAAAGTGGACTATCGAAATAAAGTGTTAATGAAAACAGTTATTCTAAATTATAATAATATAATAATAATTATCATAATAATAATTCATTAGATTTATATAGCACTTTTCTAATTATTTTTCTGTTTTTCTATATTTTTGCAGCCTTGTTGAGCATAAGAGATTTCTTTCAAAAACAATAAAAAAATCTTTGTGTGTGTGTGTGTGTGTGTGTGTCTGTGTGTGTGTGTGCGCGTGTGTGTGTTTGACCTACATTATGAGGGCCAGTGAATACAATACAGCATGTATTCAGGTTTCAGGCTAGTTGCCCTACATTTCAAGGACATCCAGCTGTCCCACAATTCAAATAGCTAAATAAACACTTTTTTATTATTAAAAATGTTTAAATGCAGAATGTTTAGGGTGGAGTTATGGTTAGGGGAAAGAAAATATAATTCACTAAGTATAAAGAACCATTACGCCTATGGAAAGTCCTCATAATTATATGTGTACCAACATCTGTGTGTGTGTGTGTATTCCGGAAGCGTCCCAATCGGCACACTGCCTTGGAAACAGATCTAAAAGTTCATTGTTGTGCTGGAGTTGTCCTATTCATCTGACAAGGAGTGTATGTGGGACATTGCAGCTCATGGTCTCTTTTTTCCTATGCACACCCACTCTCAATTCCCTTCTCGCTCTCTTTATATCATTCTCACAAACACCCTTGTGTTCGATCTCACTTATCTTGTCCTGCTCTTTTCTCATAGGCATACATTCTGGCACAAGTAAAGGCCAGCCACACTGCTCAGATCCCAGCCGCCCATGCAACCCCTGTCTGGACGCCACCAAAGCCTGCAACCTGAATGAAAACTGTAAGCGTCAGCGCTCCAACTACATCTCCACCTGCACCCGTGCACAGACCCAGGGCCAGCAACCCTCTCAGCCTCAGTCACAGGACAGCTGCAACAGAAAGCGCTGCCACAAGGCCTTGCGTCAGTTCTTTGAGCGTGTTGACTCACAATACAGCTACGGGCTGCTCTTCTGCTCCTGTAAGGACCAGGCCTGTGCTGAGAGAAGGAGACAGACCATTGTACCCTCCTGCTCCTATCAGGACAAGACCAAACCCAACTGTCTTCAGCTGCGCAGCACTTGCCGTCTTGATGTGCATTGCAGGTAGGCGAGTCAATGCGTTTCATGGTAGTCTTGAAATAAATTGACATTTATTCATTTACCAGATGCTTTTTATCTAAAACCACTTACCATAGTGATTTATCGTAAAAAGACCATATCATAATAAGTTACAGTTTCCATAAATCTGTAACTCTTGAAGCTTTATTTATAACCAGGGCTTTCCCACAAAGTCGCCATGGAACAGCAACCACAAACTTATTACAGAGAAAATTTCCTTGGAGCTGGGGCTATATGGATAGCTCATCCAAAAATGAATTTTCTGTCATCATTGACTTATCTTAATGTCAATCCAAATCTGAATGACTTTCTGTCTTCTGTAGAACACAAAAAGAGATTTTTAATAATGTGCTAGTTTCTCTTTTACATGCAATTACTATGAATGAGGATAGATGATTTTAAGCTTTAAAAGCTCAGAGCAACATAAACGTTTACATTTTAAATGTATCTTAAAAGTACACTGAAAATGATTTACAATTTTCTCTCAGTAATTGCTAGTAAATTTCACGAACAATTACAAAATGCTAAGCAACACATTTTGAAGCAGAAAATCTGAAATAGTATTTTTTTTAACCTCAATAATATTTGTTGTATTCAAGTTAAAAATATATTTTACAGTGTAACGCAACTTGTGTGCCATATTTGATATTATGTATTATAAGTCTTACATAAGTATTTTTTATAAGTGTGACCAGAAGTCATTATTCACTGAAAATCTTATAAAAATAAATTATTTCATATGGCTTCATAAGATGGCTTAATTAGAATTTTTAACTTTTAGCTCCAGTTCTCATTCTTTCAAGCTTCAAAAGGATGCAAAAAGCACAATAAAATTATTATAAATTATCAACCTCGGTTCTGCACATAAAACAGCTGTATTGACTTTAGAAGATATGGAGTAAAGACACTTTAGAGACACCCCAGTCCTTATTCGCTTTCATGATATTAAAAAGATTGTTCAGTATATTGTGCAAAAAACTGCCCTCTTAGGTTTTAAGGAAGAAAGAAAGCCATATGGGTGTGGAAGGTCTTTTTGGATTAACTGTTTCTTTAAGTGCTTCGCTCAGGGGCTTTAGTAGTAATGTGCATTGTGCTCAAGGGTCCGGTGGTGTTGGCTCATGGCTCACTCTTTGCTGAACCAGCAACCTTCCTGTTAACTGCTCTGGACCTTAACAACTACAACACCCCAGAAAACAGACACTACATTTGAATACCTGTTAAATTGAATGTAAAGTTTATATTTGATGTTTGCTTAAACATACCTTGCACTCATTTTCCATTTAATTTTAAGGTTTTACACAATGCATTTAATGTTGCTTTGAAATTAAAGCCTGCTCTTTCCCTCCACCATATTCTATTAGTGCTTTGAGCCTTTGCCAGGAAAGTAATTGCAGACATTTTAAGAACCTTCTATTAGAAACAGAAGAGACTTTCTGCTTAATTGACAAGACAGTGTTCAATTAGGCTGAACCGAACATTAGTACATCACTTTTACTGTGTTTCCCTGTGATTTAACAGCCAGCCATTTTATTAACACAAGCTTATCCACTACCACTTACCAGTGGACCATTGCTGGATTACTCTGTCAATACCTGTCAAGAAATCAGGCCCACACACAACTTACTATAGTTGTATGTGTATTTTCTCATTTCAGTATTTCAATTTAATATTTATTTTAGTTTTAGTATTAGGACGGCCATTTTTTGAAAACCATTACACTGGTTGTAAAGGTTTCACAATTCATTTTTCTTTGTTTTTCTTCTCTCAAATAATCTTTTATATTTTGATAGATGTATGCATTTTTATGCATTTTAGTTAGTTTTGGAGTCATAAAAATATATTTTATTTTAAATTCTTTTAGTTCAACATTTGGTGCTGAAACACCAAAGGAACAGAAGCCTGATCATTCACAAACCTGAAAGGGTCATGCATATTATATGCAAATTACAGAAGCAGCATCGAACACGGATTTGCTTTTAGTCTACAGATACCGTGAAGCATCCCGACGCTTAATCCGTGGCTATGCTGGGAGATGTGGGTAGACGAGCAGTTATCTGTAATTTTCGGCTATGTAGCAGAAATAGCCACATAGTGTGAACAGCTGATATGTCAGAATATTGCATTTCAAAGAAAACTATTCATTCGATTTGATACACGTTAATGTATTTCAAATTCTGAGACAATTTGGTCTTGTTAACATGGCCTTTGGTAGTAATGTGCATTTAGCAGTGACTGATAGGTTCATTGAACACATATGCATAACCAAATAATCGCTGGAGCATTAAAGGAGACCAATTATACAAATACTCCCTCGAACGATTGAAAATAAATAATCACGCAAGGACACACATGCACACATTTCTTATAGGACAGAACACACTGTTCCTGTTGTTTCTTTAAATAAGAGGATACGCATTTCAAGTGCTCGATCTGGGAATCATCTGTACTGCATGCTTCCTTGCTGATTTTTGACTTTGAAGCAGTATGAAAGCACTTTGAAGGAGAGATCAGAGATATAAGTTAACTGGAGATATGAAGCAGCATTAATGAGGAATTTTAAGAGGACTGATTGGTTCTTGTGTGGCATAAATGTGCTATGTGTAGCATTAGGCTCTTTGGTAATGAAGCTGTGCTGCACCCGATGTATGCAAGCAGTCATATAGTCTCCGTGTTTGTGTGATTGCAACGGATGGACATAAATCTCTTCTTTGCTCTGTGTGGAGGCACATCTGTGGAGGTGTTGACGTGGGTGTGTGTTTATGTGAAATAGAAAGACAGATAATGTAGGCGAAAAGGCATCTCTTCCCTCTGATGACTGCTTCGTGTTTAGGATCGATGAATCGCAGGATTTACTTTTTGACACTGCCGTGCAAACCAATAGTGCTGCTAACTATATGTATAAATACTAATTACAGTGTAAAAATTGTTAGGATTTTATATATCATAATAAAATGCATGTGGTGCATTATGGGATAAGAGTGTAAATAGCTAGGTTTTGTTGGATGTCACCATTGTGGTAATTAGTGTTCCCAAGCATACTACTATTCCAGTGGTTCCCAATCCTAGTCCTCGCGCCCCCTGCTCTGCATATTTTGTCGCGAGGCCTGGGATTGGGAAACGCTGTACTATTCAATTGTTTGGAGCCTTTTTTGTAATGTGACAATATATGCGTCTTTAATAACATTACAAAAGATTTCTATTTTAAATAAATGCTGTCCTTTTGAACTTTCTGTTTATCAAAGAATCCAAAAATGAAATGTAGCATGGTCTTCACAAAAAAAAAAATGAGTAGCCAATCATGTGACGCTGGAGACTGATATAAATGCTCCTAAAAATTCAGCTTTGCCATCACAGGGATGAATTACGTTTTAAAATATATTCAAATAGAAAACATTTATTTTAAATGTAATAATATTTCATTTATCCAAAGCGTCTTATTGCATTAAAATATGCAAAGTTCTGTCATGAAATGCTAGATATCACAGGCCGATAGATCTAAATGAGATATAATCACATCATTATTCACATGGCACAGCTGCCATCAGCTCAAATAGTTGGCTAGTGCTTGCTGTAGCAGTTGCAGCGCTTCAGAAACCCTCCACATTCCCACACCCTAGTAACGTCCGCCTCGGTTCCGCCGTTTGCTGAGTCCCGTGTGAAAAGCCTTCTCGGCTGCAGCTTTCTCTCATGTTGGGGGCTTTTTGTGCAGTTGGGGCGGTGCTCACGTTGCGGTCTCGGTGATTCCACGCGGAACATAAATACATAAACTGAAAAACTTGTGAAATCCAAGTAGAAAGGTTCTGAGAATGTTCAACATCTGTATTTTTTTAATTGTTTCACAATTGTTTTGTTTTCTTTAGGAATCCTGCAAGCACTTTATTTTTCATTGATATTAAGCAGATGTAATTTTTTGTTCAGATCAAAATGTTATGACATTGTATGTCAGAATTGCAAACTATATATAATATATATATATATATATATATATATATATATATGGTCCTGCAAGAACAGTTTACTCGTACTGCACAAAAAGTGGTTCAATAACGTTGAATGTTACAGGGACTGATTATTGCAAATGCAGATCCCAGTGTGTTCTGGTTAAACAATTGTTATGTATTTATTTTTAGCAGCATGTCTGTGGATGTATTGGCTGTAGCAAGTCTTGGTACCTGCTCTGCCACCACAGCATTGCAGATCTATTCCGCCAAGATCCACATTAACATGTATATTACTATGCTAAACTCTCAGAGAGTGGTCATGATAGAAATATGTTTTATAACTTCATGCATTCCCTGAAAATCAAATGCACAACTTACCATTTGGGACAGAAATGCTCACACATTTCCTGGTCTGTAGAACTATACTATGAAAAGCAACTAGCAGCCAGGACTATTCTGGAAAATCACAATAATATTTTACAGTGTAGCCTATGCATTTGTGTGTTCACACAAAATTTCACATTTTTCCATTTTTATCAATTCGCCCATCTTGAATGACAGATCACTGTTTGGATTGGCGTTATTACACATGAATGTCACAGTCAGCTTAATACAGTGCTTCAACTGTACCGTGCCGACTAACAATAAGCCTGCCTTCCCATCCATCTCCACAATCCCCATCCGTCCTTGCCTCATGGCTTGAATCCATTGCAGTGGAAATTGGCCTCACATCATCTCTCATTGGCCGCGGCTGCGGTCGGAGCTGTGAGGGATGGCATTGTCTGAGCAGAGGAATACATGATGAACTGGGTAATGAATGACACTGCGGCCTCATACAGGGCTTGACTATTTAAAGCCACAGGAGGCTCCCCGAACTCACTGATTCAACACTGTTTGAGCCAATCTCAATAGCCTTATTCATTGTTGGTATCTCATTCCGTTCAAATGTCACCAGAGGTCAGTGGCTTTGGGCCTTGGCAAGGAGCATCAGAAATGTATGTACATTGTGTTAGGGTGACATGAGTTTGAATCTGGTTTCTGGTTTCATTCCTCTTTCTTCTTCCCCTCATTTTCTATCTTCTCTCAGGGCTAAATTTGTGTCGGAACAAGCCAGATCTGGATTTTAGTTGATTCCCCTCCTCATATGCCTCTGAAAGAAACTTAACTTATAATTACTCATGCATATGTTCAATGAAAAATGATGTACACTGTATTATAATTTATTATTATAATATTTGTCAAGAACTTGCAATATACACTCCAAAAAGTTTTTTTGTTTTTTGTTTTTTTTAAAGCAATTTTTGGAATTTTCAGTGAGCAGTTTTAAAAGAAGCATTTTATAGTGCTTATACAGTATATTTAACATAGCGACAAAAAAATAAATAAATAAAATAAATAATAATAATCAACCAAGTCAGTTAAATGGCATTACATGTCTTTCCTCTCTTTTTGAGAGTCTGTTCTCTTGCTTTCATGAAGCATGTTGAGCTTGAGTTGACTGCCCCTAACCATGCCCTATTTATGTCAATATGACACAACAAATTAATGCATTTGTTTTTTTAGCCCAAATCCTAGTCCTGGTATTATCCATCTTATGTAATAGTTTCCACAGCAGAATAACTGAGCTTTTTAGCAAAACTTGTTCTTTATTTGGAGTTTCATTCAGAGCAGTTCAGCCGAGTGAAAGTTCATGTATTTAATTTCCAGAGACTGAATAAGCAGCATGACTACTGATATGATTTGTTTACTAAGTTCTAATGTTCACATACTGCCTCAATGCCACTTATTCTCAATGCCATGCTAATTAGTGTTGATCTCTGCAATATTCAGTGCAAGTTATCATGGTTTTATTAAAGTCAAAACCACCGGACTTTAAAGAGCTTGAGTATTTAAAGTGGCATAAAACATAACTGCAACTTACTGTATATGTTGTCATCCGTTGGTGTTAACACTAATATAGACTTTGTTCTTGGTGTGAACAGCCCTTTTGGTTTTAATATGAGGCTGTATGAATAAGGTATAAATGGAATTACATACGGTAGATTCACTGAGTTCATATTTCTCTTATTGTCTGTACTGTCATTTTTGTGATTAATGTTACCGTTATTATCCTCAGGTATAATTCATAGATGATAGCTTTTTAATTGATTTTTAAGTAGCAAAATGGTTGTACATTTTAGACCAAATGATCTGTAAAGTAGTCATACAGTCCTGCTGAAGAGAGAAAAAAATAAGACTGCTGGTCTTAACTAGTTTGAATTGATCTAATCAGACTCAGAACTTTGACTAATATTCTGGCAAGGTTCTCTTAGTTATAAACAAACATTTCTCCAATGATGTTAATAAAACATTTGATCAAAGTTATCAGGTCTTAAAATGTTCTCAAAATATTAACACAAAAATATTTTTTATACATCATTCATGGAATGTCCCCCCCCCCCCCCCCCCCGCCCTAAACATTTGAGTTGTATGTACAGTACATCTAACTTTTTTTTTTAAATTATACTTGTTACAGAATGTCCAGAAAACATTTAAATGTAACATTCCCATAATGTCTGCAAATTGATAAAATGGTATGGTCCTTGAACATTCCAGAAAATGTTTTTAGAACATTTAAAAGATGGTTTGAACATTCAGAGAATCTTCAGAAATAATATTTTCATGACTTAATGGGAATATTAACAGAACATTCTTAGACCATATTTTTGTTACTGGGCTAGCAAATTGGTCCGTACTCCAAACCCCTCTAAAACGGGCAAACCAAACCAGTCTGACCAGTTTGTCTTTGCTTAAGTCATTCCGTCTGTTCAGATGTTTCAGTGCCTCCACTTCTAATGGATTCAGAGGTCTGTTTTCAGGATGATTGTTGTTGTAGCTTCTGCTCTTTGCTGTTGTGATTGGCTGCATTTCAAGCCTGCCATTTTCATTTCATATTTGAATTTATGTCTGTTGTGATGCTACAGTGCTGATGGTTGCGACAAGCCGAATCAGACACCAATTGTGACTTTTTTGTTTGTTTGTTTCAGAATGAATAATGTAACTTAAGGATATCCTTCTAGCACCATTTGACCTGAAGCATTTGCTTGAGTCATCCACCACCCTCCCCCCTACCCCCACCCACCCAAAAAATACACGCAAAAATGTTTAGCACTGATTTATAGTATAGGAATGTTGTTTATCTGTTTTGATGGGGACTGGTGGGAGGCCAAATATAGGAGCAGTCAAGACTGGTCTGGAGCATACAGCACAGGCAAATAAAGCACAGACTGACAGGGTTAGCTATCGATCCCTCCACAATAGGAGCCGGGTCAGGGTTCTTTGGGAGAAGTATATGGATTTGACAGGCTTTCGTGCAGTAGGATGTGGTGTGTTTTCCAAATATGGGTAACATGCCAAATGAGCAGTCTGTCCCACTGCTGAGTTTATTTATCTTTGCGCAGTAATGCCAGATGTGAGAGAAAGGCTTAAATATGCATGTTGCAGCAAGAGGTAACTGAATAACAGAGGTATCAACACATTTTCAAAGTCAATTTTTTTTGTGTGTTGATCCTTGACACACTAAAATGCCACAGTGACTCACAAGAAACTGCATAAATGAGCTATGTGCCAAAATGTAGAGAGGTGCCTTGATGCCTATTGTCTACATAAGGGGCTTTTCACAAAGAATGTTTTATTGTGTTTATAAATGTGAGACGCAGCACAGCCAAATAAAAATAACAGTACTTATTGTGTAAGTAATATATTGAAAAATATACATACTTATATTTGCTAACTGTATTTTTCAGACACCAAATTGCATGTTAATTGCAATTATATAAATGTAATATAGTTTAAAATTACATTGAATAAAATGAGCTAAACTTTCAAATATTTGTATTTATTTATTTATTTATTTATTTATTACAATTTACTATATGTAGAACTTACAGTAAATAAGACTTTTGTCTTTGAAATATGGTACTGCTGAATAAAGTCATTTCTATTTACACCTCCATGTCATGTATATATGTGGCTATAATGCACTTTAGTACATTTTAAAACATATTAACCAGAAAAGTTCGAATAACACAGTACAGTAAAATTAATTACTTTGCATGTGCTTTAGTATGATAATCACCACATCAAAACAGTGTTGTTTTTACCGTAATTTAAATGGGCACCAAGAACTATATAATCAACGTTTTTCTGGCTTCTTCTGATTTATATATGTACTAAGCACATCACAGTGCATTCGGCTGAAGTATGGAAAGATTTCTTGACCTGGCCAAGTGAAATGGCTTTTATGTGGAGTGATAGGTAACTTAGACGACCAAATTGGATGTAGCCAGTCACATCAGTCTGAGTGTGGTGTACAGTTAGGTAATGGATTGCAGGTAGAAGGGCACCAAGCCAGTGACTGCACTGGCTGAAAACAGTGTCTTGAATATGACTCTGGCAGCAGCTGCCAGCGCAGAAACTTGAGT
Source organism: Acrossocheilus fasciatus (assembly GCA_036784905.1). Lineage (NCBI taxonomy): Eukaryota > Metazoa > Chordata > Actinopteri > Cypriniformes > Cyprinidae > Acrossocheilus > Acrossocheilus fasciatus. The sequence continues at coordinate 19,559,411 of CM071945.1, forward strand.
AAAGATGTAATGTGAAAATAACTGGAGGTTATTAAGTCAAACAAAGTCAAGGGTTTTGGATGCACTTGATGGATCATGTAGTAAATGCAGCTTTGTTGGCGAGAAGTGAGTTGCATTAAACCACTTACAGAATAATAAAAATCTGGACAAGGAGATGAATTAAAATAGTGTCATTGAAGGATCTGGTGGTATTTCTGTTGTGTAAGCAACATGATTCAGCTGTTGTCATAATGTGCTCCACAAAACCAGGTCACCTGTGATAATGCAGGGATTTTACACACCTGGAGGCTACTACTGTGTACCTAAGTAACTAAGATGGAGAAACAGTAAGAATGTAAGGCCTTGGGAGAAAAAGAAGCTTCTTTGTCAAGGTTGAGATTGTTTGACATGTTTATATCTTGTCTGAAATGCTTAAGTGGTTACAAATAAGACAAATGAAATGGTCACATGAGACAAAGGGACTGACATTAGTTAACATTGTTATTAGTATGATAAGAAACACTATAGGACTATATCTGTTCCATAACCTGCCTCTCTACCTTATTGCCTACAAAGGCTGTCTTAGAAGGCAGCATTAATCTTCCATCAGGGAACCTATAAGTGAACAATTTGTTCTAGGTAGGTAACTCAACTCACAATTTCAGTAGAGTTTGATGTTAGCGTGTTGCTAAGCTAACAACATTATATTCTAACAAGCTTAAAAATAAAAATAAATAAATAAATAAATAAATATAGTTTTGAGTGATATATATATATATATATATATATATATATATATATATATATATATATATATATATATATATATATATATATATCAGTTTTGAGTGATATACAGTGGTGTGAAAAAGTGTTGGCCCCCTTCCTGATTTTTTTTTTATTTTTTGCATGTTTGTCACACTTTAATGTTTCAGATCATCAAACAAATTTAAATATTAATAAAAGATAACACAAGTAAACACAACATGCAGTTTTTAAAGAATTTTTTTTTATTATGAAGGGAAAACAAAATCCAAACCCACATGGCCCTGTGTGAAATGTGCTTGCCCCCTCCTATTAAATCATGAAAGAATTGTGATTGACCACATTCTTTTAGAAAGCCGAGTTAAATTTCACTAGCCAAACCCAGGCCTGATTACTGCCAGACCTGTTGAATCAAGAAATCACTTAAACAGAACCTGTCTGACAAAGTGAAGCATGTTTAAAGAGCAACACATCATTCCACGATCTTAAGAAATTCATAAACAGATGAGAAATAAAATAGTTTACATGTATCAGTCTGGAAAGGGTTATAAAGCCATTTCTAAGGCTTTGGGACTCCAGCAAACCATGGTCAGAGCCATTATCCACAAATGGAGAAAACTTGGAACAGTGGTGAACCTTCCCAGGAGTGGCTGGCCTACCAAAATTACTCCAAGAGCACAAAGACGACTCATCCAGGAGGTCATAAAAGAACCCAGAACAACATCTAAAGAACTGCAGGCCTCACTTGCCACAATTAAGGTCAGTGTTCATGATTCAACAATAAGAAAGAGATTGGGCAAAAACAGCATCCATGGGAGAGTTTCAAGGCAAAAGCCATTGCTGACCAAAAAAACCCACAAAGGCTCGTTTCACATTTGCCAAAAAATATCTTGATTATCCCCAAGACTTTTGGGCAAATATTCTGTGGACTGATGCGACAAAAGTTGAACTTTTTGGAAGGTGTGTGTCCCGTTACATCTGGCGTAAAACCAACACAGCATTTCATAAAAAGAACATCATACCAACAGTCAAACATGGTGGTGGTAGTGTGATGGTCTGAGGCTGCTTTGCAGCTTCATAAACAGATGCAGCTTCAGAACCTGGATGACTTGCCATAATTGATGGAACCATGAATTCTGCTCTCTATCAGAAAATCCTGAAGGAGAATGTCCGGCTGTCAGTTTGTCAGTTTGTGACCTCAAGCTCAAGAGCACATGGGTTATGCAGCAGGACAATGATTCCAAACACAGCAGCAAGTCCACCTCTGAATGTCTCAAGAAAAACAAAATTAAGGTTTTGGAGTGGCCAAATCAAAGTCTGGACTTAAATCCAATTGAAATGCTGTGGCATGACCTTAAACAGTCCATTCATGCTTGAAAACCCTCCAGTGTGGCTGAATTAAAACAATTCTGCAAAGAAGAGTGGGCCAAAATTCCTCCACAGCGATGTGAAAGACTCATTGCCAGTTATTGCAAACGCTTGATTGCAGCTGTTGCTGCAAAGGGTGGCACAACCAGTTATTAGGTTTAGGGGGCAAGCACTTTTTCACACAGGGCCATGTGGGTTTGGATTTTGTTTTCCCTTCATAATAAAAAACTTCATTTAAAAACTGCATGTTGTGTTTACTTATTTGTTTATATATTTAAATTTGTTTGATGATCTGAAACATTAAAGTGTGACAAACATGCAAAAAAAAAAAAAAATCAGGAAGGGGGCCAACACTTTTTCACACCACTGTATGTTAATTTCTAATTCAACATTGTTCTCAAATTGTCATTCATCTTGGATTTATTTCTCCACTGGAGTTGAGGCCCGTTCACACCAAGAACAGTAACTAGATAGACCTAACCATAATGATAGCAATATTAGCATCCACACAAACAGATGACAGACATTCTGTTTATTTCTATAAAGAGTCATATCTATTCATGTCTATTTTATCTGACTTTTAATCATAGCTGATTTATTGAGTAGGGTAAACGTACCTATTAAGCTCATGTACCCATTAAGCACACTTCCATTTTTGAGATCAGATTATTAAAAAAAAATAATAATAATTTATTATCCTACTTGATGTCTTAACCAATTGATGTGTTTGTTACTATATACCTCCTGTAATTTCAAGTCAATCAGATCATTGCACTCTGAGGTATGAGTCTCCATATGTTCACACTGTCTGGCAGCCATTTTGAAAGCTGTCTATGAACTTTCACCAAAAGAGGAGCCCCTTAAATGTGCGTTTTTTTTAGATGTTTAAGCCTTTATTTTGGGTAAGTTTCACTACTTATTGTAAAATTAAGAGATTAATGTTCAGACTTTTGCATATTATAACCTGGAACTTGGATGTGGGAAATAATTACATTAGATCCAATAGATAGTTTTAGCAACACAGCGCAGATGCTACAGAACACAGTTAGCTGACTAACTGTATAAGATTGTGTGCTACGCTAACATATTACTTCACAGGCATTACTGGCCTGTACTTTTACATCCATAATATTATAAATTGACAGTTTATTGCTGGTCTGTGGTTTTACAGTGCTGTAATTTTTAAAGATTTCATATTATTTTCAGGTGAGCTTAAAGGGTACACTACTATGAAAATTGCACAGCTTCAGTGTGACATGAATAAAAAAAAAAGTATAATTTCATAGATATTGTTAATAATAATTGTTCATATTATTTTCAGGTGAGCTTAAAGGGTACACTACTATGAAAATCACACAGCTTCAGTGTGACATGAATAAGAAAAAGTATAATTTCATAGATATTGTTAATAATAGTTGTTCGTATTATTTTCAGGTGAGCTTAAAGGGTACACTACTATGAAAATCACACAGCTTCAGTGTGACATGAATAAGAAAAAGTATAATTTCATAGATATTGTTAATAATAGTTGTGCGTATTAAAATATGTATGAACTTAATACACGACCTTGGCTATTTATTTAGCAAAATCCTGTAATTTTAATAAATGTTACATGAAATTTATTAAAAATTGTTGCTGCTCCAATTAAGCTCAGTGTGCTCTCTTTAAGCTCTTCCACATTGAATGTCTATGTAAACACTTTAGAAACAGACTTTAAATATTAACTGATGGTTGTCACTTTAAGTTAAGGTTAATGGATTCTGTCAACTCAAATCTGCAGACTGGCTCTGATCTTTTGAAACCATCATAAACTTTTCCAGACTGTAAATCTGTGGAATATTGGGGCAAAAATCGTGTAGTGTATTTCAGCCTTAAGAGACTATAGATAAGTTGACATTTAAAAAGAGGTTTCATAATGAGGCTAGTTTCTGTGTTCATCCTCATGAATTAAATGTTTTACTGGTTTGTTTTATTTGATTTTTTAAATGTGTTACTTAGCTGAACATGGACTAGTATAGATGTTGCGATGTGCTTAAATGACACTTCATTATGAATATATAACTGATCAAATTGAATGCCTTGTTGCTTGATTTTAGTGTTCTGTTCTGTTGTTTTTTTGTTTTGTTTTTTTGTGATTGACTTTGTACCTTCAAAATTATATATTTTTACAATTATTCTTTAAAAATTTTCTTTAAAGTAAATAAGATTTTTTTTAATAAAACATGATGTGAGCTTAATGGGAACAGGGGTGTGCTTAAAGGGTGCAAAAATGTACTCATTAAGCACAGCCAGACTTTTTTAACTTGATGTATATCTTAATTTAAATGCTTTTGTTATTTAATATAAAATGAAATATTTTTGTGTGAGAGATTAATATTTTATTTTAACATAACTTTTTGTACTGAAACCAATATCGTGTGCACTAAAAATGTCTCAGTGTAGATTTTGGTGAGCTTAATAGGTACATTCACCCTAGTTGTTGGTCTCATGGCTGAAATTTTGGCTGACAGCTCATTGTTCAACCATTGTTGTTATATAAATAAAGTTGCAGTTGTATAAATGTTATATAAATAAAGTTGCAGTTGCGGTGCAGTTATATCTGACACATTAATTCCGCAAGTGCTTTAAAGTCAGATGGATTATGACATACTGTCAATATATAAATATATATACAGGGTGCAATTTGTAGGGGGGCATGGAGGGGATTTCCCCCCCTCTGGTCTATGCATCCCTGCCTCTGCTGAATTATTTTTATCGCCGGTGGGGATAAAATGATTCGTGAAACGCACTATGAAGTCCTGTTCTGAATCAAATGATTCGCAAAACGCGCTTTGAAGTCCCATTCTGAATCAAATGTTTCGCGATCCGCGATCCGATTGGAGCGTTTCGAAACAGTGAATCATTTTGCGACGCAATGGTTTAACTGACTCGGAGTTTCAAAAAGCTCCGTTGATAATGTTCTTTGTTCATTTTCTCTATTTAATTTATTCGTTGTTTGAATCACTGGGAAAATGAAATCATTACAATTAATAGGCCTAACTTACAATGTTTTATTAAATTGTGATCACGTTAATTTCCGTCGTATTAAAAACATTGTCACACCCATTTACTTGCCTAAAAAGACAGATTTATGATGTGTTGTTAACAGTATATATATATATATTTTTTTTTTTTTTTTTTTTTTTTTTTTGTGTGTGTGTGTGTGTGTGTGTGTGCATGTGGGTTCATCAACTACAAAAAGTGATTCTCCACAGAATTAGAACAATTTTTCAAACTTTATAGTTATTTGGTATTGTGCTTGGAACAGGCCTTTAGGCACAATGCATTTTGGTATTGCTTCCACAAAAGATGTGTGTGATGGTTCCCTAAAATTTTAAATTCTAAAGTTCCAAATCTAGGTATCTACCTTAGGCTAGATGACTAGAACAGCCTTTGTGTTGGAAGCATTCCAAAAATGAAATGCCTCTGTAGGCAGCTCACTAGGTTTTGGAACATTTAATGACAGAAGCAAGTGATTTGGTGTAAACATAGAATAATGGAGTAAGCATAGACAAACCAAGAAAAATATCTCTGCCACCATGAATATCAAGAGTGACTGACCAAAACAGACATGTCCAGAACTATGGACCATTTAATAATCATTCTTCATTACTTCAGAAGGGAATACCTGATTTTTTAAACTAATACCTCTGTTTGGGCATTAAGGCTGTGTTAAAGTATCACAACAGATGAGTAAGAAGACCCATAAAAGACAAAAGACAAAGGAGGCACTTGAGCATCAAATCATTTGGCTTGTTCAGCTCAGAAGCTCTTTCATGCATAGATGTGAAGCTGGATCAATGCGACATATCAAAATGTTTGAAGTCTCCACTCTGTTGTTTTTCCTCCACCGCATCTGATTTGTCTGAGAGATTTGGATAGGCTCTCACAGGGAGAAAGCAAAGAACAGATCGATTTTTACACAGGTACCTTGACCCACTTCTCTGCTCTAACATAACCCTGACTAGGATGAGCAAGATATTTGTAAGGGTCAGGACGTCATATGGAGAGAAAGGATTAAGTGAAGCAATGTGTTAGTGGCAGGAATATCTTAAAAGAGTAAAAACATGAATTTTGAAGCAGCTTTGTTGCAAAGTTTTGTGGCTTTTAGTAGAATAGAATAGAATAGAATAGAATAGAATAGAATAGAATAGAATAGAATAGAATAGAATAGAATAGAATAAAACAAAATACAATACAATACAATAGAATACAATAGGATAGAATAGAATGGCCATCTGTTCAGTAGGAGGTATAGGGGGGCATGCAATTTCAGACACAGCCACTGTCTTTATAAGTGAGCCTCTGGATTATTCACTCAACTGATTCGTTCAGAAACAACTGAGTTATTTTCAAACTATTTCACTTGTAATTGTGCTAGGGACAGAAAGAGTTGACACATTCTTCATAAACAGAGTTGGGGGTAACGTATTACAAGTAACGCAAGTTACATGATCATATTACTTTTTTTAAGTAACTAGTAAAGTAACTTTTTAATTTAGAAGGAAATATCAGAGTTACTTTTTCAAATAAGTAATGCCAGTTACTTTGTTTCCCATGTCTTACTGACAGCTCTCGTGTTGCTATGTTGAGAGAAATTTGGACTAAGCGCAGAGGTGTTGTGTGCGCTGTGTGTACATGATGCTTACTGTAGTTCTAGTCTAAATATGAACATGTATTTATTCATCTCACCTGCACAAAAATTCAGTGTTCCTCAAAGTAAATCAAAACAGTCAAATGCAAACAACTCAATATATTATTCAAACCTGCAACAATTAAATGTTAAATAAGACAAATATCATTGATGTATTTAATTCCATTCTATTAACCAGTGTCTTTGCTACTGACCTTCGATAATCCAATTCAACCATACTAAGCAAAAATGACACATTTGTGTTTCACTTTTGTTATTGCTTAATAGTATTGAACTCTTCTCCTGCGTCATATTCTTCATGCAATTTGTACTGACGTGAATTTACATTTCCTTAAGCTTGCAGCATATTCATTTCACTTTTGTTGTGAAAGGGCTTTTACATTTGTAAAAGAATAACTTTTTTATATTAAAAACAAACAAGCAAGCCCTGCCCCGATTTAAAAAATAGTAACCCAAATGTAAAGCAATCCATTACTTATTGTAAATTAATTACTTTTTCAAGTAGTAACGCAATATTGTAATGCGTTACTTTTAAAAGTAACTTTCCCCAACACTGTTCATAATATCTTCTTTTGTGAAGGAGAAAGAAACAGTCGACACCGAGGTAATGTACTTCTATCCCCCATAGCCTTGTTTCATTTGCGTTAAATTAAACATGCTGTCTACTCTACCGTTTCTTAAGCCCATAATCATCTAGACTGCAAAAGCAGCACTGTCTCCTTTTAAGTTAAATATTTCAAGTTTACTATATACAATATATGAGGAGAAATGTTTCTCTCTGGGGTGAATCAATAATTCTGAACATGCCCCCCTCGCTGCTGGAAGATGAATCTAACGTAATAAGGCCCAGTAATGGCCCTCAACATCGATAAGTCTGAAATTCAATAGAGATTGGACCATTTCAATTGCTTTCTTGGCGAAAGGTGCAGGGCTCTTTTGTTTGTCAGTGTCAATCATTAGTCTCAAAGTGGCTCAGCTCTTTGTCCTTCAAGCCAGCATCAGAAGTGCTCTTACAGGGTGACTCCATCATTTGCCAATTGAGAGGCATAGCTTCAGGCACTCCATGTGCAATGAAAGCAGATTTTAATCTTTATTCGCAAAACAACTTCAAAAAGTTGAAAACCTGGCCTCTGTGCCATCAGATTACTGAATTTCTTCTCACTGTTAGATAAACAAGTACCGTTTGACCCTATTAGGGATAAACATGCAATACGTGCAGTCTTTTCAATAGGATGTACTGCTGCTAGATATTTTGAGGTATGTTTCAGCTGTTTTTGTCTATACAATGAAAGTCAGTGGGGTCCAAAACACTGGACAGTGTGCAAATTTACATCTGTCCTTCACAACCTCATTTTCATTCATGTTAAATATGCCATCCAACAAAGGTCCATCAAGCACAAGAGTAAAGCGAATAGACATACATATTCTAGAAATGAAAAATAAGTACGAACTACTGCTCCATTTAATTCCTGTACACTTTGAATTCTAAGATAAATACTACTGCCTCTCTTTTAGTGCTGTCCATAGCAAACACAAACATATAGTTATAAAGATATTAATTAACCATTTGCCTGAAGAGCACTGAATCGAAATTCATTATCACAAAAACTGACCAAATTACAGTATTCGAAGCATCTTTTTTTTTTTTTTTCTTTTTTTTTTTTTAATGAAAGAACTGTTAGCGGTGCTCATTTTGGGGTTTTCTCAGAGAATAGAGAATCTAAAAGGACCTTTCTAACCCTTCGAAGGCAGACAGGCTGTAATTTGAGCAGTGAGTGGTCCGCTCAGGTATAATAGAGGAGTCCTAGCGAGAACTGAAATGTGCTTTATCTTGATGCCAGAGCACTTTCTGCCCAAACAATCCTAGACAGCCTTTTCTAAACTTCAAGTGAGCAGTAAATTATAGCAGTTATATTGTCCTCACCTGAAAGGCAAAACTTGCCGCTACAACCTTTCTATCTTGGTCTATCTTGTCTCACGTTTGCCATGAAAAACAACAGTTTGGTAGGTACTTGCATCTCCTCTGCTAATAAGATACATTTCAGTTACCAACAGCTCCCATAAAAAACAAGACAACCCTCCTTGTTTGGCTGAAACACATTAGCAGGATGAGTACTTCATTTGACCAATAAGAAGATGAAGAAAAGTCTGTCTAAAATCTAAAATCTCATTACACTGAAACAAAAAGGAAAATCGCAATGTGCTCAACTAATACCGTAAGAGAGAGAACAAATAAGACATGCATTATTTGCTTCATTAGCTGGTTAATGCAGTAGAAACTAAAGGAGGTCCAGTTTCAGAGTCTTTTGTCCTCTGATAATGTAGCTATAGGTGAGGGAATAAGAGATATTACTACTGATTGAGTCTAAGACAGGCAGCAATTTCAATTCCTGATCACATGGGGGAAAACAGTGTCCATCACTTGTCATCAGAAGATGTAGCAGAAGAAGTGGATTGTTGTTTCGCAGAAGGATATAGAGGGAAAATAACCAACAATACAAAAATAAAACAAATATTATAAAATAAAAGATCAAACAATGTACAAACCACTCTTTTCTCTAAAATAACTCTCTTTCAGAGGGAGACTGCATCTCTTTTGCCTCCCTTGAGGTCATTGATTTCTTACTGAGGAATACAGGCAAAAAGTCAGTACATCCACATTGTTGTGACTGGCTACATTTTAAAAGAAGAAGAAGAAGAATCTGTTCATTTTTATGGACATTTCCATGAAGTCTGAAACACAACAGAAGTAAAATGCAACATCTGTTGTTAAAAAAAGGGAATATGAAAAATTCCTACAGGTACATATTAATACAGTACATTGGGGTTTTTTTTGTAATTACTTCATGAATGCGATAAAGAAGGTTGATTTATTCACAATGTTGAGACCACATGATGATATGTTGAAATGCATGAATTAAAAAAAACAACAACCTTTGATATGATTTATAAAAAAATCCACCACAGTGACAGCTTTACCTTTTTTATGAGAGTGTAGTGTAAGATAAATAGTGTTCCATGCACTATGTACCTGGGAACTTTGTAAAATATCAAATGTAACCGGTAAATTCATTTACATTGGACTGAAGATAAAACAAACACTGAGAGGGAACTTTGCCTCTGAATTTCAGAAGTTTAACAACACACACCGCTGCTATGAGCAATGTGTTTCAACTTACAGATTCATTCACAACAGACTGTAGCACTGTTTTTGTTTTGTATTTTTTCAGGGCAAAGAGTACTTGATTTTTCGCAGAAACTCTTGCAATAATTTATTTAGGATATGGCTTTTGCATTATTTATAAGTGAATGCATTGGAATAAACTTTGCTTTTGCCAAAATTATGTCAAGTACGTTTCACTGGACATTGTTGGTTTTGCTTTGAAAAACAAAAACATAGTAAATGTATTACAGGATATAAAACATCTTGACTGTTTATTATATTGAGCAATAGTTGAAAAAGTTAGAACAAGGAGCTTGGAAAGTTTTGTGAAGTTTTATGACTTCCAGACCCTTTCAAGTATTTATATCATGTTGGGAATCCAACTGGTACATAAATATTTTTTCGCACTTCTCCATTTGATTCCAGCAGAGAACAGATGTAATTAGACATGTAAATCACAGCAGGATCTTTAGCTGTATGCTAATTAAAAGGTGCATTTACAAAGGAGAGAAGGGTGTATGAGTTAAAAACACACCGGATGCCGCTGGGACCATATCTGTGTTTAGTAGTACTACATTCCACAGAGACCCACTTGTATTTTCTGTCTGACTCAAACTTTAGAGTGCAACAAAGGGCACTTGAACAACAGCGTTTGCCAAGTGGTTTTTGAAAGAGCAGTTTTTAAGACTGGAGATAAAATACAATAATGATACTGTGATTCAAGCTAACTTTTGTAATCAGATTTTGGTTGTTTGAGAAACCATTATTCTTCTGTTGCACTACCTTAATATGAATGACGCAATTGCGAGGCTGATAAATCATTTATGCAATTTTTGTTTTCAGTGTGAATTTTTTTTTTTTCCTCCAACTAGTCGGACTAAGAAGCGCTGCATGATGTGATTTTATTGCTCGTTGGTATGGTCTCCTGTAAATCCACCATGGTACAAATCATATCCCACGTATCTGTATATTTAACATAAAACATTTGCATGATTAGATACGGTTTTGTTGTTTTGAACTACAGAAAAATATCTTCCTGGTCCACTGTATGAGGAGTAAATAAGCTACATGGCCTCTTTGAATTTCTGTCTTGAGGAAAACCTTTTTAGCATATTTAAAGGGATGATGAAATAATTTTCTCATTAAATTTTTCAAAACCTTCATTATAGTAAATAATAAAGAACATACACACAATGTTTGTAACGTGAAAATCGCATGGGCTACATTTCCACAGCTGCAGATTTTTAGTATAGAGTATACATTTTACTCTATACAAGTTTTTAGTATAGAGTATACATTTTAACCACAAACTTTTGAAAAACAGTTTTAGTGCACATAGTTACAGTATACTATTATACAGATCATTTTTGACCTCATTAATCGTATTAATGAAACGCAAATAAATGAACCTATTATTTCCATGAATTCAATATTCCTAAAATGCTTTATAAACATCTGGACATCTCTAAACTCACTCATACATAAAATGTTGTTTTAGAGGCTATCTATATGTTATAATATATGCATTAGTCTCTAGGCAAATGTATGGAAATGTATGGACTGGCACAAACAATACCTACAGCATGACTACTAATGAGGTCATGCACAGTTTTGTTATAAACTGTTCAGCAACCAAACAGCAAGGAAATAACTGTAAATGTAAATGACAGATGACTATGTGTTGTGTGTGTGGTTGGACCGGTGATGTCTGTGGGTCTTGAGAAATGTCCGCTGTGCCTGTTCAATTGTTGGGCCACACAGTGGTGCTCCTGTAGGAGGCGGACAGAAATACTGCACATCAGTGGTGTCTGTAAATTTGTCTGACATTGTTTAAAATTCTCTGCAACAACAAATTGCCAGTGGTTTATTTATTGCCTTAAACATACAGAGATCGGAAGGCTAAACTATAAGAAGACAGTTGAAGTATTTGTGGAAGCTCCTGTGCTCGCTCATGCTACAGAGAGGATGTCCTGTCTTCTGCCTGACCCTCAAGATGCCTCTGAACCACAAACATGCTGCGGTCACGGTCAGCAATGATGACTAACTAATGGACAGAGGAAAAAAGAAAGAGAAAGAATGAAAGACAGCAAAAGAGAGAGAAATGGTCATAATTTTGCCTTATCTTGAAGAAAAAGCAGTGATGTGTGAAGCTGAAGATGCCTCTGAACATGCACAGACTCAAACTCTGTCCTTAGTGGATTGCAGCTGGCCTCTTCAGGCATAAACACATACGCACAAACTTTCCCCAATTTTTTACCCCTAGGCAAAACTATAGACTGACTGCACTTTGTTTTTTCATGGAAAGTAGTTTCATGTTGACATGCTGCTGTTGTGTTTTTGTGCCAAGGTCACGACTGGCTGATTTCCACACAAACTGTCAGATGACCCCTCACTCCATCAGCAGCTGCCTCAACGATGACTATCAGGCCTGCCTTGCATCTTACACCAGACTCATTGGTGAGCTGAAGAATGTTTTATTTTAGTTTGGGATATAGAAATACAACAGAAATAAATGCAGTGAATGTTCATGATCTATCTATCAATCAATCAATCAATCAATCAATCAATCAATCAATCTATCTATCTATCTATCTATCTATCTATCTATCTATCTATCTATCTATCTATCTATCTATCTATCTATCTATCTATCTATCTATCTATCTATCTATCTATCTATCTATCTATCTATCTATCTATCTATCTATCTATCTATCTATCTATCTATCTATCTGACCTTAATATGTAATATTATCAATTGATAGATGAATACTTTTATTAATCAAGAATGCATGAAACTGATCAAAGGTGAAAGTAAAGACCTGTTATCAATAATTTCTATTTAAAATAAATGCTGTTCTTTTGAACTTTCCATTCATCAAAGAATTCAGAAAGAAATGTATTGTGGTTTCCACAACTAAATAAATAAATAAATATTAAGCAGCACAACTGTTTTCAACATTGATAGAACATTGATTAAAAACTATGCTGAAAATTCAGCTTTGCATCACTGGAATAAATTACATTTTAAAATATATTCAAATAGAAAACAGTTATTTTAAATTATAAAAAATATTATTGTCTTCACAATATTAAAGTACTTTTGATAAAACAAATGCAGCTTTGGTGAGCATAAGATACTGCTTTAAAAAAAAAATCAAATAATTTTACTGACTTTTGAACAGCAATGTATTGCGTAATATTAAAAATGTAAGTCAATGTCAACAGAACATGAGAAAAGTACTATTAATACACTCTCAGAAATAAAGGTACAAAAGCTGTCACTGGGGCGGTACCTTTTCAAAAGGTACATGTTTGTACCTAAAGGGTCCGTTTTGGTACTTTAAAGGTACATATTAGTGCTTAAAGTGTACATATTTGAACCTAATAGGTACAGAAGCCCCAGTGAGAGCTTTTGTGCCTTTATTTCTGAGAGTGTATTTTATCATACTTTTGTGCACCATCTTAAGTAAACATTTTGAGCACATCAAATATAATTAAACTGAACAAATATGTGTTCTTTGACTCATTCATTAATCAATAACAATATAGACAAAATAGACAATAGCAAAAAGACATATAAAATAAGTCTAAATTTTACCCCTGAAAAGTAATGCTGATGCTCATATTCATTTAATAATTTACTGTGATACACTTTATGCAGTAACCTACAATGACTTGTTTTGTTTGATTTGTTCTCCCTGTAGGTACAGACATGACTCCTAACTACATGGACTCAGGTCACTCGAACTTCACCATCTCCCCCTGGTGTACCTGCAGAGGCAGCGGGAATCAGGAGGAAGAGTGTGAGAAATTTCTACAGGACTTCAGAGAAAACACCTGTCTTCGTAAGTCTTTCTTCTTTTGATATTAAAGCCTTTCTTCTGTAAAGTCTGTCCCTGCCAGCTTCACTCACCACTTAGCTTTCAGCATTTGCATTCAATTCAGAATTTATACTCAGCTTTTTGATAAGTAATTGAGGATGCGGTACTTATATACACATGCGGTTGTTTTGAAATAGCTTTCTTTTTACCTGAATGCTGCAGCTACGGTGACAGTGTTTGAAACCTACCATGTTTTGTGTTTACTTTCCATTACAAAATTCATTCCATGTGTGGAAGCTCTACCCACCTCCAGAATCATAAATGTCTGATTGTTTTGTAACTAATGTCATGCTTGTTAGCAGAAAGTAAACATGTAGGCTCAGGCTAAATAAGGCTTCCAGCCTGACTTGTTATATAATGTGCTGCTACAGGACTCCTTTATTGGCATTGCATAGTGAACATGTGTCAGTCCAGTCATTTAAACTGATTTTTATGGCTTATTTTGAAATAAAAATCTAATTCATTCATTCATCATCTAGATTTAAATATTTTAGATTTAGTTTAACTTGTTCATTCTTTAGCATTAAATACAAATTTGTTATGTGGCTTTTAGTCAATGTGTTAAAGGAACACTCCACTTTTTTTGGAAATAGGCTCATTCTCCAACTCCCACAGAGTTAATAAGTAGAGTTTTACCGTTTTGGAATCCATTCAGCCGATCTCCGGGTCTGGAGATAGCACTTTTATCATAGCTTAGCATAGATCATTGAATCAGATTAGACCAGTAGCATCGAGTTCAAAAATGACCAAAGAGTTTCGATATTCGTCCAATTTAAAACTTGATTCTTCTGTAGTTATATAGTGTACTAAGACCGGCAGAAAATGAAAAGTTGCGATTTTCTTGGCCGATTTGGCTAGGAACTATACTCTCATTCCAGCATAATAATCGAGGAACTTTGCTGCCGTACCATGGCGCAGTTATATTACGTAGCACCTGAAAGTAGTCCCCAGCTATATTATAACTGTACCTAGCTGGGGACTACTTTCAGGCGCTGCGTAATATCACTGCACCTGTTGCGGCCATGGTACGGCAGCAAAGTTCCTTGATTATTACACCGGCATGAGAGTATAGTTCTTAATCATATCAGCCTAGAAAATCGCAACTTAGTACACGATATAACTACAGAAGAGTCAAGTTTTAAACAGGAAAACTATCAAAACTCTTTGGTCATTTGTGAACGCGATGCTACTGGTCTAATCGGATTCAATGATCTATGCTAAGCTATGCTAAAAGTGCTATCGCCAGACCCGGAGATCTGCTGAATGGATTCAAAAATGGTAAAACTCAACTTAATAACTCTGGGGGAGTTGGAGAATGATTCTATTTCCAAAAAAAGTGGAGTGTTCCTTTAAGAATTTACCTTTGTTCAACATTTTTTTTTTGTTTTTTGTTTTTTTGTGGGAGAATCCAGCCATTTCAATGGGAATACAAGCAATGGGAATTTTATGTGAGGGTGATAGATTTTACTATGCAGATTTCAC
This sequence comes from Acrossocheilus fasciatus, assembly GCA_036784905.1. Lineage (NCBI taxonomy): Eukaryota > Metazoa > Chordata > Actinopteri > Cypriniformes > Cyprinidae > Acrossocheilus > Acrossocheilus fasciatus. The sequence goes on from CM071945.1 coordinate 19,574,745, forward strand.
AAAAGATTCAAGTTGTTTAAGTTTATTTTCCTTGTTGACCAACAGAAATCTGCTTGGTTTGAAAGAGACAATTGACCATTTTTGTCCACAGAAATCGCTAATGTGAATTCTCTAGTAAAATGTAATATATTAAAAATGCATTTATTTCATTATAAGTATAATTCAAATCTTTTAACATATTTACTGGCATGTTGCTTGAGACTTACTATAAAAATTATAATTAAACTTTATTCAGAGTATCACTTGTGCACAATGCACATTTCTTAATATTAAGCCTACAATGTGTATTAATGTTACTATTGATGAGGATTGTATAAACTTTGAATAATGTCGGTCTTTAAATGCAAGCTATTTAAAGTGTACCTGAAGTATATTTCCAATACTTCCACTTTAGCACAAACAAATATACTTAAGAATATCTTTAGCAGGGCTTCAGCACTACTTCCGCACAATTAAAGTGCACAACATTAGTTGTTCCAATTTAGCAGACTTTAAGTATAACAGTTAGCAAAAGTACAATTGCAGAGCATTTTTTATCAAGCACATAAATATGGAAATGTATTTGTTGTATACTTTGCATGAAATAAAAAGAACAATTTTGTCCACCTCGACCTTAGCACCTAGCAATAGCATGCAACAAGTCATGGTTCATAGCTGTGGTGAAAACATCCAGTTTATCTGAGTTATGCTCAAAGAAAATACCAATAGATTACAGTGAATCGGTTTCCTGCCAAGTTGACAAGAACAGGCCAGCTTTTGGAAAATAATGTTAGAAAGCAGACTTTGTATATCAGTGGTTATATTTATATATAAAAAAATGCATTATTAGAGATAGGCAGATAAAAGTATTATTATTAGGAGGCAAATAAAAGAGAATCTAAGACATTCCCCCCAAAATTGTTTGATTGCTTGGTAGGAATATCTTCCAGAGAGTGAAATAAATAACAAAGCTGAAAAAAAGAAAACATAAGATAATAAGCTACAGAGCTTCAGGCATTAGCTGAGGAGACAGTTCATCCGATATCCCACTGTGAGATAGGCTGAGAGAGATTTCTCGAGTAAAAATCACTAGTCTACGTCACTTTAGCAGCATTATTTTTTATAGCGTTGGTAAATGCCTGTTAGTGAACTTGTGTTTTATATAGAGTAGATACAAGCTCATGGATGTGTGTGTGTGTGTGTGTGTGTGTGGTGAGTGGATGTGTGTCTTGTTTGTTTTTCTAGCAATTAACTGATTCAAAATCGGCAAGCGTTGCAGAATTAGCATTTAGCTGAACTGCTGACCCCCCAAATACAGTTAACTATGCCTCATTCCTAACAAACTTGGAGAAGACGACACACTTTACTTTTCTCCTCAAGGGATCTGGCAAGTTAAAGTCTCTCTGACTTTATGACTTCCTGCGGAAACATTCTCCTATGAAAATGTGCTTTGAATCAATGTGTTTTTCCTTTTCTTTTCCCACAGGAAATGCTATCCAGGCCTTCGGCTATGGGTCGCTACCCAAGTCTGATCCTCAGCCTACTACAGGCTCAGTGAAACCTGACCTTGAGCCCACTGCCAACATCCCGAAAACAACTATGGAACCTGGGGAGGAGCCCTGCATCATATCATCCTGTGCGAATTTGAACGTAAGTCAGATCTTATGACAATGTAGATCTGATTCGGTAATACCATGGTGAAAAAGAAGTGCCTTAATTGTTTTGAAGGTGCATTTGTACTAAAGACTATAGAATTATTAATTAAATTAATTATATATCTGTACCTATGTTCTTCTAAATCATTCTACAGTTCAACTACTGCACTTAAAATAAATGTAAACAATTATACATTTTCATTTAATTGCAATCAACATGCAAGTGAGTGTTGAAAACATTACAATATGCTCTATTTTAAATTATATATAGGTATATATATATATATATATATATATATATATATATATATATAGATATAGATATATATTTATATGTATATATCTATATATCTATCTATATATATAGATAGATATATAGATATATATAAAGTGTACTTTTTTCCACAAGAAATGGAGGTGTCTTAGTCACCGATGCAGAAAGTAAAAGAAGCAGCTGTGTGAATGAATTAAAACACTGAACATGTTGCGTTGTAAATATTTAGATCTCACCACTAACAAAGCTGCATTTACAGAACATCAATTACATACTTCACTCATTTATTTTAGCCATACATATTGAAGTGAAAAAACATGGCAGCATATTTACACATAGAAATATTGTATGCTAACTGCCACTTTGCATTTAATTAACATTTGATTGGACTAGTTGACAATAGTCAAGCTATGAACAGCTGTAGAATAAACAAACGACAAGAAATAAATTAGTTGACATTTGTATCTCTGTTTGGTTAATTGCACGCGTGCGCACACACACACATACACACACACACACTCTGCTTTGCAGAGTTTTTCACCTGAGTGCAGAATACTCTCCAGAGATGTTGAGGGGCTCATAATTAACATATTAAAGTTGAAAATGTAAAATGATTGAATGTACCCCTGAAAACAGCACAAATAGACCAGACAGAAAAATGTGTCCTCACAATTTCCCCGTGGAGCCACAAAACTGCATGTCACTATTTACACTGCATGTGTTTGCGTGTGTGTGTGTGTGTGTGTGTATGTCTGTACGTGCTGAACAGAGCAGTAGAGCAATGCTTAATTTATTGTAAAAATGATAATTAGTGCATTACCCAAGCAGGAAGTTTATAATTAGAGACTGCCTGAGGGTAAACATTGTCAAACTTTACCATTCTCTAGCAATTCAGAAACGTGTCAGATGCGCATCACAGATTCACCCCATTGCTGAAACTCATATTTTTCTTCTGGTCTCACTCAAATGAAAGATGAATAGTTTGCCATGGGCCATTTTTCTCATTCTGACAGGTAGAGAGAAAATGGGCAAAGTCTCACTCTGTTTACCATGTTTTAATTCCAGGCAGGGTTTGGCATCACAGTGATTTTTGGAGGTGAAATTCAAAGACGGCGCTTTGCTCGATCTAGCAGGTCCAATAGCACTTAAAGTGTGCCTGAGGCAGGAAGGATGTTCCTTCACAGAATCTACATGTAGATGTGACAAGACTTGCTCATGGGCACAACTGGGGCAATGATTCTATTCACCCAAAACTATAAATCGTTTTCAGTGCTCCATTGGTATGATGAATTATCAGATGTTCATCTAGTTATTCATACTGTTCCTGCTGCAAAAATTAAATGAAATGAAATTAATAGATAATAAAATGCAATTTCATTGGAAAAACAAAGAAACCGTCATTTTTATCCTATTGTTAGTGATGATAATTTGCTTGATCGGTGTATATGTAAGTTATTATGTGTAGGTTTATTTGTTGTTGTAGGTTGTAAGGACCTTTGAAATAACTGAAATAATAGCTATGGATGCATAGCTATGGATTTCCTGAAAAATAATAGTGGTAAAACTATGTCAATAGTTCACTTTAGACATTCTACTAACTTTAAGTAACTTTGCAACTACATGCCAATTAACAGTCATTAGAGTATCAGTAGACTATCTAATATCTGCTAACACTTTCTTTTGATGCCTATAACTTAACAAGTGCACATCAATGTATTATATAGCCCTAACCATAACCCAACAGTCTACTAATATTCTAATAAGAGTTAGTTGACATGTAGAATCAAAATTACTTATAGTTAGAATGTCTAAAGTCATAGATATACATAGATGCCTCATTAGAGGCTGTTTCTGTAGGCCTCTATATGTAAGCCATACTGGAACTGTCAAAGCTGGGCCATGAACACTCAAAAGCAAGTTGACTGTTCATCTGCAACCATAATTACGCATGCATGAATATCTATATCTGCAATAGACTTCAGCAGATGATTTTGCTAAATTACCACAATACAACAAGACAAAGCTGTCAATACAAGAAGTTAATACATATAAAACACAAATCAACACACTCTCAATTGCAAAATGTTTTACCCGTTACTTCAGGAATTTAAATCTCTGTGGTTTTTACAACCAGTGGCTTCGTATAGTGTGGCATTTTGGAAATGCCGTTAATTTTTACTGTGAGTAACGACACGTGGACCGTCCCAAGATGACAGGCGCGTTGATGTGCCTGGAACAGTTGAATAGTGATCTTTGTATACAGTGGACTATTGAAAGAAAGCGTAACCACAATAGCACATCTTAGAATGTTCATCAACCAATCAGAATCAGCATTCAGCAGCCTTGTGGTATGATGATTACTAAGGATCTGTTTGATTATTTCATGGTATGCAATTTTTTTAAGATAACTTACGATAGATTTGTAGACTATTAGCATAATACTTAATAATCATTTGTGAATGTATAGTCATTTTTTTGTAAATGATTAGTTCATCATCTAATCACTTATAAATGACTAACAACTCAATGTTATTATAAAGTGTTACCTTTCTTCCATAATGAAAGCATATGACAAAGAACTTGTTTTAATGCTGTCAAATTGACAAGAAAGAATTACAAAATGATGTTGCCTTCAAGTGCACCTGGGAAATTCTTACCTTTGAGGGCATTCGTTATTACACACATTCAAGTTAGAAATGGCCATGCCCAGGCTTACATTAAAAAAATAAGGTTGATACGAAGCTTGGTTTGCTCTCACAAAGACCTGTGAAGGAGGTGTGTACCAGGAGGAATGATTTTGCGATATTTTGTGAGTATTTGTGTGTTGATTTGTTTGAGCAGGGTCGTATGTAGTGGTGCAAGGCTACACATCAGTGTCTTTCTGTGCATTTCTGTGTAAACAATCAGGACAAGTGTGAGAATTCTAAAGCAAAGAGCTGAGATGTGAATGAGTGGAAGAGAAATGGAGGGAGATGTTGAGAAGCGAAGGAGAGAGAGGAGGGCATTAGCAGAGCTGTGAACAGAGATCTGGGCTGATGTCAACAGGCAGCTGACACACATCACTGCTCTCGCTAATTAATTGGCTTTTAGTCACTGTCCTCTGTTTCTCTCACCCCCCCACCAACATCCCCGCCTGTCAACACACAATTTCGGTCCCTTCGTCCGTCTCTCGCTCTGTCTGTCCCCCCCCCCCCCCCCCCTCTCTCTCTCTTTTTCTCGCTCTCTTTGCCAGCTGCAGTTCTGGCAGTTCTGGCTTTTGCCTAAGCCTGCATCTAATTATGCATGTTTACACAGGAGACGCTGAAAGTTCACTGCATGAGCTGACGCTAATTCAACACAATCACTACATTCATAGATCAGGTGAAATGACACATAAAACAAAATAAAGAGATGTACTATCTACAAACACTGATAAATAATTAGATATTGGTAACCGTAGTAGTTTTTCCTTCACTTGAACTCACTATTAAGGGAATAGTGCATTTTCAGTTATGGGCATGAACAGGACATAATAGGGAAAATTTACTAAAATTGAATCGCACCTGCTGATAGTGTTGTTTATTTGCATGGGTAGTTTTAGCACCCGATTCACTAAAGGAATTATAAAAATCATTATGAAAATCAGGCAATGGTGCAAAAACACATCTGTGCTAAACTCACAGTATTAGTAAGCCGGTTCTGAGGGCAATAAAATAAAATAAAATAAAATAATCTACATATTTGTCAAAAATTAGAAATTAACATAAATCAATTAATTTTCCCACAGTGTTTTTTTTTTTTTTTTTTTTTTTTTTGAAAGATGAGAACTAAACAAAAAAATAAAATAAGTCAATGTTTTCCACAGTTGTTTGCAAAATTAGAATGTTGAAATAAATCAAAATGTTTTCCCACACTTTTAGTTATTTATTTATTTTAAATGACAAATAAACAAAACTAAAATGAAATAAAAAGTTAAAAAAAAAATAAAAAAAACAACTATAAAATAATTAACTAAATGTTTTGCACCAGATTAGAATGTTAATATACAATAATATAAAATAAATGTAACAAATAAAGTTCATTTAAATGTATACTTTTCCACACTGTTCACAAATTAAATCAAAGAAGATAGCTAACATGAAGCAATCTAACAATACTAAATACTGCAGAATATACAGCAATAGAAATATTTGTCTACATATATTTTTATTAAAACATTTTAATAGGCTACATGCTTTCAGTGAACATTTTGAAGGATGACACAAAGGAATTATGGAGGGCTAAATTACTCAAAATTAAATATTGTATTTAATGATTTATTTATATATGAGTAATTTGGCACTCCATAAGGAATCAGTGTTTTGAGTGAATTCATTAGATCTTTCGGCACTTTAAAATGAAAATGTGCACTCAACTATACCAAACGTCTGTAAATACGTATGGTTAAAACTCCATCATATGATCATCATTTGAAGAATACACAAATTAAATAAATAAATAGAACATATATATTTTTTTAAGAATATGGCACAATGTGGCTAATTTACATATAGAAGGAGCCATGTATGTCTACATGGAATTTTTATTTTATTTTTTATAAATGATTGAATTACAATGATCACGCAACATTTTGTGCTTGCTTAAACTAGTTTGTTCATAAATAAGACACAGGGGTTTGCAGTGAAATCCCCCACACATTTTAACAGCTCATATAATGCACTTACTTCAAAACATCTCGGAATCACTCATTCTAATAGTCCTTCATGCTTTACCTTTTAATCAGAGGAGGAGAGATTAAGATCGATTGAGTCTCGGGTAAATAGCATTGTGTGGAGAGAAGGCTGACTAAGGGAGCAGCTCACAAATTGAGGCACTAAATCCCAATGGGATACAGTCTCTGCCTCCTGCCCATTGTATGTGTCATGTGGCCTTTGGGTTTTCTGGACTACAGCACCTGATTAAACCAGCAGCTTTGTGAGAGGCAAACAGATGCAGGATGTTGCTGCAAGAATTTAATTATAAAACGCTGAGAGGTGTTCTTGATATCTTTAGAAACAATTCAGCACCGAAACCAGGCGTTGGCATTGTCAATGCGCTATACTTCTGTCCTATCTTGAAGGTGTCTGGAGATGATTACATCTCCTCTAAGCCTCAGTGGTCTTATTGCAAATGCCAACCTGACCACGCGGATGTACTCCAGGCCCGGCTGAAAGGTCTCAGTCTTTATTCTAACATAATTGAAAACAGATTTATTGGATTAGGGCGAGTCTGCGTCTGTACGAGTGCACTAGTTCAGTCCCACCCTTCTTTGTCATAAACAATACCGCAGCCAGGTCTTGACAAACAAGCTTTGATGACCTTGTTTGGGGGAACAGAATTTTACAGCGTGCGATGCAGGAATAAATGTATGGTTATGAGTCAATATGAATGGAATGATTTGCACCTCCTTGTAAAGACCTTCAGAAGTATGAGGCCTTATGAGAATTCAGCCAATTAAAAGAAGATGGCCAAAAGCGGTGGCTTAAAATAGAACAAGATGTTTAGAATGGGACAATACGTACGGACAAGCTATATGGATGTCTGTCTGTATTATACTATTGGTGGTTTATTTACCACAATTGCAGGACATATAAATGGTAAAATGTCTGAGTCTTAGTGAAAAGCTGATGCCTTTCTTTTCTGTTGTTTTTTTTTAAAGGGTAAAGCACAGATTTTCAACGAGCTTTGTATTGTTACAGTGTCATTGTATGTAAATTAACAGTGTGTATTCATTTTCCATGTTACTTGCACTGAGAGGTTTTTTTTTTTTTTTTTTTTGTATAATAAATACAAATGCAGAAATACAATCTTTTTACAGCCACAGGGCTTTTTCAATTATTTTTTTTTTTTATTAAACACACAAATCTGAAGTAAAAAATAAATAAATAAATAAAAAATTATAACAGTCAAAAAGAAAGTTATAATGGAAATAATAAAATAAATATATGCTCATTAATACCTGAAAGGAAAACACTGAAATGTGCAAACAGTATTTTCACATTATTTTATGCCCACTTACAAAGAGTTGGATCAAACCCAGTGCATTATGGGTGAAGTAAAAATGAAAATGTATTTACTTACGTATGGTTGTCCTATAATTTATTGAAAATTATCCTTCACAAAAATTGCAATGTACCAGTTTGACATTAAATGAAGTTAAGTTCAAACAAGCTTATTAACAAAAAAAAAAAAAGTCAATAAACATATGGTTCTCAAATTGAAACATCCAACTACCCGCTAGTTTCAACAAAGTTCCCTCTGATTTTTTTTTTTAATGACATCTCTTTGAGTGCAAGCTTAAAAAAAAAAAAAAAGAGTGACATAATGACTGATATTCTGATTGATATTCCTGTAGTTCAGATAAATCATGCTGCTGCAACAGCTTCATCAGTCCCTTTATTACCCTTTACAGATCTGTGGAAGAGCCCCATCAGAGCAGAAACTAACACTCTCACACATTTAGAGGATTACAATGCATTTGCATGTGTTAATATGCACATTTTGGAGGCTAATTCAAACGGTTTGGAATTATATTTTGGAATCTCTTAAAACTTCTTTCTGTCTAGAAACTGTTCTCTCAGTCTGGTTATTGAACTGGGCCGCTATATTCTGGAGGTTCTGACCTCCAAAATATCTATAAAAGAAAGAAACATATCAGTGAGCCTGATAGCACTTCACATAAGACTCATTGTCAGATGATAGATAAGATAGACATGCATTACAGAGAGATACTGTAGATCTCTCAAACAAGACACCATCATATTATACTTAATTCCATATCTGAAGGATAACCTTATTTCCTTGCAGGAACTTGATTGCTATCCATCAAAAGACTACATCTGCGAAAGTGAGGTAAGAAGTGCAAAAATGAAACTTTCCAAGCCAGTGAGTTCAAGCATTATCTGTAAGCATCTCCTGCTTGTGCATGAGGGGAAAAGGCTTGATGAATATTGCGTCCAGAGACAAAGCACCACTGCACGGCTTTATTGTAAATGTGTTGTAATCACATGAATCCCTTGTATGGTCACTTGCTCAACTTGTACTGCAATAGCTTGAGAGGGTTTAGGTGAACCTCACAAACCCTGTCCAGAATATTTCCAGGTTGTATTTTACACCAAAACTGAGAAATATGTAAGAAATGTTGCATTATTTATATTTTCATCTTAAATTTTTAAATTATTTTCATGATGATTAAAAAAATAATAATAATAATTTGTATTTCTGTAATATAAGAAAATATTATATTCATGTAATTGTAATCAGAACAAAATGACTAGCACATTTGAAAATAATGTGAAATATAAAATATAAAATGTAAAAAAAAAAAAGGAAAATATTAAGAAATATTATGGTAGTATTTGTCGACTATATACTACTATATGTAGTTTCATAAAAACAATGTCAGTTACAAAATAAAAACTAATTAAATATGTTTGCATCGTGACATTTTTTTCATGACAAACAATAATAATAATTTATATTACTGTAATGCAAGATATTCAGAACCATTATGGTACCATTTATCAACTACTATACTTACTATCTTGAAAATAATGTCTGTAAAAAAAGCACATTTAATATTAATTAATATTATAAAATACATTATTATTATTATTATTATTATTATTATTATTATTATCCCAATAACTCATTCAATTAATGCAATACAATAATGTATTACATTACGAATTTTTGTTATCCCTGTGTATGTTTTTGTAAAGCATGACCTGGATTTATTTTCATGATATTCACCGGTTTGCGCAATGTCTGGTGATCCATATCATATTATTATTTTTTATTTTTATTTTTTTCCTGACAGGTTCCTGGCAGCCCACCTAACACAAGAGTAGAGGACCCCAGAAATTCAAGCCCAGCCCTATCGGATGTTTTGATGCTCGGTCTGTTGTTTGCTCTTGGAAACCTCGCTATGTAGACCTACCTGAGCTTCATAAGCCAGCACAGTGAGGACAAGGCTGATGGAAACCCCCTCATGATCATCTTCAGACCAAACTCACGCCTCTCTCCTTTACTGCAGCTTTCTTTCTTTCAGACAAACACCAAACAGAAAGAACACAGAGACACATATCGAAAAGATCTGCCGAAACAGAACATTGCACACCGAATGAGCGTACGGCCAAGATACAGATATTGTGTACTTAGCCGCTTGAGTCCAAAGTCTGGTGCCTGATTGGTGGACCTGCAACTAAAGACCCAGGCACAGAGCTTTTCAGTCTACTGTACTACTTCCTGCCGCCCACACCACCTATAAAAAGGGCGTCTCGCAGCACCCATCAGGCCTGAATTACCCGTTGTCTGGCACTGGATTACACCATCTCTGAGAGGCATTCTCCATCCCGGCCCACTGCCCATTTATTGGATTTGCCACGCTCTTCTTTGACAGCTGCTTTAGCTTTCTCATTGTGATTATTCCTTTTCGGTTCCATCTTTTTTCCTTCTTTTGTCCACCAGTCGAACAGGAGTAATTACTTTCCCGTGGTTCTTTTAAACGTGAAGTGTTTGAAGTATAAATCTGTACCCTGTCGACACGGTACGAGGTGGATGTCACGGGCGACAGCTCTCTTAGTCACATTCTGTACTTAGTATGACAGATTTGAAAAAGAAAAGAACGTTGAGATGAAGTTGATGAAAATGTACCAGTGGATCGACAGGAGAAGTAGATCTTTACAAACGGCTTTCATGTGGGTTCACAATGTCAATGGACTGCCCACACATGTGTAATTTTGTCTGTGAATATGAATGTTTTTCTTTCCAAAAGTACAGCTGTTAATTATTATGTGTTGTCTTTAATTGAACGATGATGAGACTCTAGAGAAAGCAGTGGGAGTGACAAGAACTGCATGACTGAGGAAGACCTGGAGGTGCTCATGCCACTAACCATTATTAGTCACGCCACAATCGGTCTCTGGTTAAATGGAGTTCTACACGAGAAAAACCCTGCCGAGGACGGCTAGCATTTTGGGACGTTCATCGCCATGTGAATCATTGTGGGCAATTTATGATGTGGCCTTACTCTTTGTTTTTCCTCCTCATTATTTTCTAGTCGCTGTGTGGAGAAGGTCGATGCCGAGTTTTGATGTTTGGAATGTTTCTAAAAATGTTCTCACCCAGATTCACAGGTTCAGTAAATGCACTAGATACATATGACTCTTTTATCAACATTCCAAATACAGACGTTATGAACAAAATAGACATCGATATATATATATATATATACATATATATATATATAAATGTAAAGTTCAAAACTAAAAAGATTTATATATTGTGTCCTAGGCTTGTTACATGCATACCATTGCAAAGCAAATGATAAATATGAACATTTTCTGTGTAAATATGGCACTAATGGGAAATGGAAACACATTAAAGTTATGTCGTATCAGTGGGGATCTGTCCGTGAAAACATTAAAACATCAACAGGCAAACTTTTTTTTCATTAAAAAATGATTCAATACTTTATAGTACTAAAAGATTTATGAGATTAAGGATCCAGTGATGTAATAATCAGCTCTATTTTGCCAGATGCTCAAAGTAATCTCTTCTTATTTGGTGTGAATGTTCCAAGAATTGTACTTTTGTTCAAACATCTGGAATATATAGATATATAAACAGTATATTTTTGAAGTATGCTGCCTTTTTGAGGGAGAAAAAAATATATTTTAAGGGGGCTATTAAGTCAAAAGGCAGGTTTGTCATTGTTGTCAAATGTAAGAAAAATGATCCTGTCGCCAGACACTGACAATGCGATTCTTGCTTTGAAGTGATTTTCAAAAATGTGCTGTCATATTCAGTGGGAACAGAAGTAGGGGTAAAAAAAAGAAAAACATTCTCTGAAAGGTGTCAGTTTACATTTAGTCTTACAACCTTTTAACAAAAAAACAAAGTGAATCTGAATCTCAATGTACCTGAGCAGAAAGCATCCACCATATTCTTCCCAAAAACAGCACTGATACTGTATATCAAAAAGGCCTACTGGGGTTTGGATAATGTATGTGTGTGTGTGTGTGTGTGTGTGTGTGTGTGTGTGTGTGTGTGTGTGTGTGTGCGCGCGTGTAGCCTACATGTACAATACGTTTGTGTATGACATTTTTAGCTATGGTTGGGCGGGGAGCGGATTTGGTATCAGGGAGAGACCATTTCAATGACAAATGTAAGCTTCAGATGCAAAGAAATGAACAATGAAAAAGAGTAGCACTTCACAGAGACATGCAATGATGCTTTTGCTGTGTCACATGACTTTGATAAACCATTGTGATTTGATCACCTCTGGAATTAGCAGAGCTCTACTTCATCTCATCACTGCTTTGATGTAAGGGTCACCTCCCTTTGTAGACTGCTGTGAGGTCCAGATATGCTAATGCTGTGCTTGTTTCCTGATCAATAAAGCCACTTCAATTTTTACTGCTTTCCACATTTGTTTTCTCAGTGTGTTGAGGACATCCACCATGGTTAAAAAATGAAAGGCATGTTGCAAATGTGATCCTTAGTCAAGGATAGTTAAAAACATCTGAGTTACAGTAGTTAGTTTTATCAACACAGGCTTTTTAGACATTTCTGACATTTTGCTTCAGGTATACCTTTTGCAATGTAATATCCAACGAGTGGCTCTAGAAGCAAGTTCAGTTTTATAATAAAGAGATGAACATGAATCTGGCAGTGGTTTTTAATGTTGGTTGTGGTACGTATCGCTGCAAGTTGGAAATGAAATGTCTGCGTGGCACTAAAAGGTTAATGCTCTATTATGTTTTTGAAAATACCAAATACACTAAACCATTACCAATAGTGTTAAGAAAAGCAAATAAAAAAATAAAAAATAATTTGCTAACGCAACCATGTAATTTTAGTTTGCTTCAAGTTATTGAGCTCTTTAATCATGACCTGTACCCAAGTGCTTCACATTAAATATGCAATGCTGTACCAGGTGTGCTACCGAGCAAGTTTACTATATCGGAAAAGCCATACATATGGAGCTAGTTATGTGACACACACAACAAAATGTATTATTTTACACATCACGCACTGCAGTAAACATGTTTTGAGGTCATAACATAGTATGCAAGTAACCACTCAAAAGCAATCTTTATAATTGAAGTTATTAAATTATTAATTTAATAACACACAAACAAAAAAAGTCATTGGTTTTTACTGCCATTCCTGTTTTATTTCTACTGCAGTAAATTGAATATGTAGGTACTTTCCCCCCCAAAGAATCTAGGTAGATGCACATTTTCTAATTATCCTGTGTTTCTTTCAAATTTACATTTATAATTATACATTTACATGTCTAATTTCTGCATCACTATTGTCACCAAAAATAATAGCAAAATATGTTTTGTTTAGTTTTTCTCCCCCAAACAGGCTTCATAAACATTTCCCCTCTATTGGTCAGTCAAACAAATACCCATGCCCCAAATTCACACTATTGGTTGAGCTGTTGCTGTTGTCAGGCAGGTCAGGATATTCAAACAAACAAAAGAATGTTTGGAAAATACCACAGTATCACAATATAGAAACACTTTCTCTCTCTGCATATTGAGCTGGAATAAGATAAAGTATTTTAGGCTTAGCATGTGAGTTAACTTTTAATATAGAATAATAACCCTATTAGTTAAACATTATAATGCATTTTTTGTCATCAATATTCCTGTTTTCAGTCAAATCATTGGAATTGCCTGATAGGATGTGCAGAACTATTCATGATGGATTCTAGCTTTGCCAACGTCTGCCACCAGTTCTGAATTATGTTTTATGACTGCTGGTCTCAGCTTTTTATATCGTACTGATATAGAGTAATATATGCCTCTGAGACAGTCCCATCTAGTTAAACAAAGAACAGATTGCATCCCACTTTCCTTTATATCCCCCAGCTCAATAAGCTTTATCGCACAATGTTAAGATGTTATCAGGTCATTTTGTCCAAACTTCATCTCAAGAGACATTTTCATTTGTGAGCAATTTCTTCACTGGCCATTTTTTTTAAAAAAATCTTTGCACACACACTGTTAAAACCAGATTTGACATGGCTTTGAGGATCCATTTGGGATCCAGTCTCATTATACAGAACTCGGTCTGAGAAGGTAATTAAGTAACCTTTCAGTAAATAAGTTGGATACACTTTATATCAGGTGGCCTTAACTACTATGTACTTACATCAAAAAAATAAGTACAATGTACTTGTTGTGTTCATACTGTATTACAAAACACTATTGCTGCTATTGAGGGGGGGATACGGGTAAGGTTAGGGACAGGTTTGGTGGTCTGGGTAGGTTTAAGGGTGGGTTAAGGTGTAAGGGATGGGTCAACAGTGTAATTATAAATGTAATTACAGAAATTAATTACAGATGTAATTACATATAGGTATTTAAAAAGAAATATAAGTACAATGTAAAAACATGTATGTACACAATAAGTGCATTGCACCAAATTATTAATTTTAAATGTAAGTACATAGTAGTTAAGGCCACCTAATATAAAGTGGGACCAATAAGTCTAAAAATAGATAGCTTGTGCTGTACGTTATAGTTATATATCCTTTGTAATTTCATTTCTCCATTTTATCCCCAAAATGAAATACATCTGCACGCAAAACACCCAGACTGAGGCTCATACACTTCTCGAATATCAACAAAGTACTTTTTGATTTCCAGCAGAATTCGAGGCCTTTTCATAAATGAGAGGCTATAATTAGTTTCTACAGCATACAAAGTGTATTCATACACTCTGTTCTCCCACTGTACGTGACGTCCTTATAAAGCAGCCTGTTGATACTCCAGACAGCAATACTGAGGAAGAGATAACGCTCTTTTATCTCGACTTTTATTTATTTTATCAGTCAAATCTAAATATGTCTTGGAGAGTGGAGACAAGAGGCGTGTGATGTAAAACTTCCAATCTGAATAAGAGTTTAGATTTTGCCTGTGCTTGAGTTTAATGGCACTGTCAAAAGAGATAAAACAAGAGACAAAGCAATCCAGACTCCCTTGCTGTTCAGGCTGTGTTTGGTTCAGCGTGTGACAGCTGCATTTTTCACTTTGAGGTCCAATCAATTTGTATCCAACATGTCTGTGCATTCGCCATGTCTGATCTTAAAGCACAGAGAATATGTTCAGAGATGTTTCAAGAATCTGAAAGCATTCCAGTGCCGCCAGTTACTAATTCTTAGTGAAGAAGTGAATGGTTAAAGGCTTTCCAGTCACCTTCGACTCTGATATTGGCGAGCGTTGGTGACGAGTTTTAAGACTTTCCTAAGATGTCTTACCATCTAAGCCAAGCTCTGCATGTCTCTGCCTTTGCTCTTTGCCAGCTTATAGACTTTGCAAACTCTGTAATTTCCATGTCTATTTCATCTTCTCTCAGACCTGCCAGAATGAAGCTCTGGAGCAAGAGCAATTCATTTTGAAACGACTGGTTACACAGGTTATTTACTTGGATATGGATTTCTATGTTAACTAATATTTATTAGATTTGCATTTCTTTATCTGATTGAAGCAGATACAGATACCTTTGTTGTTGTGATGTTGAATCACAGGTGAAGATTATGGTGCTGATTGGCTGAGCTGAAGATAAATTGTGTCTCTGTTCAAGTGTAATTGCTTGGAAAGTGTTAAGCATTTCTTTTAAAATCCAGGTTTTGTTCCTCCTAGAATAATTTGCTGGTCCGACTCTCTTTGAGTGTTTAGAATGTTGCTAGTCAATTTATGTCCTCCAAATAGAATTTTTTTTTTTTTTTTTTTTTTTTTTAACAATCCCCTGAAAAGCCTGCAGTTCAATCTTTGAGGTAATTTGTTCCACTGGCAAAGCCACATAACAACCTTCAGCATACTCCTGAAAACACATTATCTTCATAATAGAGGTATTTTTATTCATATATTTTTTACATTACTTATTTATATATTTTGTCTGTGAAATAATTCTGATAATTATATTTTCTTGTTAACTGAACCCCAACTCAACATGATGATGTTGATGATGATAAAGCTATTATGAAATGCAATTTTTCAGCTAATCAACAATAATAATAATAATAGTAATATTATTATTATTATTATTATTAAGAAATGTAGGGTTCAGGTAGAATGTTATATAATACACACACTAGCATATATATATATATATATATTTTTTTTCCTTCTGTTAATCAAATCTGATTTGTATACATAATTATTTATCATTACGATAATTACAAAATCTGTTAAGAACCAATTATCATGACTTTAAATACTTAGATTCCTATACTGAATTCATCAGACAATCTATTTCTTGGATGACTGAACTTTCTTTTCAGAAAACAACCTGCAAGACTGTGTCTAGCGTTGACAGGGAGCAGTGTTGTGTGGGGAAGTGCAATGTTGTGGCTTTAATGAGTGTTTATGAATATGTGCTGACGTACGTGATTAATGCAGTGGTATTCTGGGTAGTGAATGGTGCGGACTAGGCATGTTTTATCCAGTATATATCTGAACTAATTAGCACTTCATCTGCCCTCTGAAACCATCGAGCTGAGTCAGACAGATACACACAGCCAAGATATACAGTAATGTTGCAATTCACACACACACACACACACACACACACACACACACACACACACACACACACACACACACACACACACACACACACACACACACACACACACACAATCAAACAAGCTACATTGACACACATATGCAAAACTCAGCAGTTCTCTTATCAGGCCAATCCACTATCTAAAATACTGACAGATCAAAAGTGCTGAAGCCCATTTCAATTACATAACAAATCATATAAAATAGTGTGGAGAGGGTGATTAAATAATGACAGACTTCTCATATTTAGGCAAACTATCCCTTTAATACAGTACATGCCTTTAACTGTTCTGTGCTGAAACTCCTTCACCTACTGTAGTTTGGTGTTCCTGGGACTAAGGACCACAAAGGACCAGCCTGTTAATATTACTGGTAAATCTCTCATTATGCAACATTATCACCAAATTTTGAGTTGTCTTTTTTGTCAACTTGTTTTCTTCCAATTAGAACAGGATTTGTATTTCATTTTGGAACTTATTGGTAGGCCATACTCATCTAAGGCCCTGTTTACAAGATGTGTTTTTGTCAATCCAATCACAAGTGCACAACGCTAAATACAGATGTCTGAAAGGTTTTGAGCTTGTCTGTTTTTAGCCTCTTCCAGAGGTAGTTGAAAACACATTTGACCAAATTGCTATCGTTGTGAAAATGCTCATGTGGTCGAATGCGTTCAAACAGCCACATAATACCACCTCCTTTCTGCCTACTTACCTAATTCCTAAACATTATGGGGACGTGTTGTTCAAGAACACTAGCCAAACAGGATATAAACTTGTGCTTCGTAACTTCGTAAAGCACAATGTTTTCTTACCGGTCCTGATTCTTATACAAACCGACAGCATTCTGCATAGTTTTGCAGCTAACAGAGCAGAAATGAAAGTATCGTGCTGCTCTCAGTATCGTTTTCTGTTACTCCTTTTGCATTCATAAGTAAATTGTGTGAGCTTATTTCACAATATTAGATCTAAAGATTGAAAAAAGCTTATGCATACATCCCCCCATAGACCCTCCCCTCAAAGAGGTAACGTGTCTTCATCTTCTACTTATGATCTGATCAACCGAAACACATTAATATCAAGTGTAAACATGCCCTCAAGTTTTTGATTGAAAATAACACTATTTGTGGATAATTTTGGCAATTTTCACTCAAAAGTAGTACATAAGCTCAGATCAATGAGGCCTGTGACTAATTAGATCCAAAAAGAAATACTAAACAAGTGAAAGAAAACAAATTGATAAAAACATTGCATCCAATATTTGTTAATAATATAGCATAATAAGAAATTTATAAGCAATTTTTATAGGCCATAGGTCATTTTTTAACCCAAAGCATCACAAGTGCAACAAGTAGGGGGGGAAACGATCACAAAAAAGTACAAAAATTATTGGTATATCTTGTGTGAGTACGTTTTAGTCCAATGCAATGACATTAACTTTCATTTATTGGAAAATGAAAATCCTCTTCAGGTCAAAATGGCCGGAGTTAATTTATGCATGTTTCCTGACCCACACTGCTGATATCAGCTGACAAGGATGACATGTATCTCGGTGTCAGCCATTTTTGTCCATAATAACCAGAGGAAGGAAGGAAAAGATCCTCTTGGTTCTCCACCTGTAATGTCACATAAATGTCTGATGACATCTGCAAAACAATAGTCCTCTTACTGAGGGCGTTCCGGTCTCAGTTGTGAATAATTGATTTGCGTTTAACCCTCATGGGAGGAGTGTGTGTCATGAGTTCGTTTAGCTCTGTGAGCTAGAAGAATGTACGATGCATCAGCGTGTAACTAGAGTCAGCCATCTAGTGCAGAAACAAGGAGATAAGCCCTATCATGTCCCGCTTACTAAACACATTTTCTCTTATTTACTTTATCTCTGTCTCCTTTGTAGCCCCATACCTCTGATCCGTAACATACCACATCAGTGACGCTCTCTTGTGTCTGATAGCTCAGTGTGACCGTTGTGTTTTTTGGGGGGTTGGGACTGCACCTTAAAAAAAAAAAAAATCATTTCAAATGCCAGGCTGAGGCTACTTGCACATCAAACCCATCTGCTGAAAACAGGTTCAATATGGCGCTTCAAGGTTTAAAACACTGTGAAATACAAATCTGAGTGTCTTTTAGCCAATATGTGTTAGCTTTAAAGCCATCTGCACTTGTACTCCTAAACATTAGCAGTTAATTAGTACACAAATTATACACACAATTAAACCGACCAAAAAAAAAAAAAAGAATTCACCATTTGAAATCTGGCATCTTCGGAAAATGACTGTGAAACTCTATTTCACACATTTAAGTCTCCCAAAAAGAATCATCAGTATCAGCCTTATATAACAAAAAAAAAAAAAAAAAAAAAAACCTTTAGGTTGAATGAATGAATGAATGAATAAGAAATAATTAAGAATAAATAATCTTAAGAAATTAATACTTTAATTCAGAATGGAAACATTAAATTGACCAAAAGTGACAGTAAAGAAACTATTACGAAAGATTTCTATTTCAAATAAAAGCTGTTCTTTTGAACTTCTATAAAACCTAAGAGAAAAAAAATAAATTGAATTATCATGCAATACGATAAATTACCTTCTCTTCTCTGCAAACAATACAATGAAGAATGAATGATTGTTTAACTTAACAGCAAAAACAAAACAAAAGATAAGCAGTTATCCGTATAGAGAATGAGAAGTAACCATGGGAACGGATAGCGTATCCTGCTAATATGGCGGTGCCTTCCCAAAATGCAATGCAAAGTGAAAAGATTGTGACGTAACTCCTCATTCTCTATACATCAAAAAATCCAGGGCTGCATCCGAAAAGTGAAAAATGCTGCCTTCGGTGGCAGCATTCCAAGGTAGGAAGGCGTCATGGCTCGTCCAAATCCAAAGTTAGCTTCACTTCCTGTCTCCTGAGATGCCTTCATCTGGCAGATTTTTGAAGGCAGCATAGATGTATCCTTTGCTGCCTTTGATATCCCACAATCCTGTGCGTTCCATTCCAAAACCTTGAGCTAAAAAAATAAAGATGGCGGCTGGAAGTTGCGTTTGGTGGTTAGTTGTGTAAATATATGTATCTGATTAACTTTTTGCACTTTTGATGTTATTTCTAGAGAGAAATGAGTAGTATATTAATTAAATATTCGTTTAGTTATCACCAAAACTCGTTCTATTTTGTTGTAGATCATTAAACCGTCACGCTGCCTCAGAAGCCTGTCCGAAATCAGTTTCGTGAGGTGCCTTCGTGCAAAAACGCTGCCTGCAAAGTCATTGCCTCATAAGGCTGCGAGGCAGCAAGGCAGCTGCCTAAGTTTTCGGATGCAGCCCAGAATCATAGTTTCCACAAAAAGTATTAAGCAATATTACCAGCAGCTGTTTTCAAAATTGTTAACAATTATAAATATTTCTTAAGCAGCAAATCAGCATATTAGAATTATTTCTGAAGAATCGTGTGACACTGAAGACTGGGGTAATGGTCTTTTCAACTTGACTACAGTATATTTAAAAAAATAACACAATTATAGAAAACAGTTATTTCAAATTGTACCAGTATTTTATATTGTCTCCAATAACTGAAGCTTTTGTGAGCAAAAACTGCACACATCAAGCGATTCTGTAGGGCTTTTAAAAACATGCACTATAACTGCTGTTGGACATTTTCCCACTTGGTTTCACCTGTGACTTACTTTGGCCATTTTGTGTCTACAGCTGTCCATTATGTGAACTGGATACGGGCATTAATGGCATTTTGGTGTGGGCGTCATGCCAGAGCGTTTAGCTCTAACTGCACAAGGAGCTGTGCTGAGTGTGTGTGTCAGCACTGAGCTGAACGGGGCAGACGTGCAAATTATCGAGCCGAGGCACAGGAAGGGCTTGTAAAGCCTGTAAGCTGGCACAGAGCAGGAGCACAGAAAGGCAGAGCCTGGCTGGGATGGTAATACATCTCAGTGAAGTCAAGATCCGTAAGAGCTGCCACCCACTGCTTGTCAGTATCAGAGATGCAGGTGACAGCACAGCACTAGTCAATACACCTCTGCAATAAGAATTAGCAACTTACAAAACAAAGCCTCTCACTTCTCATGTGACAGGCAAGGTTATTATAGTTTTGCATTTTTAAAAAAAAATGTTTATTTTAATTTTTTTAGATTTACTTAGATTTATGAAACATATACACAGAAAGGTTATTATATACAGTAGCTATACATAATTTATTTCACAAATAAATAAATATACAAACAAACAGAACCTTGTTTTGAACCTTAAAGCATCAGTTTATAGTAAGCATTTATACTAAGTGCATCCCAAGTTCAAAATCTGGAGTTTGTTACTTTCCAGTCCTGAAAAACTTTAACGTTGTGGAAAAAGTATAAAGTATGTTTAAAGTCATTGTTTGAGTGACAAAATTTCTTCACTTTTACTGAATATATAGAACTTATATAACATTTTCAGTTTGCTAAACAAGCTAAAACACAAACTCTTCCTTTAAAGCAGTGTTCAATAACCTTTTTTAAGCCCAAGATCCCTGACCTCAGCCTTTATGAAAGACAAGATCTACCTATAGAAGGACTGATAGAAAAAGTTGGCCCAGATTGTACTACCAACTTGAAGCCTTTTATTTAGCATTTTAATACTGCTACAGTATTTTCTCCTCATCTTCAGTGTCCTGTTTATAGACTCAGGCATGATGTATTTTTCTGTATCACTGTTCCAGTAGCTCTTGAAAATAACAGAAAAATAAGTACAAAAAACACAGTACATAGATGAGAAATGTAATGCACTTTTTGTACTTATTTTTGTTATTTTAGGAAGCTACTGGGATTGTGATTAAGATCTACCATGCACTGTTATTGTTGTTATATGTTATTACTCACCCTCAGGCATTCCAAGATGTAGATGAGTTTGTTTCTTCATCAGAACAGATTTGGAGAAATGAAGCATGACATTACTTGCTCACAATGGATCCTCTGTAGTAAATGGGTACCGTCAAAATGAGAGGCCAAACAGCTAATAGAAACAATAATCTAAAAGTAATCGACATGACTCCAATGCATCAGAGAAAAGCTGCGCGTTTTTAATAAATGAATCCATCATCAGTCCATAATTTGTAATATTGCTTCTTCCAGTAAAAAGTAATCTTGTCTGAACCAGGGGAGAAATATGCACATCAAGCGAAAACAGCTCTAAATATTTCTGTCGGTGGATTTTGATTTGAGAATAGAACAAGGAATGGACTTTTTCAATGGAGGAACCATTATTATAGATTTTAGACTGGTATTTCGGCACTGTTTAACGTTAAGACATCTTATTGAAGAATTTGTTCATTACAAACATTTCACTTCACAGGACATTACTTGTGGATTATTGTGATGCTTTTATCAGCGGTTTGTTTGGATTTTCAGCAAGTTTTCATTTTGGGGTGAACTATTCCTTTAAGATGAGTATAGCAATGTTAAAAAAAAAATTAAAAAAAACAGCTGCTTGAATGCAGAATGAAAAATACTGTCATCAAACACAGCCTGAGCAGCAGGGGGCCTAAAGTTGCCCTGAAATGTTTTATCAGTTTTGACAGCACCATTAAACTGCTTCAAAATCAAAACCACAACCCATATTCAGATTTGTTGTGTGTGTGTGTGTGTGTGTGTGTGTGTGTGTGTGTGTGTGTGTGTGTGTGTGTGTGTGTGTGTGTGTGTGTGTGTGTGTGTGTGTGTGTGTGTGTGTGTGTGTGTGTGTGTGTGTGTGTGTGTTAGTGCAAAAGTGTCACTCACTGCGGTTTCAGAGGGCAGGTGAAGTGCTTAGTGTTCATTTCAGATATATATACTAGATAAAACATGCCTAGTCCGCAGCATTCACTATCCATACCCTGCATTAATCATACGTGTCAGCACATTTCCATAAACACTGATTATAGTCACAATATTGCACTTCCTCACGCAACACTGTTCCTTGTCTTGGTGTGAGGAGTTTTTCGTAAAGCTTGATTTGCATGATGAAAAATGAAGATGATGTTTAAATCAAACATATGACATTATATTGGATATTGCATGGATTTACATAATCACAGATGACTTACCTGTTCCTGCAAAATGGATGCATATCAAACTGTCATTTGAAACAATAACAACAATAAAATTATATTAGTAAGTGGCATATGGCTTAACTAATGAGGAAGGTGTGTGTAATAAATACAAACTGCATTCTGGATGGATGAATAGATGGACATATATATACAGTGGTGTGAAAAAGTGTTTTAAAATTTAAAATGATTTTTAATTTTTTTGCATATTTGTCACACTTAAAAGATTCAGATCATCGAACAAATTTTAATATTACACAAAGATAATGCAAGTAAATGCAAAATGTTGTTTTTAAATTATGATTTCATTTATTAAGGGAAAAAAGCTGTACAAACCTACCTGGCCCTATGTGAAAAATTTATTTCCCCCTCCTATTAAATCATGAAAGAACTGTGATTAACCACATTTTTTTAGAAAGTTGAGTTAAATTTCACTAGCCAAGCGCAGGCCTGATTACTGCCAGACCTGTTGAATCAAGAAATCACTTAAATAGAATCTGTCTGACAAAGTGAAGCACACTTAAAGAGCAACACATCATTCCATGATCTTAAGAAATTCATAAACAGATGAGAAACAAAATAGTTTACATGTATCTGGAAAGGGTTATAAAGCCATTTCTAAGGCTTTGGGACTCCAGCAAACCATGGTCAGAGCCATTATTATCCACAAATGGAGAAAACTTGGAACAGTGGTGAACCTTCCCAGGAGTGGCTGGCCTACTAAAATTACTCCAAGAGCACAAAGACGACTCATCCAGGAGCTCATAAAAGAACCCAGAACAACATCTAAAGAACTGCAGGCCTCACTTGCCACAATTAAGGTCATGAAAGAGACTGGGCAAAAACAGCATCCACGGGAGAGTTCCAAGGCAAAAGCCATTGCTGACCAAAAAGAACACAAAGGCTCGTCTCACATTTGCCAAAAAAATATCTTGATTATCCCCAAGACATTAACCCCACATCTGGCCTAAAACCAACACAGCATTTCATAAAAAGAACATCATACCAACAGTCAAACGTGGTGGTGGTAGTGTGATGGTCTGAGGCTGCTTTGCAGCTTCAGAACCTGGATGACTTGCCATAATTGATGGAACCATGAATTCTGCTCTCTATCAGAAAATCCTGAAGGAGAATGTCCGGCTGTCAGTTTTTGACCTCAAGCTCATGCACACTTGGGTTATGCAGCAGGACAATGATCCCAAACACAGCAGCAAGTCCACCTCTGAATGTCTCAAGAAAAACAAAATTAAGGTTTTGGAGTGGCCAAATCAAAGTCTGGACTTAAATCCAATTGAAATGCTGTGGCATGACCTTAAACAGTCCATTCATGCTCAAACCCTCCAGTGTGGCTCAATTAAAACAATTTTGCAAAGAAGAGTGGGCCAAAATTCCTCCACAGCGATGTGAAAGACTCATTGCCAGTTATCGCAAACGCTTGATTGCAGTTGTTGCTGCAAAGGGTGGCACAACCAGTTATTAGGTTTAGGGGGCAAGCACTTTTTCACACAGGGCCTGTGTGAACACTTTTTCATGTGGGTTTGGATTTTATTTTCCCTTCATAATAAAAAACTTCATTTAAAAACTGCATTTTGTGTTTACTTGTGTTATCTTTGATTAATATTTAAATTTGTTTGATGATCTGAAACATTAAAATGTGACAAACATGCAAAAAAATAAAAAATCAGGAAGGGGGCCAACACACCACTATAGATAGATAGATAGATAGATAGATAGATAGATAGATAGATAGATAGATAGATAGATAGATAGATAGATAGATAGATAGATAGATAGATAGATAGATAGATAGATAGATAGATAGATAGATAGATAGATAGATAGATAGATGATAGATAGATAGATTCAGATGAAGATGAAAATTCAGCATTCCTATCAAAGGAATAAATTACATTTTACAAAACATACAAAACAGAAACAGTTATTTTAAATTGTAATAATATTTCCCAATATTACTGTATTTTTGATTTATTAAATTCAGCTGTAGTGAGTATAAGTGACTTTTATTGAAAACATTTTCTAAGTTTTATTTTGTAATTATTTTGTAATTTGTAATTATTTTGAGTGATTACCATATGCAATAAGATATTAGTTATGATTATATTATTATATTATATGATTATACAAAATATATTATCCTGGTTTGTTTTTCAGCAGAAAGGGAACAATCTGAGAAAAAAAAAAAAAAAAAAAAAAAAAAAAAAAAAAAAAAATATATATATATATATATATATATATATATATATATATATATATATATATATATATATATATATATATATATATATATATATATATATATATATATATATATATATATATATATATATATATATATATATATATATATATGCTACTGAGGACTATTAGGTGGTTTTAGTGCTGTTTTGGAACTCTGCTCTGCTGGGAAGAGGGAAAAAAATGCTTCCAAGTCAAGTCAAACAGTGTCTTACGGTCCTTTCTGAAGAATTGGACATAAAATGAATTATTTATTTGGAAGGGCAGAAATAAAACCACTCATTCCTGTGCTCACTCGGGAAGAAGGAAAATCTAATTATTTTACACAATGTACACAAATCTTTTCCGTTGCCTTTATTTTTCTTTGCTCTCCTCCACCACATTTTTGTATCTCATGTAGGCGGCGCAGCATAAGCAATGTTCTTTTGTGTAATTAAGTCTTTCAGAAAGATGTCTGCTTTTGACTTGGCAGACCCCTCTATGCAACAGGAGGCTAAGGAAGGACCAATTAATGAGACCCATTTGATCTGAAGTCACTTACTCCATCTATCACTTACCCATCCCTCCATTAAATATGTTTAGGTAATTAGGCTAAATTAATGAGCAAAGCTGGGGCGCAGCCTACCCGGAGTAATTGCCTGAACTAATCCACTGCCTCTACATCTGTGACAAATGAAACACTGGGAAGGCATGGAGTGTCAATATTTGCTTTACATTCACACATGCATATTTCACTTTCAAACAAAATGGGAAACATGCTATTTACATTTACATTTACATTTATGCATTTAGCAGACGCTTTTATCCAAAGCGACTTACATTGCATTCAAGTTACAGTGTTTACATTTTATCAGCTCTTGCTTTCCCTGGGAAAGCAAGAGCTGATAAAGAGCTGATATTTCTTGTGACTTTTTAAATTTTATCCAGTTTATAATATTCCATGGCCATTCTGCCCTTGTTTTTTTTTTTTTGCTTCCTTATTTATTATTACAGTCATATATTTTCTATTATTCTAATATTAACAAGCATCTGTTTATATTCTCACCAACTGCATCAACATGCCCTGCACAGTAATGACCTCATGAACCATGCAAGAATACAAAACCTACTTTACACTCCAGCACTTCCTCCCTCTGGGTAGCATGGAGCTGTTCCTCAGTGTTTTTAAAAGAAACTTCCCTTCACACCAATGAAGGGAAAAGCCCAGAGGGTCCTCATTAACTCTGGGTTAGAGGTACACTACACCCAAATCCACTCCCCCACACTTAGTGTCAAGACCTGCGAGGCTTTTTCTACACGCTCAGCATGCAAGGAAGAGCTCTGGGGCAGGCCAGCACTAAAGGCCAAATTCAAACGAATGTTACTTTGTGCCTTTGTAGGTAATCTATGCTCACAGGCAGGGCCGATAATGGCGTAAATTAAAAGTGTTAACGGTTGTAAGATACTGCTGAGACACTGGGCTTCCAAGGAGGAAAGATATTATCTGTTCATGGGCTGAAAATCACAGCAATTTGCTTGTCTTTGAAACCTCTAGGATTTGAATGTGTAGATCTATAACGTTTGTCTATGCCTCATTAAATATCATTATTATGCAAGTCATTAGGTTAACATCGTATAGCGTACATGTCGTGATGGCTAATTGTTTTCAACTGTTTTTAAATGATCATTCTACCTCTCTTTAATATAATATTTTTTTTTTTTATAGATTTATTTATTTATTTGAAGAGAGTAGTTCTCTATGGAAGCTTGTTTCCACCACGGGATAAAAAAAAAAAATAGTAAAAAGGGTAATTGTAACTTTTTATCTCACAACACTGCCTTATACTTATATCACAATTCAGACTTTTTTTTCTCAATTCTGAGGATACTTGAAGAATTCTGTTTTTTTTTTTTCTTTATTTCATGGAAAAAATAAATAAATGGTATTTGCGACTTTATATCTTGCAATTGTGACTTCTTTTCAGAATTCTGAGAAACAAAGTTCAAATTTTGAGATATAAAGTTAAAATTGCAAGAAAAAAGTCTCAATTACCTTTATTCATTTGTTCATTTATTCTGCGCTAGAAACAAGCTTCCATAGTTCTCAGTATGGTACGATACGGTTAAAAAAAAATGGCAGCTGTGGTTGCCGGAATTCTACCGTAAAAAATACGGTAACAACATTTTAGGTTTTACGGTTTTAACTTAAATTTACAGTTAAATACCGTAATTTAATTAACTTATATAATGTTAATATACCAACCTATTGAAGTACTGAAATCTGTTTTGTACCTTTGAAATACACTGATACCCACCAAATGCAGGTGGTGACGAGAAAGTCACACAATGAACCAAAGCCCATCACAAACAGCTTTTAAATAATAACACATATAGAAGGTGCACAGTGTCATTCACAGAAGCACTAAACACCATCATGGTGAGACTCATTAAACTGAAATATGCAATAAACATTAATTTAACAACATTAGATGTGACATACAGCCCTAAGAAGAAACCTAGTTATTTCAAAGAAAATACATCAAATTCAAACAAAATTTGAAATGCTACATTCTGGGAACGTCAGTTTTATGGTTTTTCCCTGTAAATTTTACAGGAACTTACCGTTAATCATTTAACAGGTTGTTACTGTAGCATTTTCAGTTTTTTACCGTTAAAATCACGATCATTTTTTACAGTATATTTGTATGATATAAAAGTGTAAGTCAAAAGTAACAGTTTAAGATTAAAGGGTGTGTATGAAAGATAATGATTAAAAAAAATATTTTATTAAAATTGTGTTTAAACAATTTGTATTTAAACAACAACAATCAATATCGGCTTACATATAATGGACATGGCATGTCTGGATGGCCCTACATCCTTCAGCAGCACATTTCAATCAAAAATACATTTATTCTTTTTCACTGCAATGATTTGCCAACAGGCCAGCACCCTGAATATATCTCAATATAACTATCCTCACATGCATGTGAATATAATCACTAGAAAAATAAATAAATAAAAGACACAAAAAGATAGAACACAAAGATAAATGGGAGAATTAATGAGACTTTTTTTTTTCATTGTCACTCTCTGCACTTCATTTTCAAAATGCTCTGGTGGTCATTATTGAGGCCAGAAAAGAGCAAAATGCTTCATAACAAACTTTAATTTTCTTTATAAAAAAGTTCTTCTGGGAAATGTAAGATAATTCAGCTTTTTCATGAGTACATTTAAGGTAAGTGATTTCTGCTGTGAAATCTGATTATGTGACAATGTTTTGGTGGACTCAGTCCCATCAGTTTTTATTTATTTGTTTTTTTAAGTCCTCAAATTTACTATGTAAAGCTGTCTTTAATACACACAATGCTTCTGCATCAACTGGAAAGGCATTTAAAATCAGATACCATCTGATACCATGATAACACCATAGTACTTTTTTCTAAACGTGTGTTGGAATAGTTGCAGTAATGAATGAGAAAAAAAAAAAACGGTGTTGATAAATGAACAAGAAAAAAAATAATATGCTGCAATCTTAATTAAATTCATTTACTAATTAAATTCACCGAGCCTCAGGAAGTCTGATAAACGTGTCTTTCCTGTGGGGATATAAAAAGCCACAATCATCAATGGCTCTGAGAAATGAATGACAGAGGGGAGGGGAAAGAGGGTGGCATAAAACGCTCTTGTCAACCTGTTTACAGGTGACAGCAAAATACACACTAATAACTACCCAAATGTGACAAAACATTCACTACCCCGTGACAAAAGCTCTGTATATTTACTCTTACAGAACAAGAAAGGCAGAAAAGTGGGTGGAATATATTACCTGTGCTATGTTTGTGTGGTAGAGAGGAAGAAAACCGCTAGAACCTTATCAGACACTGTGCTATACAAGAAAAAAAACAAACATTGGTGGTGATGAAAAAGCACTTGAGAGGCCTAATACATTTGAAACCTCTTGGAAGTTAAAATTAATCCGAGTCATAATAGACCAAATGTGATTGATTGAGACAAGTGTTCTTCAGAAATTATAACGTAGTGTCTGTGATTGTTGTAGAGAAGGTGCTCCTAAGCATGTTTTAGTGTTGCTGAAGTGTGGCAGCACAATTGTGTGTGATTATCACAAACGAGTTCAATATCTAGTAATTAAGGCGTCAATGTTTCTATTCAGATTCGACAGCATTCTGTTAATGATTTTCTGTTTAAAGGACAGATTCTCAATGAAAGACAAATGAAACACGACCTTTAAATGTGTTTGAGAGGACCTGGCTTTAAATATACTGCCGTGTTTAAGCATTTGAGCACTTCATGCTTGCGGTTCGAGGGCTCTGTAATAAAAATGGTACACCTGATGTAGGAGACTGTCAGAAAATCTCACACACCCAACCAATCGAAGTGTCACAATCACACCCAAGGGAAAAAAATGAAGAGATAGCATCAGAAATTACTCGAGAATCAGGTCATTTGTATGTTTTAAAGGAAAAGGGAAGTGTGTTTAAAGCAAAAGCTCTCCCCAGAATGAAAACTTCTGCCATCATTTACTCACCCTCATGTCATTCCAAACCCGTGTGACTTGCTTTCTTCTGTGGAACACTGTATCTGAGATATCGAAGACTGTAATCTTTGGAAGCCACATGATAAGTTTTAGCTCTGTTCTTCACATGAAAGTAAGTTGTTTTTCACTGATAATCTAGCCCTCAAAAGAGCTCAGCAAATGAGCTGAACATGAGAGCTGTATCAGATCATATGTGAGCGAATCATTCAGGGGTGCATTTCCCAAAACCATTGTTAACTAACTATAGTTGTTAGTTCCATTGAATTCTATTGGTAATGACAGAACTTGCAACCATAGTTGCTTTTAGGAAATGCACACCAGACAGATTCATTGAAAAGTTCAGTCTCAATAATTTGCAGCAAATCAGACATCGTTACTTCTCTCTCGAGGATTTAAAAAATAATAAATAAATAAATAAGGGTTTCAGTGACAAATGACAAGATTTACAGTGGATAACAACATAAAGAGTTGTCAATTTCTCACACGCGCACACACACACACACACACACACACACACACACACACACACACACACACACACACACACACATATATAGTATATAGCCCTTTCTATTTCATTAAATAATCCTGAAAAAAATGTATGAGGTTTACACAGAAATATTAAGCAATACAATTTTTCAGCATTGATAATAATAAGAAATATTTCTTGAGCACCAAATTAGTATATTAGGAATGATTTCTTAAGGATCATGTGACACTTTTTTTTTTAATTATAATAATTTATTCATAATATTCCTGTATTTTTGATCAAATAAATGCAGCCATTGGTGATGCTAAGAAAATGTTGTTGTTTTTTTAATCTTACAAACCTTGCATGATCAGTAATGAGCCAAGTTTGTTTTCCATGGACATAAATAATAACAGAATCCTGACTGGGTGAACTATCCCTTCAAGCAATGTGTAGTTTATTTACTTAGTTGGGTCTTCAAATTCAGTATCAAACCGTATCCAGTTTAATAAATTCCTACCACCATTGTTGACTGAAAGTCTAATAGCATCCTCATCAAAATTCCTGTCCAAAATCTACTGCCTATGCATATGTAGCATTCTTCGAAGGAAGTATCCTGGCTGTCGTTGAGTCCTAGTGTATATACATTAAGTCTCTACTTGGGAAGCAATTCTGCCCACATCACTAATAGCACTCTGCACTGGAGACTCAAAAGCATTTGTTTTCAGCAGAGATGATGTTAGTATGTTGCTTTTACTGCTTGTCTGCAATGCTTTCTGTGATTTCCTTTACCATAAAGGACATATGCGGCCAAACATTAGTTTGCCCAAAAGTGGCATCTTAGAAATCAGCATGATTAAGTTGTCTAGCTTTTCAGACAGGCTTTATGTTGGTAGCACCACAATTCTGTCTCTGGTTATAGAGCACATGACACCACCCCTCGTCTGTGCTCTGGCTCTAAAGTACAGCATAAGCACCTCCAGGGGCTGGAGATTTTATGGAATCCTGCTGTCAGGCCAATCACCGACGGTCTGTGTGACCGTAATTACTTCCTGTGGCTTAATAATAAACGTTGAGACTCTAGCCATGATCCCGGTTCATTTGCCCCCCTGCTGTTCGACTGGAGTGCACCTTAAATGACTTTGTGTTACACAACGTTGCACTTACTAAACACATGTCAGTGTGTACAGTGCAGTTTCCCACTGCAGCTGCATTAAATCTGCATAGGGCTCCTATTCCTGGTGCATGCAGCTGTAATCACAATGTGTTCACAATGAGCAGATATTTCACTTACTTGTGCTTTATACTTGTTATAATGGTAAAGATCTGAACGTCATGTACAGATGTTTTACTTAACTTTGTCATACTAGACTGTTAGTAGACTGTTAAGTCTTGAATATACTACACAACTTTTGCCCAGATTTTAGCCACAATTTACAGTCTGGACAATTCAACATTAGTTACTTTACAGTCTGACTTGCAGTCTGCAGATTTGAGTTGACATATTTCACAGAAAATCCCATAAAGCGTGATTGGCACCGACTCCAATTTTTAGCTTCAGACTATGATATATCCAGGCAGAGGAAATCAAAGATTTTTGACATTTTGAGATGATTTTAGAGCACACATTGTTTTCAGTTGTCATGCTAGCAACAAGGTGCATGTTTCTGCATGAGTTTGTGTTCAGAGCAACACAAACTCATGTCTGGTAGTGTGTGTGATCCTCAGTTGTTTAGTGTCTGATGTCTGTTTTTCCTCAAAGTTGGCAAATGTGTGATACCTAGAGTGACATCAACGTATTCATTAAAAATAAAAAAATAAAAAACACTGAATCATTCAGGAACTACACAATTGACTGACTGCGAGTTATTAAAACATTCATTCAAATGATTCGTTAAAAAATGCTGACTCGTTCAGCAACTAAACAATCGACTGAATGCAAGTGAGTTATTGAAACGGTCATTCAAATGATTCCTTTAAAAAGTGCTGATTTATTCAGGAACTAAACAATTGACTAACTTTGAGTGAGTTATTGAAACGTTCATGATTCCTTCAAGAAATACAGATTCTTTCGGAAACAATACAATCGACTGACTTACAAGTGAGTTATTGAATCATTCATTCAGCTGATTCGTTGAACAGACAAACGGGCAAATGTTGTGTCTTTAAAAGAGCACTCTTGCTGGTTAAATATTTTGTATTCTTGGTTAAATACAATGCATTGACATTCATACATTTTTAAGTATGGCTTAGGTGTCCAAATACATTTTGGGGACACTGTACAGTGCTGTCAAAATAAGCTTATTTAGAGGCAAGACAAGCAACATGTGCTTTGAATTCTTAACATTTCTCCAGGCCTTAGTTCACACTCCTACCTGACCTTCCAGTTGCCTTTTAAGAACAAATTCACAAACTACAAACTCCTCTGGCCTAACCTGGTGACTGCTACCCAGTGCCATATTCCATATTCCATGTTTCATATTCTGGCCTCTTTCCCAGGAAGAAGTTGGACTCTCGTGGTGAATGAAACAGAAGTACACACTGCATTCTGAGTACTGCATCTCTCTCCTTGAGCTAAAGGAAGGCACTAGACTCTGTCTCACTTTCTAATTACATAAGTTAAATGCAAATTTGGAAGCAGCTGTTTCATGAGTCTGCCACATACTCAAATTAAAAACAATTGTATATGTATTGTATATTGTATTTGTTGATAGAAAAAGCATATTGCTGAGCGTAGGATACAACCCTGCATGCAGTGAATGTTGCTGTTCATCATGATGAATACTGGCAGATAATTTCAAAATATTTTTTTTTCTTTTTTCTAATGGAATCAAAGATTGCATCGCTTCAAAGATTGCATCAGTCTGACTATCCATCTTACAGAAATGATATTATTTCATGCAAAGTTATTTTGTTACAGAACGCTTGAGATTGGTAATTACAAAACCTTGTGCCAATAGACTGGAGGTGGTATTTACCTATATGTCTGCAGGTTATTTCTCATATAGAGAATCGCGGGAAGTTTAATATTTTCCTTATACGGTTATTTTGTTGAATATTCATCTTTAAGATAACCCACTGACATGAAGCAAAATCCAAACTGCATGACTGAAACTCTGCTTGCATGTTTAAAGTGCATTTGGGAAATACAGAGACTGAACTGCTGATGCAGCAGTGCAGCTTTAAACTCCCTTTCAAAAAATATACTCAATAATCTGGAAAATATCAAACTACTAATCCTTCAGTATTCACCAAACTTACTTACTAAACCTAAATCAACATTGCTTTTTAGAGGCAGCACTACTAAAACGGCATGGTAATTAAAATATTAGTGATGAGGAATCAGTATTTTTTCTTGTCAAAAATGCAAACAATGTCTTAAAAATGCACTCACTTAAAAAGACAAAGTGTATAAAATAATAAGACTTGCTTTCAGGGAATATAAGCATAACCTCATTAAACCTCATTAAATTATGTTAAGTTATGATTTATGTTTAACTTGATTCAACATTCTTTGAAAATAAGCAGTAATATTTTATGCAATGTTTCAAGTTGTTTATTTAATGACCTATGTATGTGTATATGTATGTATTTATTTATTGTGAGTTGCATTCGA
This sequence comes from Acrossocheilus fasciatus, assembly GCA_036784905.1. NCBI lineage: Eukaryota > Metazoa > Chordata > Actinopteri > Cypriniformes > Cyprinidae > Acrossocheilus > Acrossocheilus fasciatus. The sequence goes on from CM071945.1 coordinate 19,608,199, forward strand.
AATCCACTTGGTTCAAAAATCTACGGATGCTCTGATAGTTCAGTCTGAATGCGCTTGAAGCCCTCAGACATGCAGCTTTTCACTTCACCAGATGTTAATTGATGGATTGGAGTCGTGTGAATTACTTGTGGATTATTGTAATGTTCTTATCGGCTGTTTGGACTCTCATTCTGACGGCACCCATTCACCGCAGAGGATGCATTGGTGAGCAAGTGATGTTATGTTACATTTTTCCAAATCTTTTCTGATGAAGAATCAAACTCATCTACATCTTGAATGGCCTGAGGGTGAGTACATTTTCAGTAAATTTACATTTTTGAGTGAACTAATCTTTTAAACTATTGTACAACATGCTAATGTCGTGCACATGTGAGAAACAAAGGTGGTGCTGCAGAAATGTCTGCTTGCACTAATGAGAATGGATAGCTGCAGGCTGAATGTTTTCTGCTATAGTCCAGAGAGGAGAGTCTTTTTCATCCAAGTCGTTAATTGCTGATAAATTGCTGTGGTCTTCCCACTCACTACCTTCTTTCATGCATGTTAAAGTGGTAATCCTCTCTCACCGCCTCTTATTGATTTTACTGATGGCAAAGGCAATTATAGTTTTTTTTTTTTTTTTTTTAGACTTTCTTAACAATCACAATCACAAACCTGCATGAATAACTATAAACCTATGGAAACCAACCACTTTCTTGACAATATGCTACTTATTTAATGGTCTAAGGAGTCATATATGTTATTAATGATATAATGCTTAAGTCAATGGCTTCATTTTTAAATTGTACATTAATTTTAGTTTGCATTACTTTTTAACTTTTTAAGCCATGTTCACTCTGTAGGCATTTTCAAACAGCAGAGTATAAAGGAAGATGAAAAAGAAAAGAACATGAAGATTGCCTCTAGTTAAAAAGAAAAATCTTATCTAAATAAATGTAGCTCAAAGTTCTCCTCAAATGCCACTGAATAAAGGTAAAGTCCATCACCCTAAAGCAAGTTAACTCGCTCTGAGGAGAATGTTTTAAGACAGCTTCTCTTTTCAAAGAAAAGCCTGGGAAGACAAGCCATTAAAAAGAACAAACCTTTTTTCTATTACTTGTTACTTTCTTTTTCTGCATATTTCAGCTGAGAAGTACCAGAAATGTTACATAAAGCACTTGCTTTAATTATTTTGCAGATCATTTCCTGTAATATGCCTGGAAAGGTCAGCATCAAATAAGCATGAAAAAGATGACAGGATAAAGGATCATGCTAATGAAAATTTCTGTCGCTGATCATTTTCAAAATCCAGAGAGACGCTGTTTAAGAGCCTAAATGAGAGAACTGAGCGATTCCAGGAGATGATGGAAATGATTAAAATATTAGTCATGAACATTCAGCGCAAAAATAATTGTTTTAATAAGCATTTTCTTGTTTTCCACTAAAAAAATCTCAAGATAATTAAATGATTAAAACTGGATATATTCATTTGAGACTTATTTTTAGAGAATATATCTTGAATAAACATAAACCTTAATTAGGCTTGATTTATGCTTACAGTTAAGCAAGGAATGCAGTAAAAAAATAAACAAATAAATAAATTTAGCTGAAGGTACATTTGTTGAAAACAAGTCACTCACCCTCAGGCCATCAAGATGTAGATGAGTTTGTTTCTTCATTGAACAGATTTTAATTAACTTACCATTACATTACTTGCTCACCAATGGATCCTCTGCAGTGAATGGGTGCCGTCAGAATGAGAGTCCAAACAGCTGATAAAAACATCATAGTCATCCACAAATAATCCACATTATCCAATAATCCACGGTCCAGTTGATGGACTCCAGTTCAAACTGTATTGCTAAATTTCTTCAAATGTGTTCAATGAAGAAACAAACTCATCTATATCTTGGAGTATCCTACTTTTTATTTTTGGGTAAACTATTCCTTTAATATGTCATACAACATTTCAGAACACTTGCACACTGCAAAGATTCTCATTGAAATGAATAGATCTTACTCGCAAAATTTCACCGAGCAATCATAATTATTTTTGCAGTGTTATTTTACTCATATATATAACTAAAATATAGTGTATTTGTTTATTATGGTTATGATATTCATACTATATCACATAGTGCACATGGCAAGTAACAGATCCCAATGATCAGACGATTAGAGTACATAAGCTGCACCACTATGGTTATTTTTTTATTGAACTCTACAATTATAAAAAGGCCAAATCTCTGTTCTCATAAGCATGTAATTAGATATGTTCTACCTAAGCTGGGACCAAAGGCTCCTAGACCATTTCCCAAATGGGATCAGAAAGATTAAATGGCAGGATGCCCTTCCTAGTGATTTAAACACGGGTGACAATAGAGCCTGGAAAAATGGTTCCCTCGAGAGTTCAAGTCACACTTTAATTACTCTTTTAATTAATCACATACAGTATGTACATAGAGGTGCTGTCGAACATCAGCTCTCAAATGTGCAGTACTGCTTTTCACTTGCCACTTTTGACACTAAATATTCAGAATGTGATCAAACAGACTGGAAAGGGGACAAAATAAGAAAAAGTGCTCAAAAATGTATCATACAGTGCGCATGAATAAACTGCATACAATGACAAATACTATGTGTAATCACTGGAGCATAAAATCTCCTTTTTAAAAATCCACATAATTAGGAGTGCTGACAAGGTGCTCTTTTGTCCATGCAATGAAATTCAATTAAAATAACGGAAAGAAAGGTGTAGGAGATGTGCAGAAACTTCAAAACCTCAGTCTGGGGATGAAATAGAATGTTTTTAAAAGTGTCTGTTATCATACGGATGCACATGGCTTGGAGTACTGGCAGCATTCTGCAATTTGTCACAGAAATAGTGGAAAAGCAAAACTCTCAACTTTTATAACCAAAGTGGACAAAATGCTTTCAAAGTGCAAAAAGAAAGAAAGAAAAAAAAGAATAGTCTCTGATTGTGTGAACCTAAAAGGACTGAATTTGTTTGTGGCCAGTAGACTACCTCAGCGCCAAACAACAGACAGATATTCTGTGTCAGCAGATGTATAAAACCGGCGGAGAAACTGGCCAGGATATTCTCATTTAAATCCAAAAGAGTCTTTGAGGTGTCAGCTGATACACAGCGGGGCCGAAGTGTGCCGGATACTGACCTGTAATATTAAATATTCATCTAGTCTTCATTCCAGTGAGCTTCATTTCCACTGCTGTCTGGTTAGTAATCTGGAATAGCATTGTGCAGTAATAAATCATGTAGTGTATTGGTTGCTGGTGTGATTGCCTGCGGATATCAACACACTAATGCATTATGTTATAAGAAGGCAATTGTTTAAACCCGATGCTAAAATGAAGAATAACAGGTGCTTTACGAAGGTTCATGAATGCTAACTCATTGATATGCGGTTGCTTCTGTCTTCTGTATAGACTCTCTTTAGCATTCATCAGAGGCCTCTGATGACAAACTGTCCGGCTTTCCTCTCCATCAAACAAGTAGATTAATGACTTCAGTTTAAATGCATGACTGTTCTGACCTATTGCTCTTCACCAGACAGCCATCAATAAAATGTGCGTGTCAGTAAGTGAGTAGTTACCAAACCACAGAGAATACCATACGTAAAAACACATTATCGTGATCTCAGATTAAGGACATATTTTGTCTTGGCTGGTGGGATCTGTTTATTATAGTTATAGGCTGTGAAGAATCCTGCAGAAACATCAGACCTAGTGAAGGCATAGAACAGCGAAAGATTATACACTTCAGTGCTTAACATTAGAAAATAAAAACAAATATGTTGCTCTTTTAATAAGGCTACATAAATATTTAATATTCATGTTTGGAAAGGCAAATAATTATATATTCTGCAAAAAGAAACTTTCTTAATAAAAACATGGCCTCACGAGTGATAAAAAAGTACATTGAACGTAATGCACAAAATATCCGTCATTTTATCAGTGTCATGTGACCTACAGGCGCCAGTTGTGTCAGCATCTCTCTACCACCATTTACGTCAAATGTCAACTGGATGTGCACTTCAAAATCAGAAGTATTAGATCTTCCAGGTACTTTTTGCCTATGCTGTTTTACTATGAATTCAGAGTATTCTATACAGTAGGGAAATGTGTATTCGGATGCAGCCCAAGTGTTTTTAGTGTGTGAGACATTGAATAATTCCAACACAATTTTATGCGAATTTCTAAACCTCATGGCGAATTGCTGACTACTAATCGGATGAATTCGTACGATTTCGATAATACATTTTCATACAATCCATTTATGTCCCAGTGATGGTTATGTTTGCGCCAGATTAGACATACAAAAAAGTTCAAAAACTGTATGTGTTCACATGATTTACATTGTATGAATTCTAACGAAATCGTGACCTCGTAAAAAATGACGTTTTCCCATGAGATCAGTTCAAATCATGTACAGAACTGATTCATTTGAAAACACTGATTCCTCAGTAGATTTGTTTGGAACTGTTTTCTAATAAAATTTTCTAAAATGTAAATTACTCAGTATTAATTATAAAAATATATACATACATACACACACACACACACACACACACACATATATATATATATATATATATATATATATATATATATATTGGTCACAGTTTATTTTAAGGTCCAATTATTGCTATTAACAAACCATTAACTACATATTTGCCTCTGTAAACTCATAATTTGCTGCTTACTAATAGTTAGTTATGTATTTGTTATGTTTAGGTATTGGGTAGAATTGGGGATGTAGAATATGATCATGCAGAATATGTGCTTTATAAGTACTAATAAACAGCCAATATGTTAATAATAGGCATGCTAATAAACAACTAGTTAATAGTGAGAATTGGTCCCTATACTGAAGTATTACTGAAATATTATCACAACTGTGTTGATATTCGGAATAACAGTGTTCTTGCTTGTGTAATATAGAGTAATAACCGTACATGTACAATGAAAATATAGCTAAATGTATCATTTCATAAAACTATTCATAATGTCTGTTTAATACTTTCTTCTGCTACAGTAATTTAAAAATTTCAAATCTTTATTTGGGGTTTTTCTCAGTAAATTTTGACACATTCAATTAAATAATCAGTGAACATAATAAATTAGGTTTTGATTTGAATTGATAAATCAAAAGGTACTAATATGTACACTTTAGCTATACGCACTTCAAAGTACTAATATGTACCATTTATTCGAAAATAAGATACAAAGATGTACATTTTAGCTTTTGTATTCTAGGGTACCGCCCCAATGACAGCTTTGTGCCTTGTGTCATTGTGATCTTTATTTACTGTTATATATATGGTCTGTATGTTTGAAGTATTCCTAATCGATTCAGTTCCAGTGACCTTTGTAGAAAATGCTCTTTCAAAGGGAAAACTGAAGAATGTGTGTTATCATAGACTTGAAAGATGTATTTGTATGAGAATTGGATGGGACACACTATATAACATTAGATTTATTATGACACACTATGTACCAGCAGGAGTTCATGTGTTATTCAGTTTAATTCAGAGTTCAATACATCTAGAACTCCCCTTACCTCTGACCCCCAGCCCACCCGAGTTTGTGTAAGTGTTTGTGTGTGTGCAGAGATGACCGGCTCCACTGAGACACATTATAGCTGTGCATTGAGTTGATGATTTATGTGCAGGCTACAACCTCTCCTGCAAAAACACAGGCAGAGAGCAGCTTTAGGAAAGCTTTCTATAGGGGAATGTTTTTATTTATGTGTGTGTGTGTGTGTGTGTGTGTGTGTGTGTGTGTGTGTGTGTGTGTGTGTGTGTGTGTGTGTGTGTGTGTGTGTGTGTGTGTGTGTGTGTGTGCATGTACATGCAAGCAGAAATGAAAATCTGAGACTGTCTGGATGGAATTTGCCTTGACTGGACTGTGTACATGCAAGGAGGAATCTCTGATTTGTGCTGACAAACAAATTGCCTGAAAAATATGCAATGAAAATACAGATGACATTCATATTAAGTTTTTTTTGTTTGTTTGTTTTCTTATTGCTTCTTTATGACTTCTTTAAAAAAAAAAAAAAACGTGTGCCTAAAGAGACGTACGCTCTAGATTCGGCAAGGTGCGATGATAAGCTAAAAAGATCTCAATATGCCAGGGCTGTATTATTCTGTGGGCTTGGTTGTCCCTGATCAAACGTGTTCTCCTGGATTAAGTCAACAGCTTTATCTTCTTCACACAGCAGGTGTCATGAAATTGCGTCATTACTTTAACCAAACACATCTGGGTCTACGGCACTAGTAATGAGGTGTGTGTGCAGGTTCCCTTTAAAAGCACAACTTTATGCAACTTTCTCCACGTTCAGCTGTGCTGAATAATTTTATGCCAACTATTTATTACTGTTGATGCACAAAGACATGTAAGCCGTAACCAGAGGTTTATAATCTTTTTTGCAGAAACAACTGTGATTGTTTGTCTTAATATGCATTTTGCTTTGATTTCCAGTTAAAATATCTAAACTCTCCCAAGATAAATTTGAACACTGTACATTTTTTAATAGACAAAAATGAGTATGTGTAATGTATTGTTGTGTTAACACATTTAGGAACAGAGTTCACCCAAAAATGTTGTTCCAAGCCTGTATACAAAAGATTGTTATTGTTTTTTTTTTTTTTTTTTTTTTTTTTTTTTTTTCATACAATAAAAGTCAATGATAACCAAACATTTTGGTAAGGTTTGGTTCCTGACATTCTTAAAATTATAACATTTTATGTTCCACACAGGAAAGTAAATCATTTAACTTTGAAACAATATGACAGTGAGTAAATGATGACAGAATGTTCATTTTTGTTTCACTATCCTTTTAAAAATAAAAGCAAAATATATTCACCAAAGCAAGCCTTTTTTTACTGGAATATACAAAATATTGATCATTTTTGAAGTACATTTTACCCACATACCACAAAATTCAACATTAGTGTTAAGCCAATTAGTTCAATCAATATTTATAGTTCATTTACTGTATTTCTTTGTTAACCAAGCAGGATATTGGTGATTATCAGAGGTTTATACTACACCATGGTAAGGTCTATTATATCAAGAGTTTGTGACAGCTGATTCAAGACACATGATGGCTTTCTGGCCCTTTAAGAACTGGTCAGTTGTCTAAGACAATCTTAAAAGATCTTATCCTTCAGTTTGGATTCCGCTCCAAGCTGCACTATTTTATTTCCGCAGTAATTGTGTTGATCAGGGGATCACTGGGAACCTTATGCAGTTGTGAGATAAGAACAAGAGAGATTAGTATTTAAGTTAGTTGTTTGTTTTAGAAATACCAAAGTCCCTGCCATCTGCATGCCAAACTATGTCTTGTTTCTCATGGTCACACAGCCGGTTTTATTTACTTATGAGCTGGATGGGAAGCCAAACATTACACCTGAGCTATTCACATTATTTACAGTGCTGCATGTCGGTTCAAAAGTTTGACAGTTAAAAAATTAAACGGTTTACAATGATTTGCAGCACAATACACGTTTCTTATTATCAATTTTGAAAACAGTTGTGCTGCTTAATATCACACTGACCTCAAACTTTTAAACAGTTGTGTAGTTTTCTATATTTTGTTGCCTTCAAAATGTTCTGCAATCTTTTAAACCAAGGACCTTTGCAGAATTAGAAAGACAACAACTCATGTTGACAAAAAGTGTCTAACACCGCTTACACAAACAGTTTTTTTATGAGGTCAAGTGAATTAAAGCTAATGATGGGTAAACTAGGCCATTGCTACTGGTCCACAAACACTGCTTTGGCATTTTGCGAACCTGAATTTATAATGCAGATTTTAAAAGTTAAAATTCTTACATGTTCAACAGAAGAAATTGTTTACCAACTACTGTACATGTAATTTATGAGATTTAGATCAATAATATGGACTGCTGTATGTAGCAAAGTAAAAACAAAATTTGGTCCCACTTTATATTAGTTGGCCTTTGTATGTACTTACATTTAAATTAATCATTTGATACAATGCACTTATTGTGTACATACATGTTCTTACATTGTACTTATATTGTTAATAATACCTTTATGTAATTACATCTATAATTAATTTATGTAATTACATTTATACTGTTGACACATCCCTTACACCTTAACCCACCCTTAAACCTACCCATACCACCAAACCTATCCCTAACCTTACCCGTATCCCACCTCAATAGCAGCAGAAGTGTTTTGCAATACAATATGAACACACTAAGTACATTGTACTTATTTTTTTATGTAAGTACATAGTAATTAAGGCCATCTAATATAAAGTGTGACCCTAAATTTTACTGTAGCATTGAAGAATTTCTACTTTTAATGAATATTCCTATGTTTACAAAAAGAAAATATGTCTTTTGTGTATGCTATACTATCCCATTGCACTTGACCTTGCAGTGACCTTTTTTGATCCAGGATATCTGGATAGCAGAGCATGGCGTGTCTTTCAAAGGAAAAAGCCAGTTTGAGTCTGTCAGAGGTGATGGATACCAGCAGTGGAAAGCGGAGAGCTGACTGCATGAAGGACTCAGATTGAAGGTGAATGAATGTCTTTATATAGCTGCTCTTCAATTTGAGCCTAACACTCGCAGGAGGAATGAGTGAGAGAAGCTGATGCCATTATGAATTGATATAATTTTTCTTAGACTGCCATGTGACGTCCTCCAATCCAATGTTTAGTGCTTTCTTGGGTGAAATGTGTTTCATCGTAATCAACTGCGAGCTTTAATCATGGTGGGCAGTGTTTTAGAGGTCAATCTTAAAAGGGATAGTACACCCAAAAATTTAAATTTAATGTATATGTTTCTTTCTTCTATGGAAAATGCACACACGCACAAATTGAATGGAAGTAGTTTTGAATCCCATTGACTGCATGAACTATCCTTTTGAGTCATTCAAAAGTTGCCAACTCTTTAAAATACATCCAAGGCTAAACGACACATCTTTACATGAGTTCATCACTCAGCTTCTCTCTCCTCAACACACACAAACACTCAGTGCCGGAATCAATCATACATAAAGGTCAGTTACAGTATGGCCATCACCTACCCACCTAATGGGGTCCTAATGGAGAATAGCTCATGAAACATGAGACCTTTCCACAAAGGAAGTAGATGCATGCTTCAAAACATTTTAACCTTGGACAAACTGTGCAATCAATACTGTATATCCCAGTGCTCTCGTTCATCTATCAATCCATCTATTCTGCAGAGATATCCAAGCATTACCGCAGAATTAAAACAGACAGATTAAAGGGAAACAAACAACCACTGAGTTACTATGTTATTGTACAGTGGAGATATCTCCTTGCCATAATACTTTTATTTCAATGTTTTTACTGCAGATTTTGCAGATTTTTCTTTAATCTTCACACAAACATTTTCCAAGCTCAAGAAAAAAAGAAGAAGGAGAAATGTGGTCCAAGTCTTTTCTAGCCATGGAATAGTTTTGTGGGAAAAATATACTGAAGAAAATACTGAAATTACAGCCCTCTGCTGTAATTCTTAAATCAAGTAGTTTGATATTGCTGCATGATTTCATCTCATATCAAAGTTAACATATATTACAGATTCGTTACAGATATATTTAAATACATAACATCAAAGTTTCAATAGAAATTATGGTCCCACTTTATATTAGGTGGCCTTAACTACTATGTACTTATATTTAAATTAATCAATTGGTACAATGCACTTATTGTGTACATACATGTTCTTACATTGTACTTATATTGTTAATAATGCCTTTGTGTAATTACATCTGTAATTAATTTCTGTAATTACATTTATAATTACACTGTTGACCCATCCCTTACAGTATACCCACCCTTAAACCTACCCAGACCACCAAACCTGTCCCTAACCTTACCCGTATCCCCCCTCAATAGCAGCAATAGTGTTTTGAAACACAATATGAACACAATAAGTATATTGTACTTATTTTTTGATGTAAGTAGTACATAGTAGTTAAGGCCACTTAATATAAAGTGTGACCGAAGTTACATTAAAGTACCTTAACTGTATGTCAAAGAAAACAGAATTAAATATGAATATAAAGATGAACTTAAAGTACTACTTAAATGGATCAAAAATGCACTCTAACTGTTTAGCCAATTGCATTTAATAAAAATGCAACTGAAATGCAATTAAGCATCAAAAAACATTACATTCATTCTACACGCAAGTATATTATTTCCGTAAAAAGTACTCTTTTTAAAAAGTATGCTAATGTGTACTCATTTTTTAAAGGGCTGCTACAACAGATATGGAATAGAAAAGAATCGTGTCAAGATTAATCAAAAATTCTCCTTTTCTGTTCCACTGAAACAATAACAATATGTGAGTTTGGAATAAATATTTCCAGAATATTTGTTTAATAAATGCTATTCATTTTTAGGTGAACTATTCATTTAAGATCACACCTTTAATGGTCAGATGATGGTTCAAGAAAGTGAGGGGAAAAGTTCAATAAGTAGATTACAATTACAGATCAGATCCTCTCTCTCTCTCTCTCTCTCTCTCTCTCTCTCTCACTGTCTCTCTCTTCTTTTTCTTAACTCCAGAGAATGCTGAGCTGCAGAGATAACGGGAGCTGCAGGAGTAGAAAATCAGCTTCAAAGAGCTCAGCCTCTTTTCATCTCCCACAAACACTTCAGATGAGCAGCTGAGAGAGGGAGGAATGAAATGTAACCTTGATCAAAATGATGCATGTTCAACCGGTGCAATTTTGTTTGTGCGTGTGGCTTGTGTGTGCACAGCATTGCAACATGAGATTTGCTTTAAGCATTCAGTTATACTTTAATGTGTTTGATGGAAAATGACAGTTATGGTGATGCTGATGTTTATTATAATTAGAATTATATTTTGGCCTCCTATGTCAAAAGTATCATGCCCCCTCAAAATGTGAGCCAAGTTTTTGAATGCTTCAGGGGAAAATGTTTAGTTTAGTGGTTAAGTTGCACGGTAACAAAGTTTACAATTCACACCTTTTACAAATCTCACTTTTTTTCTCACCCATGATGTTTTGCATAATACAAATGACTGAAAACACGTATTTTGGCATGTGTCTCCTTTTCTTAAATAAATAAATAAATAAAATTCTCAATGTATCCATAGATGTTAATGTACTCACAATTAAAATAGTATAGCTACAATACATAAACAGCATATGTGTCAACATGATTTTAGTGAGATAAAACACTTCTGTGTAAAAATATATTTAATTGTATACAACTTCATCGCAATGGCAACCTAAAACGTATCAACAGAAATCAACAGTATAAAAATGATGATTTTAAACAGATTTACAGCTCGTATTAAACACATTTGAACAAAAGTGCTGTAATGAAATTATAATCTTCACATTTCAGCTTTTAAATCCTCCACATATTAACTGTACAAAACTGCAACTTCATCACATTATATTAACTTCATTAATTATATGTAATGTAATAGATGGCATACAAGTTTCAACAGAAGTTACATTAAATTATATTAGTATGTAACTTCACATTCAGCAGCACACTTTAACCATATTTCAAAGACAGCAGAATTATAAAATTACATACTGTATAAAGATGTACTTAAGAGTGCTTTTTAGATAGGCCTAAATATATATTCAAACTACAACAGTTTTTTCCCCCAACACGTGGCCCTTTTTATTCCATTGCAGGTGCCTTAACCTCTATTTTAATATATTTATAATTTATTGTTTTTAGTATTTTCTTTCTTTCTTTTATGTGTCAATCAACATGTCACAAATGCTCTATTGTGTATTGAACCCAGAATATTCCATTAAACTGACAATTCTGTCATTATACCCCCCAAACATATAGTCACAACCACACAAATGCAGAGCAAACTCAAATGTGCCTTTTCAGTTTTCAAGATGATCTAAAGGCTAAATGCTATCGGTGAACACGTCAAGAGAAGCATCGTTGAGCGACAGCTGTAACCCAACCAAACACAATGTCACTCCAGCTGAAAATAAAGAGCAGCGAGCCATCAGACCATTGTTCTACAGATCAGCATCAGATGTCCACTCTTGACAGGAATAGATACGTCAGCTGCGAAGTAATCAGAGTTGACATTTAATCAAGCTCTTAAAAGCCTTCTCTTCTCTATCTGAAACAGCCATAATTGATTCACCATTGTGGATTGACTAAGTTAGATGTTGTGAGAATACCAGATGTTAAACTCTCATTCACTCAGCCTGCGACTAACAACTGGACCTGAAAAGCTGGATGACTTTTTGAACCGTTTTCCATTTAAATGCAGTACTGTGAACTCTTTCTTTTCATATTTTGTTTACAATTCTTTATAGTAAGTCTTCACAGACTTGAACGATGCTACAATCTGGGGTTCTTGAAAGAGAATCTCTTATATCTGCCATGTGCTCTGCTCGATAAATCCTCAACAGCTGTGTAGGCCCTACAAATCCAATCACAGTGTTGAATAAAAGAGATTGGTTCTGACTCCCGTTGTTAGTCCTCTGAAAGCGATTGCTTTATCAATAATCATTTGAGCAGGGAAGCCAACAAAGTAAGACACAGGAGTGGACATATATCCACAGCTGAAGGATGAAAAAAAGAGAAGCCATCTGTATTATTGTTTCAGTGCAGTGAGCTTTCATTCTTCAAATCCAATGTCCAGTCTGTCTTCAGTGGAGCAGAGAATTACACAATGCAGAGCACCAGCCCCATTTCACTTTCCTTTGGCTATAGGCCTCAGTGCCACCATGACAGAAACAGAGTCAGGTGCTGCTTGACCTGTTCATGCTTATCACTATTTCAGTAAACAAAAATCTTTATTCGGCATTCAGCTACTGCACGACGGATTTATATTTATAGTTTAGTGTCAGTGCTTTTTTTGTTTTTTAAAGAAATTAATACTTTTAGCATTTAATAAACGCTAAACAGCAAAGTACACTGTTATTTACGGTGGCCGAGAGAGTTCAAAGTGCTGCAAATAGAAAAAAAACCCTGCAAATTAAGAAGACAACTCAATTTCAACACACGTGCTGCTAATACTCACAACACAACCAAACAAATAAACGCGCTGCAAATAAAATTCTTTATTTGGTTGTGTTGTGAGCATTTGCAGCACCTGCTGTCAAACTGATGAAGATGTTTTCTTGATTTGCTGGTGATTTGCATGTGTTTTCTGAAGTTGCAGCGCGCTGAGCTCTCTCGGCCACCGTAGTTATTAAAGATTTCTGTTTCAAATAAAAGCTGTTCTTTTGTTCTTTCTGTTAAACAAAGAATCCTATTTTTTTCTCATAAATACGAAGCAGCACAAATGTTTTAAACATTTATCATAATAAAAGCAGATGTTTCTTGAGCAGAATATCAGCATGTTGAAGATGTTGTCAGAATGATTTCTGATTTCTGAAGTAATGGCATGAAAATAAGAATTCAGCTTTGCAATCACAGGAATAAATTATATTTTAAAATATATTAAAATAGAAAACAGCACAAGCGCTGCAAATGCTCACAACACAGCCAAATAAAGAATAATAAAACTGGAATGATGTTTCCAGTTTTGCCTCCTCACTCAAGTTGCTTTTTTTTAGTTATTAAAAAACATGTAGCGCAACCAATGAAGTTAAAGAATTGTTTTTATTATTATTATTATTATTTTCCCACACCTATCTATAAATAGTTAAAAATAAAATAGTTATTGTCAATCACAATTCAGTAAACAGATCAAAATGTAGATATAATTTCTTGCAATATATATATATGTGTGTGTGTGTGTGTGTGTGTGTGTGTGTGTGTGTGTGTGTGTGTGTGTGTGTGTGTGTGTGTGTGTGTGTGTGTGTGTGTGTGTGTGTGTGTGTGTGTGTGTGTACACATACTGCAAGAACTTTGCTGTTGGTTGTTTTGAGAGCTGCACATTTCATCGTGTAATTCAAAGGGATAATTTCAAACTTTTCATTTCAAATTTATTAAAAATATAAAGACTACAAAAAAAAAAAAAAAGATTTAAGAAATCGCACAATCATCTACAAACCAGAGTCTAAATTATGTTTAAAGGATGATTTAATGTTAAAACACTGCAGAAATCACTTTAGAGGTTTAGAACAAACCCCAATCCAGAATGCTAGAGGAATATCAATAAATCTGCCTCGCAAGCACTAAGCAAACAAGCACTCTTCAAGCTGATTCCCATTGGTCCATTCTCCAGGCCCTGTTATGGTGAGCACTAAGTGGGGGGAGAAGAAAAACAGAGGGGGGATGGTTGGATGCAAATGCACCGCTTGATGCACACAGTACCAGAAGAAATGAAGTGAAGAAGAAAAAAGAGAGGGAGAAAGAGAAGGAGCGCCTTCTTTACATTAATTTAGAAACATGTGCAGTGCAGTGATAAGGAACATCATTCCTCTAGCTCATTAATCTAGTGTAAACGCCAACCTGCCATTTCGTGTTGTAACCCCCCACCCACTCTCCATCCTCTGCTCCACCCCACTAAACTGTTTATACAGGCACATACAGTACCTGACTTCCTCCATTAGATCAAGAGACATGCATGTTCTCCTGTCTCATTACAAAACTCCTTTTCTAGCAACTTGAAACTAAAGGCATCCAGTGGGAGCCAAGTTGTATTCTACGGTTAAATCTGTCCCATAATGATATAGCTCTCAGTCGAGAGAAGAAGACTGTATTTCCTCAATAAATATGCCAGACTAGTGTGATTACGGCAGAAAAAGATTAGGTAGGCTACAAACTCTCACATCTTTCTCTCTGAAAGCGTCAGTGGACACTTTCATTAAAACCCAGCTGTAGGCAACCAGCAAGGTGGCAAACACAAACAACCACAAGATGGTATTCGAGAAATCATATCTGGATTTTTAAGTTTATACAATGCAGATTTAGTGATGAAATTTTTTTAAAAGGTAAAGAGGCAGAAATAAGTAACAATTCAGTATAGGGACCAATTCTCACTATTAACGACTGGCTTATTAGCATGCCTATTATTAACATATTGGCTGTTTATTAAAGCACATATTCTGCATGATCATATTCTACATCCCTAATCCTACCCAACACCTAAAGTTAAGAACTACCTTACTAACTATTAATAAACAGCAAATAAGGAGTTTATTGATGCAAAAGTTAATAGCGAGAATTGGACCTTAAAGTGTGACCAGGATATCAATTGTTTGAAAGGTAAAAAGATAATATATGAAGTCTGATTTACATTTAATGACATTAAGATAGACAAGCAAAAATGTTTTGAATTTTACAATAACAGTCTCTGCAGTTACAAAAATCAATGTCATTTTAAACAAGACAAACCTTTACAAACCCATTAACCTTTAAAGGGTTGAACTTAGTAAGATGAAAGATGGTCCAGGAAGATTTTTATATTTTATTACCATATGAGATCAACAAAAGAACCCCCACATACTAAAGATGTTCCTAAGAATGGCAGCACGTCTGGTACGTGTTTCAATATCACTTACTGTTGAGATATCAAATGTTATTTTATCCATAACACGATGTTGCCCTCTAAAACCCAAAGCAATTCACTTTATTACAGACTTTCTGTGTCAAAAGCAATTTTACCACTTTTTCAACTGAGGAAATTCTCAAAATAAGGCCATGACCGCGAAATGGAGTTTGCAACTCCATTTTACTTGGGATATTTCTGAAACAACTAGGAGAAATATAGAGCTTGATACAGAAATGCAATGGGTTATGACAAGGGGGTGATACATTCTACACTAAATGGGAGAGCTAACATAATGTGTAAATAGCTATTTCACAATTGGTTAACACTATCCAGTGGCCCACATGTGCTGAATGATATCAGTCGATACGGAAAAATTTAAATATTATATAACCAGGAAAAAAGCAACACACACAGAGAGATTTTTTTTCATTACTCCAGTCTTCAGTGTCACACAATTCTTCAGAAATTATTCTAATATGCTTATTTGCAGCTCAAGAAACATTCCTTTTTTTATTATTAATGTTGAAAACAGTTGTGCTGCTTAAAATTTATGTGATAAACTAGCATTTAAATAGTATCTTTTGAAAAGAAAAAAAAATATTTAAGTGACAGTAAAGACAATTATAATGTTTAAAAAAATGATGTTTGAAATAAATGCCATTCTTTTTAACTTTTTTAATCTATTTATCAAAAAAAGAAAGAAAGAAAGAAAATGATCACCAAATCAGCATATTAGCATAATGCCATCATAAGAATATATTACATTTTAAAATATACTACAATACGGAAGAATTAGCAATATTGCTACTTGTACTGTATTTTTTATTGAATAAATGCAGCGTTGGTGAACATTAGACTCTGATATATCATTTTTTTATAGATGGATATGACACCTTAGCCTCTAATATGTGTAAAAAAAACAAAAAAAAAACGAGCATGACGGTTTCACACTGTTTGTCCAATTAAATTTCCCCATGTATATTTTTCATTGTAATTATACTTATTATGTATAATTCATATCCAAAGGCACATTTTCTTACTATATGAAAAATCGTCAGTGAAATGCCACTGAATTATGGTCATTAAAATCATGTTAATCACTTTAGCACCAAACCTCCCCGTTTTTCTCTCATCATTTTTCTCCAGAGGGAGGAATGTAATTCAATTAAGGATTTATTAACATCTCTGCTCTTTGTCCTGTGTTAACGAGAGGCTAATGAGGGCACTTTGGACTGTGCGAACCCTAAATGGGCCAGTCATAAATACTGCATTAATATGCTGTTGGACTCCTGTTAAAGGCTTCTCTAGATGGGGATGAATTCAAGCAGTGTGAGGGAAAGCTGAGGCTAAATGGCCTCTTATTTTCACTGGGCCTGAGCGATGCATCTCCAAATTCTCAGACAGTTATGCTTTTGTTTTTGCGACTGCACTGATGTTGTTTCAAATAATCAGATTGCGAGTCTTCTGAACAAGAATGAAGGGGGGAGGGGGGAATCTTTTTCGATGTTCGTCCGGCTTATGTTTTGACAAACGCAACAGCGTCGCTCCTTAGCGCTCTCAATTCCTCGCTGGATTCCTGACAGCTTATAAAAATCATCTTTTACATGGCACTAATATCTTTATGAATAATGGAGTATGAGGAAATGAGACGCACAAGTGGAAAGAAGTGTTAGAAAACGGAGAGCAAAATGAGATAATAAATCCCAGCCATCCTTTAATGTTAGCACAGTTAAAAATGAAAAATGACAATTGTGTCCAGCCTCAGCCATGAGTTTTGAGCATCCACCTCTCAAAAAGCAGTTGCCATAGATATAAGTATAAATCAACTTCATGGTATTGTGAAAATCAATTACAGCAACACAAAGTTAAATGAGTGAATAGTGAACTTTAAACGTCTCTGCAAACCGTGAAGCTGTTTCCTCAACAAAACCACAAAACGAGCAAGACTCATCAACATCAGAATATTTAGAAATAAACAAATTCTAACGAGATCAATTTTATGAAGGATTTTATAATGAATCTCCTTAACTTTGCTAGATATACAAAATTTGCTTGGAAAAAGCCAGGCCTTTCTCCAATTTATATTTCTTGTAAAGGAACCCCAGTAGAATTTCCCTCTTGGAGTAATCTTTCTCTTTGTCTGAAATATTTTGCGAATATGTTTGTTATTGCATTTCCGATCTAAAATATCAATACCACCCAAACGTAAAGCTGGATAAACACTGTTGCCTTTACTGAATTTGAGGTGACTTTTAATTAACTGGGTTAAGCCTACTGGGATTGCTCTCATCAAAGTATTATATTCCTTTGGTGGGACTGAAAAAGTATGGAGATTCATAAATTGTTCATAAGTTAAAATATTACCAAAATCATCAAACAGATAGAATACAGTTCAAGTTATTATTAAACCATCTAGGGAAAAAAAGAGACTTATTTCTAACAGTTATATCAGCATTATTCCAAAGGAGAACTTTGTGGGGGGGGGGGGGGGGGGGGAAACCATGGACAAAACACAATTTCCATGAAAGAAGACACTGCTGATGAAAGTTAGATAAGGAAATAGGTAACTTGCCAGGCAAGAAATTACACTTTAGTAAGAAAAATAGGCCACCAAGTTGGTCAAATATCCTATTTGGAATGAAGAACCACAGTGGCATTGGACTCATAAGGCATCTTCTCAACCAATTTACTTTAAAGGTGTTTACAGTATCTGCAAAGTCCAAAAAATCAAGGCCACCTTCACTTCTGGAATTAGCAAGCACTTCTCTTTTTAATTTGTAAGGTCTATTTTTCCAGATAAAATCCAAAAATATTTAATTAATTTCCTTTATAGCTTTATCGTTGACAAACAAAGAAAGAGCATAATATACAAAGTGAGAGAGAGCCCTTCAACCTTAGATAAAAGAACTCGACCAAATAATGAGAGTTCCCCTATCAAAAGCTACTCTCGATGCTGCGCTGAAAGCGCTTTGGGAACATTCTTTGTTCGACCGGTTGTTGAAGCACGTGTGTCAAACACGCCAAGAATTGGCTTAAATAACCTCGGTTAGGTGACGTCACTCGATTACGATCACCTGGAGGTTATAAATAGATGTGACGCGGAAACATCCTCAGGTCTTTTGTCTTCAAGGACCGCATTGTTGTGTGCGTGTGTGTGTGTGAGAAAAAGCACGATTAGAAAGAGAAAAAAAAAAAGCAGGAAGCGAGCAGATATAGATATTTATATATATATATATTTATATAAGAGAGATAGCTGCTCACTATGGAGGATCTACAGAGGAGATGTTTACCTCCCTGTCAGAGGCAGCTCCCTGACGATGATCTCCATGCTTTCTGCTTTGAGTGTTTGGGGGAAGAGCACGCGATCCTCGGGCTCGAGGGCGAGTGCGAGCACTGCGATCTCCTCTCGATCAAAGTGCTTCGCGCGCGGCTCGCCTTCTTTAAAAGCGTGCCGATCTAGCCGAGGCGCGTGAGACGGACTTGCCCCTTTCTCTCGCGCTCTCGCCAGATCATGAAGCCCACGCGTCCGTTTCTCAAGCGCGCTTCGGCGCTTCGGCGCTTCTTCTGAACGGGCCGAGGAGACTTCATCTCTTGCTTCTGGGGAGGTGGAGAGTGCCGCCTCAGAGCGCTCCTCTCGTGATGACAAAGCATATGAGGAGTTGCTCGAGGTGGTCACTCGGGCAGTCGATCGGTTACACCTAGACTGGCCGCAGGAGCAAGAGACCCCCAAGCGCTCAAAGTTAGACGACAGATATCTGTCGGGTGGTCGAGGGGAGGGGCCTCAGCGACGGTCTCTCCCCTTTTTCGGTGACCTCCATGACGAGTTAACTCGTTCATGGAACAAGCCATATTCGTCCCGTGTTTTTGTGCCATCGACGTCGATTTACTCGACTATCGTTGATGCAGAGGCACGGGGCTATATGATGATGCCCCAGATTGAAGAGACGCTCGCGGGCTATCTCTCTCCTGGGACCTCATCATCACTGAAGAAAGCAACTCTCCCCACCAAGCCATGCAGAGTAACATCTTCATTGGTGGGGAAAGCCTTTCAGGCAGCGGGTCAGGCTGGTACTGCTTTGCACACTATGGCAGTTTTGCAGGTGTACCAGGCTGACCTGCTCAAAGACTTGAGCACTGGCGCGTCAATTGACGAGGAGGCATTTTTAGAGCTTCGCCAGGCCACAGATTTGTCTCTCCGTGCGACCAAGCAGACGGCCCGTGCCATCGGCCGCTCTATGGCTGCAATGGTTTCCACGGAGAGACATCTGTGGCTCAACCTCACGGGCATCAAGGACAAAGACCGTGCTTTCCTCCTTGATGCCCCCGTCTCGCCTTCCGGCCTATTTGGCGACGCCGTCAACACCGTCGCCACTAGGTTTCGGGAGGCAAAACGCTATGAGGAAGCGTTTGTGAGGTTTCTTCCCCGCCGTGCTCAAGAGTCGGGACCGTCGACCACCCGGTCCCGACCAGGTCCGGTTCCGTTGAGGCGTGAAGCGCAGAAAGAGAGTGTGGCGAGCCGAGCACCCCCTCGTAGAGACTGGGGTGCGGCTCGCCGCGCATCACAATCTGCCTCAAAGAGACCGGACCTGCGGAGCATCATCTCCGCCAAAAAGAAGTCCTGAGGCTGGTGCGCCCAGGACCGTGGGGGTGTGTTCCCCCAGGGAGGGGCGCGTACAATTCCAACAGAAAGTAGAGGCTCCTTCCTGGCACCCTCAGGGGGCCGCTGTACAATCTCCGCCGCCACTGGTGTTTCGGGGACCGGCGGTCTCCAGCGAAATGTTAGGTGTTCGGTTGCCTCCTGCCACGTTTCCGGACGCCAGACATCTAACATTCCCCCATCAAAGCGAAGTGTCAAAATTAGTGCCCCTTTCAGAGAAGCTGGCAGCGTGGAAGCTACTGCCAAATATCTCTCCGTGGGTAGAAAGGACTGTAGAGAAAAGCTACAGGATTCAGTTTGCGTATCGGCCTCCGCATTTCAACGGCGTGGTCTCCACTTCCGTGAAATCGGAACGAACGCATTTGTTGACACAGGAGTTGCAAACTCTGCTGGTCAAAGGGGCCATAGAACGTGTTCCCCTGCCAGACAGGCAGTCAGGCTATTACAGCCGGTATTTTCTTGTTCCCAAGAAAGATGGGGGGTTGCGTCCGATTTTAGATCTTCGCGGGTTGAACCGCTACCTCAGAACATACAAGTTCAAATTGCTGACAATCAAGATGATTGTTTCTCACATCCAATCGGAGGATTGGTTTGTGACAATCGATCTAAAGGACGCTTAATTTCATATAGAAATATTGCCACAACACAGGAAGTTCCTGAGGTTCGCTTTCGGGGACGAAGCCTACCAGTATCGGGTTCTTCCGTTCGGCCTAGCCTTGTCACCCCGCACTTACACCAAATGCATGGATGCAGCTCTGGCTCCTCTACGACTCCAGGGCATCCGCATTTTAAACTACATAGACGACTGGCTGATTCTGGCTCAGTCTCAGGAGCTAGCGTTCGACATCGGGATGTCGTCCTAGCTCATCTCGAATCTCTAGGGTTGAGACTCAACGCCAAGAAAAGCGTTCTCTCTCCTGCTCAGAGGACAACGTATTTGGGGGTCGTATGGAATTCGATCACGATGCGGGCACAGCTGTCTCCTGCACGCGTCGAATCCATTTTAGACGCCCTAAAGAACATCAAGCTAGGCCAGAAGATTACTAGGTCTCATGGCAGCTGCATCTACGGTGATACCTTTAGGTCTCCTGCGCATGAGATCGTTTCAGTTGTGGCTCAGAGCCAGGGGATTTCATCCAAGGGCCAATCCCCAGAGGCAAATAAGGGTTACGCGCCAGGGGCTTCGTACCCTTTCTATGTGGTTCAGACCCCGGTTCCTGACTTTGGGTCCCACTCTAGGTCCGTGTTGTCGTCGCAAGATGCTAACGACAGACGCATCCCTCACGGGCTGGGGAGCGGTCTTAGATGGCCGCCCAGCCCAAGGGATCTGGAGAGGTCATCTTCTCGAATGGCACATCAATTGCCTCGAAATGAAGGCTGTATTTCTGGCCCTGAAATACTTCCTCCAGCAGTTAAGAGGCTACCATGTCCTAGTGCGGGTGGACAACACAGCGGTAGTCTCTTACATAAATCGTCAGGGTGGACTGCGGTCGCGCCGCTTGAACGAGCTAGCGCACCAGGTTCTGCTTTGGGCACAGGACAAGTTCCTGTCCCTCAGGGCGATTTACATCCCCGGACATATGAATGTGGGAGCAGACTTGCTGTCCAGACAAGCTGTAATACACGGGGAATGGAAACTCCACCCCGAAGTAGTCAGTCAAATCTGGGAAAGATTTTACGAAGCAGAGGTGGACCTCTTTGCTTCACAGGAGACAGCACAATGTCCCCTCTACTTCTCTCTGACTCATCCAGCTCCCCTGGGTCTGGACGCGATGGCCCATGTGTGGCCCAGACTGCGTCTTTACGCATTTCCCCCGGTCGCTCTGCTCCCAGGAGTCCTGGCCAAGGTCCGTCAACAGGGTTCTCGCCTCTTACTGATAGCGCCCCGTTGGCCGACCAGAATATGGTTCTCAGATCTAATATCTCTCCTCGACGGCTCGCCGTGGGCGATTCCGGTGAGGAGGGACCTTCTCTCTCAGGCACAGGGGACAGTATTTCATCCCCGGCCCGAGCTCTGGAACCTTCATGTCTGGCCCCTGAGGGGGACCAACTGAGACATGCTGGCCTTCCAGCCGATGTAATAGAGACTATTCTGAGCGCTAGGGCTCCCTCCACTAGAAGAACTTATGCCAGTAAATGGCGCATTTTCGAAAGTTGGTGTATGACACACCATGCAGATCCAGCTCACTGCCAGATTGTTTCAGTACTGGAGTTTCTGCAAGAGAAAATGTCCTCAGGAACATGTCCTAATACTCTCAGAACGTACGTGGCCGCCATCTCGGCTTGCCACATTCTGATTGATGGGGTTTCGGTGGGGAAACACCCTCTAGTTGCCCGCTTCATTCGAGGAGCTAAGCGGTTGAGGCCGCCCACTAGAGCGACAGTTCCTTCATGGGACCTAGCTATAGTGCTTGAGGGCTTAGTGGACACCCCTTTCGAACCACTAGAGTCAGCGCCTGTCAGGCTTCTGACCCTAAAGATGGTTTTTCTAACAGCTATTACTTCTCTGAAGAGAATTGGGGATTTGCAGGCTCTGTCAGTCTCGCCATCCTGCCTAGATTTTGCCCCTGGGCTGGTCAAAGCTATTTTGCATCCTCACCCTAGTTATCTTCCGAAGGTTCCATTCTCGACCATAAATCCGGTCGTTCTTGAAGCCTTCTGCCCTCCACCGTTCACGACACCGGAGCAGGAGAAACTTCACTTACTGTGTGCAGTACGTGCTCTCCAGATTTACATCCACCGCACTAGCCAGTGGCGTAAGTCGGAGCAGCTTTTCGTATGTTTTGGAGGCCGCAACCGGGGGGCGGCTGCCACTCGACAGACTATGTCACATTGGGTGAGGGATGCTATTGCCCTAGCCTATGAGGCGCGTGGTCAAGCTTCGCCTCTAGGTGTAAGGGCCCATTCAACCAGGGGGATTGCATCTTCCATGGCTTTGGCAAGAGGCGTCCCCTTGCAGCAAGTTTGTGATGCGGCAGGTTGGTCCTCTCCGCACACATTTGTTAGATTCTATAGTTTGGATATTCATGTTACTCCGGGCTCGCATGTCCTTGAGTCGACATCCCAGAGTCATGTCTGAGACCTCTTTCATGTTTGTGCGCACACACTACACAACGTTGGGGGTCCAGACACTTCCAGTGCGGCGGCGTGGGTATTCTCGTTCCCAAAGCGCTTTCAGCGCAGCATCGAGAGTAGCTTTTGATAGGGGAACGTCTCGGGTTACTTGACTGTAACCCTGTTCCCCGAAAAAGCGGGAACGAGATGCTGCGCCTCAATGCCGCACTGTAAGCGTGACTGGACGTCCTTTCAGACAAAATTTTGACCTGAGGATGTTTCCGCGTCACATCTATTTATAACCTCCAGGTGATCGTAATCGAGTGACGTCACCTAACCGAGGTTATTTAAGCCAATTCTTGGCGTGTTTGACACACGTGCTTCAACAACCGGTCGAACAAAGAATGTTCCCAAAGCGCTTTCAGCGCAGCATCTCGTTCCCGCTTTTTCGGGGAACAGGGTTACAGTCAAGTAACCCGAGACGATCTCTCTGAAGCCAGAAGTTAAAGATCTGTTTCTTTTTTTCATTTGATCAAAAAAGTTTAAATGATGTCTACTGATTGAATTTTTAGTGATATGAATTCCTAAATATGGTACACTTTTTTTTTAAATGGGATCCC
This sequence comes from Acrossocheilus fasciatus, assembly GCA_036784905.1. NCBI lineage: Eukaryota > Metazoa > Chordata > Actinopteri > Cypriniformes > Cyprinidae > Acrossocheilus > Acrossocheilus fasciatus. The sequence goes on from CM071945.1 coordinate 19,631,994, forward strand.
TCCTAAGAATATATCCTCCATATCATGAATTGACATAAATTCACATTTCAAAGTACTAAGTTTTAGACCTGAGGCACATGAAAATTGTTCAACCAATTCCAGAGCTTTTGGTAACTGATTTTTGTCCTCCTAAAACAGCATAGTGTCATCAGCTAGCTGCACAATTTTGATCTCCCTGTCAAATATTGAAATTGTCTTGGTTAATTCTTAGAGTAACTCTGTGGCTAAAAGAAATAAAAATGGGGAGATTGGACAGCCCTGTCTGACACCACAATATATGTTAAACCTCTTATAGAAGTGTCAAAGGTCACAATGACTGAGCTGTTAAAACATGGTTACAGTCTCTATAAATGCTTTACCAAATCCAAATAATTCTAGAGTATGGAAAAGAAATTTGTGTTCTATGGAGTCGAAAGCTTTATGAAAGTCAAGAAAGAGTATGAGACCATCTGTATGAATTAGATCTGAATAATCCAGCAAGTCCAGTACTAATCTTATGTTGTTTGAAATGTGACGGCCTTTCATGAATCCAGATTGAGATTCTGAAATAATATTGCCTAAACAATAACTTAATCGTTTAGCATATGCAGAGGCTAATATTTTATAATCTAATGTTAACAAAGGAATAGGTCGCCGAATATCGATTACCAAAGGATCCTTGTCAGGCTTAGGTATAAGAGAGATGACTCCCTGTTTCATAGTAGCGGTCATATCTCCCTCACTGATGCATTCCTCATATATATGAAATAAAGGCAATTTAATAAACTCCCAAAAATGGAGATAAAATTCAACTGAAAGCCCATCAATCCCAGGGGATTTTCCTTTTTTCATTTCATGTAGAGCTTGCTTGATTTCATCAACTGATAAAGGAGAATCACAAATTTGACTATACTCTAGATCAATAACTTTAATATGGTGTTTAACTAAAGCAATACATTTTTCAGAAATATTATACTTGAAATTAGAGGTATAAAGATTGCTATAGAAATTTGCAACAAAAACTGATATTACTTTTTGGTCTTGGGAAATTACTAAGTGCGGAGAGAGTTTTCCTCTGACCATTTCTTTTTTCCAGGGCAAAAAAAAAACAGCTAGAATTTCTTTCCCCTCCTCCAGCCATTTTGCACGAGATCTTGTATATGCACCTTTAGCCAAACCTGAATAGGCTTCATCAAGCTCCAAATTTAACCTTTTTATTTCTAAATTATCCTCTTCTGTAATTTTACTTTTAGCTAGTAATGCATTAAGTTTATTAACCAACTCTGAATCAGTTTGATGTTTACTCTTGAATTTCTTTACTTCTTTTAACTGTCTAGCCTTATATTTGAAGAACTCCCATGTTTTTTTTTTATAATCTCCATTTAAGTCAGTGAATAATTCTTTGATAAGCTTGATGATACTATCATTAAATTTTTGATATTTTAACGAGGTATTATTAAGTTTCCAGTAGCCCCTGAGTCTCGGATTATCATGGATGTTACTCATCTTTATACAAACTAATTTATGATCTGATAAGGGGGCAATGGTGTGAGAAAAATATATTTTACGTAACTGAGGATAGAAGAAGAAATCGAAAATAAATCAATCCTATATCTAAGAGATAAAGTTTTATTTGACCAGGTAAAATCCTTCGTATAAGGGTTAAAGAACCGCCATGCATCAGTCGGGGAGAGATCTGTGCAAAGAGAACAAATTAAATCATTATTCATTCCACCGTCAAGTCTAGGGGGGTATCTATCCAGATCCATACATTCGTTGAAGTCTCCTCCTAGAATAAAATAAGCATCAATATATTTTTTATTTACTTTCCTAAGTTTATCCACTAGATGAGGGAACATTACTTTGTTGGATGCACGAGAGTTGTGACCATATACACAGCATGTTATGAAGGTGGCATTATCTTGTTTGATTATGGTAATAACCCATCTGCCTTCATCAGAGCTCAAAGTTTCTAAAACAGTTCCTTTAAAACGGTGTAACATAATAGCAGTGCCAGCCAAGTGATTGCCACCATGACTAAAGAAAACTGAGTTTCCCCATTGACCTAACATCCGTTTCCCTTGAGTGAATTTCTTGAAGAAAGATAAGATCAGCTGCACTTCTTTTACAAAATAAAAAAATAGCTGTTCTTTTCACACTGTCCCGCAAAACTCGAACATTCAATGTTAAAATAGACAAAGATTTGAACTTAGCTTTCTTTAGTAAAGGGAGAGGTGGTTAATAACCTATAAAATATAATGGCTTCAATGGTGAAAAACAATTAAAGGAAAACAAAATCAGGGTTAATATGAAGGTTGACAACAATTAAGGTGGAACAAACATTAAAAAAAAATTCCATGTTACACACAACTTTTGTTTGTTTTTATGCAGATAGTGCTGTCAACTGTTTTACGCGTTTTAGAGCTAGCCAGTGCAGTCAGTAACTTAGCTTAGGTAACATCTGAGTAGAAGACTTGCTTCCCATGAATCAAAGCAAAAGAGCTTCGGAAGCTTGCTCTCTTGCCCTCCTCCCGTGCCTTCTTCACGAGAGGCCATAGCTTGTCCCGCGCTGCTCTATCGTCAGAAGACAGAGGCTCTGAAAGACGGTCTGTTTTCATTTAGAAATTTGCATCCTCTGGCAGCACCTCAAATCATGTCACGGATGCGACGCAGTGAGAAGAAGATTATGATCGATCTGGCCTTACCCTCTGCTCGTTTCGGTCCCAGACGATGAGCGACATCGACACTGCCCTGGAGTCTGTCTCCGATTCCAGGAGCGATCTTCTCTAGTATGTTAAGAACCACGCTTTGGAAATCCTCTCCATCTTTTTCTGCAACACCGTGCAACTTTAGACAGCATCTCCAACTGTAATGGCTACATTCCTGTACGCTTGCTTTCAATGATTTGTGGCCAAGACATCCCCATTACTGTTTCCACTTACGTTGGATTCTGCATGTTTCGATTTTTTCGCTGCTGGCTTCTGAGGAGTATCCAAAAGAGCAGCGACAACAATCTCATTATCAAAGTCTGGACATGTGTCAAACCATTGTGATTCCATATCTCGCTGAAACGTCAGTTCAGTGCTACCAGAGGCCGAAGTGAATCCTCAAACTGATCAACCGTATCAGATGTGTTGGAAGCCATGGTGTCAAGCCAAGCTTGTTTAACTTTCTTCTTTCCTCTTTTTCCCATGCATAAAGATGTCAAAAGGGAACTATATGACTTTTTCACTTATGTCCACCTTATCACCAGTTTAAGCAGTTGTCACCACTTCACCTTTATTTCCCTGTAGCACAAACACACAACCGCCTACCTCGCCGCCATCTTGCCGGCCCCCCCAAAGTGTATGTGTTTGCACCAAGCGGCAACCTTCCGGTCTCTCTTTGGAAACCAACACGGAAGTGACTTAAACTGTAATTCGTCAACTGGCCGCTTGAGGCTGGCTGCAAAAGTCAATCCCAGACACCCCATGTTAAAATGCCCAACTTTACAGCAGAAAAAAACATGTTTACAGCCTAGTTCAAAAAATGATTATAATTTTGCCCTTCATGACAACTGTGAGGGGGTGAATTTTTTTTATAACTCATCCGTTTAAATTATATTAAGCCTTAAAGTTCTGCATAATTAAAGGCGTGGCCACTTGAGTGACAGGTGGATTGCCGCTCTGCTCCAGAGTGTGAAACTCGCTAGTGAGAAACTTAGAAAAATGGCTTTAAAGATTTTTATTTGTACAGAAAAATTAATTATAGGTAGGACACTGGAAATCTGGCAATTAATGAAAATGATCTCAAACTTGATTTTGGTGCTGATCACCATTTATAGAATCATTATAGTAACATCTGGATAAAATCTAGTGATCACTGGCTAGGCTATAACATCTAGTAATGTGATTCAGGGTTTTTTTCTGACCGTAACAACCAGACAAAAAGTTAAATGTGAGTGAAAACCGTTTTACAAGCAATTTATTTGCAATGTTCGCTAACATTAAAGGAACATAGCCTATTGTTTTTACATCGAACTGAATTAAAATAGCTTAACCTATAATAATGACATAAAGTGCTCAAAATGATTGTGAATTAAATATCTCCGATGACGTTCATTGCAATGGATTTTACAATTTACGAGTTACAAGAAAAGATAGGAAAAGGATTTAATTGCAAACAGTTATTGATTTTATGTGTGTCTTTGCATGGCAGCACTGCAGCTGTCACTAGACAGGCGTGGTTTCAGCAGCCAGGCACCTCAGTTTCACCCACGTCCCGCCTTTTGCCCATTTTCGAGTATCCGGGAGTGACACTCGGTGATGCGCTGCCAAGTTGGCGGCGGTCGGCACCGCCCACTTTAGGCTTCAAAATGCTCTTCAGAAACCTACGAGTGATGTCACGGACACTATGTCCATGTTTTTTACAGTCTATGGTTTGCACACAAGCCGCGGTTGTGTGACCAGTGTCTCCCTCTCTCACACACACACAGACACGATGCTGCGTGGTGACTCTCTCTCTCTCACACACACACACACACACACACACACACACACAACTCTGTACAGCTATCTTTGTGAGGACATACATTGGCACAATGCAGTCTCTAGCTCCTTACCCTAACCTTCAGAACTAAGTGCCTCACCCAAACCCTTACCCTAAACCTACCCTTTACCCAATTATAACCTGACCCCTAAAACCAAGTCTTGAACCTCAAACAGGCCTTTAAAGGGGTCCCAGAAAGTGAGGACCAGCCAAAATGTCCTCACTTTACAAGATTGTCCTCACTCCGATGGTCTAAAACTCAAACCGGCCCTCACAAAGATAGCTGTACAAGTGAAAACACACACACACACACACACACACACACACACACATGACACGCAAAATTCCGTATTTAAACAGTCAATAGCAAATACTTAAACTAATAACATAACAGTCAGTGATTCAGAAGTGCCAGATTGTCATAGCAAAGTCATAATTACCTCCTCTCCTAGGTTCACAAAACGGTTGTCTATAAAATGCGTTCTGTTGTAAGTAATCTTAATGATGAAGGCCACATAAAGTGCTTTTGCTTTTGCCTAGAAACACACAGCATCTCCCTGACATGGCTGCATCAACACTAGTGCGGTTACTGAAACCATGCCTTCTTTCTTTGCCTGAACATTTGGGCTGCATTATGCAAATATTTCCACATCTTGACGTAGACATGTGGGGGCGTGTTTGAATGAGCCGTTTTAGGGGGACGTGACAGAGTCTTAACTTTGATAAAGAATGGTTTTGAGACTTTAGTCTTTGCAACTTCAGGGATCTTATCTATGCACAATCAGCTTGTAACACTCCAAAGAGAAAGGAAAACTTGAAATCGCATCATATGACCCCTTTAAAATAAATCCCGCCTATGGAAATTTGAATAGTTGGCGGGTGGGGAGAACGCTTGGTTGAGCACTGCACGTTTCAAAATCGAAACCCGGTGCGGGTGTTTTTATATCACTGTATTTCTGAAGGAAACCGACTGTCTTCAAAAAATTTTGGATGTCATTTTCATTTCATCTTGCATGTAGTGTTTGTGAGCGGAGCTCTGCTTTGTGTACAGTGTTACCGGGGAAACCTCGCTCTCTCCCGCTCCAACAGCGCCTCCTGTTGGCAGAGGATTAATTTGCATATGCCGCCACAAATAGAGTAAGTCTGTGGGACTATGGTATAAATAAATTCAACTGTATAACAGTTTCACTGCAATTCATGTTATAATGTTAGAATTAAAGTACAATAAACATAATACATATTACCGTTGCACTTATCTGTACATGGTAAATGCAGGTTCGGCGCAATCCTCTTGTTCAATATTCTCGGGGTCTGGATTGATATGGCAATATTGACAAACTTGCTGTTTTGGCAAGGGGGGGGGGCAGTACTGAAACACCGTCTAAGCTGTTCGCCAATCACAAAGCACTGGGACAGCTAACCAATCACAACGCATTTCGTTTTTCAGAAGGCGGGCCTTCATCAAACCCGGAACTAATCGAGCCGTTTGTGCCAGGTTGGGGAGAAAGGTATTGTAATAATGTAAATTATGTGAAAAATAATGCGATTTTCGAACCACCAAGCATGAGAGCATTTTCTAGTACACCCATAAAAATAAAATCGAGACTTTGTAAAGGAGCATAATAGGACCCCTTTAATCATAAAAATAAGGATTGATGGAGTCAAGGGGAAGGTGCGCTATATGAATGAGGAAAGCGTATGCATGGAGAGGTTTTCAGATGTGGGAATGTGGGCTCGTGATGAGATGTGGGCACAAGAAGCCCTTTTCTGATGCCTTGATGGAAATTTATGGCATCGGTGATGAGGAGCACTAGGCCTCAGGTGTGAAGTAAGCTTCCTCTTGAGTTTTCACGCATCTTTGCTGGATGTAAGGCGGGCGGAACAATAACAGTCACTGGTTTCCACCATCACTTATGGTAATACGGCGTGCTGAGATAAAAACCATGAAGAACTAGAGAGAAAACGAGGGGTTTCTGAGGGCCAAACCTTTATGGTGACAGGACTGAAACAAATAAATGAGAAATGCAATCTGCCCACATCCTCTGGGTGACTGAGAATCCTCTTATTTGTAGAAACATCAGTGCCAAATAGAAGATAATAAAGGTTGCTTTTGACGGGGGATATCAAAGCTAATTTACAATTGTAATTTTCTTGGCTCTATCTACCCCTAACCTCTCGGGTAATTTTCTTTTCACTTGCTTTGACCTTTTTGTTGTGTTGCTAATGAGTACATAATACAAAGAGAAATCAGAAGGGAAGAAGCTTGCGCTGGAACAATTGAACTCTTATGAATTTGGATTGACATTCAATTGAACTGCTGACTTTAAGCAAAGTGTGTAATTTGTGTGGCACTATAGCGTCACCAACAGTTTTTTTTTTTTCTTTCCATACATACATTATTTAAGTACTGACAATACCTGAAATATAAGTATTTAGAGATGTGCAAATACTTACAAATTCTTTAAGGTGCAAAACATTTATTTAATTTAAATAAGTTAATTGTATTTAATCATTAAGATTAATAAAATATATTTAATCCTATTGCATATATTTTTGGTGCCATAATCAGCTTGTTTTTGGTGCCATACTCAACTTGTTTTGTGCCATAACTTTACATGTATACAGTATAATGTAATTTCAATTATTGTACTGTCTAGCTATTATGTTTTTTTTTTTGTTGTTTTTGTTTTTTTTGTTTTGTTTTTTTTGGTAACACTTTACAATAAGGTCCCATTAGTTAACATTAGCTAATCCATTAACTAACATTATAACAACATATTAACTAACATTTGTTCCTGTGGGTGAATTCCAAACGTTTTTTTGCGCCCTTGAAGGGCACTTCGGGAAGGGGAAGCCATTTGTAGGGATGTTCCAAACGAAAGTGAACAACTGATTCCCTTCACGAAGGGCCCTTCCAGAGGTCCGTTAGCGAAGGGAACATAATGGTCACTTCACGGAAGTGATTTCCGTTTGTGATCATGTGATCTTCAGTTAGGAGGTCTAGTGATGCATTTTAAAGCAAAGTTGGGGTTTATTTTGATTTACATATAAATGTAAGCACAATAAGCTAATTAAATCTGTCTCTATTTTTATGAAATACAAAATATTTTCGTCAGTGATAGAAATGATTTAAGATTGCAAGTTTAAACAAGTTTAGTCTGAAAAAGTTTAATATTAAATAAGACACAATTAGACAGTATTTGAATAAAATAATAACAATAAGAAGAAATATTTATTTGCAACAACTGTTGGAGCACTGAATGCTGCATGCATGTGCAGCGCTGTCAAGGTAACATTTGGTCCTTCATTCACTTCACCAAGGGAGTTCCAAACGCTTATAGGAGACAGTAATGCCCTACACCCTTCAAAGAACACACTTCAAGGGCCTTCGAAGGGAGTAGGGCGTAGGGCATAGGGATGCTCACTTCCATTTGGAATTTTCCCTGTATTTATCAATTTTTGTAAACATTAAATATATATATATATATATATATATATATATATATGGACAATATGCAAATCAAAGTATATCTAAACGTAACAAACTGAATGTGCTACACTTGAATACTAATGAGATCAGGCTGTGCCAGGGGTTCCCTTGGAAATTCTTAAGGAGTTTTTAAGAGTTTTTGAATTAAATAAGGTCTGCTGTAAACATTTAAGAGATTTTCCCATACATAAATTACTCACAGTTATACCTCAAACCACACTGCTTAAAAGGTCTATAGCTGGTTTGTCAAGCATGTAGACTCAAATGATTATGGTTGTTGTAGTCCTTATGTACTCAAGAATCCTAAAAAATGCTCATTTTCTTTCAGGTTTACAAACTACAAACTGAATGTCTCAATGCAATCCAGATCACCTGTATTGTGTGAAAGAACATGAAAGAGAACATGCAGGCAATATGGGTCAGAAACTGTGTGGTGTGAGATTTATACTGTTCTTCCCTCAGTTGAATTATTTTTTTCAGAGTTATAGATATTTTAAGCATACAGGTCAGATGGGTAAACCTGGGAGAACATACCGTTGCTAGCAGATAAGGGTGAGATTAGGAACAAAAGTTATCTGAAATGTCATCCTGGATTAAAATTTCACCACTACTGTTGACATGTTAGACATAAAGGCTTTCAGAAGTGTGTGTTGGTGAGCACGGGATTCCCGGGGGATTTAAATGCCTTTTTCATCTTACTTTTGTTGCATCAGAATAAAACTTAGACTCTAGAGTGACCCAGGGATTCTGCTTCCTTCACCACCACCATTTTCTGAAATATAGGACAGGAGCAAAAGTTTCATAAAGTTGAATGCAAAGTTAGCTCAAGTTCAGTTTTCAGTCATGTTCATAACATCACTCTGGAAGAATCCGTTTGTTCTCTGAAATAAAAATGTAGATGGCCAGTTAATTACACATTAAGGAAAAGGAAATTGACACCAGTTTTCTCTTATTGTCACAGAACGAAGACTTCATTAGTTACATTAAAAGAGATATTTCCATTTTGTGTCGGTTTATTTCCTGGAGAAGGACTACAGGATGTTACTATACTCAAATAGACAACTGAATCATTGTATAAGTTTATGGAAACTGTTCATGTGACAACTGCCACAAACAGCAAGTACTGAAAGTCAATGTAAAATTGCAAAACTTCCATAATATTCCACATATGATGCATTTCTGAGTGTAACAGAACACCGAATGAGAGCGAGGGAAATGTAGGACCGGATTTTAGCCATCTGGAATTGATTACAACATGCATTCCCAAAGCAGAGAAAATGGACGAAAGTTGGCCTGTTATGATCTTTGATTTGGCCCACATCAGGCATGAGGGTGGAAAGGAAAAACATGGAAAAGAAAAGGAAAAACTTTTTTCAGCATCATTACTCCAGTCTTCAGTGTCACTTTATCCATTATCCTGATGATTCGCTGCTCAAGAAAATGTCCTTATTGTCAATGCTGAAAACATTTTTTGCTGCTTCATACTTTTTTGGAAACTGCAATACACTGACACTAAAAAGTTTAGGGTTAGTATAGATAGAAAGTAAGTACAGAGCCCCTAAAGGGAAAAGGTGGTGTAAAAAAATTGGGGTGGGAGGAAAAAAATATTTTTCCAAATATTTTGCATTCTCTCGCAAAACTTTTGCGCTTTCTCGCAAAGATATTTGCATTCTCTCACAAATCTTTTGCTTTCTCTCGCAAATTTATTTGTGTTCCCTCGCAAAACTTTTGCGTTCTCTCGCAAAACCAGTTGAGTTCGGACACACACTTTCTATTTATTATGCAGCTTGCAGTGGTTCATAGAACGCTTAACGCGGCTTAATGAAGATGATAAAAAATACTTAATATGCTATATTATGTATTAAAAATATGTACTGTGTACATGCAAGCAGATGAGCCCAAAATATGAGCTGAATTGCATAAGCGTTTTCTCCCCCATAGAAAAGAGTGTTTAACGTGGCTTAATATGAAAACAGTGATGAAAAGCCCCAATTTTGTATTTTATTAAAAAATACACTATGTACAGAAAAGCAATGTGCTAAGAGTTTTTTAAAATGTTTTGTCTAGGGGGATGAAAACACATGAAACTGCGCGTTCCGTTCTGGGCTAATCTGTTTTTCTGTGCGTAATATAAACTGTAAACAAATTTGGTATTTTTAAATCACTGTCTTTGCTCATTAGCCCAGTGGTTTTCAATCCTGTTCCTCGGGACCCACTGCTCTGCACATTTTGCATGTCTCCCTTATCTGACACACTCATTTGAGTTCATGGAGCTCTTTCCTAATGAGCTGATGATCTGAATCAAGTGTGTAAATTAGGGAGACATGCAAAATGTGCAGAGCTGTGGGTCCCCAGGAACAAGTTCGAAACCACTGCATTAGCCTACCTTAAGCGTTTTCTATGGGGGTGTAGCGTTTGGACCGATCAGAACAAATAATCTCTTATGCCCCCTCAACCAACCAAAGGGCCAACTATGAGGGTCTGTGGACCCTTCCCCCGAAATGCATCTAACACCTATTGGCGCTTTTCCACTGCATGGTACGGCACGGTACGGTTCAGTACGGCTCACTTTTGGGGGGTTTTCCACTGGGAACAGTACCTGGTACTTTTTTTAGTGTTTTGATTGAGTGCACCTTTCTTTTAACAACCAAAAAATGGCTGTTTCATTGTCTGTTGAGGAAGTACAGACTGTCCTCTTGTTGATAGCCGAGGAGTGGATCCAGCGAGAGCTTCATGGAGCGACACGTAATTAAAACGTTTTTCAGGAGTCACGGCAGTAGAGGCAGCACAACTATAACGACACATGAATAATCCAGCCCACTCTAAAGCGGTACTAAACTGCAGTGGAAACGCGAACCGAGCCAACCGTGCCGAGCCGAGTCGTACCACGCAGTGGAAAAGCGCTATAAGAAAGGCAGAACAGGCCTCTGGTTCCATGGCAACCCATCAGATAACACTAGTTTTATTGCTCAAAGGAATGCAGGCAGAGCAACTCTCACTATTTTTTTCCTATAGGAAAGACATTATGCCATAAAAATGGACTCTTCTCTAATTAATTCATAGAAAAGCCTTTCTTTGAATGAACACACATATCTTCAGGTCATTGTGTATATTATTAATAGGGGTGTCAACGTTGACGCGTTAAGGCATGCGATTAATCAAAAAAGTTTAGCGTGTTAATATTGTTTTTAACGCGAATTAATCGTTTGATAAGGATTGACCCCAACTTGAGATGAGGGTACAGCGAACCAGTGTTGCCAGTGTAGCGGCACAAGTGGGCTATTTTGAAAATACATTCGCGAGAAAAAATTACAGAGCCATGGGTTGCGTTTTTTTGGGCGAATTTTATAATGTACTGCGGCCACCCAAAGTGTATATAGACAAATAAAAATTAAAATAGATTATTTTACTAATGTGTATTATACTTGGAATGAATCCCTGGCAACTTAATAACGGAGAGGCGGTTGTAACATCAAACAACGTGAGTTTCAGCAGAGCATACATGTTAAGGCTTTTACACAGCAGAAATAAACATGACAATAGCCACTATACATTATATAAGATAATAAACACACAATCACGATAGATATGGTTTGTATGTGATTTTCTTGAGTGGAATGTGTACATCTGAAATGCTAATTTGTGCAGCGATATAACAGGCTATAAATAGCACATTTTAACAACAGTAAACGACCAAATTCCACATGTGATCGCAAAAGGAAGTTATTACAAACACTTGAAGTGAGTTCTGAGTAAAAGTGTACTATTAATCTCATAAATTTTCTTATGTAGCATGATGCTAATGTTAGCTCTAATGCACCTGCAGAACAGGTCCAATTCTTCCTTATAATGTATTTTGTCATAATACTTCACGTATGGTCGCAAGAAATGTTTAGTTGTATTTATTTAGAAATACTTTTGATAATAGTTGGGTAAATGTACACTGGGATTGAAGTGATGTGGCTTGGTAAACATTTTATTGCCAGTATAAAGGCTGATAATGGCTGAATAAAAACAAAAAAATAATGATAAAAGAATAATAAGGATTATGTCTCATACCTGGCAGAAGTGTGAAAGGTTCTGTTTCCTTAAATATGCCCGGGGCGGCATTTTTTCATGTCACGTGAGGGGCGGCACAAGCACTTGAAAAAAATAATAATAATAATCTGTGCCGCTAAGTGGTTTTCTATTATCTATCATATAACTGTGTGGGGAATTGGCAATTTTTTTTTTTATTAGCGTTATTAAACATTAACCGTTAAAACAAAAGCACAAATAGCAGTAAGGTTACCTCAGTTTTTAAAAGTAGCCTACTGCTTGATACAGAAGCACTAAACGATTTACTAAACAAACAGTTTAAAGGTCATTTCACACCCAGTCTGAAATGTTCGCACAAAAAATAAATACAACCTCACATTATGTCACACACTGCCTCCGAAACTTTCGTCCTTCATAAAAAAAAATCGGATCAGGTTCGAGTTTCTGCGTTTTCGCATCCGTAGCATGCATTTTGATAGGAAAGGATGAGGAATACGATAAATTTCGGACTCAAATGGAGCGGACAAGAAGGGCTTGTCCGCTCCATTAGTGGGACAAGTGGATAAAGTCAGTCACACCTTGACTTTCTTCTAAATAATTTCATTCATAATATTAAAACACAGGCCTATAATTTGCACGTTTTTGTTTTTTCTGAATTGTGTGAAATGGCTAATAAAAATAGGTAATACAAAACGATTATGTGGAGGTGAATTGGTTTAGTCTTGACTTCTGGTCCTGAGTGACAGTGTTGGGGATGGGAAAACTGTTGATTGTCGAGTGCCAAATAAACACAGAGTGTTTATTATGTATATACAGTATAGAGTTCTGATAACTCATACTGTTTTGTGCAGAATTGTGTTTTTCAAATGTTCTGTTGAAGGATTTGTGCAATTGAGAAATATAAGCTTATAAACTTATATTGTTATAGTAAAACATGGCTGTTTGTGCAAATTTTTTTGCCAAAAATCCTAGATTTTTTTTTCTCTGATGGGGGGGGCTCTGAGGGGGTCTCGCCCGGAGAGTAATTCAATGTAGAACCGCCACTGCTCATACCATGTTTGGTGTCTATCAATCGTCTTCGGATGATCTAATTGAGAGTGAATATTACATGTTAATACCTATGCAACATATTAGTGTCCTAAGAATCTTTAGTAGTTTGTGCATTAACCCAGGCGAATTACCTATGCAAATTACCATGTTCAGAGACAAAGTGTCGTAAAACTTTCCCTTTCCATTGACTCTTTGACACCCCAGAGGTGTGACCTCTATAGCAGATAAAGCTCTCACATCAGTGACGCCCCTCCAGTCTGCGGTTCTTTTAGATTCTGAGAAGATGAGGATGTGAGCTAGAACTCTTCTGGACCCTCAAGTTTTTGTGCCAGGCTTTGCAGCCTTGACTTTCCATTCAACCAAAGGTCCTCAGACCTCAGCAGATCTCTTTCTTAGCTCTTTTACACTTTCTACCTGGGAAGGAACTCCCAATCACCACCGAGCCAGAATAACATCTTTTGGAATTCATCACTCTTCAACCCGGAAGAAAGTGATCACGAGTTCAAAACCTTGAAACCATCAAGACTTTTCATCTGAGACTGCATTCCGGACACTCGCCAATGACCAAGGCAGAGCAAGTATTGTACATTTAACTAAACGAAACAGAGGTTTAGTATAAGTTATAGACCCTGTTATAAATGGTGCTGATGGTTTAACTCAGGTGGTTAACTGACTCTTTCCATAACTGCATTCTCTGTTTCTCTAATGGCTTCATTCATCCACTTTAGCTCCCCTTTGCATGTACGTGTGAATGTACGTTTATTCGTTTGTTTGTTTGTTTAGATTAGTTATGTGTGTTAGTGTTTAGTTAATAAAAGTATAATTCTGCTTTATTAATAGTAATATTATCAATAAGGTTTTTAATATTAGCCTAATAACATTATCAGTATTTATTATTGAATTTGGTCATTGTTTTAAAATATTAAGCCACATTAAGCATTTAGAATGTCCCTAAACCTTGCCTTGAACAAAGCACTGTCTGTATTTCTTTATACTCGATTCCAAGTTCAAAAGTAAAACTCAATGAATCGCTCAATTGTGAACATGCGAAGCCATGAACCACTGCAAGCTGTAAAGTAAACAGGAAGTGTGTGTCCAAACTCAACTGGTTTTGCGAGAGACCACAAAAGTTTCACGAGGGAATGCAAATATCTTTGCAAGAGAACACAAAAGATTTGCAAGGGAATGCAAAAAAATAAATAAATAATAATAATAATATTTTTTCCTCCCACCCCAAATTTTTTTCCACTACCATGTCCCTTTAGGGACTCCATAAGAAAGAACATGAAGACATGGGTATTTTGTTATAATGTTTGCAGCAATGTTTCAAAATAAATATTTAAAATAATTTAAAAAAAATACACATTAAAAAAATATTTTAAAATCCATTTGGAATAATAACCATAAACATTAAGAATGTAAATACAATCATTTTTCACATTGATTTTAAGATGCTCAGGTTTGCAGATAGCACCATATTCTCTACACTGTCACTGATTCCCTCCTGATGCAAATGTCACACGGAAAGGGATTTATCCCACTGCAATATTTCTCAGGCTGGCCTAACATACTAAAGGGAAATAGAGCATCCAGAACATCAGGTTGTTTGGTTAGGCCCTCCAAATGGAGAGAGAGAGTGAAGAAAGGAGGAGAGAAAGTATGATGGCTAAATATGGACTACGCTGGCTCTCTTCTGTGGAAGTGACAGGTAGAATGAGACGTGTACTCACCATCTCGGGCATTTTAACAGTGATAAATACCCGCCACAATGGTGCATTCTGACACTTCAATAAATGGCAAAGAGCTTTAACAGCAGCTGTGAAATCGTGAACCCAGCTGAAAGCCAGGGACGGCCACAGGCAATTTGTGCCGGAGTACTGACAGCTATGCCACGCAAATCACTGACGCCTTTTGTTTTATTTCATTTATTTGATCCCAGCAAACAATACTGCCCCCTTTCAACTGTCTATCTCTATCCTCAACACAAACTAAAGTGGTAAATGAATGGATGAAGCATTATATAGACCAGTTTTGTCGAAAAAAGAAGAGCAAAATGATGTTAGATTGTTTTTATAACAATCCTTTTATGTGTCATGAAATCACAGGGGGAATAAAAAAAAAAAAAAAAATCATCATTCCATGGCATGATCTTGTACAAAGCTGAACTGTGAACATACCCTGAATTGAATGTTGACCATGATTTAAGCATATTGAGAGCCAGGGTTATTACAGTTCACTGAAACAAAACATAAAACCATTAAAAGCATTTTTGTTACTTAAACATTAAAGGAATGGTTCACCCAGAAACAAAAAATTGCAAAAATAAATTTACAGGCCATCTATGTAGATGAGTTTGTTTACTCCTTAGAACAGATTTGGGGAAATTTAGCATTACATCACTTGCTCATCAACGGATCCTCTGCAGTGAATGGGTGCCGTCAGAATGAGAGTCCAAACAGCTGATAAAAACATCACAATAGTCCTAAAGTAATCCACATGACTCCAGTCCATCAATTACCATCTTTTGAAGGGAAAAGCTAGGTGTTCGTAACAATCAAATCCATCATTAAGGCATTTTAACTTTAAACTGTCACTTCTGGACAAAATCCGGTCCATGATGATCAGCTTTTATCAGCTGTTTAGACTCTCATTCTCACGGCACCCATTCACTGCAAAGAATTAATTGATGAGCAAGTGATGTAATGCTAAATTTCTCCAAATCTGTTCCAATGAAGATACAAACACATCCCCACTTGGATGGCCTGAGAGTGAGTACATTTTCAGCAAATGTTCATTTCTGGGTGAACAATTCCTTTAACTAAAAGAATGAACGTCCTTGAAACATAAGTTTACATGAAAACAGAAAACAGAACACAAAAATAAAAACTAAATCAAAATATTAAGAAAAACTATAATAGCATTTCAATTGTACTAAAATAACTCTGCATAGAGTAGAGCTCTCTGGGTCTCCATAACTTAGTAATATATGTAATTCAAAAGCACCTTAATGGATTTTTAGTTAGGAAAAAAATGTCTGGTCAATAATATGCTGGCAGGGACAACCAGAATACATAACGATAAAGAAATAGACATCTATTATCCACACATTACGTGTTAAAGTAAAAGTACATTTTCAAGATTAATTTATTTTAATGCTTCAAAGTTCATTAGGAATTTAACAGCTTTCTGAACTTACATTTTAGCAATAATTATATAATGCAAATAAAACCACCAATGTATGAGATTTTTCACAGCAGTTAATATATTCCAGCAAGGCAGCAACATTTCTATCCAAGGCCAGGCATTATGGATGTTAAGCACAGCTATTCATATGTACATGTTGTGAAGGAATTTGTTCATACAGCTAAACCTTAAAATCCAATTTTATTTTCATCATCTTCCATCTCAGAGAGGTCTTATTACTTGCATCAGTAATATCCGAGTTGGTTGTTTCCCTTCATTGCGAGCCATCAGAGCATACAGTATAAAAACATTCATCCATCTCATGCATTTCTGCTAATGAGGAAACATATGTAAATCTATTAGAAACAGCATGAGTGAACTATGATGATTTCACTCTAACAGAAAGGGAAATATATTTTGAATGGCTCATTTGAATATTACTGATGGGAAATGCCAGATCCATGGACTGGCTTCAAATGAGTGGATTAAAATGAATGTGTTCAGGGGAAATCAAACAAAACTGAAACAAGCCAAGATGTAGTTTAGCCATACGGTCCAAATGGTAAATATTTTCTTTTAATCTGTATGAAAGAGAAGTGCACAGCATCCTACGGTTAAAAATCTGGATTAAAGGTTCAAAATAATGTCACTTTTGATTCCCCAAAGAATTTTCAGTGAACCGTTTTTTTCTTGGTGTGAAGAATATTTGAATAATCTAAAGAACTACACACACACACACACACTTTATAGAATTGATCATTAATTGAAAAGATTTTATGTATGTTAAAATTTCTTCATGGAGCCAATAAAGAACCTTTATTTTTACTTAATTACTTTTCTCTATGACACATTTAACTCCCTGGCTTTGCCAAAATGGATGTAATTTGGACAACATATCAATCAGCATTGTGAAGAATTATTTTGGCCATAAATTACAGATTCAAAAAGTGAGAGAAGACATACAGTATTGATTAAAAAAAGCAGGAATGAACGTCCTTGAAAGCTCACATGAGAATGACATTCTAGAATGAATTTCAAATGATTTCAAAGGCTTCTCTTCAGAATGTTTTTAAATCCACACTGGATGAAATAGCATTAAATTTTCATTCATCTAATCCAGTGCAGTACACTTTAATTAACGGCAAATTAACTTCATAACACTTTACTTAAAATAACACTTGAATACCAACCCATTCTCACTCCCAAGGCGTCAAAAACTGAAGCATGGTCAAACTCCTTTCGCGTCACTATGAAGACGCCAAAGGTGCCCCTAGGCGTCAGTATATGACAAAATAGGATCTCCAATGCTTTCAATTGTTTGCTTTATGCATCAGGTCAAGACGCTTATGGAAAATGACAATACGTTCTCCTCCGTTGTTTGTCTTAGTTTAATGGTTTGCATGCATTTGTAAAAATAGAAATAATTTTATATACATTTATACTTTTATTGGAGCACCTAACCCACCCCTACCCTAAACATACCCACTTCTGAACAATATAAAACACGTAACAGGCAAATGTAAGTGCAGTCACCGGTATTTATTGCAAAAACTGACCATAAACAAGCAGAATAAACGCATTACAAACAAGTCGTGTTGCATTCTAAGTCTTCTGAAGCCATACGAAGTCTTTATGAGAAGAAGAGAGCAAAACACAAGGTTTTAATCGCTGAAAATGATCCCGCTCCGTTAACGCGCTCACATCTCATTCAAAAAGATACTACCGTCACGTAGCATGACGCAATCGGTCACGAGACACACAAGAGCCAATAGCCTGTCAGAACAGCATAACGCAATCGATCACGAGACACACTAGAGCCAATAGCATTTCACAACCAAGGCTGACGTAAGGCTTCTTCTGGCGGCATTTTTTGAATTCGCGCTACCGCGCACAGAGACTGCAGCATACAGGATTAACGGCGGACAGAGACTGCGATCGCGTCTATTCCTCTCACAAATCAAATGTTTTGCCTCAGAAGACTTGGAATATTAATATTTTTGGAATAAATTATGACGGTAGTTGTATCTGCCTGTTATATTTTGTGCTTTATTGACAAATGGTAGGTTTAGGGGCAGGGGTTGGGTTATGTGCTCATTAATGTGTAAATAATATAATATAAATAAAACTGTTGTGGCTGTTTACATTGAAAAATCACACCCCAACATATGTGCAATAATGGCAATGTTATTACCCAATATATAATTTAATTATGACGAGAAAATTCCCAGTATGGCGTCGGCATATTGACGCTAAGGGTTTCCTATTTAAAGCAACGGAGGACCCTGTAAGTCGAAAAATGAGGGGTACCTTAAGCGTCAAAAAGCGACGCCAAGTGGTCCTGACCAAGCTTCAATATGTGACGAGTTGGGTGTGAGAATGGGTTGTGAATACTTGAAACCTGTGTACAATGCATTATAAAAGTATATTAATGTATTAACTGTGCCTTTTAATGCACCTTATGATACATTTTATGATATCTATCAATAATAATTGTAACTACAGTTATAATACATTACGATGCTTAGCTATTCATTGTTTACAGAGTACAGTGCATTAAAATACATTACTGTACCACAAACAATTTCAGAGATACCGTAACAAGGAATCTGCATATAATGTATTTTAACTTTGGTTACAGTTAATTATGGAAATGCATTAAATTACCGTTTTTTTGTTGTTGTTGTTTGTTTTTCCCACATCCCTCAGCAGAAACAGGCTTCTATAGAAAAGAGATAATTGCAATAATTAAATGTATAATCAGTAAAAAAAAAACAAAAAAAAAAACTTTCATCCATTTAAATTCATATGCATCTTTGCAGTTCACAGAAGTTTATTAAACTATGTAAATTGTAAATATATGCAACTTGTTTTTTGCTTGCTGTGTTTACATTTAGTCTGATGTCATCAGTGCGATTATGATGTGCACTGTATGATGAGTTGTACTGACTACCATTATTATGGACATAAAAATATAAATTCACATAATGTTCTCATTTTCTGTCATATTTATTACGTTACTGCATTGATATTATGAATGTAAATTCCGTTAACATGGTTATAATGAGTGCTAAAACGCTTTACCATAAATATTTTCTGAATAAATAAGAAAAACCCAAAAGCATCACATTGATTCCTTTATGTTATGATGCTGTTCATCTTCTGCAGCAACACATGCAGTTACATATTAGCATCAGTCATAGTTTCTGCTCATCTGCTTAAAGAGTCAACACAAACAGAATAATTCATCCCATGATAGGCCAGACCTCATCCTTCTTTGTCATCCTCTGGTTTGTTTGCAATTTGTATGGTGAAACAACTGCTCCCAGCCACGTTGCATTACCCCACAAGAGACCCTGCCCTGTCTAAGACAACAAGCAACTTAGTCTTGAGAATGAATAATCTGACATGCAAATTTGGGTAGGCTGCGTTAGCTGACAGTTGTTTGCAAGCACTCTGTAGTCAAGGGAGGAAGTTAAAGAAGTGTAGAAGTTGCTAAGAACAAATAAACTGATGTACAGCTGCATTCTAAAAACATTGTAATAAATGCTTTATAGACAGACAGACAGACAGACAGACAGATAGATAGATAGATAGATAGATAGATAGATATGCTAATTCACTGAAATCATTCGATCTGAATTCATACAGTATATTAATGAAACCCTTTAATATCATTTAAAATATAAAGCTAAGATAAAATTGGCATAGACTTTTTTTAACTTTAAAAGAAAGGTTAATCAAGTGTATAACAGCTTTAATTTAAACCAGTCTCTGCTGAGTTGTTTGGTATTAAAGCAGCACATTACCTGGAGTTACCCCCATTACCCTACCATATTTATTTAAAGATGCACATTTAAAGGTGTGTGCTCTGTCTGCTATGACTCCCACACAGACCGAGGGAAGATTTCCTCAGACGCGTACCTTAGAGAAATGTCTAATTATACTGTTCGAAGGGTCTTCTTTGATTCCCAAGCACTGCAAATCCTTAGGGTGGCTTCTAAGGCTTTCTTATGTAAAGTTGTGCTAAAATAATGAAGAGTGGTAAACTGGTGGATTTGTCTGTGTGGGTACTGCAGTGTTTTAATCCAACTAAGGAATTGGAGCTTTGTGGTGATTTTTTTATTTATTTTTTCTTCTTCCTGGATATTTACAGTTTTATCGCATATCCACACAATAGAGTTAATTTCAAAGGAGACTTTCAAGCATCATATTGGCACAAGGTTGCATAAGCATTGCCCTTCATTTAAGCAAAGACTTTGGTTTCCCTAACATGTGTATAATCTGTGTTCTTCCTGCATATGTAGCAGTGAATTTATAACAAAACCAAAGCACAGTATTGACTCATTCAGTCTGAAACGAAGATGTAAGTTATAAGCTCTTTAAGGAAACCAAGTGCAAAACTGCAGAGCTTCATATACATAACAAACAATTACTCATAAATACTGTGTAAACATAAACTGAGATGGGTTGAGCTAAAAGCGCACTAAATACATTTTTACTGCAGTACACATGTACAATATGAGTTACTTTATTAAAAATCATAATTTTTATTACACCCTAGTTTTTTGCACTTCTCAATTAACATTCAGTTTTACTAGCATAAAGACTGTTACAATATGTTATTCACAATAAAACATAAATGTTTAAACGGAGAAATTTTACACTTTAATCCACTAAATGAGTTCATTTGAGCTACAGGTCTCAAAAAAGTTGCCACAGGGACAACAAAGGGCTGAAAAAGTAAGAAATTTTGAAAAGATTCAGCTGGGAGAACATCTAGCAACTAATTAAGTTAATTGACATCAGGGCCCGTATGTATAAAACTTCTCAGAAAGGCTCTTAAGAATAGTCTTAAGCTTTCCCTGCTGAAGACTCTGAGAAAAGGTGGTACAATGTATTGGCAACATCTCATAAAGAGATTGCAGCATACAAGGAAAGCATGCATGCCACAGGGACAATTTATTTAATCTTACTAAACTCTTTTTTTTTTTTAATATGACATGATTGTTTCTGTGTTCAGTCGCTGAGTTCTTGTCAAATAGGTGGAGGCCCTCTATGTAATCCTCTGTCTGAGATTGCTGAAATGGTAGAGGAGATACTGGGAACAGCCAACCCTTCCATTTGTGGCATTGCAGAAGCCCCGGACCCTGCACTGCTCAAATTAAAGGAGTTACAAAGATGATAAGAAAATGAATGTGAATTATATTAAAATGATTTTTTTTTTCTTTATTAAATTGACATTAGTTACTTTAATCTATGGAAACTGAAAAAAAAAGAAAAACACCACATCAGATTGAATAAGCATGTTTGCACTGTTTAATATTTTCTGCATATGAATGTAGTGCTGATGACGCTGGAGTCAGGCCATCTGACGTGCCACATTGCACTCACATCTCAGGATGTCTTCCTGTGTCCTGAAGATAATATTGAGTCTCTTTAAAAAATAAAGGTAGCACTTTATTTTACAGTATGTGTACTTCCCTGGTATATACATGGTAAATATCTTGTACCTACAGGCAAGTGAGTGGTAACACAAGGTACTTACCTGAAGTGTATGCACATGGTAACAAATAAGAAACACGGCTGTACTTGACAGTCGTACATGCATGGTAATTAGTTTGTACATACAGACAAGTGTGGGGAAGAACGGTCACTTACAGGTAGTGCCCGTACATGGTAGTAATTAGATACTTTACTGTACTTACTAATGTATATACATGGTAAATATGTAGTACTTACGGACAAGTGAGTACAAACAGGCACGTCTTTACAGTATCCGTGTATGGTAACTAATAAGACACATTACTATACATAATAATGATATGTACATGGTAAATGTGTAGCACCTACGGAAAAATGTGGTATTATGTGGTAACAAACAAGACACATACGGTACTTGGTATACACGTGATAAATATGTAGTACTTACAAACAAGTGTGTGTAATAACGGTCACTTACAGGTAGTGTCAGAATATGGTAACTAATAAGACACACTACTATACTTACTCATGTTATATACATGGTAAATATGTAACACCTACGGAAAAATATGGTATTATGTGGTAACAAACAAAACACATACTGTACTTGGTATATGCAGTATGTTTGGTAAGTCCTAACCTTACCTAATAAAAAGAGGATTGTTTTATAATTGCTTGTGTAGGACTGATAATGCTAAATTGCTCTCCACAACAGTGCTTACAAAGTTTAAAGAATTGGTAATTCCTGTGTAATGTTTATGTAAAATGGTGCACTTTATTTTACAGTCCTATTTCCACATACTTACTATGTAAGTACTGGTGTATGTACCTATTAGTTAATTTAGTTAATGTGTATAACACTCTTCATAATACAGATTGTTTTGAAGCAGCTTTATAGAAAATCATGATTTTAAAATGTTATACTATGTTAATATCAGTTGAGATTTGCTATACACACACACACGCACATACATACATACATATATATATATATATATAGTACTGTGTGTATGCAAAACTATCCAACTTTATAAAAAAGAGCTAGGCCTTATAGCTACATTTTTTGACAAAAAAAGCAGATTAGATTTGCTATAGAATCTCTCTCTTTATGTGGGTTCAGTTGTTAAAAGTTAACAATTAAATGACTATGTTATTCATTTTAAAGACAATCAACTATGACAATTCTACAAAAAAAAAAAAAACCTTCAGTATTGAAACTACATTTGTCCTGTATATACTGTAAGGAAAATCTCCTGGAGAGTTATCATCACAATTTTTCCCCACAAAATATTTTCCCTGCTGGCAAAAATTTACATTTCTCAATTTTGCACATAACAGATGCAGTTTTGTGGCCTAACCTTTCAGTAGCATAACCTTTAAGGCATTTTCACACCTTGAATACTGTACATTTGAACCCTCCCTCAAATACTCTCACTCACGTTCTGAACACATTGTGCTTGCGAACTTACCTATTACTCTGACATTTCAGTTCTGGCATGCCTGGCATTTACCAAAGTAGGTTCAGATGTAATTCAGTGCGAGTTTGCGGTATCTAACAGATGAAAGACAGAGAGATTTTGGCTCAAAGGAGACAGTGAGTCAAAGGCTGCTGACATACAGACTTCATTTGGCCTTACTGTGTTTATCAAATGAATGCCATCTGTATTTTGAGAAATTATTAGGCCGCAGCGCAGCAGCAGTCAGCACGGGTCAGCCGAGGTAGTGAAGCGTGAGCGTTGTGACAAGGCAACAGAGAATTAGGTTCAAGAGTACAACAGCAGGACAGGTTAGTTTTGTCAGGAACATCAGCGACACGATTGCAGTCTTAATACAGATTATTCTGTTGTTTAGAGGGAGGAACAGTATACATTCATTCGTATTAACCCAAATTAGGGGGTATTATAGAGTCAGCCTCCTTATTCTGCGGTAGCAATGCTTCCCTCTTCCCTTCTTCCAGATACTATATTTCTGCAGATACAAGAGCAAAGGTGAGGCTGACGCTGATGTTGGGTGATCTGCAGTAGAGTTCAAATTTTTCTCAAGGTCTGTTCTGCCTTTTCCTTACTAACCTAAATGCAGCACTGCAGAAAGGGAAGTTCATTTGTGCTGCCACGTTCAAACTATTCAATAGTTTAACTCTACAGACAAATGCATAAAGAAGACCATTTGGCAAAATACGTCGGCCCGGTAAATATGCAAATATGTAAATGCGCAAATATGTAGCTGCAGCTGTATCCCTTCTAGCCTTAACCACAACTCAGAGTAGATTAACTTCGGTGGACTTAAACTTGAAAAATGGTGTGTTCTGTGGTTGACATAAAATACTTTCTGATGTTTATTTATGTTAATTTCGTGCTTTACGTAAATATGAAACGATGATCGGTTCACGTGTTTGAACTGAGGCAATACAGTGATCTGTCACGACACACTGAAGAGCCACAAAACAGTATTTATTATTTGAATTTCTTTAAAACTGACTAAATTTAAAAGCTGAGAGTTCTGAGACCTTGTTTCATACCAGAAGTAACCTGCTCTGGCTCTCAGAAGTAACTATTGTCAGTCTGCACGTTGTCAGTTTCCTCTATGCTCTGCAATGTATTTTTCACTGTGTGAGAACATGATTTGTAGTATGAGAGCGGCATTGTTTATTGTTTGTTATTATAATAGCAAGTACATGTAAAGTATAACAAGGACACCTTAAAATAAAGTGCTACCAAATATAATTCAACCCTTGAATCAAAGGAGGTATCCACAAAATATTGTCACCAATTTGGAAATCCCTTCAGCAGCATTAAGACACTTGAACAGGCTGGATCTATTATTATAATTATTTCCAGTTGGTTTTAGCCACTCAGGCATGTAGTGTTTATCTGACATCTGCCAAACCCAGATTCGTCCATCAGACTGCCATATGGTAAAACATAAATCATCACTCCAGAGAGTGTATTTTCACTGCACCAGAGCAGTGGCAGTGGGCTTTCAACTACTCCATTTGCCACTTGCATTTTCACATGGTGATTTTAGGCTTGTGTACAACCACATGGCAAAGGAAACTCCCTCATGATGCTCCTGACAAACAGTTTTTGAAGCGTACTATGAACGTACAGTATCCCTCTCACAGGGCAGATCACGACTAGCTCTGAAGGGAATGCACTAGTAATAGCATTACTAGCAAAGTCAGATGAATTCGAATTTCAATTCATTTCAACTTAATAATTATACTATTATATGATGAATTTGCATACACAAAGTGGAGGTGGTTGGGCCTTACATCTACCAACAGGCACTGGGCCTCGCTATATACACACACACACACGTATACATACACACACATATACATATATACACAGGGCCTAAAACTAACTTTTTACCACACCTGCCATTGGCCGGTGTCACACCCCTGGACTGTTCTGTCGTGTTTTCATTCCCCATGTGCTCTGTGTGACCTAATTTCCACCCTTGTCTGATTGTGTTATTATGTTCAGGTGTGTCCCCCTCATTAGCCTTAATTACGTTCCCTTTATAAGTTCATTCAGTTCTGTCTTTCACTGTCCGATCTCGTCGATGTATGTTTGTGATGCCTTCCCTTGTGTTTGGAATATTAAAGACTGTTGAGCACTATCCTCCTTTGTCGTCATCTCCTCTCCCGCACCAAACCGTGACAGCCGGTGACATGATAAAATTTACTGTCCAAAAGATTTTTTTTATCGGCCATGAAACTCTTTTGGCAAAAGCAGGCAATCATTACTACTACAATGACTAAACATATTTACAATGTTTTCAATTTGTCCTTTACTTTACTTACAAGAAAAAACAAATTTATTAACAAACAGATTTATTTATTTATTTATTTTTTTTTGTCCCTCAAAAACGTTGAGATCTCCTCTCCCGCACCAAACCTTGACAGAAGATCGGACCCTAAGAAAGTAAGCGGCGTGTTTCCCCTCGTTTTATTTTCCATTTTTCACCAGTTTTTATTTTCTGTTTTTGTTCTATGGACCCCCTTGTGCGACCCGAATTCCTCCTCCTCCTGCTGGAGCAGGGGGAAAGATCTCTCGAGGACCACACCAGACTGTTCCTGATGTTAGCAAATGCCACCAGCTACCCAGACGGCACGCTCTGCTCATTCTACGACGCAAGTTTGAACACCGCGTGCAGAGCGCTGTCGTCCGCGGATGGTCCTCGAGAGGATTTCGCCGCCTTCGTGGAGTGGATTCTGGTGAGAAACGGATCACACCTTAACGTCTCACCCGAGGATGATCTCGCCAGATCCACTCCAGACCCAGAGCCCAGCCCACCAACTCCCAGCGGTATGGAGCATCAGCCCGAGCCCACCGATGACGGAGAGCCATTCCCTGCCGCGATATGCGAGCCAGCACGAAGCCGAGCGACTGAGCGGAAGATCGCCCCGGAAGTTGAGCCCAATACGTCAGATCAGGTGCGAGAGCCGGCGACAGTGCCCATCGCGAGGGAGCCAGCCGTGGACGGTGTGAGCGCGGAGTGGAGCTCCGCCCCCTGTATCACGGCTGAGGATGAGTTGATTATTCATCTGGGGCTGCTGGACTTTGAAGGGGATCTCATTAACTGGGAAACGGATCATTTGCCGCCGCTGGTCCCGTCCAGCCCACCTTTGCCTCCGCTGGTCCCGTCCAGCCCACCTTTGCCTCCGCTGGTCCCGTCCAGCCCACCTTCGCCTCCGCTGGTCCCGTCCAGCTCAGAGCCTCCCGAGTGCCCCCTAGAGCCCGCGCTGCAAAAGCGCCCATCAGAACCCGCGCTGCAAGAGCGCCGCCCAGTGCCTGCGCCAAGAAGGCACCTCCCTGTCTCGGCGCTGCAAGAGCGCCCCTCAGAATCCGCGCTGCAAGAGCACAAACCAGAGCCCGCGCTACAAGAGCGCCGCCCAGTGCCTGCGCCAAGAAGGCACCTCCCTGTCTCGGCGCTGCAAGAGCGCCCCTCAGAATCCGCGCTGCAAGAGCGCAAACCAGAGCCCGCGCTGCAAGAGCACCGACCAGTGCCGGTCCCTCACAAATGCCCGCCCTCCCACCCACTCCTGCCTCCTCCACCGCTGTCGTCTGGCAGCCCCTTTGCTCGCCCTCAGCCCGCCATCAATGCGGTGCGAGCCCCACGGGACTGCCATCCTCCAGCGTTGCCGGGGCTGGAATATCCCTCACCTCCGCCTCCAGCCTCCTCGGCCTGGACTCAGCCTCGGTCCGTTGACCCGGTGGCTCCGCCTCGGCTCCTAGCTCCCTCGCCTCCACTGTCACCCGTCTATCCTCCAGCTCCACCGGGCTCCCTCGTCCCTCCAGCTCCGCCTTGGTCGGGCGTCGACCCGCCATCGCCTCAGGACTCCGCTCCTCCGGCTTCACCTCGTCACTCCGTCCCACCAGCTCAGTTGGGCTCCTTCCTCCCGCCAGCTCCACCTTGGTCCTCAGTCGCTCCGGCTTCGCCGCGGATCTCTGGAGCTCCGCCTCCGCCTCAGTCACCAGAGCACTCGGCTCCACCTTGGCCCCCCGGATCCTCGGCATCCCCCTGGCTCGTCGGCTCTCCGTCTCCACCTCGGGCTCCTCCACCACCTGCTCCGCCGCCGTCGGTCGGCCCCCTGGAGTCGGCGGCCATCCCTCCTCCATGGCTCCTCCCTCCGTCGGCTCCACCGTGGGCCATCATCATGGCTGTGGCCTGGGTCCTGCCAGGCTCCTCCTGCTCCGGGTCCCTCCTGTCTCCTCCCTGGCTCCTCCCTCCTTCGTCACCTCCCTGGTCTCTGTCAGCCGGCCCCCTTCCGGTGGTCCGTCCTCCTCCTGAGCCTCCGCCTTTTTGTTCCCACCCGTTTCCCTCCCCTCTGTTGTTCCACGGTGCGAGGACGCACCTTCCGGGAGGGGGGGGTAATGTCACACCCCTGGACTGTTCTGTCGTGTTTTCATTCCCCATGTGCTCTGTGTGACCTAATTTCCACCCTTGTCTGATTGTGTTATTATGTTCAGGTGTGTCCCCCTCATTAGCCTTAATTACGTTCCCTTTATAAGTTCATTCAGTTCTGTCTTTCACTGTCCGATCTCGTCGATGAATGTTTGTGATGCCTTCCCTTGTGTTTGGATTATTAAAGACTGTTGAGCACTATCCTCCTTTGTCGTCATCTCCTCTCCCGCACCAAACCGTGACAGCCGGTGACATGATAAAATTTACTGTCCAAAAGATTTTTTTTTTATCGGCCATGAAACTCTTTTGGCAAAAGCAGGCAATCATTACTACTACAATGACTAAACATATTTACAATGTTTTCAATTTGTCCTTTACTTTACTTACAAGAAAAAACAAATTTATTAACAAACAGATTTATTTATTTATTTTTTGTGAATGTTGTGCGTATTTTAACGGATTAGAGCAGGGCTATTCAATTAGCTTCATTTGAGGGTCATATTGAACTGAAAATTTAAAGGGGGCCAAGGGGGTAGATAGTCCCGATCTCTTTCTGGGGGGACCTTTAAAATTTGAAATTAAATTGAAATCTAAAATCTATAAAAGGTTAACATTACTGCTTTCTGTCAATCGATTAAAAAAACAACAACATTTTTTTGTAATTAATCATGATTAATCGCATATATATATATATATATATATATATAGTCATAATTTCACATTGAACCTCCAAATTAATGTAGAAACAACATAAAGATAGTATATTTTAAATGTGTTTTTAATAGCATCTTTTTACTAAGTAGCCTATTATTAATGAAGTATTGATACCAATACTTTTCCCTCAATTGTACCTATTAATTACAGCCATTCAACATTACAGTATAATTGAAAGCCATTATTTTTTACATTTAATAGGCTCTGAAATAGTAAGTGATTTTAAAACAATCTTCACAAACTATAAATTGCATATGCTTAAACTATACAGATTAATCTTTATTAATCAGTGACTAGAGCAGTCGAGTGATTTCTTGATTTACATCAATGACAGACTTCAGTAGGTTTTACTTTAAAAGCAGCACTGCGTCTTTAAAACCTGATGCACATGACGCAGATCTGACACATATCCTATTTTCTCAAAACTCTTTACGGTCATTTAAGACTTTATAACTCAATTAAGACTACGTTTACAAGGTAACTGGCCAAAACCGCATAATTTGACATAATTGTGTGTGTTTTCGTCCGTTGAAGCTCTACTGGTGCGCTGTCTGAAGCAGCTCGATGTATGTGTACAGACCGTGGTACAGACGTACCTCCACATTCTCGGATTATGAAAAATAAAGAAAGGAAAAGTTAATCTTCTGAAATGAAGCAGCAATATCTTCTCAGGTAAAAGTTATTAGAACCATTTCTAGGGACAAGCGCGTCATCAAACTACTCTGACCTTATCAGCCCGTGTGTATCTATTATTTGATTCGCTCTTGTCTCTTATGACAGAACAGCTAACCAATCACAATGAGCTCATCTTGGGAAAAAATTATTTTATTCGCTTACAGTACGTCAGAAACGGCGAATCCCTTTTAAACCTGGCTGTTGTTTTCACTCCATTGCATTGTTATATTTCGGAAAAGTCGCCAATGTCGATTTTTACTCTCAATTGGCGCTTGGCAAGTGTTAATTTTAGGCCCAGAACACACACACACACACACACACACACACACATATATATACACGTACAGTATATATCCACATACTAATATATATATATATATTAGGGCTGTCAAAATTAATGCGTTAACGCAAATTCATTTTAACGGTACTAAATTTATTAATGCGCAATTAATGTAGCACAAATTTTCTGTTTGACCCGTGGCCTAACCGTAGTTGGAGAAATAGAGATACACAGTGTTGCCAACTTTGCAGACCCCTTAAACCATTTTTGTTTTTTTTCAAAAAAGCGCCTAGCCACAAACCTTTAGGGTTTACCCAAACCTCATTTAGTTTCTGAGACTCGCTGGTACTGCCCCCACGAGGTCTTGCTGTCCCAGCGCGCACATATCTATCCATCCATCCATCCATCCATCCATCCATCCATCCATCCATCCATCCATCCATCTCTCTCTCTCTCTCTCTCTCTCTCTCTGCATTGTTCAGCGAGTGGCTGAGAGGAGGAGCGCTTTCTGTTAAAACAGATAGGCTAGTATGCTGCTTCTCTAATTTTACATGCAAGTATAGCCGAAATCACAGCACAGCTATTGTCTTTATTGTATGTGTATTTGATTCCATCAGATGACGGCTCAATTATGAATCAGGATTTTTGTGCAGATTAACATCTTGGAAGGGAGAGCTGGTTATGTAGTCTTAGGGTGTATTCACACCCGTCTTGTTTGGTTCAACTGAATCGAACCCAAGTTCATTTCCCCTCTTGGTGCGGATCATTTGGTCAGGTGTGAATACAGCAATCGCACTCGGATGTGGACCAAACAACTGTACCGAGACCCAGCTGAAGAGGTGGTCTTGGTCCGGTTCCAAACAAACTCTGGTGAATGGATGATCTTAGCATATGTGTGGTTTTGTTTACAATTTCTGGTTTACTTGCAAAAAGGGAAGTGTGAAAGTGAACCACAGCAAAAAAAAAAAAAAAACAACAACATTGTATTTGGTCCAGACCAAAGCAAGTGAACTAGCGGACTTTCCTGGTGTGAATACACCCTTAACGGGTCACGTTTCAGTCACTATTTCATTCTGTTGTCTGACAACAGAAACAGTAAAATATATCAATGAAAACAGTTTTATTGAGAACTTAGCTGCATCGAAATAACATGTGGGCATAGAGAGGCAAACAAATATAATAATAAATAATAAATGTACATTTTGCATGTTCAGAAGAAGGGAGCTGCCATGTCCTGTGAAAATTTAAACAGGGCAGGCTTTTGTAAGTAAATTGCTCAGTGCAAATAAAGAGCAGTAATGGGAACCTGGTATTTTTATGTTCTTTTTTCATGTGTCTAATAGACATGAACAAGGTCTTTGAAAATCATGTATGACCTTTGAAACATGTCTAGTCTTCATGCTCTATGTTGACTATGGTTTCACTAATAATAAACATACATTTGCATAAAGCATCCGTAAGTGTCCATGCTCATGTTGATTAGAGTATTAAAAACTTAAAAAGTATTAAATTTAAGGTACATTTAGAACATAAAAATGTGCCATTGAGTTGCGATTAATCACGAGTTAACACATGACAAGCATGCGATTAATCACGATTACATATTTAAATCTATTGACAGCCCATACAGTATACGTACTGGTCTAAACTCAGGCTGCAGAGAGTAAATGGCACAAATCAAACAGCAAACACTCCAGCTGACCTGAGTGTGTATCAGTCTCTGCTTTCATCTTTTTCTGTCAAGGTTCACACTTCCAAAACTTCATATTTTCACAAGATCAACAGCACTTCAAACACACGCAAACTCTTCAAAACATTCGACTTCCTCCTCTGCCCCCTCTGCTACTTCCCAACACCTCTTTAACAGCTGGTAACTTTGCCAGTTTCTTCACAAAACTACAACCAGTCAGTTGTTAGCTCCATACATGGAGGAACTCAAACCAACAACATCCACAGCCAGCAATATGTGCTCCTTCTCTCCTCTTACAGAGGCAGAAGTATCTAAACTTCTCCTCTAAAGTCATCCAACAACATGTGCACACATCATTAGTACATCTCTTTTCTCAGGGATTTTCCCCACCATTCATGCAGGCTCAAGTAACCTTGCTGCTTAAAAATCCCACATTAAACACTTCTTCACTTGTAGAAAGTTACTGACCTGTCTCTCTCCTCCCATTCATAGCAGAAACACTTGAACAAATTTTCAACTATGGAAGCGGATTGATCTCAATAATTCACGGAAAAGACACCATGCACACATGCGTACCCCAATACACATGCGTGAAACTCAATTCATGTGCACGAAAAAAATAATAATATGTATATATGTATATATGTATATATATATATATATATATATTCACAAAAACCAATTGGCCTGCACAAAATACGTCTCACAAATGCAAAACACAATTCACTGATGTAAAACTGTGTACACAAATTTTGAAGGTTTAAATTAATGTGCGAATCGCCTTGGATGTGTGTGTGTGTATTTTTGAGACTTTCCTGGCAGCGAACACCTCCCACGCGGGTCACTCGTACTCTTTAGCCAATCAGATTTGAGCCTGTCGATCGACCAATCATAACCCGCCCTGGGCGTGCCTACCTGGATGTTGCGTCATCAGCGCGAGACCGCAGTTCAAGTCACTGTTCAACAGAGGTTTGCGCAGTTGATCGTTTGATTTTAGCCTAGTGGAGATGTATTGTTTTATTTTTGCATATTTACAGAAGTTTAAATAGTTACTTGAAAGCAGTGGTGGACGAAGTACACAAATCAAGTACTTGAGTAAAAGTACAGATACGTATTATAAAATATTACTCCAGTAAAAGTACTGCTTTTTCAATTTTACTCGAGTGAAATGTACAAAAGTACTCGATTTTTTATGCACTTAAGTAAAAAAAAAAGTACTGATAGATAGATTTATTTTGCTATTTTATATAGACTACTTAATTTAATTTTATATAAGCACATTTTTATAATCCTACTGCTCAAAATACATGGGATTAGGAAAATATAATTATATTTTCATAATGTTTTTTTTTTCTTCACAAACCTTGTCTGTGGTGTAAAAACACCTCTTGCCAAATGCCCCCATAGGGCATCACTTCCCATTACTGTAGTTACCATGTTCTGAACATCACATCCTTTCTTCTTCTCTCAGATGTAATCTATCTAGCTGGCGGAATAAAAATATTTGGACTTTATATCTAAATATTTCATCAACTTAGCACCAGCAAGCTTGTTAGCTAGACACTTAGCATCAGCTAACAATATTGACTTATTTTCAGTATGGTTATGAATAAACATTCACATCTGTCTACTTGGCAAGTTGATCTAAACAATATAAAAATTTATACTGTTGATAAACAATATAAAAACAAACGTCACATTGGGCAAAATGCGTAGCATTTTAATAAAACTGCTAACGTTACAGCAGCGGGGAATATGAACGTGCATGAGTTATTTTACTTAATGTGTTATTTTAATGTTTCATTTTTTTGACCTAAAACATAGACACTGATCTGTCTGCATTCAAGCATTTCAGTGGGTTTAAATAGATCACCCTTTCCAGCAGATTTGGTTCACAAACAACTGACAGTTTTGACCTAAATATTATTTTCAGTTACAGTAATTAATCCTAATATTCAAAATTAGTAACTTACTTTTGGCAGCATCAGTTTGGCGCTCACAAGATCTCCCGGTTCTTACTTGTGAATTCAGTTCACTGGAGACTCGCTCTAAACGGTTCATTTTCAGTGAGTTGTCGACTCGAGAATAGCTGCAATCGGATCATTCCAATTCCTGAATGAATCATTTGTTCTGATTTGCGAACCGATTTAACAGGTTCATCGAAAATAATCAGTTTGTTCCTGAATCAGACACCGCTTCTGCGTCTTGGAGCACGTGATGTATTGTAAGGAGTAACGATGTGTTTTATGAAATGTAGTGAAGTAAAAAGTATGATCTTGTGCTTTGGCATGTAGTGAAGTAAAAGTAAAAGTTACTCAAAATAAAAGTACTCCAGTAAAGTACAGATACTCGAAAAATGTACTTAAGTACGTTACTGACCATCACTGCTTGAAAGTAAAATCGGTCGTTTAGACACACTCATTAACGTGATCAGTGTAAGCCAGCGGCTGCTAGGAAAACAGTGTTGGCAAAAACGCAGCTATCTTGTATTAGCCACAATGTCCTGTATATTGGTCAAACGTAATCAACATTCATTTCCTGTTTGTTTTTTTTTTTTCATACTATATTGCTGTGATTGTTAATGTTTAATCCTATGTTGAGTTGTGATGTAAAAATCTTTGAGATACAATACACAAGAAGATGTTGGGAAGCAGCAGTTGTATTTGCTTGGTAACAGTTGTGGAATTTATGCTGGTCAGACATAGACAGACTGATTATAAAAAGGAATGCAAAAAAGATTATTCAGTAAATTTTATTCAGTTATTTTATAGCTTTATATCATGCTTCCTGCTCTTTCTTTATCTCCATCTCTTCTAAAATTATAAGGCCCAGTTTCACAAATGGGGTTTAGCTTAAGCCAGGACTAGGCCTTAGTTAAATTAAGATATTCAAGCAACTTTTACAAAAATACCTTGGTAGAAAACATTAAGGTGTGCATCTTGACAGAACAATGACACTGACATATTTTAAGATATGTCAAAGCAAGATATTTTCAGTTGAGACAGGTCAAACATGCATTTTAGTCTGGGACTAGCTAAAGCCTTGTCTGTGAAACCAAGAGTATGAGTTAACATGCCAAGGTGTAAGCTTTGAAAATCAGACCAAAATCTGGCACGTCCTGACAGAGAGAGATAGTGAAGACTGGATCTAAAACGTTTGATTCATTAACTTTTCATATAACGTATTACACTGATACATGTATTGATCATTCAGCCATGAAATTTACTTTAAAAGAATGCTAAAGACTCTAAATGGGACACTATACCAGCCATTCAGTGTAATTGAGGTTTGGATACCCTTTGACTGAAGAACTTCTAGCACAGCGTTAAACTGGTATCAAGCCAATCTCAGCCGTTGTTGTGCTACGTTTGTACTCCCTCTTGATTATCATTTGTTGTGAACTTTTATCTTCTACGAAACAGAGACCAGGAGACGTTGGGATATCTTTCATACAGAAGTTACTCTTTATTGAGAACTCGCTGCGCGTTGCTGTAGTCATCCAAGTCTAACTAAATCAGTGATACATTGTAGTTTTAATAAATTTAGGGGGCAGTGCTTAGGAATGGAAACAAAGCACCTGGGTGACGATTTTAAACAAAGCATGCAAATGAGAGAGGATTTGATTCTATCAAGAGAAAACCGGTTTGGCAGGTTATCTGGCTTGCTCAAAAGAGAAAGACAGACCCAATCAGCATAACACTCGATTGCATTGATAATCCAATCAGTCTAACGATTCAACGTCTGGGCCAGGGGTCCGAAAGCCCTGACTCATTTAACTTACAATGGAGTGAACAGGAACTGGCAGGGACCTCTTGCTACAAACTTTGTTCATCATCTTCACCATAAATGCAAAATACAATGTATATAACTTCTTCAGTTTGTATACTATTACATTGGAATCTAAATTAAACATTTAAATAAATTTGTAATCCCACACATTTCATATTTCATGTTACAGGCACATTACAATTAACAATGGTCAGGTCATTTCATGGACATTTTATTCCTAAAGTATTCAGAAAACTTTAATAAACAATCTTATAAAGTAACTGTAACAACTGGCTTTTTTAAATGTTTTAATTCTGACATAAAACCAGAACAATAACAAGAACATTTAACAATGCATAACAAAGCTTTTAGCCTTAACAAATACAAAGTCATAGGTACTACTCTACAATAAATGTAGTAATAATGCATGACTTAAACAAAAAATCTGTTGAACCTGTCAAAATGGATAGGTTGCAACATGACTGTTTTGAAGGAGTTACAGTTCCAAATTAAACTTCTAGATATATCACCTCATCGCTTGTGGTAGGGGATGAAGTAGGAATAGTAGGGTCATGGGTGTCTCAGAAATTTGTACATCATCAGCCTCACAATTCTGAAATAAATAGCAAACAAACTTAAATTAAATGTACATGGTCTCCAATGTGTGCATGTTTTTATATACTTACACAATCATCAGCTGAATGCGTGCCGTCGCAGGACTTGAGACACAAGACAAGCTCTGCTGTGACAGCTCTTTCATGTCCTCAATAAACAAAAACACAAGAGAATGCTTGAAAAATATCCAAAAACTATTTTCATAATCATCTATTTATTTACAACATGTTCCATCAGTCAACCCCTTATTTTATGCTTTACATTGAGTTTATGAATCTAATATCTTAATGTGGTAGCCTATGGTATCCCAGTGAATAATAATTCTATTTTAAATAAACATAACGTCACGTTAACGAGTGTCTAAACGACCGATTTAACTTCTTAAACTTCGGTAAACATGCAAAAATAAAACAATACATCTCCACTAGGCTAAAATCAAACGATCAACTGCGAAAACCTCTGTTGAACCGTGACTGAACTGTGGTCTAGCGCTGATGACGCAACATCCAGGTAGGCACGCCCAGGGCGGGTTATGATTGGTCGATCGACAGGCTCAAATCTGATTGGCTAAAGAGTACGAGTGACCCCGCATGGGAGGAGCTCGCTGCCAGGAAAGTCTCAAAAATACAAACACACATCCAAGGCGATTCACATATTCACAGTCCGTGATGAACTCTTCAATTTTAAACATTCAAAATTTTGTACACATTTGTACATCTGTGAATTGTGTTTTGCATTTGTGAAACATAATTTATAAATATTCTTATTTTGTGTAGGTCAATTGGTTTTTGTGATTTTTTTTTCCCTTGCTGGTGAACTGGGTTGCATGTGTGCATCTTGTTTTTTGCATGAATTATTAGTGAGTCTAATCTGCTTCCATATTCAACCAAGCATCATCGTTCCTTTCACTGAACCAGCTGAATATTAACCGTCCGAAAAGCCATGCCGCACTCAAACTACATGATCTCACGCAGTGAAAAATACATTACGGAGCAAAGAGGACACTGACAGTGTGCCAACAGAGAAGACAAAGCAGGTTACTTTTGGTATGAAACAGTGTCAGCTTTCAAATTTTGTCATTTAAAGAAATTCCAACAATAAGTACTCTTTTGTGGTTCTTTAATGTGTTGTGACCGATCACTGTAGCGCCTCAGTTCAAGCGGCACGTGAACCGATCATTTCTTCCTCTTTTTTAGTTATAGCACAAAATAAATATGAGTGAACATCATTTTCAGCTGCAGAAAGCCATCAGTACACACCATTTTTCACGTTCAAGTCCACCAACATTAATCTGCTCTCCTGTCTGGTTTGTTTGTTGGACAAAATGGCAGATTCTGCCTTATGATTGGTTAGATCGCATGTCAATCAAACTCCTGGTGAAGGGTCAACTGAGACTGCAATACTGTTGGTTACTGAAGCGCTGTGGACTGTGAAAGCTGAT
This sequence comes from Acrossocheilus fasciatus, assembly GCA_036784905.1. NCBI lineage: Eukaryota > Metazoa > Chordata > Actinopteri > Cypriniformes > Cyprinidae > Acrossocheilus > Acrossocheilus fasciatus. The sequence goes on from CM071945.1 coordinate 19,668,835, forward strand.
TCTATATCATCAGTTCTCATTCTGCTAGATCTGTCTGCTGCTTTTGACACCATCAATCATCAGATCCTTTTACCCATACTCTCATCACTGGACATTACAGGAACTGCACTTCAGTGGTTTAAATCTTACCTCACAGGAAGGTCTTTCAGGGTTGCCTTGAGGGGGAAGGTATCCAAAGAACATCAACTGGTCATGGGGGTTCCTCAGGGATCAATCCTTAGACCCCTCCTTTTCTCCATATTGGGACCCACCATACATGGTTTCTCCTACTACCTTTGCTATTCTGATGACACACAGCTCTTCTTTTCATTTCAACCAGATGAGCCAACGATAGCTGCATGAAACTCAGACTCAATGGTGGACATCTGGGCATGGATGAAAGAACATCACCTGCAGCTGAACCTGGCAAAGACTGAGCTTCTCTTCTTCTCTGCCAATCTGACTGTACAGCACAATTTCACCATCCAGCTTTGGTCAACAATTATCCTATTGCGTTCAGTCAGAACTCTTGGTGTAATCTATGATAATCAGCTGACGTTCAAAGACTACACAGCAATGACAGCTTGATCATGCAGGTCTACATTGAACAATATCAGAAAGATCAGGCCCTTCCTAAAGGAGCATGCACAACTTCTTGAAAAGACTTTCAGTGGAGTTCCATTTGTGAAAATTATTTCTCATGCTCACTGAAACATGCTTTGAGCCGATGAATCCTGGCATTGTCATCCTGAAATATGGACTGGTAGGTCTTCCAACATGGTTGTTTGAGAAATGAAAAGCTACAAAGCTAAACTGCATCAGTTAGGATTAAAAGAATTGATGCCAAACATACAACATGCCAGAAACATATTAATCACTGCAAAATGACTTGATCCTAGCATTTTTAATAACTGCTTGTTTTACTTGTGTACAGCACACAGATATCAACCCCACTTTTTTGTGCATAAACTTAAATGCCATCTCTTTTGCATAAGTGTTAAATATGTCTAATTTGCATGTGAAGGCAGCAGTGCATTGATGAAGTAATGCAGAAAGTGGTGGGGGTTCCCAATTACGGTGCAGCTGAGTTTAGCACAATACTACAACATCAGGTATCAAAAGCCCAGAGAATTAGGGCTGGCTGCATGCCTGCCACTGCTGTGCATTGTGGGTAGCACCACTCATGCTGTGATTGTGAAATTCTCACAATGCACCTGCCAGTCTGATGCACAAATCTTTTATCTTTTGACAGAATTATTATTTATCTCTTCATATACTACTAACAACTCAGACATGCATCATATATATGTGTGAACGCTCTTCACAGTCAGCGATGACTTATTTTTGGCTTGCTTATGTAGACCCGTGTCTGAGATGAGGCAGTCAGGGAGGGAGAAAGATCATTATTTTCACACCAGAGAAAGTGCATAAAGAGAGGAACACCCCTCCCCGGGCCCATCATCAATTCCCCAGCCCAGGTAATTCAATGCAATCTATTGTTAATTCACACCGAAGGAGACTTCTGATTAACAGAGTCCTTGCGGACCAACAAGCTCCTCGCCACACTCATGCGGCTCCCTTTAATTAGGACACAACAGTCAGCAATGCATTTCTCAGAATTTCATTAGTATTCAAGTGGCCTTGATACCCCATCCCTATTTCAGTCCCAAAGGACAAACAGGCAGCTCTGCAATCAATTGTTTCAGAGAGGGGCTACATGTTGCCACATGGGGCCAAATGCTGCCTCAAAATATGGCTTGAGGATATTTTCTGGACAGGGTTACACTCCATATCCATGACATCTGATTATGAAGGTATTTAATCGTAATTTAGGTAAGAAAGGTAAGAAAGAGGAAGATGTCCCAAAAAACTCAAACACTGTAGTGCCACTACTTTTTCCAAATTTTCACTCGTTTATGCTAATAACTTTTGAACCATAAGGTCTAAAAAGAAAAAATATTGTTTCCTTTGAATCCTTGGTTCATGACTTGCCAAATGATTTAAAAATCATAAGGTCTAGTTTTTCACTATTTTTAGTGGTTTAAAAAAAATATTTTTTCAAACTTGTCCTAGACGGTTTGTCTGATTTTTACCAAATTTGGCTCAAATCATCTTCAGACCATGCTGGCAAAAAATTATGGAATTCAAGTTGATCAGTCAAACCGTTCTCGAATAATGCATGAACAGATTCAATGAAGAGCACGCAAAAATGGATGAAAGGCTATATCTCCACAACGGTTTGTTGTATTGAGACCAAACTTGGTGTGTGTTATAACAACCATGACCTGAGGCTACCTGCACAGTTTCTGCCAGCGCCACCTAGTGGTCAGGAAATATGAAAAATGGCTATTTTTGCTTATAACTTCTGAATGGTCCCTTTAGATTCAGTGGAGCATGCAGAATTGAACCATACTCAATTTTCCCATGTCCGCCATTTTGGGCGTCGGCCATTCTCAATTTAGTCATAAAATGCTATATTTTACGTACACATTGGTGTATCATTGTGATCAAACTCAGTATGTGTCTTGGGCACCATGCTCTGACAGTACTCAAAAAGTTTGGGGGCAGCGTCACCTTGTAGCCAAAAGTTATAAAGAAATTTTCAAAAAAATACTAATAACATTTGTTTAAATCGGCCTATTGTAATGAAAGTGATCTCAGTGTATTCCTTGGGTCATGCTGAGAACATAGATACCAATTTTGCAATAGTCAGCTGAACTTCCTGTCCACCATTTTTATTTATGTTGAAAACCTACAATTTCAAAAAGATCAATGGTCCGATTTTCACGAAATTTGGCTCAGATCATCTTCAGACCATGCTGACAAAAAGTTAAGAATGTTGTGTTGACATACAAAATGGTTACTGTTTAACGCATCAATGAATTTGCTGGAATTGTGTCAAGCAGCATCTGAGGCTGTATCTCTGCAAAACTTTGACACATTGACACCAAACTTCATTCATTAACCATATAATGAAATTTCCAAAAATGCTAATAACTATTGATTGCACTAGCCTTTTGTGATGAAACTGGTCTCTAAATATTCTTTGGGTCATGCCAACAACATAGATACCAATTATGCCATAGTCAACCGAACTTTCTGTCCACCATTTTGATTTACGTTTAAAACTTACTTTTTCTAACTCCTGCATTTCCACCTCACACAGAATACACCACATCGATTTGATAACAGCGCCACCTATTGGTCAAAAGTGATATCCCATTAAATCATATTACTAGAGGTTGTATTTATGCTTTTTCAGCCATTTTATATATATATAGATAGATAGATAGATAGATAGATAGATAGATAGATAGATAGATATAGATATTTCAATTTAAGATATGTCTTAATAGCAACAAATTGAAAAGTTTCACTCAGTGAGCCTATAGGTTTTTATGAAAGGCAAAGATGTCTGAAATGTACATCTAATTATTCACGCAATTACTAAATAATAAATCCATCTTGAACATCGATGTTTCCACCACAAATCCCTCATTAATGAATAGACACAAAAACATTGATAATGCAATGTCATAGATTACTATTTTACAGAGAAATACAATTAGATCAGTTAACCTCCAAACTAAACTAAATCTCACAAATGTTGATTTTCATTTGAAATTACAAAATTAAATACAGTAGTCTAACTATTTATCAAAAGTTTTAAGATGAGATTTTGCACCAAAATGAAGGTGGGCATCTTACGCCATATGTGTGCAAGTGTTGTTTGAACCTCAGCCAATATCTCATCAATAGCTCTCCATATTTTTTTCTTTGCATACAAGCTGTCGCTGTTCATTAATTTTATATTGTAAAGTGGCTATCTGAGTGCAGCACATTAGGGGAATCTCGTGTATGTGCATACAGTATGTGTATTCCACAGACCCTTATACTGCTGTCACAAAATAAAAATACTCTTTTGAAAACAACGGATTTGTAGGACTTTGTGTAACACATAGCACACACATGCCAGAAAACAAAGGCCAAGCTGGTGAAATTGGCTGTCACACAAAATCCGTGTGGTGAGTGGTTTTATTTTAAGCCCTATTGCTTGTCCCCGGGATTGACAGGAATGCACATATTACATTTTTTTTGTTCACAGCGGTAGTTCACAGACTGTCTCTGTAGGTAAAAGTCCACAGAATATGTCAGAGTCATGTGACCACTAACAGAATACTGTCAAACTACAGACAGTATAAATCATATCTGCTATGAGGGAAAGCTGGAAACATCACTGACATGTATGACCTCTGCAGTCCTCTCTGTAATCATGTTGAAGAATACAGGATGTGCTGTGAGAGCAAATGTAACTTCTCTCTTTACCTCTATTTCCTAGAGTTCCAGGCAATTTGGGGAAAAATTTGTATTTTAAATGCTGACTTCTTTTTACTTCATGACTTTGAATCTTAATTTACCTGGAACACCCAACAAGATGTTCATGTGGAATGATAAGAGAGAAATTTACTCAATTAATCATTTCACCACAAGCAACAAAACATTAATACACTAACACATTCATTTGAACAAATTTTAACTATAAATTCCTTTTTTAGGTAGAATATTTTTCTCAACTAATTAGACATTTCAGTACTGCCACAACATTAACAAGTTGAATGTTATTTTTATTCAAATATTTTAAAATTGCCATTAAACACTACAAAAAATGTTCACCACATTGTCTTCAACAGTATTAAAAAGTCACCAAGGCTGCATTTCTTCAGTTAAAAATTCAAAATCCAGAACTGAATTTAAAGACTTTAATTGGAATGAAAATGATGCTCAAGACTGTCTCATCTATATTTACATTCATTCAAATACATCTTGCCTGTCCAGACACACTGCTTTATAAATATTCAGCACATTCGTAATGTAAATAGATTTAGGTGTCAGAGGAACAGATTACTTGTGGCAGGAGTGCTTAACTCAGCTCATGGTCATTTACATCACGACTCTGATCAAACACACCTGAAGCAGTTAATCAAGGTCTTCAAAGATTTATGCAGGAAAGAATGTTAGAACAAGGCTGTAACTAAACTCTTCATCTTTAGAAAAGGTGCATTGTGGGCTGTGGGTGCATTTGACAGGCTGCAGTGGTCACTGATGAACTGAAGCTGCCACTCAGGTTGGCATGCCAGTGATTTAGTACAATCAATACTATGCATCATGGAAAAAATGTACATTTTTGCAAAACTGTAAAAATGTACCTACTGTATACATACACTTCACTGCAGTTTCTAGCTAAAATGAAGAGGTGGTAAAACAGCAACAATATATTTCCCCTTTTCACACAAATGATGATCAGATTATTGATTATTTGCAAAATACTTGCTCTGTAGCGCACCTGGTACAGCATTGAACTTGTAATGTGAAGTGCTTGGGTAACATGAGTCATGATTAAAGAGCTCAAAGACTTATTTTATTTTGTATTTTTTTACGTTTTTTTTATTTATTTATTTTTTTTAAGCTATTGATTATGTGTAGGGTAGGATTTAGTGAAGGTACATGGTACACTAAATTTCAAACATGATAAAGCATTGACCTTTTAGCATGACACACACAACAACCAAAGCAAGGCAAGGCAAGTTTATTTATATAGCACATTTCATACACAGTGGTAATTCAAAGTGCTTTACATAAAAGGAAGTGAAATAGTCATTAAAAATAATAATAATAACAATGAATTAAAGATAATAATAATCACAACAATAAAAACAAAGTGATTTAAAAATTGATTTTAAAAGAATTTAAAACATTTAAGAATAGAAAATGATTATACATAGTGCAATCAGTTTGGACGTAGCACAGTGCTCATTCAACAAATGCACAGCTAAACAGATGAGTTTTGAGTCTGGATTTAAATGTGGCTAATGTTTTAGCACATCTGATCTCTTCTGGAATAATAGCTAAAAGCGGACTCCCCTTGTTTTGTGTAAACCCTTGGTATTTCTAACTGACTCGATCCTAAAGATCTGAGTGTTCTGTTAGGTTTATATTCAGTGAGCATATCTCCAATGTATTTAGGTCCTAGGCCATTGAGAGATTTATAAACGAGTAAAAGTACTTTAAAATCAATCCTAAATGTAAATGGAAGCCAGTGTAAGGATTGATTTTCTGGTTCTAGTCAGAATTCTGGTTCTAGTCAGAAAGCAATAAAACATCACCAGATTGACGTTTATCTGTTTCAGATAAAACCAAAAAACACTCTTAGTGCCACTCACTGGACATTTTGATTTGAAAGTGTCACGAAATATGCAATAAGAAACATAATTTTGACATGGGACTGGTTTCTCAGCTACAAAAACTCTACTGCATTATACAAATTTAAAAACACTGAACAACATTTCATGCTTTCAAAAGAGCTGTCAAGTATAATTAATTTATTATTCATATTTTCTCACATTTCAGCTTTAAAAGGAAACATTTACAGCTTTTATAATGGCTCCCATTTACAGCATCAGTACCCATGCTGATGTAATGATGTGTAAAAGCGCGAGAATTAGGTGATTTAACCCCGTTTTAAGAGATGAGTGAAAACCTAATGCAGTCTGGCTGCCCGTCTTTGAGTTTTCCTCAAGGTTATGGATAAGTCACATGAGACCGGTTAATGAGTCAACAAACATTAGCAAGACAAAAACATCCTGACAGCAATATTTAACAGGAAGTGTTTCTATGAAAAAAAAAAAAAAGAACTGTATTTTCTCCTGATGGTGCATTGCTGGTCTAATGCATCAGTCTGTTCTACTAGCTTGTAAAATGCTCTGGATTTTTGCCCGTAGGTTTAATTCCATGGCATCAATATATACGTACCTTTTCCGCTGCACACGTAACATCCTCAGGCGAGAATCTCTCTCATTCAGTGCTGTGTTCATGCTGTGGATGAAGGCTATCTATTACTGACTTGCGGTGCAAGCTCTCCACCTCCTGTGAGGAGCTGCAGCCGGTCGAACTCACCACTGAAACATCCTGCTGCTCGACTGACTGGGAAAACCACATGGAATTTAACTACAACAGGTTTTGAGAGGATTATGAAGGGTGAAAGTGAAAAAGCATCTCAAATTTATTAATAAATCATATGTTTGCACATTAAAGGTTATAGTACACAGCTTTTATGTGATGACATAAAAACAAGCTGCCTATGATATTAGTAGGTAATTATGGTTAAAAAATTTATATTTACAAGAAGGAGATGTCTTGGGAGTTCATTGGCTTTAATTATAACCAACCCCATTAATTATGAATATCATGAATTTATAATGTAATGAGCAATAGCTTTTGCTATAATACACACGTGTTCTAACCCACTCCATATATTTAGTTTGTAATTAATGAAATTATAATAGGCGCTGGAACCAAAGGAATTCTCTTCATTGCTACAAAAGAGGGGCAAAGGTTTCATTTTACATATTAAACAGCATAAAGCCTATAAAGGCTATTTGGCAGCAACACAAAAAGTCTCTTTCCTAGCCACGTTCCAGTTTGCTGGGTAAAAGTTGCACAGAGACATACCCAGCCTTGACAGCTAAGTGTAATGTGTAATTTGAATAATTAAACATTACTTGAGGCTACCATGCTGAGCACATCTCCTCCGTTGATGTGATCTCTCTGTGAGAGTGCCCCCCCCTGGAGGAAGGAGCAGTATCCTGAGAGTTTTACAGCCCCTAAATTCACTGGAGAGCCAGACAGTGTCCTTTTCTAGTGAGCATACAGCCTTGTGATATGAGGAGACAAAAAGCCACATGAAACAATAATCTCAGTGGCTGAAAATAACTCTCTGCGTGTATCCAGCAATGAGACTATGTAAGTGTGAAGAGGCTTTTAATTCCGTGCAACACTGCATGTTGATTGACTTTGTAAGTAAAGTGCTTCTTGTAACAGGTCATCAGCAGAAGGTTTATGAAGTTTTCAAATGATCTCCATCCTAACGTTCAAGTTTGCTTAGAGGTAAAAGTAAATGTAATAAAGTCATTATTTCTCCATGGAGCCAGGTCCAATGTTCAGCATACTTGAACACATGAAATGAGATATTATTCTCATGTGTGTGTCATGTGTGATATATTAATTTTCACTAGAGCTGCAAGATAAAAAAACAAGCACTGCAGATTTACTGTCTACTGCATGTACAGTTTTGAACAGGTTTATCAAATAAAATATAATTGGTCATTTGCATGACCAATATATATTTAATGTATCATTATTTCCTAGAATAGCTTACACATTGTTATTATTAGTGTTTTGATTTTTATTTGAAATTGTTGTAATTGTGGTTCATCTTCACATTTCATTACAGTAGCATCCTGACAAATGTACAAAAGATACACTACTAATTAAAACAGTCAAAGATAAAATAGAATTGTGAGACATGATTTGGTGCTCAGATAAATTCTTATTAGCAATTGTCTTAATGTTCAAAACAAGTGTGCTGCTTGATATTTTGTGGAAACAGTGATACTTTTTATTCAAGATTTTTTGATGAATAGAAAGTTCATAAGAATAGCATTTTCTTAACTGACTTGTTTTAAAACTATTTGTACTGTATAAAGTGTAAATATAGGTGACTTGACATTTATTTGAAATAGAAAGCTTTAGCAACACTGTAAATTTAATACAAAATACACCATCACACTACTAAATTAATATAAAAACAACACTAACCATATAGTTCCTCTTCAGGAACTCGAGCTGCGTCCAAAAACGCTAGGGGAACGCCTTCAGCGTGACCGGCTCTGCATACAAGTGTAATCTATCCAATGGATGGGCGAGACGTCACAGACAGGGTGATGTAATCACCAGCTGGTATAAAAGCACGTGCGGTGAAACTGGCATCAGCTTTTTGTCATTCAGCAAACGCTCTGTGTGTGTATTGTCTATTCAATCTGTTGTGAGACTTATTTGGTGTTGTTTGTCCACCATATAAGCTCTATAATGTCAAAGAGATATTATAAGGGCGAGAGCAGCGCGCAGTACAATTACAGTACAGTGTCCCTCCCTGCAAACGTTATATCACTGCAAGTGATACACACAGCTTGTGTGCGTTCTGCTTGGGAGCACGCACAGTCGGCACTCGAGGGTGCTGGCTGTCTGCATCCAGTGCACGTGCTTCACTCCTGGAAGGCTCTCTTTAATGAGAGGGGAGCCTTCACCAGCGTTCCCCACGGTGCTGGTCCCACTGCCGCCGAGGCGGAGCAGCGTCGGCGCTCGTGGGGTTTGCAAGTGGATCTGTTGGAGGGAATAGAGACAGGCGAATCCCTATCTCCTTCCCCACCCATCAGATTCGGCGGGATCAGAATCGAGGATCGGAAGCCCGCTCGGCAGTTACTCGGCGCTTCTCTTATCTTCCCCTGTGGAGGGTGAATGTGAGAGCACCGAGGCTCCGCCCCCTCAGTTGTCCCAGTATGAGGGGTTGTTGGAGGTGATGACTCGTGCTGTGGCCAAGTTAAAAATCGACTGGCTGAGCCACAGACAAGCAGACTGGATGAACGCTTTCTGCGAGCGAAGCGATCACCTCCAACACGGAGCCTGCCATTCTTCCCCGATCTCCACACCAAAGTGTCGAGATCGTGGGCTAGACCTTTATCGGCCCGCATCTTCATCCCCTCTTCAGATTACGGCCTTAATGTGGGGGGATTGAATGATTGCGGTTATAGAGCGATGCCTCGGGTGGAACAGACGCTTGCGAGCTATCTGTCCCCAGACGCTGCATCGTCTCTAAAGGCTCCGTCCTTGCCTTCCAAACTGTTGCGTACAACCTCAACGCTGGTAGGCAAGGGGTACGTGGTGGCAGGTCAGGCTGGCCTCAGGAGATCGGGCTGCTAAACCTGCCACGTACGGTGTTCCAGGGCGCAGCGATCTCCAGCGAGCACACATCTCAGGGCACACTTTCCATGGCACTGAACTAGCCACTCTGATTACACCAGAGGTCTCGAGAGACTTAGTAGACTATTTGGCAGCATGGAAGCTACTGCTAAATGGGTCTCGGTGGGTCCTGCATACTGTAGAGAGAGGCTACAGAATCCAGTTCGGTTCTCCTTCGCCTCGATTCAATGGGGTGAATCCCACTCTGGTGGGTCCCGAGCAGGCTCTGGTAATGGAACGAGAAGTAGATACTCTCTTAAGGAAGGAGGCCATCGAGATGGTCCCTCCTCACGAGAGACAGTTTGGGTTCTACAGCTGGTACTTCATAGTTCCAAAGAAGGATGGAGGTTTGCGTCCCATTTTAGATCTGCGTCAGCAGACTGAGGTTCAAGATGCTCACTCTCAAATAGGTTGTGTCTCAGATCAGGTCCAAGGACTGGTTTGTCACGATCGATCTAAAAGATGCATACTTCCGTGTCTCCATCCTTCCCACTCACAAGAAGTTCCTGAGGTTTGCTTTCGGGGGCGAAACTTACCAGTATCAGGTTCTTCCCTTCAGCCTAGCACTCTCACGCCTCACATTTACGAAGTGTGTGGATGCTGCGTTAGCTCCGTTGCGGCTACAAGGCATCCGCATACTCAATTACATCGACCTTTGGTTGATTCTCGCTCAATCAGAGTAGATGGCGGCTCAACATCGAGATGTTGTTCTCGCTCACATGAAAGTGTTAAGACTGAACACCAAGAAGAGTGTGCTTTCTCCATTACAGAGGACCACTTATCTTGGTGTGGTGTGGAATTCGACCACGATGCAGGCACGTAAGTCGCCTGCTTGGATCGAGTCAATCCTCACAGCAGTCAGGAAAGTGAAAGAAGACCAGTCACTCACTGTCAAGCAGTTTCAGAGACGGCTGGGTCTGATGGCAGCAGCGTCCAACGTGATACCTACCGGCCTGCTATACATGAGACCCCTACAGTGGTGGCTCAAGACCAAGGGGTTCTCCCCGAGGGGAAACCCGCTTCGCATGATCAAGGTCACGCGGCGGTACCTACGTGCCTTAGACATGTGGAGACAACCTTGGTTCTTGTCTCAGGGCCCGGTGCTGGGAGCTCCGTGTCGCTGCGTAACGCTAGCGACGGACGCATCCCTCACTGGTTGGGGAGCGGTCATGAGTGGCCACCCTGCTCGCGGTCTGTGGACTGGTCACCATCTCACGTGGCACATCAATTGGCTGGAGATTCTGGCTGTGTTTCAAGCTCTGAAACACTTTCTCCAAGACCTAAGAGAGTCTCTTATATCAACCACCAAGGAGGTTCGCGGTCGCACCCCCTGTACAGGCTGGCGCACCAGATCCTTGTGTGGTCCCAGGACAAACTTCTCTCGCTGAGAACAGTGTACACCCTTGGACATCTCAATGTGGGAGCAGACATCCTGTCGAGACAGGTGCCAAGGCCCAGGGAATGGATGCTTCACCTAGACGTGGTGAAGCATATTTGGAGAGTGTTTGGCCAGGCTCAGGTGGACCTCTTTACGACTGGGGAGACATTGCAATGTCCCCTCTGGTACTCTCTGACTCATCCAGCTCCACTGGGGCTAGATGCCATGGTACAAACTTGGCAGAGGCTTCCTCCAGTACGGTCCCGTGTTCCTCCTTGGGACCTGGCTGTGGTGTTGGATGCTCTCTGTAGGCCTCCCTTCGAGCCTATTGAGGAGATCTCTGATCGCCATCTCACTCTAAAGACTGTATTTCTTCTGGCGATTTCTTCTCTTAAGAGAGTTGCAGGCCTCTCAGTGGCCCCTACTCACTTGGACTTTGTGCCCGGCATGGCCAAAGCTTTTTTGTACCCTAAGGCCTTTCTCGCAGATGTCCCAATACAGGACATCTGCAATGCTGCGGGATGGTCTACGCCCCTGACCTTTGTCAGATTTTATGGCCTTGACATGCGGGCCACTCCAGGCTCTTCCGTCCTCTCGCCCTAGATGTGCTCCGCAGGGATACACACTGGGCAGGGACTTGGAAGCTTGGTGACGTGGGCATCTCATTCTTCTAACATTTTCGGATGCAGCTCGAGTTACTGAAGAGGAATGTCTCTAGGTTACGTATGTAACCCTAGTTCCTAGAGGGAATGAGATGCTGCGTCTCGAGGCCACACTTCCGGCATCCCTGCCCATGCTTGCTTCATTCCTAGAAGCTGACGCCGGTTTCACCGCACGTGCTTTTATACCAGCTGGTCATTATGTCACCCCGTCTGTAACGTCTCGCCCATCCATTGGATAGATTACACTTGTATTCAGAGCCGGTCACGCTGAAGGCGTTCCCCTTTATATAAAATAAATAAATAAATAAAAATTCTTTTTGAATCCAACCGGTAGTGTATTTCAAGCAAAACATGAGATGTTTAAAAATAATTATACTACGGGGCCGTTGAATGCTTGAATCTGATTGGCTGCCGAACATTCTAAGGTGTGCAATTATTTTCAGGGAAACACATGGCGAACGTAGTTCCAGGCATCACTTCGCCAAATGATTTCTGTTATTTCAAAGGTCTTTCAACAGCAAAATAACCAAGACCCACAACGACACTGGCCAAATAAATAAATAAATATACTAAACAATATGATATAAACGACAGATCATGTCCATGTTTTTGCCACAAAATTACGCTTTATTATGTACGGAAAGCACATACTCTATCTCTCCCGCTCTCTCTCCCACACAGACCGCACATACATAACAGTTACAGTTTGCACAGACTAGCATACGTCGTACTAATGTTGTTAGCGCTACTCTGACGATTTTATCAGTAAACAACTTAAAAACGACATGATTTCTCACAAGCGAGGTAACAACAACGGTGCTGTTCGTGAACAAAAGGAACTAAGTTTCACTATAACTAGAGACATTGCTGCCGAAACACTATTGAGAGACATACAGAGGTAATTTTCTTTCTCTCTCTCTTTCTCTCTCTCTCTCTCTCTCTCATATCTTAGTTATTAACTGTATTAACTTCATTAATCTGTTATTAACGGCTCAAGCCTCCATTACTAGGTTTAAAATGACGTTTTGGAATTAGCAACGGAGGCGTTGGATGAAATGCGGAAGAAATAATCCTACTCACAATAGCGATTTAAATAGAAATACTGGACGAATGCCTTGAAATATATCATCTGATCGATGTCTTGAGGTGTGGCAACCGTAGTATAAGCGGAATAATTGACTTCGGTCTGTTGAATTATTAGAAAAATAATTCACACCCGAGGTGTAACGGCCACTCCGCTTCGCGTTGTGACTGCATCACCACCTCGGGTGTGCATTATTTTTCTAATAATCCATCGGCCTATCATCAATTATTCCTTACATATTTATCACCTGGTATAAGAGGAGCATAACACCATGCATATAGAAATAGATATAGAACAGGCTGTCAATAATGTGTTGAGAAATATAAAGAATCAGGTCAATTTATGATATCAGAGCTTACATTAAAAAATAAAACAGCAAAGACCTGGTCTGGGGAAGAAAAGAAAAAAGCCTAGTGCAAGTGTGAGAAGAGCAAATAAAAGTTTTATCCCACCTTTGCACAAAGGAGATGAAAACATTGATCTGGCGAATGATGATGAACCTGAGTGCAATCCTCTCACCATCATCTCTGTTTCATGATGATTGCTATATCTTTTTTATCCCTGTAATTCCACTGTGTATGAATCATATCTGAGATGCGGTTTGCTCTTCTGGATTACCGCTTCCATTTGTCACTGCCTGTCTTCCATTAAGATAAACGTAATGTTCCAAATGGAATAGCTGCATACTGCACAGTATGTACTGTATCATTTTTTTTTCTAAATGTAGCAACTTTTCCAGTATTAAAAAATACAAATACAAGATTTATTTTTGATATTGTTTCAGACTTGTACTGTACAGTTGGTGATCCACCTGTTCCATTTATATAAAAGCTTGTATATTGTTGTATATTGTTATTATTTTTCATTACAGCATATACAGTATAGCACATTTTGTCTTAATATGTTCAAACAAGCATGTTGTTTTGATAAACAACAATAAAAATTACAAAAAATATAGAAATGTATTTTATATTGCTTTATGAGTAACTATGTTTATAACTTTTTTTATGTAACCAAATTAAGTTAAAGTAAACCAAACTCATATCTGCAGAAAGTTTCTAGGAAACATGGGTAATCATAAATCAAACCAGTATTTCTCAGCCACAATAAAATGCCTCTTAACAAGATGCTTAAAGTACTGAGACAAATGCTTGAGATCTCTCAGGACTTGTTTCCATCATCCAGGGGGGATATAAATGACTCTGTGCATCATTTCATCAGATTTCACTGGAGAAACAAAAAAGCTCACTGTCATTTATCACTCTCCATGTCGCCTGGCTTTCAGTCACCTCTGTTCACCCTCAATAATACCGCTCCATTGAAAACGATCCACACTTTACACATGCAGCACAGTTTCAACATCCTTTTCATAGCATCTACAGTTAGCATCTATATTTGTTGTCTATACATACTACATATAAAGCACTCATTGTGTTCTTGTCTTTGGTTGCTATTGAAAATTGTTGTTAAAATGATTGTTTGATCAAAAAAGAAAACAGTGTCATTATTTACTCGCCTACATTTTGTATTCCTTTAACATGTCTATATTTATTTAATGATATTGCCAGTACTGTGCATTAAAGTTGCAATGTTTTAATATACTGAAGAAAATATTAAATTCATAAATTCTTTCGATCATATTAGTTAGTTTTCTTTTATATCAGTATCACAGTTAAAAGTAAGAATATGTATCTCACAATTAGCTAAAATCATCTTGAAATCATATAATCATACAGTTGATAGTTGGCCATCCAAGATGTAGATTAGTTTATTTCTTCATCAGAACAGATTTGGAGAAATGTAGCATTACATCACTTGCTCATCAACGTATCCTCTGCAGTGAATGGGTGCCGTCAGAATGAAAGTCCAAACAGCTGATAAAAATATCAAAATAATCCACAAGTAATCCATACGACTCCAGGGGTCTGTTCTTCGTACCTCACTTAATACATCTGAGATGATTTTAAAAGATTCCATATCTTGTAATCGTGATAACTGATCTCTGGCTAATTTGGTTCTTCGAGTGAATTTGTAGAGTTGATTAAAAAATCGGGATTAAGTTGTCTAAGGTTAGAGCGCATTCTCGTATTCCCCGAAAAGGGCAGATGTATCGATACTCAAAACCACGATCAGCAATGCAGCGATTGGCTGGCGGCAAGACAGCAACATATGACATCATATAATTAAAAAAAAAAACACCTGACGAAAAACTTGACAAATTTTTGGAAACAGCGAAGTGAACAAAACTACATAAATGTAATAATATATCAATTAAATGTGCACTGTTTTTATTTTACAAGTAAACCTGTGTCTATTGTATTATAGATGATTAAACAACATTATAATATTTTTGTATTAATTTTTAATTTATTGTTATTGTAAATTATTGTCCGTGGATAAGTAGGGTACACTTGAAATAAAGTAGCAGTGGCTGGGACAGATTTTAAGTATCACTTAAAAAAATGTGATCTAATCCTGTTTATATGAAATAAGCCTGCTCCCGAGCAGATTTAAGCTTACAGACCTGTTGCTATGACAGCAACTCCGGGATGAGCTTTGAAGAACCAACCAATCCAAGATAAAGCCAAATCGTCAACAATCAAATCCAGATAACCGAGTTAGCGACGTACGAAGAACAGGCCCTAATTCACCAGTTCAAAATATCTGTGTTTCTAAGAAAAAAATCCATCATTAAGATGTTTTAGCTTTAAACCGTTGTTTCTGCCCAAAATACCTGTCCATAATCCATAATAACGCTTCCTCCAGTTAAAAAGTCCATCCTATGTTGTCCTCTCACAACAAAATCCACTGACATACAGTATTTTTTCACAACTGTTTTTGCTTACAAACAATGCTTGGCCTGTGCATATTTGTCTCCTCACTGAGATAAGACTCTTTTTTTTTTTCACCAGAGAAAGAAATATTATGGATAGAAGATTCATATTTTAGCCTGAAGCAATGGCTTGAAATGAAAAACATGTTAATAATGAATTTATCAAGCACGCAGAATTTCACTTCACAAGATGTAAATTGATGGACTGGAGTGGTGTGGATTACATATGGATTATTGTGATGTTTTTATCAGCTATTTGGACTCTCATTCTGACGGCACCCATTCACTGCAGAGGATCCATTGGTGAGTAATGTAATGCTATGTTTCTCCAAATCTGTTCTGATGACAACAAATTCATTTACATCTTGACTGGCCTGAGGGTGAGTATTTTTGGGTAAACTATTCCTTTAAACCCCTGGCACTAAAAGCTGTTTGTCTGAGGAATTCAGACGTGTGGTTGTTTTTTGTGTAACCTTGCCCTAATTTAATCTACGGCAGTAAAGGAATGACCCAAAATTTTTTACTTTAGCTCCTCTTCCTTCCGTTTTCCATCTAACAAGAAATGAAAGCAGAGAAAGAGCCAAGTGGCCAAGTGCTGTAGGTGTCTGACTCATAGTTGATGGGAAGTTTGCTCATGACTCACGGTGGATGAAATTTACCTCAGAGGCTTCACAGCCATAAAAACAACAGAGATGCTCATCAGATGACCTGTGGGATTATCAGCGACAGCCAGTACAAAGCTGCTCTGCAGGACGGGTCACTGTTATAATCAACAGAAATTACAACTCTTATCTACTCCCCCTCCATTCCTGCATCTCCTCAGTTTATTCTGGTATTACTACTGGGGGAAAATGGTGTGATTTTCTCTATGCTTACATAGAGTTCGGACAGCTTAGGATTTCAGAATGGTAGTAGAGTGGATCTCTGTGTGTGTGTGTGTGTGTGTGTGTGTGTGTGTGTGTGTGTGTGTGTGTGTGTGTGTGTGTGTGTGTTGATTGATTCCCAAACCATGACAGCTGAGCATTGTCCACTCCAGCCAGGTGGAGTGATAATTTGCCATTCTACTCCTGGCAGATGCTGTCAGTTGTTTGCTTGCAATCAGAGATGAGCTGAGAGCTTTAGGGCTTGTTCCCAAGGCTGTGATCAAGCAACAGAGGGTCATGACCCTGTGGTCACAGAGCGCTCTGCTGGGATCAGGGGAACAGCACCCCCAGAGGAAGTGTGAGATTAGTGCCTTGCTCAAAGCTACATCAGCAGTGGAAACGCAGTGTTGCGTGGCTCAGAGCGTTCCTGCAAAAACGTGAGGCGCATCAGGTGGCGAAAACACAAGGTGGACAAAGTACACAACTGCATTACTTGAGTGAAAGTACAGATACTGCTGGTCAAATATTACTCCATTACAAGTAAAAGTTGTAAAAACTTGCTTTTAAAAGTACTTAAGTACCAAAAGTAAATTTCCTTTTTTATGTCAATGCACTGTTTTATTATTGTTGTACGTAATACTTGCAATACCTCTGAAGTAAACTTACAATATATTACACCTACTGAATACACTGACTAGCTTGTGGTATCTTTGGAATAGAGAACTTTTTAGAATGTTAAAAACCATTTAGTTAAAATTAACACCCCCACCCACCCCCACAAAAGCAGGATGATAGTGATCTCACACAGCTTTGACAGTGTGTGCACACATCTATGTGTAACCATTCATCCACATTTGAACAGAGTGGACAGTGAAATTGCTGTAAATACAGAATGATAAGAAAGAAGAAAAAAAAAATCAAACCTGCTTTAAAACCCAGCAACACAACTGTAGCGCTATAATTTTACAATAGCAACATTGTTAACAAAAAAAGCAAAACAGCAAGACTTTTGACATCAAAACAAAAATATTAAAAATGCTGTCTAATCGCTCTTGCGGTACTTTGATGTCACACACAGAACGGTGTGTGCAGTGCTGCTTCAAGTCCAACACCTATTGTGTTTTATTAGGAGACACACAACAGTTCTTCTGTGGCTTTATAGGTAATATTTTTACGTACACAATTTAGCAAAATCAGACAATATTGCATCTAATATATGCCACAATATTAACTTCGGTCACACTTTATATTAGGTGGCCTTAACTACTATGTGCTTACATCAAAAAATAAGTACCATGTACTTATTGTGTTCATACTCTATTGCAAAACACTATTGCTACTATTGAGGGGGGGATACGGGTAAGGTTAGGGACAGGTTTGATGGTCTGGGTAGTTTTAAGGGTGGGTTTAGCTGTAAGGGATGGGTCAACAGTGTAATTATAAATGTAATTACAGAAATTAATTACAGATGTAATTACATATAGGTATTTTTAAAAATGTAAGTACAATGTAAAAACATGTATGTACACAATAAGTGCATTGTACCAAATTATTAATTCAAATGTAAGTACACAGTAGTTAAGGCACATTTTTTTCTTTCAAAGCTGCTACTTAAAGGAACACTCCACTTTTTTTGGAAATAGGCTCATTCTCCAACTCCCCCAGAGTTAATAAGTAGAGTTTTACCGTTTTTGAATCCATTCAGCCGATCTCCGGATCTGGCGATAGCACTTTTAGCATAGCTTAGCATAGATCATTGAATCCTATTAGACCAGTAGCATCGCGTTCAAAAACGATCAAAGAGTTTCGATAGTTTTCCTATTTAAAACTTGACTCTTCTGTAGTTATATCGTGTACTAAGACCGGCGGAAAATGAAAAGTTGCGATTTTCTAGTCCTATTTGGCTAGGAACTATACTCTCATTCTGGTGTAATAATCAAGGAACTTTGCTGCCGTAACATGGCCGCGACAGGCGTAGTGATATTACGCAGCGCCTGAAAGTAGTCCCCAGCTAGATAACTAGTTATAATATAGCTGGGGACTACTTTCAGGCGCTGCGTAATATCACTGCGCCTGCCGCGGCCATGTTACGGCAGCAAAGTTCCTTGATTATTACACCGGAATGAGCAGCACCAACCAGCATTTTTTCTTGTTCGCCTCTGGTGCATAAACTGTGCGCAGAATGCTCACTACCAACAGAAAACAATTAAAAAAGGCACCTCTCACTGCAAAAAACGCGTTCGGTGTGATCGGGGCCTAAGAGTCCTTCTGCACTTCATACACTACTTGAAGCTATTCAGAAGTCACAGCACCAACCAGCATTTAACATTCACTTTTTAAGGCAGATTCAAAGTAGTTATGCAACTTTTGCACGCAGTACTTTAGAACAAAAAAAAATGTCTTATTTGGGTTAATGGCATGACGCTTATTTTCCAATTTCTCTTAATTTATTAAAAAATACAAATACAATTTCAATATACAATGACTTAAATATACCTTTTCTATGATGAACACTTTTTTAAATTTCTGTATTATTAATTTTGATTTATAATGGTGAAACAATCTTGATATCATTAAGATAACTTCATTAAAGGAATACAAGTCTTTGCCACAGTGTAATTATACATTAAAGGGGTCATATAATGCCATTTTTGTACAAGCTAATATGATTCTTTAGGGTCTAAATTGAAAGTTTGTAATATACTTTAATTAAAAATTCTCATTAGTATTGTAAGAAAACACTCATTTTACCTGCTCAAAAACAGCTCTGTTTTCAGCACACCGTTTTAGTGCGTGTGTTTTTAAATGCTAGTGAGCTTTGCTCGCCCCGCCCCTCTGTTCTGTGGGGCGTTTTTGACACAACACACGTGGAGTGTTGCCTTGACAACAGTTGAGGGTATATTTTGAAGAATGGCAGTAAATATTTGATCAGATAACATAACTTATTCTGGCATAATATTGAAAAACATCAATTAGAGTATTTATAGTCTTGGATCATATGCATTAGCAGGATGTAAACAGTATTTTGCAGGTATTGTGTTACCATTAATTTTCATGCAGTTCTAACTGTTTTTTATTTATTAAAATTTTTTACATTACTTCTTAACAGACACCGTTATAAACCATCTACAAAAGTAAGCTTAGTGTAGTGTTATCATGTTAACTTTAATACCTGCGTACACAGTTTGTAATAACACAATAACCATAACGTTTTGTTCATTATAAACGTGGGATTATTAATTATATTGAGAACGTCGTAAATAGAAAACATGCATGTACCCTGAATGTAAACATTAGCCACATACATCCTGAAGTGTGCTAGCGATTTGCAAAGATTAATATAAAGATTAATATAAAGGTTAATTAAACGTTACACTCACTTCTTCTGGAGGTTCAGCAGGAACACGAATAGTTGGTACCGATTCTTTTTTCAGGAGCAGCTTCTTAGCAAAACCAGCTTTATACTGACCTTCATTTATACTGACCGTGTGGCGTCACACGGTCGAACGGCTTGATTTGAGACAGGGTAAAACAAATAAGGAGATTAAAAAAAAAACACTGGATGGATTTTTATCATTTTATGATGGTTGTGTACAGGCACTGCTAACACACATTTCAGTACAATCAACTTGTAAAAGTGCATGTACCATTATATGACCCCTTTAAGAACTATGCAATAATAATTCAAATGTATTTAAATGCATGGATATTTTTTTATTTTTTACAAATAGAAGTGTACAGAAAATGTTCTTTTAACTAGACTTTTACACCACATGAGTCATTAAATCAAAACTTTCCTTGAAAATGGTATAAATGTTTCTCAAAACCACATGAAACCAATATGAATACAACAATAACTTGCTTTTGAAAGATTTTTCCTTTTTTTTTAGTGTGGACACTTATGTCACTGACCCATTCACTAACCCCTCAGTGGAAATCCATTACCAGAAACTAAATGTACCAAGTATCGAGACATTCTCAAAAATGTTCAATAATCTTAACACTCAAATGGTAAGGTAGATAGTACAACATAACTTACAACGTCAGTGCAGAATTAAAGCAATTTCATAAGTGGTCTCTATTTTTATGATTTTTTAAGGGGTCATATGACGTTGCTAAAAAGAACATTGTTTTGTGTATTTGGTGTAATGCAATGTGTTTATGCGGTTTAAGGTTCAAAAAACACATTTTACTTACGATGAAATACTTACATTATTCTGAGAAGCAAGGCGTGCTCTGATTGGCCAGCTATCCAGTGCGTTGTGATTGGCCGAATACCTCAAGCGTGAGATGGAAATATTACACCCCTTACCGTATTACGCCGCACCGCGTAAACATTGCCATGTCTGCATTTGTGATCGGAGAAATGACAAACAAGCACTACTCTACACAGCTCAAATCTCGCATTTGAATCGTCAGTGGCAAATTCTTGAAATATGAAAACATACTTACAGGCTGTGAGTCAGAAGTGCCAGACTGTCCTTGCAAAGTTGGAAATGCCCCACTTTACAGAAACAGTCTTTGGGCATAGCTGGCAGGCTACTCCCAGGTTCAGGAAATAGTCCTCCGTAAAATCTGCTGCACACACTCTAATATTTGGGTTGAACTGTTCTGGAATAGTGTTGTAAATACAACTTAACCACTGATTTTTAGTTGTGTTCTCTTTTGGAAGCCCAAACAAAGTACTTCCGCTTTCACAACGAAACACAGCGTCTCCACGACATGGCACCGGCGGCAGCAACAATACTGCAGTTGTTAGAGTTGGGATTTGAACTTGGGTCTCTGGTGCAAGAGTCTTAATTTCCACCACTGAGCCACAGAAAGGAGTTAAACCTAGTAGTCAGACGCATTCTTAATAACTCAGAAGGGTTTATTAACAAAAACAGCAAAAAGGATACAAAATCCTTTTCTTAATGAAAGCCACAAAACAGAACAATCTTCAGTCCAAAAAGGATCCAAAAGGAGAAAAATAATCTCCAAAACAAAACTCAGGGAAAAGACATCAAAAAACGGCAAGAATAATCAGGAAAACAATCCAAAAAAGCTTTCAAAGTTTAGAACTTAGAACTAGAGCAGACTTATGCCAGCAACTGGCTAGGAAGAACAATAACCGAGCAAAGAAACAAAGGAAGTGATCAGCTTAAATACACCACCCAGAAAGAGGCACATGTGAAAACAATGGCACTGATAGTAAGAGGCACAAGTTTGGCATGAGTACAATAGGGACCTCTAGTGGCCAAAATATAACATTACAAAGCAAAAACTCTGGCAACAGTGAGAATAAAAGTCCTGCCCTCTTTCATTGCTTATATGTTTGCCACGGTGTGACGTAGACATGTGGGGGCGTGTTTGAATGAGCCGTTTTAGGGGGGCGTGGTCGAGTCTTAACTTTTATAAAGAATATCTCTTTGGTTTTGAGACTTTAGTCTTTGCAACTTCAGGGATCTTATCTATGCACAAACAGCTTGTAGCACTCCAAAGAGAAAAGAACACTTGAAATCGCATCATATGACCCCTTTAATAAATGCTGCCATTTTTACTCGAGCTGTTTATTATGACAGACAACTCATTTCTAACCTTTTCAAGATAGGCAAATGCACTGACAGTTTGACCTTGTTGTATTGCTGTACTAACATTTGTAAAGAGCACCATACTGCTTCAAGTCTTTCAAAAGACTGAAAGCTCATAGAGTGAGCTGTATCCAGGGGCATCGTGTCTGGAGTGACAGTCACTGGTGCTTTTGTACCACCTCACTGTAATTTTGGGTCTGTAATTGTTTCGTGTGAATAGAGAGAGTGATAAGCTAAGGGAAGACATGAGAAAATGACAGTGACATTTAAAATCTATGCAGCCATGTGTCCAGTTGCCTCTTCTCCACTGGCATGGCCTCCACAGTGTCTTCATTTATTCATCAAATGGCCGTTCATTATGTAGACTGCTGATCAGACCCTGAATTATTTAAACCCTCATAAAATATTTTAAAGATAATTTCAGTAGGGAAATCGTTGAGTACATAACAACTTGAAGTAGTCATCAACTACGTTTTTTTCAGTAAAGTGGCAGCAGCTCAACTATTTCTAAAACAGAGTAGCTTCAATCTGTAAAAAAAAAAAAAAAAATTCCCTATAAATAAATAAATATTTAAATACCGTTAATGTACTTAGGCACAAAATCATATTGAGCGTGTCAAATCATGATTAGCTTGTAGCTTGGAAGGCAACATTTTCACTTATTAAAAACATATTTTCTGTGGCCATTCTCTGCTGATTCATTTCAATACAATTCATTGTGGTTTTCTAAGCACTTCCCACCATAACCTTTTGTGAAGTAAAACGTTCCAGTCTGAATGCGCTCAACACCAGACGAAGCTGACAGTAGAGAGTTGATTAGTATCACCAATTAGTAAATTGCAGAGCCATGGTGGACAGGCACTTCTTCAAAACCACCAGTTTTGCTGCTGTAGCAGAACTGTGAAGCCTCAGTTTTGGGTTATGTTGCTTTTGGACCGAAATGAATAGACCCCACAAATAATGGTAATGACTCTGAAGGAAGGGAAATGACATTTCATTTGGTCTGCAGCTTTTGCGATTTTAATGCGTGCACTCACAAAAAGCCAAGGCAAATTGCATGTTTTAAATTTGAGTTACTTGTCAGTGTTTATACAGATCTAAAGTTACAACACTTATACTAACCTGGAGCAGTAAAGAAGAGTCTGGGGTGGAATAATGGACTCTGAGTGGTTGAGTCATTAAAGGTTAAGAACTTCATGAGAGTCTGGATTTAGAGCATTTCCTAAAATTGCAGACTTACTGAAATGTTAAGCCCTGCAATGGTGGCCATTAATAATATTTGTTTATTGTTTTATGATTGGACAGCACATAAACCCACTCCGTACAGTTCTGCCACCACAGCAGAAAACATAGTTTTAGAGGAGATGACGGTACAGCCGTGTATAACTGCGGCTCTCCTCAGCAATTTACTAAATGGTCTTTGCATTGAGCTCCTGTCAAATGTATTGGCAATAAGAATTCTGAACTTGATCATTTTTATTTAATGCTCCTGCGTGGGATCTGAAATTTACAATATACCAGTCATTCAAAACTTGACATCATGAGGGTGTAGACAAGATGGATTATTTAAATAATGTAAAAGGCCTGAAATCACTCAGTCTGTACCTGTATCCAAATGGAATCAAATGTCTGCTTTTTTTGTGACGGTATTTGTGAACAACACAAGATGATCCGCATTCGAGGCAGAACCCAAACTATTCACTCCAAATGAATTTAAGAAACTTTTCTAACCTTCGTCTCTGAGTTTTACAATATGAATGCAGTCTGGATATCTGAGGAAGTTCTGCTGTGTCAGCAAAGGTGGGGCACAAGGCCATAGACTTTAAATTAAAATGAAGCAGAGAGTTGTTTGTTTTTGTTTTTTGTTGTTGTTGTTTCTAGAAAAGTTGTGGGTTAGTTCTGTTAGGGTCATGAAAAAAAAGAGGGACAAAGTCAGGGACATATATTAAAAACATCACTAAATTCAACCAGGTCAATTACAAATAACAGTGTCCAAAATAAATAAAATGATATAATTTATAAGAGTGTCCACAATAAAGTTTTTTTTTTTTTTTTTTTAATCTATTTCAAACATTTCTAAATTCTTAGAAATGTACTCTGTTTATTCATGTTGGTTTCATATGGTTTTGAAAAACTTTTAAACCATTTTCACGATAAGTTTTAATTTAATTAACCTAAAATGTCATGTGGTGTAACCATTAAATACTGAATACAGTGTAGTTTGGAGTGAGTGTACAGTTTAAATAATTTAAAAAATAATAATAATAATATTTGATAAAAAAATATATTTATTTTACAAATATTATGAATTTTTTTTTTTTTTGTAATTGTAATAACATTTTTGGAGAGTCACACCACATGACATACTAAAACCTGAACAAAGCTTGCCTTGTCATAAAAAGGTTTATACAGTTTATTGAAAAGTCAAAGGTTAGTTCTGATTTTGATTATCTCAATTAATGACTAAAAATGTCATGTGGTGTAACCATCAACTGGATTTTTTACACAACATTACATATGTGATATGAATGTACAATATCAATCGAGTTTTAAAATATATTTTTCGAAGTAAACAGTATTTATTTCTTTATTTAGCACTTTTAATTCATAAACATTATATTTTTGGGGAGTCACACCACATGACATTACACAGTGAACTAACCTTGCTTTGGCATAAGAGGTCCTGTTAAAGAGGTCACATGATGCAATTTCAAGTTTTCCTTTGTCTTTGGAGTGTTAAAAAGCTGATAGTTCATAGATAAGATCCCTGAAGCTGCAAAGACTAAAGTCTCAAAACCAAAGAGATATTCTTTATCAAAGTTAAGACTCTGCCACGACCCTCTAAAACAGCTCATTCAAACATGCCCCCGCAGGTCTACGTCACGATGTGGAAATATTTGCATAATGCCGCCCAAATGTTCACGCAAAGACAGAAGGCGTGGTTTCAGTAACCGCAGTAGTGTTGATGCAGCCATGTCAGGGAGACACTGTGTGTTTCTAGGCGAAAGCAAAAGCACTTTATTTGGCAACTGGCGCCACCAGGGGGTGGCCAGGGGTGGCCGTGGCCGCTGTTGCGCGCTCAGACAGTTTACTACAACAGTAGAATAAAATTCTGAAATTATGGTTTATAGTTTTGGTGTGCCACCCCAAGATTTTAAGTGGCCCCATCTGGCCACCCCTATGAAAAATTTCTGGAGGCGCCACTGTATTTGGCCTTCCAAAAGTAGATGCATTTAGGAATCATTAAGATTACTTACAGAACAGAACAGAACAGTAATGCATTTTATGGACGACCGTTTCGTGAACCTAGGAGAGGAGGTAATTCTGACTTTGCTATGACAATTTGGCGCTTCTGAATCAGCGACTGTAAGTATGTTTTGATATTAGTTTAAGTATTTGCTATTGACTGTTCAAATGCAGAGTTTTGCACGTTTTGTGTGTGTGTGTGTGTGTGTGTGTGTGTGTGAGAGAGAGAGAGAGAGAGAGAGAGAGAGAGAGAGAGAGGGTCACATAACAGTGGAGTCAGTTTTCTTAATCGCGGCTTGTGTGCAAACACATGTCACGTGACTCTTTTGGGCTTGAAATGATAGTAAAATTAAGGACATTATTAACTGTCTTTACATTTATTTTGAAAAATGAAGCTCACAATTATGGAAAGGGGTGTTACATTTCCGACTAGTGCTTGCGGTGTTTGGCCAATCACAATACACTGGGTCAGTTAACCAATCAGAGCAGACTGCACTTGTCGGAAGGAAGGACTTTGTAGAAAACGACGCGTTTGAGAGAGGCAGGGCATAGAGGACCTACAATAACATACAGTATTGGAAAAAGAATGTGTTTTTTTAACATTAAAGCATGTCAACATATTCGGTTACACCAAATACACAAAATAATGATCTTTAAAAAAGCATCATATGACCCCTTTAAAAGATTAAAAGGCTTCTTGACTTGTGATGAGGGTCACTTCACATTATTCCATTTAAGATTCTTTTTCAAACATTAATATGCAGGGATGGCAAAACCGGTTGAGAACCACTTTTTTTAAGAGCATCCTGAATCTAAACGAGGAATCTCACTGTTGTTATGCCTCAAACAGCAGCAGGTTGTGTTCTTCACAGGTAGATCCAGAGGTTTGCATTAGCCCATCCTGAGCTGATACATAATGAATGGCTCAGCTAAATAAGTGAAGACACTGCAGCAGCAGCAGCTCAAGAGCAGAGCAAACACTCGGTTGAACAGAGTTTAAATGCCACCCTGTCAGATTCACCTTTCACACAGTGTCTTCTCAAATGAAAATAATTAAAATAGAAAAAGAAGCCCCTTATCGCACATCTTAGTGCTTAACTCTCCTCAAGGTTAGTCATTTGTCAGCTGTTTATTGTTTCATGGCTGTGAGGTCGGGAGGTATTTTTAAAATACTATTGGTGTTTGGTATTGGAGTCTATGTGTGATTTATGGAAGCACTAGGAGAAGGAACTATTTCTTACCGTCTCGTGAAAATCTGAAAATGGTAGAAGAACCTCTACAGAAGTACAGCATATCACAGACAAGCCTGCAATGATTTGATCTCTAACAGAAAAATGGTGTGAAAAAGTGTGATAACCCAAAGGCACCTAGACAAATATGAAGGGATGATTGAAGAAGTTTGAAGAAGAGTTTCTCCTGGCAATAAATAAATAAAATAAGCCTGGGAAAACTCCTGATAATGAAATTCAACAAATCTGCGCCTGATTCCATCCCTGATCAGGCCCTCCTGCAAGAGCCTTTAATTAGATTGGAGAAGAGGGGCTGAATTCTGATTAATGAGAGGAGTGGAGGTGCATGTGCATTCATTCACAGAGGAGAGCAAAACTTTACTGAAGGGGAGGTAATGAGGAAGTTGCCCAGCCGCATTCACCTTACTGATGGTGTATTAAAATACGGTTTAACCCTGGTCTAAATGTTTAATGAACAAATTAACACCTGGAGGATGTACTTAGACTTGTTTGTTAACTAATCTCATCTTTACAGCTGCCATTCCAGCTCATTAGTAATGGATTAATGTGGGGTCAGAAACTGACATTAAGAAATCAATGAAACATTCTGTCTCAAAACTGCATTTTTTAAGGTCGGGGGGAAATACACCTGGCCAGCAAACCGTGGTTGGCAGATCATCCATCAAGCGGTCGAAACAAAAACAGAATTAAAAAAAAGAAGCTTCTATTGGGAGCATGGAACGTAATAAAACTTTTGGACAGAGAAGATACAGCAAGACCAGAAAGCAGAATGGCACTCGTTGCAAAAGAGCTCGCACGCTACAACATTGACATAGCAGCCCTCAGTGAAACACGCCTCCCCTGACGAAGGATCTCTCACAGAGCTTACCAGTGGATATACATTCTTCTGGAAAGGAAAAGCCCAGACCGAAGTTAGGATCCATGACGTTGGATTGGCTATCAAGACCAGCCTGCTAAAGAATCTTCCTGACCTCCCTGTGGGAATCAACGAGAGGCTCATGAAGATCCGCCAACCTCTCAACAACAAGCAGTACGTGACAGTCATCAGTGCATATGCCCCCTCACTAACCAGCGCAGAGAAGACAATTGAACATGTTTATGCCAACCTCAGTTCCGTTCTGTGCTCGGTACCAGCTAGCAACAAGTTGATCCTGTTAGGAGACTTCAATGCTTGCTTCAGCCAAGATCATACCAGGTGGGAAGGAGTGCTCGGGAAGCATGGAGTGGGAAAGACAAACAGCAATGGCCTACTTCTGCTCAGCAAATGTGCAGAGTTTGAGCTCCTCATCACAAACACTATATTCAGGATGGCGAACAAGTACAAGACAACTCGGTGGCACCCCAGATCAAACCAGTGGCACATGATAGACTACATCATTGTGCGCCAGAGAGACATCCAAGATGTCTTTGTCACCAGGGCCATGAGGGGAGCAAGATGCTGGACAGACCACAGGCTAGTCAGAGCGACACTCCAGCTGCACATCATCCCTCACCACCCAAGGTGTGCTAAGGTCATACGCTCAGCATTTAACATCGTCAGACTCCAAGATCCTTCCTACCTTTACAAGTTTCAGTCCACGCTGGATGAGAAGCTGTCTGCCAATAGACCACTAACTGGAAACCCAACTGAGAAATGGAACCAGTTCAGGGATGTAGTGACGGAGACAGCCAAGGAGGTGCTAGGCCCCAAGGAACACACTCATCAGGACTGGTTCGATGAGAATGAAAGTGCCATTGGAGACCTGCTGGGCACAAAGAACAAAGCATTCCTGGGGTGGCAGAAAGTCCCAGGGTCCGCATCCTAAAAGGAGAGGTTCAAGTCCCTCCAATCCCAAGTACAGTGAGAAATCAGGAAGATGAAGGATCAGTGGTGGGAGAAGAAGGCAGAAGAAATACAACACTACACTGACATAAACAACGCCAGGCAGTTCTTTGGCTCTCTCAACGTAGTCTATGAGGGATGGTGCCACGCTCAAAGACAAACAGAGCATCAACCATAGATGGAGAGAACACTTCAGCCAACTGCTCAACCTCCCATCTACAGTCAATCAGTCAGCCCTCGACCAGATTCCTCAAAATCCCACTCTCAAACAGCTGGACGACCCCCCCCCATCCCTAGCTGAGGTTCAGAAGGCCATCAAGCAAATGAGCATTGGCAAGGCAACCGGCAAGGATGTTATCCCTGCAGAGTTGTACAAGGTACTTGGTGAGGAGGCGCTCTAGGCATTCCATGCAGTTTTGACCAGCATCTGGTAAGAGGAAGATATGCCCTTGCAGCTCCGTGACACCACAACAGTTGCCCTGTACAAGAACAAAGGCACACGAGCAGATTGTGGAAACTACAAAGGTATCTCTGTGCTCTCCATCGCAGGCAAGACCCTCGCCTGCATTATGCTCAATAGACTACCGACATCAGTCTATAAACAGAACCTGCCTGAGTCACAGTGTGACTTCCACCCAGATCGCAGCACCATCGATATGATCTTCACTGTGAGACAGGTGCAGGAGAAGTGCCTAGAACAGAACATGAACCTCTACGTATATAGTCTTCATCGATCTGACCAAAGCATTCGACACAGTCAACAGAGACGCCCTGTGGGTCATACTCAGAAAACTCGGCTGCCCAGCAAAGTTCACCAAACTGATCCAGCTATTTCACGTCGACATGACAGGAGAAGTCTTGTCAGGTGGAGAGCCATCCGATCAATTCAGCTTCTCCAATGGTGTGAAGCAAGCTCGTGCTCGTTGCTCCATTTCTCTTGAACCTGTTCTTTACTTAAGTGCTGCTACATGCTGTGAGGGACCTGAACCTGAGCATGTACATCAGTTACTGTCTCGACTGCTCACTGTTTGACCTTCGTCGCCTGGCCGCCAAAACAAAGACACTGGAGAGGCTCTTCACAGAAACTCTCTTTGCAAACGACTGTGCTTTCATGGCACATCAAGAGAACCAGCTACAGACCATCGTAGACAGATTTTCCAAAATCTGTCTACGAAGCTGTTTGGCTTAACCATCAGCCAGCAAGACAGAAGTTCTATACCAGCCTGCATCACCATTGATGGCACCCAGCTCTCAAATGTTACCACCTTCAAGTATCTGGATGCCAAAGCAAGTGTTCTTTGGAGAGCTGGCCGCAGGGTCCAGACACCAAGGGTGCCCAAAGAAAAGATTCAAAGATAAGCTCAAGTCACATCTAAAATGGGCTGACCTGAACCCAAAGCAGCTGGAGCTTGCCACTCCTGACAGAGCCAGTTGGCGTGCCTGAACTAATAAAGCAGCCATCGCATTTGAAGAGGACCGTCATCATCATCATCTTGCAGCTGCGAGAGATGCAGACACAGAGCCGCTTCCCCTGCCCCAACTACCGGCGAACTTTGCCCCCTTTGCAACCGCCTCTGTGCTTCTGCCTTTGGGCTTCGAAGCCATATGAGGACCCACAGATGACTGAGCAAAGCCTCGATCACCATTCTCGGCTCCAGAGAGACTACCCGACATAGGAGAAGGAACTATTTCTTACTGTCTAGTGAAAATATCTGAAAACAGTAGAAGAAATTATACAGAAGTACAACACATCACAGTCAAGCCTGCAATGATTTGATCTCTCACAGAAAAATGGCGTGAAAAAGTGTGATAACCCAAAGGCACCTAGACAAATATGAAGGGATGATTGAAGAAGTTTGAAGAAGAGTTTCTCCTGGCAATAAATAAATAAAATAAGCCTGGGAAAACTCCTGATAATGAAATTCAACAAATCTGCGCCTGATTCCATCCCTGATCAGGCCCTCCTGCAAGAGCCTGTAATTGGATTGGAGAAGAGGGGCTGAATTCTGATTAATGAGAAGAGTGGAGGTGCATGTGCATTCATTCACAGAGGAGAGCAAAACTTTACTGAAGGGGAGGTAATGAGGAAGTAGCCCAGCCGCATTCACCTTATCTTACTGATGGTGTACTAAAATACTGTTTAACCCCGGTCTTGTGAATGTTTAATGAACAAATTAACACCTGGAGGTGTACTTAGAATGGTTTGTTAACTAATCTCATCTTTACTGCTGCCATTCCAGCTCATTAGTAATGGATTAATGTGGGGTCGGAAATTGACATTAAGAAATCAATGAAACATTCTGTCTCAAAACTGCATTTTTTGGGGGGAATTACAAAATATTAGGGCTTTTAATTGATTAAAAATGTAACTGAATTAATTACATGATATGCTGCTTGATTCATTCATTAATTAAATGTTGAACAAAATTTATCAGGATTAATCACATTATTAATATTTGATGAAAAAGCCCCAGAAATAAAGAAACTTAAAAAGAATGTGCACTACCATACAGAAGTTTTAAAAGTCTCTAATGCTCAGAAAATTAATATAGTGAAATATTATTACAGTTTAAAGTAACTATATTATATTTTAATTCTTTGTGGCATATATTTTGGTCCAAATTAACATGAAAACATCACACAGTTGCTGCAGATTTGTGAGCTGAACATCCATGATGTGAATCTCTTGTTCCACCACATACCAAAGATACTCTTTTTGATTGACATCAGGTGAGTGTGGAGGTCACCTGAGTCTTGTGAACTCACTGGCATGTTCAAGAAACCAATTTGAGAAGATTTGAGCATTGTGACATGGTGCATTATTCTGCAGAAAGTAGGGTACACTGTGGTCATAAAAGGATGGACATGGTTAGCAACAGTACTGAAGCTGTGGTGTTTAAACAATGCTTAACTACTAAAGGGCCCAAAGTGTGGCAAGAAAATGTCCCCACCATTGCATCACCAGCAGAACCATTGACACAAGGCAGGATGGATTCATGCTTTCATGTTGTGTGCAC
The DNA here is from genome assembly GCA_036784905.1 of Acrossocheilus fasciatus. Taxonomy (NCBI): domain Eukaryota; kingdom Metazoa; phylum Chordata; class Actinopteri; order Cypriniformes; family Cyprinidae; genus Acrossocheilus; species Acrossocheilus fasciatus. Next base: position 19,700,394 of record CM071945.1, read on the forward strand.
CAAATTCTGACCTTAGCATCTGAATGTTGCAGCAGAAATCAAGACTCATCAGATCAGGCAACCTTTTTCCAGTCTTCTGTTGTCCAATTTTGGTCAGCCTGTGTGAATTGTAGCCTCAGTATTCTGTTCTTAGCTGACAGGAGAACTTCTGCTGCTCTCCTTCAAGGTTTGATGTGTTGTGCGTTCAGAGATCTCTTTTGCATACCTTGGTTGTAACAAGTGGTTATTTGAGTTACTGTTGCCTTTCTATTAGCTTGAACAAGTCTCAACACTCTCCTCTGACCTCTGGCATCAACAAGGACATTCACTGGATATTCTGTCTTTTTAGGACCATTCTCTGTAAACCAAAAGATGGTTGTGCATGAAAATCCCAGTAGATCGGCAGTTTCTGAAATACTCTGACCAGCCTGTCTGGCACCAACAACCATGCCACATTCTAAATCATTCAAATAACCTTTCTTCCCCATTCTGATGCCCAGATTGAACTTCAATAGACTGTGTTAATGTGTAGCTGAAGAGGTTCACCTAAAATGGGTACACTGTGTTCTATTCTTAGGGTCAAATACATTTTTTTTTCTTCAGTGTTTTTTTTTCATCTTCAAATAGACGCCTGTGTTTTCGTGTTTTGTTAGAACAAGCTTTACTGTGGACTTTAGCTCCTGCTGTTCTTTTATCTCTGCTTCCCAGTTTACCTTTATCGAAGGCATCCTCAACACTGTCTGCCGGGGATTACTGTGTCGCTGTGCGTCTGTGCGTGCGTCTTGACCTCACGTCTGATTGTCTGGGTGTGGGCTGAAAACAGTGTTGTGGTGGATTGGTATGTTTAAGTGTGGATTAAATAGCACTTTTTCACATCCAACTGCCCTACATAATGCGAGCAGCAAAATTTGACTGTAAACTCAAATGTGTTTCCTGAAGGTTTTGGCACCTGCCTAAACAATGCATGTTTGACTGAATATCTGCAAATAAAAAATGGGACACAAGAGACTGGTGGCTAGGCTGTCTTCGCCTAAATTAAAACACTAGCTGAATAAAATGTTTAATTTTCAGACATGTCAACCGTCGAACTGTATATTGAATACAGCTTTAATTACCTATGAGCTTATGCTATTTGTCAAACAACACGTTTGAATGTTGACTGACAGAAATTGATGACAAGCTGTACATAAAAAAAATAAAATAAATCAACAGTGGGTTGCACCTCATGAATTTCGTAAGGTTAGTCTTGTCTAAAAATATACTGTTGCGGGGTTTCTTGCCTTGTTTGTTTTGCTGTCGCCCAATGTAATCAAAGTAGGGTTTGGCACTCGGATTCTTGACGAGATGTGAGCTGTTGTCAACCAATAAAGTGTTTTCTGTAGCGCAACATGTCAGGCTTCATAAAACATGTTTGCTCTTGCCAAACTGACAAGAAAAATAAATTAATCTTTAGGCTCCGATTTCTCCCTGGTGTAGTTCGGGGAGCCTATTGGGCTTCAATAATCTGCAATCAATATCTGACAGGCCCTGACTCTGATATAGTTCTCTGGCTGGGATTCATCAGCTGTGACTGTGTAAAGGGTTATCAAACATGCAAGCAGTGACATGACTCTGACAAGACACAGCTTCACTGACCGGAAAGATAAGAGAGATCTGCTGAACACATACAAGTGCTTTTATGAACACTGTATAAATGGACAATGTATAGCATCAACATGACTTATACTGTACATATTAAAGAATTATAAGTCATCAAAACAAGCATTAACACCTAACAAACGTAATGTGTCAGTCAGTTTCTTTTATATGTAATTAAATGATATCTAGATTTAGGGCCAGATTTACTAAACGGCAAATTAGTGTTAGAGTGCAATTCCATAAAAGCGCAGATGGGAGGGGAAATTTCTGCAAGTGATTTACTAACAATGCACACATTAAAGAACAGACGCAGCCAGATCATTTCCATAATGACCAGCGCAATCTACCAAGAGCAGCGCAAATTACCACCTGCTTTAAGACATGCTTTTTGGGGGCATTAAATAATGGTGCAAATACCAGCAAAATGAATAAAATAAATGCTGCCTGGTGCTGAGGTTTTTCATACATACATGTCACACAGACACATGCATGAAATTAAATAGAAAGCTTCTTTCAGAACACTTCATTCATCAATGAATTCTAATAATAAATTTTTAAAAATGATCAGTTTTCCCAAAAATATTAAGCAGTTTAACAGTGACACTGTTTTCAGCAATGATAATAATGAGAAATATTTATTGAGCAGCAAATCAGCATATTAGAATGATTTCTGAAGGATCGTGTGACAATGAAGACTGGGGTAATGATGCTGAAAATTCAGCTTTGCCATCACAAAAATAAATACTGTAGCATTTTAACATATATTAAGACAGTTCTGAAGACAAAAAGGGGTCCAAGCCAGTACAAACAAGGTGTACCTACAGTAATAAAGTGGCCTGTGATTGTACATACACGTACATACTCATATAAATAAGTGTTTTGAATAACCAAGTTGTTTAAGCTGAGGTGTTTGCTTCTATTTGACAACATTTAAATGTCCCTGCAATGTGCATGACCGAATAAATGTCAGCCGAATAAATAGACTCTTCTATTCCCTGTCACGCAAAAGCTTGGCAAAATAAGAGCAGGACCACTGAACAAAAACTATTGCAAGAATGTGATTCATGGAATAACTTTGTGAATCTGTGTGATTGTGTATTTGTTCCTTGAGGGCGTCTCACAAAAAGCATATATTAAAGTTTAGCTAAAGGGAATAAATTTGTCACAGTGCACACCTGCAGAAACTGAAAATGAAATATAAATGTGATTTGAAGAGAGAAGAAAAACTTGCAGAACATACTGAGCAACGAGGCCTACTGGTTCAAAAGCAGACACATTCTTTTAAAATGACAAGGACGAGAATCATTTAAATGCAACAAAAACATGATTAAATTTCATTGGCCATGCGCAGCCTTTCATTTCACACCGTCCTCTGAGAAAATTATGACATACACTTGAAAAGTAATGGACACTTTTATCGTAATATCAGCCATGCAGGCTCCACTGATTCGCAATTTGCGTCGTTATCATATCAGATGATCTCTCTGGGCGAGTGAAGCGAGACCAAATGTGCCAGATCGCATCCAAAATGTTTAATACTGCTTTCAGCTTTGACACTGTGACTGAAATTCAGCATTACCCTACAGTAACAACACTTGACCTTTCCACTTCCTTTTGAGGGTGAATAATCGAAGATGGATTTTCATTTCTGGCTAAACAGTCCCTTTTAAAAAGCACACTGTGAGATCATCTCCTGCAGTTTCTCTCCAGCCCTGTATATCAGAGTGCAGCGAGAGACGAGAGTGGGTTGTAAGCAGTGTAGAGGCAGGCTGTCAGAGAATGATGGGTTGCAGTCGGCTGGGTTTGGGGACTGGGATGAACAGGGCCGCAGTGCTGTGGCCAGCAGGAAAGTTCTGTAAAGGTTCATCATCATCAACAGGCTCTGCTCAAGAGCAAAGGATCGATTGTTTCATCTCCTCTGTGTACTGGAGAGATAGATTCATCCTATGCTTTTTCACCTTTCCTCTTTTTTTCCTCTCACTCTTTTTGATCCCATGCTGTGGACGGATTTCTCTCGCAGGCATCTGAGAACCTGTGCACGCATACACTTTTCCCTCCTTTTCATCACTCATGCCGAGCCAAAATTCTGTAAGCTCATATTTTTCATTGTCTTCTTGGTAAGCTGTGGGTATGTTCTGGTGTTTGTACAATACTGAAAGCCCCAACAAGGGTAGATTAAATGTCCACGTATGGATGGCTAGGTGGAGAGGATCGGATTCATCCCATTTTGTTTTTTACTGACTTGCTGAGGAAAGTGGAATGAGGATGGTGAAATCTGAAACAATATTGGAAAATGGGAAATATAATAAAATTTAAATCTGAAAATAAACTCAAAGCCTTATGAAAAAAAAACATTGAATAAATAAACATTATGACATATAAAAAGAATACAACTAGTGCTCTCAATCGATTAAAAAATTTAATCATGTTAATCACAGTCATGGGCTGTGATTAATCATGATTAATCGCACATTTAAAATATTTGGATTTACCTGTAAATGTGTTGAAAAAGAAATGCAGCACAAACTAGTTTAAGGAAACACAACTTTTCACACTTCCGCCAGGTATGAGACATAATCCTTATTATTCTTTTGTTTTTATTCAGTCATTATCAGCCTTTAAACTGGCAATAAAACGTTTACCAAGCCACATCGCTTCAACCCCAGTATACATTTACCCAACTATTATCAAAAGCATTTCTAAATAAATACAACAAAACATTTCTTGCGACCTTATGTGAAGTATTATGACAAAATGCATTATGAAGAAGAATTGGACGTGTTCTGCAACTGCATTAGAGCTAACATTAGCATCATGCTACATAAGACAATTTATGAGAATAATAGTGCACTTTTACTTTGAACTCACTTCAAACCACCATCGAGTGTTTGTAATAACTTCCTTTTGTGATCACATGTGGAATTTGGTCGTTTACAGTTGTTAAAATATGCTAATTATAGCCTTTTATATCGCTGCACAAATTAGCATTTCAGATGTACACATTCAACTCAAGAAAATCACATACAGACCATATCTATTGTAATCGTGTGTTTATTATCTTATATAATCTATAGTGACTGTTGTCATATTTATTTCTGCTGTGTAAAAGCCTGAACATGTATGCTCTGCTGAAACTCACATTGTTTGATGTTACAACTGCCTCTCCATTCTTAAGTTGCCAGGGATACATTCCAAGTATAATACACCTTAGTAAAATGATCTATTTTTAATTTTTATCTGTCTATATACACTTTGGGTGACCGTGGTACATAAAAAAAAAAAAAAAAGTAACCCAAAAAAACCGCAACCCACGGCTCTGTAATTTTTCCCGCGATTGTATTTTCAAAATAGCCCACTTGTGCCATTACCCTGGCAACACTGGTTCGCTGTACCCTCATCACACAATGATAGATGACCTTCCGCGCTGTGATGACGGGAAGAAGTTGAAGTCAAACCTTATCAAATGATTAACCTGCGTTAAAAAAATATTAACGTTAAAAAATTTTTATTAATCGCATGCGTTAACGCGTTAATGTTGACACCCCTAAATATGTCAGATTTAGCTCCGTTATAAGTTTAGTTATTTGGAAGTTAACCTAATTTTAAGAGATGTTTTTTTTTTTTTAGAAAAATATAAAGACAGTCTTAAGAAATTATATACATACGTGTGTGATAGATAGATAGATAAATTTTGTATGTGTGTGTATAATTTATATAATAATTATATGTATATGTTATTAATTAATTAATTTATTTATTTATGTAAGTTGGAAGTTATCCTAACTTTGACGGATTTATTTTATTATTATTTTTTTATTTTTAGAAAGAAAAAAAAATTCTTAAGAAATGTTTTTGAAAATGTTTTGAAAATCTTGACTTTTGAACCCGACTAAACGCTGAAGGTTGCTGCCACTGGCTGATGTCAACAAACAGAAATGCACAATTTGTGTTGGAATAATATCAAAGCCGCCTCACATTACTCTTGCATGTCAGGTAAATATGTAGACATTCTTGTCTAAAAGGTAGGGATTGAAGGATGTCTTTGATGTTGGATAGCAACAAGTAGCCTACAACACCTGCATATCACTTCCCAACAGCCTTTTCCACTTAATACTGCTGAATTTAATCCCTTTTAGCCAAAACTGTTCACAGAAGACAGACATCTAAGGACTGTCCTTAAGGAGCAGTCCTATTGCAGGAGACAACATCCTGAGGATACACTCAACTATACAGGTGCAGGAGGACATTTCCAGAATTTCAAGGCCACATTTTCCTACAGCAGCTATTTCCTTATTTTCCAAAAATGAGAGTTCTGTTATCATATACCCTCATGTCATTCCAAACCTGTAAGACTTTCTTTCTTCTGTGAAACAACTCCATTTTCTGAACTACTGATAGAAAGACAGACAAAAGAGACAGATGAACATTCTGAAAGTTTGTGTCCAAACAATGAAAACCTATATTATATATACATATACATACAGAAAATCATTCTAACAGGGAACCACAAAAAAAAAAAAAAAAAAAAAAAAGAATTATAGAAATGACTAAACTCAGCCTGAGTGAATTGCACTGCTGTACAGTTGATATTTTAAGGTAAACTGACACTGGGAAAACTCTTTAAAATATTGTACATTATACAAAGAGTGACCACAAAAGCACCCGTTCAATTTGTAATTTCACACACACTTACCAACCCAGCATTTAGCCACATGCAGCAGTAGAGTCTCCCTACTTCTGAATCGATTGATTGCCCTGGTGTAAAGCCACCTATTGGAAATGAATAGGGACATAGGCTCAAGGCCACTTGAATTCTAATGAATTTCTGAGAAATGTATCATTGAGTGTTGTGTCCTAATTAAAAAGAGCTGCATGAGTGTATGAGGAGCTTGGTGGTCCACAAGGACTCTGTTAATCAGAAGTCTCCTTCTGTGTGAATTAACAATGGATTGCACTGAATAGCCACAGCAGGGAAATTGATGGTGCTAAACCAACTATTATAGATTAGAGTGAAGCCCATTGTAACTGTTAGGTTTCTACAACTATAACATACAACTTATAAGCATACACTATATAAGCACACACTAGTACTATTAAAGTATAAAACAACTACAACCATTCCACAATATGAAGAATATTTTCATGCTGTGGCACTATATAAAAACAAACGTATTTTATAATATAAATGATTCTAAACAGACTAAATTATTACAGTGAATTTATAATGCATAATATTTCATTGGTTAAATACAATGACAAATCAGCATGTTTCTTTTCTGTTTCTTAGTTTTCTAAGTTAGAGTTTTCATGCTTGTTTTTGTGAATATACCAAATGTACAGTATGTGCATTTTGGCACAGCAGGATGTTAGCAGAACTAAACAGAAAGCAGCAAGTATTCATTCTAAATCATGTTTCACCCTGTGACACAGAGCTCTAGAACGGACCCAATTATTTGTTTGTCTACTGACAGAACTTCAGCATGAATGATTACCTCTATACAAACGTGGGCTGGTGGTGTTCCATTTGAGTGCTAGCAACAACAATGCTTGTTAGCACAAGCACATTCATTTCCACTGAATTAAACAAGCCCATTGACAAACCAAAAAGTCTGAATATTGTTACATGTGCCTTATCATGTTAAAACAGTAGCATAACAGAACAAATTACCTTGGGGTAAAGCATTCTACTGAAATATGTGTACATTTGTGGAACAGATGACAAAAGGTAGTGAGTGAAATCCCTGCTAGTTTGTAAATGTATTTTATGTATTTATTTATTTAAATAAATAGTGTGAGGATTGGTATTAAATAATTGGATCTTGTTTGGATGACAGCTTATTTGCAAGATGGCAAATAAGGCCGAACCAGACAGTTTAATAAGGTGTTTGAGTGAATGTCATCGCTTAACTGCTTATGTACTTATGTACGTATTTAATGTGGCTAATTAAATGTGGTAAATTTGTGATAAATTCTTATCAGTTCAAAATGTAATACTACAAGTAATTTTGTTGTTGTTGCTTTAGGCATGTGTAAATAAACAGAGTGTATTTTTAACTTTTTAATAATTTATTGTTTTACATTTATTTAAATTGTCCTTTTTCCATGCATCATTTCATGTTTCTATAATCTCATATCATTATTTTTGCAAACACAATTTCTGTGTAAATGCCACTTTTGCAGCATAAAGACTATTTCAGTATCCACTCGACTCTTGACAGATAAGCTGTTAAATATACAGCATTTTCAATTAGTTCCAATATGTTTTTTTTTTCCCCCATCACTGATCATTTGTTGAAATTTTACTGAAGAATCCTCAGAAAATAAGAAACTGAAATGCGATCAAATGGGACTGTTCATTTTCCTGTCACTCTGGAAATGTGCCACAGATATTCAAGGACACCACTGACAGGAAAAAGCCAAATCATTTTGTTAAGTATCTTGATGTGTTGACACATCCTCGACATTAGTTCAGTGCTACAATAGTGAGAGAAATAAAAATCAACCAAATCTCTATAATATGAAGGTTGATTTTAAGGTCATTTTTAAACTCATGTATTTTGCACTATAAAATAACTGTAATTTAAGTTTACTTGACCATTTTTAACCTCACTCAAAACCTACTGTGTATTAACAGGACAGGTTTCCAACAATGATCACTGAAATTGAAACACTGCTGCAAAGCAACAAAATCACAGCCAATCAGAAAATATTTGAGATTTAATATGCAACTATGCAGACCAATCACATTTAAATGTGGGCAAAGCACACAACACGAAAAAATAAGGCACAAAACAAAAATACACTAACAGTGGTTTGTCAATCACTACTTGTCATGGTTGGTTAAAGTCACAATTTAGAATAACATGAAGAACATGGGATCTATCGTGTTGCACATAGTTAGGACTCAGTGTTACAAACAGCTACTGAGACGTGCCTGACAGGGTTGTTAAGCGCATCAGTGACTGCCCACTATTTCAGCAGCCTTGATTTCAGGTATTTTTTCCAGTTCAAGTATTTTTTCCATTAATTTTCTCTATATGCATTTCAAAAGCGTTCCCAGCTTTGAACGAAACCAACCAGCTCTGAGAATTACAGAGAATTCTTAAACATTTGATTTGAAAAACTGAAAAAAATAATCTATAACATACAAAAAGAATCCATAGTAACAGTCTTTTCTGATTAGTTCAGGTAGTGCAGAAGCTCTTCCAAGAATTTGGCAATGAAACTTTTTTTTTTAACCAACTTTGCTAAACAATGGCTAATGCTTCTGCAGAAGCTAAGTCAGAGCTCATAGTGAATCGGTTTCAAAAGATTTGACAAACTCTGGAGAGAAAATGAATGGGATGTCGGCTTTAAGGACATTGATGCACAGTCTGGGAGAGTGAATATCTCATTGTAAAGTAGGCTTGCTTTCATCAGCCTGGCATTATTTTGTTAGTACACAGATCAATTGTGAGATGACAGCACAATTGAATCTTGTAGCATGTAACCTTAATGCTGTAAACTGGTTTAAATCCACATCCTAATTTAAACTCTGAACTGCTGACAACACCTCCCGTTAATCTGTTTGTTTCTTCGGTGTACCATAAACTGTAAAAAGTGGTAAGTGCAATGGTTCCCTATTTCTACTTCATTTATCCCTTGAAATGACTTTTGTTTCCCAAACCTACTTTAGTTTGTAACCTAATGTATTGATTCAGTCACATTCGATTATATTTCTGCTGTTTCGAATATCAGCACAACTGTGATTTATGTAAAAAATGAAATCTGATGAGCCTGTTTTCAAGAGTGCAGAAACTTCCTGTAGACGTGTGACTTTCTGACATGCACTTTTATGCTGTAACAGCACAGAACTCTTGGTAACTCAAAATTTTGCCTTCCCTGTCATTTCAGAAAGCATATTCTCTCTCAGTCAGCCATTTTCACACAGACTCATTAATGTAATGGAGGCATACACTTATTAAATATTTGAAAGATATGTTTTGATCTTTTAGCCAATGTTGTCTACCATCAATTAATTAATATACCCATATTTTAACAGAGAGCCAAAGGTTGAAACACGGATACTGTGAATGGTTTCACATTATGTGGCCCCTTGCAAATCATGCAAATTTCAGTAGGCTTCATAAATCCCTTGGTAGAGGTTTTCCATCAGTATAAATGCAAAGTATTCATTAGATGATTTTTTTTTTTTTTTTTTAACCACACAGCTCAATGTGGGGGCATATCAAAGACCTGGCTCTCAATAAGCACAGCCTGCACAAACAGAAAAACAACCTGACTAAAGGAAATGTAGAGTTTAATGCACAAAGTAAAAAGTTTCCATTCGACTTTGGTAACAAAAGTATCAAAAAAGTTCTCATTGAGTTGAGAAATGTTCCTTCTGTATGGAATGTTCTGCCAATGAATCATACGAGTATCAGATTCACAGATCTTTTCATTTCTGCAAATGCTGTATTGTAATTCAACTATGAATGAGAGTACGGGCTTTGTCCTGATAATTATTTGAAATATGACAGCCTAGCAATGTAAAGTAATCTTATTCTAAAATAATAACAATAAAAATGTCTTGAAGTTATGCTGAACACATTGCCTGTTCAGGCAAGATTTTCCACAGTAAATCTGCAGATTCCATCTTTGAATATAAAGAATAACAAGAGGCCAATAAATGCAATAATGTTATGGCCAGATACAGACTACACGACTATCAATATTCCGAAAAGCGTAACATCTCAGCTAAACCATGTGAAAATCTGAAAATAAAACTTGCCACATGGAATCTTCACATACCTGTCAGGGGTACACAGACAGCATGGAATAGGCGATAGGTGATCAGGTAAGCATAGAAGATGCAGCAGGAGGATGATCGGACACACACACACACACACACACACACACACACACACTCACACGTTTACAGGCCTTAATGAAGAGGTAAACACTTTCCTTTCTTGTAGGATGAACACACAACACTTGGAGGTGGAGACACAGAGCTGGAGACTGGAGACAAAGAACTGGATGATGGAAGATAAGAGACTTGACTGTGGAAACAAACAACAGGTAAGTAGACTTCAGGTGAGTAACAATCCAAGGAGAATATCTGGTAGGTCTTAGTCTAAAGTGTGTGTGTGTGTGTGTGTGTGTGTGTGTGTGTGTGTGTGTGTGTGTGTGTGTGTGTGTGTGTGTGTGTGAGTGAGTGAGTGAGTGAGTGAGTGAGTGAGTGAGTGAGTGAGTGAGTGAGTGAGTGAGTGAGTGAGTGAGTGAGTGTGTGTGTTTTTGTGAAAAGTCAGGACATAGATTTGTATAATGACAAAGGTATGACATAGGTATTACAAGGTGAAGGTGACTTTTCAGGACATTGACCCATGTCCCCACTTTTCAAAACGCTTATAAATCATACAGAGTGAGGTTTTTTTGGGGAAAGTTGAAATGCACAGTCTTTCCCCAGGGGTAGGTTTAGGTGTAGGATTGGTGTAGGGCAATAGCACAAACAGTAAGTACAGTATAAAAACCATTACACCTATGGAATGTCCCCACTTTTCACAAAAACAAACATGTGTGTGTGTGGGGGGGGGGAGTCCTTTTAACCAGTGCAGGTGGAATGAGAGACAGCTGGTGACTGGATGATTGGTGATAATGAGCAGGTGAGCAGCAAGAGGGATGATGGGAAATGTAGTTAAGATTAGGTGACAGAACTGGTGACCGTGACAGTACTTCCCCCTACCGGAAGGCGCGACCACACGCCAAAAGGAATCCAGCCGTGGAAGGAGAGTGGGCTTCCTGGAGCTGTGCCAGTTGACTAACAGGTGAATAAGGCAGTGTGTGCAGGTGTAGCGTCAGAACGAGTCAGACAAAACTAAGATTCGGTCAGAACATCGAAACATGAGGAGCTGAAATTCCAGGAGAACAGGACAACGTCGTAAAGATTCCTATCTCCGACTTCTGGAGCAAGCCTAACCAACAAGCCTCTTTCACAGAACAGCTCGCAACATTAAGACAAGAACCAGACTGAAATTCTTTTTTCTATGCAGGAAGGAGATCGTCAAATTTGGGGTAAATAGTCAAGATTAATGGTCAAAGAGATGGCCATCACATGGCGTTCCACAAGAGAAATCACAAGCTTCTTTATATTGACTTCTCCCCCACACATAGAAGACAAAGAACCAGACTGAAATTCCTCTGGCCTAAGAACATTTATTTTTGGTCTCCACAGAACTACACAGAGACTTTCTTTTTCATATGCACATAAAACCATCCTAAAGGACATCGCTAGGCATAACACTATATTATGTATGTAACCACATATTAGACTATCATGTTTTAAGCACATATTATGTATGTCTTTCTAATAACTATTGAATGACTTTAAGGTTAGTCGTGTTTGGTATGTATGAGTTTGACATTTCTAGCTTGAAACGTTTCTTTCAATTAATTCTGTGTCAAATGTATCATATTCTGGTTATAGAAATCATGTCCAAAAGTATACTTTGCAAGAGTGAGTAAAATTCAGACCATGTGACTGATAACATGCTGATTTATGATGGAAGGAACAACCCTAGCTAAGATAATAGCCTATCTAATTGGTCAAGACACCAAATGGGATGTGTCCCAAAAGCCGAGTTTAAGAACTCAGGACACCATCAAATCTCTCTCTTTCGTCTCTCGTACCTTCTTCTCGCCACCGCGCTTTGACGCTGCTTTTAGCACTCTTTGAGCGGGCTCTGGCCTACAGGCCAGTTGCTACTTAACACCACGATGAGAAGAAAAACCACCTAGTCTCGTTACTCATTTTATTCTTTTACTTTAGTTTCTTTTCTTTCCGTTGAGTCTCGTGTTCAAAAGTTAAGTTTGCCGCAAAGTCCAGCTCCGACAGCACCCGCTTCAAACTTCAACCAGCAACGGACTCCAAAACCATCCTCAGCCAACGCCCAACCATTGGCTTCCCAAGACCTCGCTTCAAAGACTACTGAACTCCCAGCCAATCACCAACTCGGGAAAACCCCTTTCCTGCAACGATGACGACAAAGGAATCCCTGTAACACAAAGGCAACGCAAGCAAGTACCTCCAGGTCTAACTGAAGTGGTGCATTTAATATAAATTTTAGCCTCATTGAGAAACTCAACGCGATGGTTAATTAAGTGACTGATGGTTGTTCAGGTCTATGCAATAGCACATATTGCTGTAAACTTCGGATTTCACATTCTCTCTTTCTGCAACGTGTGAATGTGTGAATGCGTGTGTTCATGTTAGATTAGTTTATGTCTTAGGTTTATATAAATAAAGTCTTATTTATATTTAAAAGAGAAGTATCTTGTGTTTTGTGCTTACAAGTTAATGTCTTAATCTGCTGATCTTGTTACTGTGCTTATTAATAGTGTTTTCACTACATTTTGGATTTTAATATCCAGTGCAGAATTAATGTTATACAGCTCGTTCAGTGAATTGCTGCGGATTCGGTGATCAGCCGCAAAACAGTGATTCTGTTCAAATTCCCTATAAAATCACAAATGATTCCCTTTGAGCTAAATTAAATTACATTTATGTATCAAACCCTACAGCAGGTTAGGACACCTCCAGGGTGTGGTGGTCAGCAAGGTTGGTTCTAAAGTCTCTTATGCGCGAATCTTTTTTTTATAAACAAAAATCTAAAATGATTCTCACATTACATTATCTTATTATTAATGTTGAAAACAGTTATGCAGCATAATATTTTTGTGGAATATATTTTCAGGATTCTTTGATTAATAGAAAGTTTAAAAAAGAACACCATTTATTTGATATGTATATATAATTTTTTTGTAACATTATAAATTTAGATCAAACAAAAGTATTATTTTCTCAAAAAAAAAAAAAAAAAAAAAAAATTACTGACCCCAAATTTTATTAAAGGTAGGGTAAAACTTAATTTGCTTATTAATTCTGCTGATGAGGGTAACGTGTGAATACAGATTCTGAAACAGAAATGTAGCAAGATAATCTTTTTTTAGAGAAACTAGACAGAAATACATGAGAAGGAACCTTACATACCCAGGACATGTATCTACTGTACATGCATTGAGACACATACAGAAAACCCTTCATATTATGGCATGCATGCTGTATAAATGCATTTGTGCTGATGGACATACGAGGCCACATTCGCCCCGCACATGCAGAGTGTCAGAGCAGTTCTCTGGTAAGATGTCTACCAAGGTGCCGGTGATGAACTGCCTGGATTTGAGAACATAGTCCTGACTGCCCGAGGCACAATGTTGCATCAGACTTTCAGCCAAGGATATGAACACACACACAGAGAAACACACACAAACACATTGTGAGAGCTCCCTAAAAAGCTGCAGCCTACCTGTGTTTTGCATTCTTAGCGCAGGATGTGGAAAGGGCAGCAGCAAGCACATAAATCATCAACTCAATAAACCGCCAGTACTGTCTCAGTGGAACCAGTCATATTTCTGCATCGCACAAACACAAACATTCACACACAAACACTTACAAAGTCAGCTCTGTCTCAGTGGAATCAGTCAGGTTTTGAATCAGATAAATTCACACACGGAAACGTCTCAGACTGATCTAATGCAACAGCTGATCTGAATGGTAGATTGAATGTTTGTGCTGCATAGGTGGCTTCCTCTTATATAACTATGAACTTATTTGAAGTTACATACAGGGTTTCAACTGTTTTCAAGGTGCCTGTTATTTCGAGTCTACTATAAAGATCCCATGTAATTAAATTGGGAGATTTTTGGCTTTTAGTCTTTACGCCTAGACATAATATGCTAGTTTACTAGTCAAAGTTGATGAAATATATATATATATTTTATATAATATATATGCCTTCCAGAATGAGGATGTACTCTACCCATAATACCACCTATGAAAAGTATTAAAGTACATAATCATGGTATATTGCTGTGAATGTAAAATAAAGGCACAACAGTCGGGTCCCAGAGGTAAAAAAAATAATAATAATAATAAAAGTCCTACTCGTTTTCTCCATAGGGGAATTTTCTCATTTATTTCTTATAACTCTCTAAAGAAGAGCATTTAGAAATCTCCAGGGTTAAAATAAATTAGACCTGCTAAACCATTACTTAAAAAGTGGATGGGCGTTGTAGTGCTCCATTGGCTATTTTGATAAAAACGGCATAAGCCCTATAATATGTTTCACCTCAACTTCCTGTTTCAATAGGAAATACACCAAAAGAAGGAGGTTTAACATACCATACAATATAGTTCAGACAAGAGCTCAATCTAGTTTTAGACATCTGGAATTACTATACTTGAATATTGTTTGAGATTCATAGGGAATGCATATGTTATGTTCATATCAGCTTCCCTTTTTATAAACAAAACTGTTTTCTACTGTGACATAAAGACTAAGTAGAGATAATGCATACATACTAATGAAGTGGTTTCATTCTAGATCATTTGCAGGGAACCCCACTTTCGGGGAGGTTAAAACATTAGTCCCAGGCATTTATTTTAAATGAAGTCCAATTAATAGGAGGTAATCAAGCGTTTAATTAAAAACCCAATTTTGTGCCACCTTGAATCATCTAGTGGTTGTGTTTTTTCCCTCCTCATTTTGACTGAGCACAGCAATGAGTAGCTTTCTGTCCTTCCACATAAATTATTCATTTTGACTATCTCCAGAAAGGCCTGGAGTCAAATTTGGCTTGATCTGTAGGTAATTTGTTCCACTAGCAAAACCCACTTCCGCCTTAATCTCTCCAAAACAACACAAAATATGTTCGTTTTCACTGTTAAATGATATTCATACTTCATTAGTATGATAATACCTTCTAATTTTAAAGCAAACACTCTAATTTGAGAGTTATAGATGTACTGGTATCAAATTTGCAGCAAAACTGGGCATATTACCTGATAAATGGAGGCAGGCTATTAGATTGCTGTGACTGTTTTTCTGTTTTGCACAGATCCTGTAACAATGTGCTTCAGGTCTGCTGAATAACAAGAAATCTGCATCCTTGTTTGGGAAACAGTTGTTGGTCCATCCTAAATTAATTTAAGTATTAGGTTAAAAATTGTCTTAAAGGAGTAGTCCACACCTTAATGATGGATTTGTTTCTTACAAACACACAGCTTTTCACTTCATAAGATGCTGACTGATTGAATTGTGTGTATTACTTGTGGATTATTGTGATGCTTTTATCTGATATTTTAACGCTCATTCTGACGGCACCCATGCACTGCAGAGGATCCATTAGTGAACAAGTGATGTAATGCTAAATTTCTCCAAATCTGGTCTGATGAAGAAAATTATCTACATATATTTCTTTAAGAGTGCTTCGAAATTATTTTATAAATGTAATTAGCTGTGCAGATATCATTGATGTGCAAGCTAAATTGAAATATCAGTGTCCCACCCAGTGATAGTACAGGCCAGGGTCAAACACACTGATATAAGAGGCGAACCATCTCCAGAAGAAAATCTATTCTTTTTTTTCATTATGAAGATCTTCAGTAAAGAGAGAGAAAAAAACATACATTTCTCTCTAAACTCACATGCTCAGCCACAAACAGAGAATCTTTGAGAATATTGCCAGAGGGTTGAAATTTCAATAATAAAAGCTTCTTCGGATGAATAGTAGAGATTGAAGAGGTAGAAGTAAGCCGATTGCCTGAAAACAACTTCACCTTGAACACCAGTGTTTCAAACCTTACCAACATCTCAAGTTTTGTTGATGAGAGATACAAAATTGTTAGTTGGAGTGAGGACTGCATGCTAACAAGAGCACACAAAGACTTCAGAAATACAAACCAATGCAGCTCTATTGCATTAAACCTTAAATAATTTCATAAATGACTATAGGGTTTAGGAACCGAGAAAATGGCTACAGTTCACTACTGGAAAACTGCACAAATAGTTGGTCTGAAATTATTTCTATTTCAATGCTCAGTGAAAAGAAGTACTTAACCTGCACAAAATGTTAAATCATCAACCTCAGGAGGTCAAAATAAATTAGCTCATTTTATGTCCTATTCATTTTACTTGCTTATTTAATATCTTTTCCTGGAAAAATGTGCATCCAAATGAAAACCCACTATTCTTTAGAAAGAGTCCAAATAACATTACTTTATGAGTGCCACATTTTTAAAGACGGCTACATTATCTGGGGGAAATGGGAGATAATCATACAGCAACATGTTGTTTAACATTAATCATTATTACGTTTAAGACACTGAATAACAGATTTACAGTATGACCCATGAACACCACTGTGTGTGTGTGTGTGTGTGTGTGTGTGTGTGTGTGTGTGTGTGTGTGTGTGTGTGTGTGTGTGTGTGTGTGTGTGTGTTTTCGAATGTTGTGGCTCACACATCACAATCAGTGTGATTTGTGTGCAGCGTTAAGAAATCTGTAGCATCTTGAATATTTCCAACATTTATTTTTCCTTAGAGCAACAATGATTACCCTAAAAGTGTACGCTGAAATGCAGGTTTGAGGGACTTTATTTAAATGAAATACATAAACCGCTTTCGATCACGTGCCAGTGATTATTTCTCCACATACCATAAGTTGCCAAGCCCTGATTCTGTTCTGTAAGAATACAATGAATGAATTTAAAATGAATCAAACATAAGCAAAGTTAAACCACTCAAACAAACGTTATGTCTTATTATGACAGTGTTGTCTGTGAGGATATGTATTCATATACATGGATTCAGCATGGTTCATGCTTTTACATTTTTTCTTACCTGATATAAACACTTAATGATAGCAAATACGGCCACACATGCACATCCACAGCATTTCAGCAGTGAAAAACTGGCAGCTAGACACCTTGAATGACACCTTACACAACCTTATACTCTAACTTTCCTGCCTGTCATGTCCATTGTTACCCATTAGACAGCAGGGGCACTGCATGAAAGAGGGCCATACCTTCAGGTTCAGCTGAGGAACAGAATATCACATCCTTTAGTCCTGTTCCAGTGCTGAGTTTTGGTAGTTTCATAAGGGTCTGTGGATAGTTCACAAACTTAGCACAGGATGTGTATGGTTGAAAGAGCGGAAGTGCAAATCCGGATGCAGGGGAGCAGAGAAGGATTCCTAAAGCTCAGAGCTAAAGCTTAAAGCCAGACTCGGACAGTCATGTGTCTGGTATAAGAACAGCTTAACATTACTTCATCATTAACTGTGCTACAGACATCCGCAGGCCTACATGGAATAAATTTTCACAAATCTCTGAGAAGTTTGAAAGCTTCCCCTAAACATGCATGTTCATTTATGAAAGATTTTGGCTATTTGATTATGTTTTCAAGCATGAATACGAGTGAAGTAATCACAGCTCTGTTTAACAAACTTGGTCATCTTCAAATAAAAAAATTCCCATAAAAATCTATCTTGAAAATAAAAAATGCATACATAAATAAATGCATAAATAATAAATGAATGCTGGTTAAAATGATCTTTTATTTAGTAAAATTTGCATTTATGCATTAATTTATTTATACTCAAATTCATTACTTGTGCATGATAAATGCATGCAACATTTTTTGTGGTAATAGCAAATACAAAAGTATAATATTCTAGACATTTTCTCTATCACCATCATAAAGTGGACTTATCTATAGAGCCACTGACATTTTCTTTACCTAGATAAGGTCCAAAGAGCGAATACTGTTAATTACATTTAATGCAGAAAGGGAGGAATGAAAAATCTTATCTTTTTAATTGTAATTAGAATTCTGGCCTCCTCTCTTTGCCTATTGTGGCCAGTTTGATTAATATTTTTTATGCAAGAAGCAAAACAATGATTTCTGAATCTATTGACTTTTATTAGTATCTCCATTTCCCCCTGTGCATCTGCTCTTCAATGCACCTTCTTATAACTTATGCATGTAGTGGTTTGTATTCAGATCAGATGTTGGTTAAATAATTTCATCTTACAGGTGTATGCTCAGTGAGGTAGGTAAGTCAAGTAATATTCCTTTTTATTATTCCCCACACAGAGTGCCATTTGTTAGGAACCTTGGAAAGGCCTGCTTGTGTTAACCAAACCAAGACACAATGCATCAATCCTTTGGAAATATATTCATGGATTACACATGGGACCTCCCCGTATCCATATTGTGAAGCAATGTCATTGTTGGTGCCACAAACA
Organism: Acrossocheilus fasciatus; assembly: GCA_036784905.1. NCBI lineage: Eukaryota > Metazoa > Chordata > Actinopteri > Cypriniformes > Cyprinidae > Acrossocheilus > Acrossocheilus fasciatus. Next base: position 19,719,138 of record CM071945.1, read on the forward strand.
AGGTTTAGGAATCATCTCTTTTTAGAAGACCGAATTGCTTGTCCTTGATGTGTATAAATGTGTGAGGAGTATAAATTGTGTAGATTTTCTAGAAGATTTGCCTTTCAACCTTGCCTAGCCCTGACACCTTTACCTGTAGACATAACCTAGATGGATGTCTATTCAACTATTCAACTGAAAATAGATGCATGTTTTGTTCCTGACTTTGTTCTCAGTATTACTGCCTCATTCTTCTAGTCACAAAATTTGTACTTAAAGTGACAGTTCACCCAAAAAGGAAAATTCTGTCATTAATTACTCACCCTCATGTCCTTCCAAACCCGTAAGACCTTCGTTCATCTTCGGAGCACAAATTAATTAATAAATTTTTGATGAAATCTGAGAGCTCTCTGATCCTCCATAGACAGCAAGGATACTATCATGATCAACGCACAGAAATGTAGCAAGGACATTGGTAAAATAGTCCATGTGACATCAAGGGTTCAACCGTAATTTTACAAAGCTACGAGAATACTTTTTGTGTGCAAAGAAAACAATAACAACAATTTATTCAACAATTCTTCTCCCTGAGTTACCAACTTCCACCATTTTGGAGAGTACCCCAGAACGTAATCAGCGTTGTTTACGTTCAGTAGAAAGCACATACATGCTGAACGTAAACAACCCTGATTATGTTGATTACATTCTGTGATACTCTCCAAAATGGTGGAAGACGATAACTCAGGGAGAAGAATTACTGAATAAATCGTTATTGTTTTCTTTGAACACAAAAAGTATTAAAATTACGGCTGAACCCCTGATGTCACATGGACTATTTTACCGATATCCTTACTACGTTTCTGTGCCTTGATTGTGGTAATATTCTTGCTGTCTATGGAGGATCAGAGAGCTCTCAGATTTCATCAAAAATATCTTAATTTGTGTTCCGAACATGAACGAAGGTCTTACGAGTTTGGAACGAATGAGGGTGAGTAATTAATGACAATTTTCAATTTGGGGTGAACTAACCCTTTACAATCAGTGTTGGAGTATTGCATTACGTAATCATTTTACTTTTTAAGCAGCTAGTAAAGTAACTTTATTTTAATTTACAACTTTAATTTACAAGAAAATATTTGAGATACTTTTTCAAATACTGGTAATGCCAGTTACTATGTTTTCCCATTTATTGACTGACAGCTCTCTTGTCCCCATGTTGAGAGACATCGGGAGTAAGTGCAGAGGCATTGTGTGCACTTGTGTAAACGTGACAGTTAATGTAGAAATAGACTAAATGTGAACATGCATTTACTCTTCTGAATTGCACAAAAACAGATTCAGTGTTCCTCAACATGATTAAAAACAGTGAAATGCAAACTCGAAATATGACGCATACTTGCAGTAATTAAAAATATTAAATATCCTTTATGTATTTTATTCCATTTTATTAAAGGGGTGGTTTACTGCTATTTTTCTTTGCTTGATTGTGTTTATGGGGTGCAATATAACGTGTCTTCATGTTTCGTTTGTTAAAAAAAAAATATCACCTTTATTGTAAGCCGCTTTCTCCTTTCTCCTGTCATTTGAACGACCGGTTGACTTCCTGATTCTCTGAAACCACTCCCTCAGAAACAGGCGATGGGCTCAGATTGGTTAGTTGGGCCGGTGTGTTGTGATTGGCTAAACTGCGTACTGCACATTGTCCGGAAACTTCACGTCCATTACCTTCACGGGGCGACAGTTGCATGTGCTCCGGTCAAATTTAAATAACGGTGTCAATATTGCCGTATCAGTTTGAGCCAGAATCAGACCCAGAAAGCGGTAATGAAGAGAGTCAAGCAGAACTTCCACTAGCACGGCTCTTACAAAACCTTTCTGAACGGAAGTTTGCTGTTGTGATTACATACAATTTTTTGAAGTTTGTACACGTTTGTCTTATACACAGAAAATAGCATCGAACTAACTGGCTACTATAACCAAACAGCGTTGGCTTGCATTTACGTTTTTGATCAAATTGAAAAATTACGTCATAAAATATACATGGAAAATACATTTACAAAATTAGTACATAATTACAAATTCGGGTCCAAAATGTTTGTATGCATTTGTCATAGACACACGAAATAGCATTTAACTAACTGACTACTAAAGCCAGCGTTGGTATTTGTTTATGTCCTTGATAAAACTAAAATATTACGTCTGAAATTATACATGCAAATACATTTAAAATAATGAAATCTTACTTACAGGTTGTGGCCCAACAACTGCTGCCTCTGGTTTTAAAGTTGGAACTGCTCCATGTTTTAGTAATAGTTTCTGTGTGAATCCGGCATTGATCTCGTGTAGATTCTGGAAGCTGTCTTCCGTAAAATGCGCAGCATAGAGAATTAGGATTGTAATTGTCAGGAACATAAATTTTAACCGTTGTTCACAAACTACAGCATCCGTAGGAAGCCCAAACACAGAAGACCTGACAGCTGGGTGAAAATAACACCGTTTCGACGGCATGGCTACAACTCTCCACTATAACTCTTCCTCTTCGACAAAGCCGCAGAACATGGCCTTGCCCACTTTTTTGCATGTTCCGGAGGGAGGGGTTGATGCAAATTTATGGGTCTGTTACATATGCAACCCGGGAAGTATCTCATTGTAGTCCCATATGAGTCATTTTTGTAGACATTAAACTTCCTGATTTTTAAAAGACGATATCTCCGCTTACATTGAACTTTCAGCGCAGCAACTTTGCGGATACTGTTCATGCACCAACAGCAACATTACACACTATTTAAAATGAAAAAAAGTGAAATCACAGTAAACCACCCCTTTAACCAGTGTCGTTTCTGCTGACCTTCAATGATCCAATTTAACCTAATAAGCAAAAGTGACTTCATATAAACAACATTTGTGCAAAAGTGATTACTTTTCATAAAAGTAACTAATTAACGTAATTAGTTACTATTTTAAGGAAGATAAAGTAATATTTCAATGCATTACTTTCAAAAGTAACTTTCCCCAACACTGCCTAAAATGATACTTGCTGGAATTAAAGGATTTAGCTTGTTGCCCAAATGAGACCTCTGTAATGACTTTACCTGCTCATCCTTGTGTAAACTAAAAGAAACAGCAAAAATGATCCCTGCTTATCCTGGCATATCCCATCATTAAGTCTGGCTTTGGTTCACCTAATTAGTGTGTCAAGCGTTTCAAGTGAGACGCCACTGTAGGATCATAATACACACTTGGAATATCAATAATCTTAAAATAATGAGGTTTTATGTTTTTCAATGCAAATGATGAATCTATATTGTGTTTAAATATGTACTGGCGAGTAAGCAGAGGATTCTTCATTCTCTGTATGCTAAGACAATGGCACTGCTGGCAAATGTTACCCAATTAGAGAGAAGCACCACTGACTGTCTGAAGTGCTGCAAAATGGAAGCTTGCAGTGGTTCCAGAAAGTCTAGAATGAAGTAAAAATAAGCTCTAATAAGACCTAATATAGATATATTAAATTTGCATGTATGTTTGGAGAAGTCTAAGAGCATAAGCACAATACCAATAAATGTTTATTTTAATAAATGTACTATGCAAAGATTAAATTATTTTTTTATAAAGAATTATACCTCTGTACATTTTTATTCTAAAAAAAAGTAGTAATGACTACCATAAAGTAAAAGGTACTATAGTCAATACGCACTTTTTTGAAAAGAAATTAATCCATTAATTCAACAAAGGAGGCATTAAATTGATCAAAAGTGATAGTAAAGACACTCATAATGTTTTTTTTTCTTCTATTTATAAAAAAACACTTCTGAAAGAAAATACATCACAGTTTCTGCAAAAAATATTAAACAGCACAACTGTTTATAATATTAAATATGTTTCTTAAACAGCAAAGCTGCATATTAGAATGATTTCTGGATCATGTGACAAAGACTGGAGTAATGTTGCTGAAAATTCATCTTTGCCATAATAGAAATAATGGACATTTTTAAAATATATTAAGATAGAAAAATAGTTGTTTTAAATAGCAGTTATATTTGATAAAAATAACTGTTTTACTGTATTTTTGATCAAATAAATGCAGCCATTGTGAACAAAAGCAATCTTTAATCTTAAAGAAGACAATTTCCAAACAGCTATGTCGGTCTCAGATAACATTTGCATTTGAAGAGTTCAGATGCAAAAGCCTCTAAGTGCCATCTCAAATGTTCTTTTAAATGAGCATTTTTATCAGGCTCCTATATTTATGTTCAGTTGTTTCACTTTATTGGCATAGAAAAGGACCTATACATTTGCCATTAGAGTTAAAATAACTGAACCTAAACATAGGAACCTGATAAAAATGCTAATTTTATATGAAAATTTCAGATGGCACTTAGAGGCTTTTGCATCTGAATTCTTCATTTGTTCTTTTGGTACAATTCTTGCCACCCCAGCCCAGACCTGACTAATTTTCAAACCCTGCTTACGGCCATTACCAGAGCTGCAGTGTTGTAAAGGGGATTTAGAGTGGATTTAGAATGCATAAGCTTAACCTCAATACCAAAACGCACTGGCCTCACATTAGCAAGGATTGACACTAATCTAAGGGCTGTGAATTTACACCGTGGGGAGCGTAATATGAACGATTTCCTCTAAATATCTTTAAACTTATTTGTTTGTGTTTTCACTCGTAGTTTGTCACACAAATATTTTAGCTTTTACTCAGCAGATCAGCATTCTGGGGTTGAAGGAGCAACCTCCAGCAAGAATATGTTGGGCTTGTGTTCGAAAATTCCAAATTAGCACGCTGCTGCCTGTAAAGCTCCCCGCTGCCTTTCTCTCTCAGGGATTCTAATCCAGCGTTTAAAATTCACAGCCATTCATAGCGTTCCCAACAGAAAGAGAGCCGGATGGAGGTGTGAGAGGCAGCCAGGCCCAGCAGAACAAATGAAGCTGGAGCCACAGCGAAAAACCAACAAAGGCTGTGGGGAATACACTGTGTGTGAGCACAGCAAAAAAACATCTCATCAGACTCCACTGCAACAGCCACGCTTATTATATACTCTCTGCAAGCCTGTTAATTCAGAATTTATGCTATTTTTCAATATCTACTCTACTGCCATGGGGACACTTAACATTTAAAAACTAATCAAGGGGCCCAAGTTTGCTTTGCTACGTGATAAAGTTTAATCTGACTGCACATGGAGTGCAAATAGTGTTTTACAAAACATTGCCAAAAAAGAAAAACCTACCAAAAATTTCCTCAAAATACACTGAAGAAAAAAAAGAAGTGATGCACCGATATATCGGTGGTCATATCGGCTGACTATGTAGCTTTTTATTATCTGTATCAGTCCAATGATATTTTTTAGTGAAGCCCATTAAATTATAGTCAAGTCAAGTGAAGTCGCCATTATTTTATATAGCACTTTTTACAATGCAGATTGTGTCAAAGAAGCTTAACATTATTATTATAGATAAATGATCATGGTGCACATTATTTATATTTGGCCAACCAGTTGTTAAATATATATGAAATAAAATGTTTTTGGATAAAAAGAAATTTTGTTTAACATTCAATAATATAAATCAGGGAAAAAACAGTCCAAAGAAATATAATTTGATATTTTTATAACAGCCAATATCGGCTTCAAAATGTGAATGATTATCACTTATCAATATTGTCCAACATGTTTAAACAATTGCAAATATAAATGCAAAATTCCCAACTTAATGCAGTTTTGTCTTAATTTTTGAAAATCTCTAAGATAAATTTGGTTGAGAAACAAAAGTATATAGATATTATAAGTTTTGTTTTTGATGTAATATAACTTGAATTACATCTATTTTTTATTCTGTTGTCAAATTATTTGTAGGCATAAACACTGAATTTTGAATTATGCCAAAAACAAGAAAGAAAAATTAAATGCAAAATGTTTATAATATTACTGGAAAACAAATAAGGTAAAAAAAAATAAAAAAAGACTGACCGTTTTTTTTACAGTGCATGTACAGTACATTTACTGAAACATTTCCATATAGCCCTAGATAAGGGGAAAACAAGAATCATTGGAAAATATAACTAACAATCAGTCTTTAAAGGGATAGTTCACCAAAAATATTTATATCATAAAAATATAAAAATAATATCTGCTATCATCAAAAATATCTGCTATCATGCACTCAACGACATGTCTATTGCTGCATGAATCTTCTCTTTTGAAGAACACAGATATTAAAGACATTTTGCTTTGGGCACCACTGACATTCAGTGCATGTGGGGGGGGGGGGGGGGGGTTATAAATAAATACAGCTGAAATATTCTTCAGAAATATCTTCTTTTTGCTTCCAAAAAACAAGATACATGATGAGTAAATGATGACAATTCCCTGAAAAATAAAAATTATTTCTTTAAGGATATTTAACATAGAGCTTTTAGCTCTTTGTAAACCAATATGAAAGCAGAATCAACATCAGTTATTTGAGTGCAGGCAGCTGTCATTCTCAGCATTTATCCTCCAGTTATTTCTTCAATTCTAGTGCATCATGTTGTCATCAACTCAGCTGCCTACAGCAGTTAACTGATGCTTCCACACACAAACTGTTCAGACAGAAGGGCTGCATTTGCATTAGGGCCAGACTGAAATTGGGAACAAAACTGAATGGAAGCTTGAGAGACCGAGGATGGTTAAACAAGGCGATGAAAGACCTATTAGTGTTTGTCATTTTCTGGTTTAAATCCCAGCCTGGAAATCGATATGTGCCGCACGGGATGTATTAGCTTTAAACAGATACAATTGGCGATGTTACTATCACACCATTTTCAAGACATTATCTAGTCCATAATAACACCCAGGAGCTGCTGAAAAGGCACAGTTCAGCCAAGGTCCTGATTTTTAAATGGAAAACAGTTCTGATCTGTTTCAATTCTTTACACTGCGTGACTGAAAATTGTCAAATAAAGAGAGACAGCTAAAGCAAACTGACTGACTGTCTTGCACAGAATGACTAAGCCAGCATTCTATTGTCATCTGCCAAAGGTTATCCACTGTGCATATTTACGCAAGGCAAATAGTACTCAACAGCATTATATAAACCACATCTACAGAATAACTTATTTTTAGAAACTAGGTAAACTACAGCAGTTCTCAAACTACCATAAATGCTTAGAGGATTGTGGTACACAGCACAAATCTGGAAGTGTACACTACCGTTCAAAACTTTGGGGTCAGTGAGACTTCTTTAATGTTTTGAAAGAAGAATCTTGTGCTCACAAAGGCTGCATTTATTTGATCAAAATACAGTAAAACAGCTAAACTGTGAAATAATTTGGTAATGTAAAGTAACTTGTTTCCATTTTAATATTTTAAAATATAATTTATGTGATGACAAAGCAAAATGTTCAGCTTCGTTACTCCAGTCTTCAGTGTTACATGATCCTTCAGAAATCAGAAATCAGATTTAGTGTTCAGTATACTGCAGCAAAAAAGTATACTGGATTGTTTCAATAGAAAGAAAACAGCATTTATTTAAAATGGATTTTATTATTATTATTTTATTTTATTTTATTATATTATTATTTTTTCTTCTTCAGGTTTTATTTTAAAAACATTGAACTAATTGAAAATATTTGAAAACCTTTTAACCTGATTACAATTTGAATATTTCCTTATGCATCTCTAACACTTACAGTATAGATCAGCAGTCAAAATATATTGATCAAAATCTTGACCTAAAAACCACTGGACAAGACAACATAAATACAATTAAAATGCAATAAATGCAACTACATTTTTTGGGGATAATTATTCCTGCTCACATTAGTAATATCTCACCATTATTAAATGCCCCTTTATACAACCTTTAGAGACCACAACTTTATACATAAATTCATAGTAAAAAGTGCAGCATGAATACATCTCAAATAACTCGCACATGTCTCACAGTGCACTTCTGTGTTAATCAGATTTAGATCTAGGAGCACTTGCTTTAAATGCACTTGACGCATAAGATGTAACAAGATGTAGACTTGTGTTGCGCTGATCATTGAGTAGATGCTATTGGAGATTAGTAAAGGTGCTACGCTAGTCAAAAAGAACAAATCAATCACATGATTTATGACGCCTCCACCGGCAGCACTCAGACGGACTCCTGAGAGATGGTTAGACTGCAGACTTCGCTTATTGGCAGACCAGAGCCTGAGCCTAATCTGATGCTATCTGCCAAAACTTTGCTTAAAGGCGTACAATATAAGAGCATCAGCATCTGTCAGATCAATTTACTGGTTCAATGAGTAGGTTACTACAAACACTTACAGGCAGAAAATACGGCAGTGCTGGGCCAATGCAGCCTCTGAGCATAAATAATACAGGGGGAGAGAGTAGAGAACGCTATTGACAAGATTTAAATCAAACCACTGAAGCCAAAATAATAAGCTGCTTTATCTCAAACTGAAACTGTCCGTTGAGCACACACACACACACACACACACACACAAACACACACAGTTCTTCAGGCTACACACTCAGACTGTCAATTTCCCACTGCTTTCGTTCAATGTACATTCATGTTTTATGAATTTGGAAATTATTATTATTATTACTATTATTATTACTACTATTAGTATTACTATTATTATTATTATTATTATTGTGAGGTCCAAAAGTTCTGACAATTAAAAAAACAAAAAACAAAAAAAAAACAGAATAAACATATCTGACCAAAACAAGCAAGCAAATAAAACAATATTAGAGTAAAAACAATATGCAAATGAAAGACACAATTTAACACAGGAGCACAGAAAAAAAAGTGCCACAAAGGAATCCTGAAAGCTAAACTTACTGACCCCAAACTTTCAAATGGTAATGTATACATAAAATGTTATAATAAAATCATAATGCAACACTCAAGAAAAAAAAAAAAAGGAAAAAAAAAAGCCTTTTCACGTTTACATTTGTAAAACAGAAGTTTACTTATTCCATTTATTACACAAACTATAAATAATATAACTGGGCAAGGGACTTGAATAATTTCCTTGAATAATTTGCATGGGACTTGATGGGGAAAGTAAAAGATGACATCAAGTGTGATTTTATGTTTTACAGCAAGCAACATTTGCTATTGTTTAATACTGTATTATGTTTTCCCTGTTATCTTGTCATGTTACCATAGATCATAGTCAGTGTAGTGGCATATTTCATTTTTTTTATAGGAATGAAAACGAGGCTGTAAGGGTTAGAAGTACATGTGTTCAATGGATTAATCTGTTGTTTAACAACATACCAATTGAAACATCTTTCCAAACAAAAAAATATCCCCTTTCAGTAGACAAAAACTCCATAAAACAGTTTTGTGAAAATTACATGATCTAGGCCATTTATACAGTGTGGGCAATTGTAAAGACTCTTAAGTCTAACCCAGCATTTGTCTGTTTACAGGTGAGGTCTGTGTAGTCTCTCACAGTCAACCAACACCCATCGTGCCACTCGTTTTTATCGCCATTCACCCACTCAAGCTTTGTTCTGTCTTTCTGCCTTATTCTAGGCTTCCTTCCTTGGGTTTTCTTATTCTATTATACTTCTGTCACTCTATTTTCTTCCCTTTCTCAAATCCCTTGATGTCCATTTAACACCTGTCCTTCCCGCTGCTCCAATTCTCCTGTATTTATTATGTTCCTGTGCTGCACACACACTATACCAGTGGTGGTCTCTCTCTCTTTCACCCCCCACCCACTCACACACACACATAGACACTGGCAGGTAGTGCCATGCCTTTTCATTTCCACAAACAGGTGATTAGATTTACTGTAGTCCTCGGGGACTTGTCCACTGTATTGCTGACTGTAATTCAATCAAACTCAGTCGGAGCCACCTCGATTGTGAAACTGCAGTGCTCTGCAGCGCAGCCTGAGGCTGAAATCAGCAGCGTTTCACCAGAACAAGCAGAAGTGTTTGCAGTCGGTCTGATTCAAATAAGGCTGTTGGATGCAAGCAGAAACAGCTCTTCTGAAACATAAGGAGTTATGCTTAACATAAGCATGTTTGAAGCAGATGACAGGAAATAAGCACTAGAAGTAATCACATAAAATGTTATACATAATATGTATGCTCCATATATGCAATCATGAAAAGCAATCATGCATTACAGGCTGGTCATGGAGAACAACAGCCCCTGAGGAGGCATCCGCTGTAGTTTGAAAGCTTGAAAACTACAGCTGTTAATTTGTTATTATGTATGATTCATATATGTAAATAAATACCCAACAGAGAACTTTGGGTAATGTTGTGGCAAGGTTCACTCAAAGTCAAGAACAAATGTTCTTCTAGTGATGTTAAAATATAATGTTATTCAAAGTTATCTGGTTTTTAATAACGTTATCCAAACATTAGCATAAAAACATTATTTATAAATTGTTCGTGGAACGATTTTCTGAAATTTTTTATTTGGATGTTAGTCTATTTTTTAAATGTCACTACAGACCTTATTCCTGAATAACCGATGAGCAGCACAATGATGGATTCTAACTTCCGTTTGGCTGCTCTCGTGTTCCGGTCTCCATAGAAATCCATTAAAACGGTGTAAAAAAAATAGACTGAATTGAAACTTTTTCAATATAACTACATATGTGTGGAAAAAATGTGCGGAGGGTTGCTGTGCTGTTGTTGGCTGCCACAGTAATGGCAGTAAGCTAATGAATTCCTTTAAAGTACTTGTTTTGCGTATCAGAAAATCTGTCTTGTCAGGCACTGTACATATGGCTTGCAGTGCTTAAGTTAAAATACTGAGTGTGAAATAATAATATATGTTAAAATAATGTTTGCTCTTATCATTCTGTGTACAAAATCCCGTGATTTTCCCCCCGATTGGGAGCTGTATGTGCACTCATCTGTTTTCAATGCAGCTAGCCTCGCGTTGCTTCAGTGTCATCTTCCCACTCGTTGAACTATGACTGGTCCTTTACTGCAAAAAGCTTCCACAGCTCCGGGCGAGGGTGGACGACAGTGCCCTCCTGGGTGGACTCCTGTGAGAGGAGATCCCTCCTGATGGGAATCTCCCATGGAGAGCCATCAAGGAGAGAAATCAGTTCTGAGAACCATACTCTGCCCGGCCAGAAAGGGGCTACTAGCAGCCGACGGACCCTGTCCCGGCACACTCTCACCAGAACCCCCAGGAGCAGAGCAATCAGGGGAAAAGCGTACAGATGAAGCCTCGGCCAAGTCTGTACCATAGCATCCAGCCCCAGTGAAGCTGGATGAGTCAGAGAGAGCCAGAGGGGACATTGCAATGTGTCTTGAGTCACAAAAAGGTCCACCTGAGCCTGGCCAAACTCTCCATATCTGCTTCACCACCTTGGGGTGAAGCATCTATTCCCCGGGCCTCGGCCCCTGCCTCGACGGGACGTCTGCTCCCACATTGAGATACCCAGGAATATAGACAGCTCTCAGCGAGAGGAGTCTGTCCTGGGACCACACAAGGATCTGGTGCACCAGCTTGTACAAGGGGTACGAACGCAGACCTCCCTGAGGCTCCCAGAGGAGCCAGAGCAGCATCCACACACTTTGTGAAAGTGCGAGGTGAGAGTGCAAGACTGAAAGGGAAGAACTGGAAGGAAGAAAAGGAAGTATTGGTATACTTTGCCCCCGAAAGCAAACCTCAGGAACTTCTTGTGGGAGGGAAGGATGGAGACGTGGAAGTATGCGTCTTTTAGGTCAATCGTGACAAACCAGTCCTCGGACATGATCTGAGACACGACCTGTCTGCGTGTGAGCATCTTGAACTTCAGTCGCATGACTGAGGAAATGACGCAGATCTAAAATGGAACAAAACCCTCCATCCTTCTTTGGAACTATGAAGTACCGGCTGTAGAACTCAGACTCTCTTTCGTGAGGAGGAACAACCTTGATGGCCTCCTTCCTCAAGAGAGTGTCTACTTCCTGTTCCATGACCAGAGCCTGTTCGGGGCCCACCAGTGTGGGAATCACCCCGTTGAGGAGCGGCGGCGGAGCGCCGAACTGAATGCGGTAGCCTCCTTCTACAGTGCACAGGACCCATTGAGACACATTTGGCAGTAGTTTCAATGCTGCCAAATAGTCTACTAAGGGAACCAGTCTCTCGAGACTGCCCTATGGTGTACTTAGAGCTGCTGGCTTGGTGCCCTGAAGCGGAGGACAGGCAGGAGACAACCGAACCAGCCGCTCTAGGGACCCCCGAAGGGGTGGCGATCCTCTCAGCTCTGCTATGTTTCCTGGTGGAAGGAACCCGAGAGAAGCACTCGCTGGAGACCGCTGTGCCCTGGAACTCTGAGAGGGTTGGGAGACTGATCTCCTGAGGGCACTGAGGAGAGACGGACATTATGTAATGCGGTGTAACCCACTCTTCCCCAGAGGGGCCTGCACTCATAAGCCTGTAACACCGCCATGGTGTGCAGACACGCACCAGCCTGACCTGCAGCCGCGTACCCCTTGCCCACCAGTGCTGATGTTGTGCGCAGCGGGTTGAAGGGCAAGGTCGGAACCTTTAGAGAAGATGCCGCGCCGGGGGACAGATAGGTCGCAAGCGTCTGTTCTACCCGGGGCATCGCTTTGTATCCATGCTCATTCGACCCGACCACATTACCTTAGTAGTCAGAGGTGGGAATGAAGAGGCAAGCCGAAAAGGGTCTAGCCCACGATCTCGACACCTCGGTGTGGAGATTGGGGAAGAATGGCAGGCTCCGGCGTGGATATGGCGGCTTAGTTTGCAGAAAGTTTTCATCAAGTTTGCTTCTCTGCAGTTCGGCCTGTTTCTCGGCGGGCCAATCGATATTCAACTTAGCCACAGCACGAGTAACCACCTCCACTAGCTCCTCATATTGGGGCGATTGGGGATGCAAATCCTTGTCGACGCTCACCACATCAACCTCCTCGGAGGAAGACAGGTGACAGCAGACGCTGGATCTGGCGGCTGAGGAAGAAAATAGGGCCTCGCCTGTCACTATTTCCTCGACCAGATCCACCTGCGAACCCCACGAGTGCAGCCGTTGCTCCACCTCGGCGGAAGTGGGACCAGCACCACTGGGAAAGCTGGTGAAGGCTCCCTCGCAAAAGAGAGCCTTTCGGGAGCGAAGTGCCCGCAGTGAGAGGCACTCGCAGTGCGGGCAGTTGGCTCCCTCGAGAGGCGACTCTGCGTGACTCGCTCCTAAGCAGACCACACACAGACTGTGTGTATTCCCAGCATTGATGTAGCATTTGCAGGGAGGAACACACAGCCTGTTATGTGATCTGCTCTCGCCCAAGTGCTTAGTCTTTCCTGCACATTGTGGCGAGTCGATGGCCCTCCCCCTTATTATCATCACCACCCCGTCCCTTATTCTCCGCCCTTCACCAGGCTCCCGACGGGAGTGGTTGTGTGAGAGGAGGGGCGTGGGAACAACGTGGGCTGGCGGCGTGTGATGAGGCACAGCTGGACTGAATGAAGCCTCATCACTGCTGCTGTTTAAATGCCGAGCGCGCCTCTCCTCGAGAGACCGGTCTCTTCCCCCGTGCATGCACACTGGTGTCCTCGTGGGTCCAGGAAGGGTGCGTTGAGGGACGTCGCGCCGCCAAGGATGTGAGCCACGGAACCTCCAGAGTCAGCGTGAGAACCGCACCCGTAGTATGGCCGACAGGCCAGGAGGCCGGGCCGTTTAAGTCGCGCCAAAGGCCACGGAAGGAAGAGGAAGAGCCGCCGCTCAAGAGAAGCCGCTGCCCCTCGTGCCCCGGACCAGAGCGGGAGCGCGTGCGGCCACCAGACTCCGCCCCTTGCCTGGACCCTTCCCTTCCAGAACACTGCCCTCCTTCACGAGCCCCGCAGCACAACGAGGACACCAGATCCCCCTGTTTGGTTGGACACTTTTCCCCCTGGACACTTTATTTTATTGTTTTTGTTCAATAAAAGCCTCTCCGAGGCCTGACGCCACACCCACCGTGTCTGTCGTTGGCTCCTCCTGTCACAAGATGTAGACAAAGTGGAGCTTATTCTGAGTGATTGTGACAGGGTAGACAACACCAAATCAGACTCACGAGAGAATTCGACAGACACACACAGAGTAGCGGTTGCTGAATGACAAAAAAACTGACACTGGTTCCACTGAACATGCTTTTAAGCTTCCTGGTCGATTACATCACCTGCCTGTGACGTCTCGCCCATCCATTGGACAGATTACGCACATGTTCAGAGCGCGGTCATGCTGAAGACTTTCCCACAGCGTTTCCGACGCAGCTCAAGTTCCTGAAAGGAAACAATCTTCCTCCACAAACAACTTGTAGTTTTATTATTCAACCACTAGAGGGCTAAAGGTTACGTAGTTTATGAAATTAAATTATGCATAATTAATTAATTCTCTTTTTAAAACATACTATTTAAAAGGTGAAAATAAAAATTATTTAGCTTTTAAAAGTTTATAAGGTGCTTAGTGAAACTAAATCATGCAAGAGTTCAGAGCACTGAGACCAAAAATACAGATAAATACAGCTAAAAGTGCCAACAGCAACTTAGCTCAGTTTAGCTCATTGAGTTCCCCCTCTGCATAATGTCCCTGGTGGGAGTCTCTTTCACAGATAAACATGCACTGTTCCCTCTCTTACCACAAGCTCATTTCATTCAGCCAGATAAGTTTGCTTCTATTAAATGCAAACCACAATGGCATGGTTGTGGGGAAGGACATGGGTTTGCCAATAATGAATAAAACCTTTGTAGAGTGCTCAGGGGGCCTGTAATAGTGTGAGAGAGTTACAATTACAGTTAGAGCTATGTGGAATAACACATTATGCAGAACAGGGTACAATCAAAATAGCATAAAAATGTAATATACATATGAGATACTAAGTACATTATATGCAATACCACCCCATGGTGGCGTAAACAGTAATAGACACTGAGTGACTGTCAGCTTATCAAAATTAGAGTAGCTGATTGCTTTTTCATAGTCTTTTCGATCAGGAAATCAAAATTGACCCTATTTGCTTTCTGAATAAACATTCCTGGTCTCATTGTGAATGATTCATTGGTGCATATATTCTTTATAATCTTTAATCAAAATATAACAACTCTCTTTGAAATGAGTTATTCATATTCGGGTCTTGTTCCATTCTAGTTGTAAAACCTACAAAAAAGATGTGCAAAAATTACCTTTAGTTTTTCACTGGGTTGGTACCCTCAAAGCCATTGTACCTCATTTACCCCTAAAGATGCCTACAGGGAACAACTGAAACACCTAAAGGAATAGTTCTTGAAAAAAAAATGAAAATTTGCCAAAAAAAAACCCCAAAAGATTTGTACTTATCCTCGGAGCATTCTGAGTTTGTTTCTTCATTAGAACAGATTTGGTAATTTTTAAATTTAACTTGCTTATCAATGGATCCTCTGCAGTGAATGGGTGCCGTCAGAATGAGAGTCAGCTGATAAAAACATCACAATAATACACAAAAGTAATCCACATAACTCCAGTACATCAATTAACATCTTATAAAGTGAAAATCTGTGTGTTTGTAATAAAACAAATTAACAATTAAGGCGTTTTAATTTTAAACCATCACTTACGACCAAAATATCAGTGTATAATTGATAATAACACTTCCTCCTGCTGTCCTCTCACATCAAAATCCTTTTAGACACTTGTAAATTATGCTTGATCCATGCATATTCCTCTCCTGGTTGAGAAAAGATTACTTTTTTCACAGGAGAAAGCAATATTATGGATAGAGGACTCTTATTTTAGCCAGAAGCAGCAGTTTGAAGTTAAACATCTTATTGATTGATTTAGTTCACGCAGCTTTTCACTTCACAATGTTAATTGATGGACTGGTGTTGAGTGGATTATTGTGATGTTTTTTATCAGCTGTTTGGACTCTCACAATGAGTCTACTGTACACTTTGTAGGGGTCTACAAAAAAAAGCCACAACTTAGCTGTTCGCAGACAAAATTAGCCAGCCATATAGGAAATAAACTGAAGAAAAAACTATGTTTAATAAAATATATATATCTGCTGTGATTTTGAACAAACACATTCAGAAAACATCCAGAGTGCAAATGATTCACACCCATCTGCACACATACTCTTACATAGACAGACAAGAAGAAAAGAAGAGTCTATGACTGCAAGAATTTCAGCAAGAAATTATGAATATACAGTTGGATAATGTCTAAATAATTATCAAAATATTTTTTTTTCTAAGCACAAAATCAAGAATTCTTGTGCAGTGGGTGGATGCATAGAACATTTCAACATTTCAATCTACTGAACATTGTCATAACTTGGTTTTGACCTGACATGACGAAATTAAGTTATTTTTAATTTTACAGCAGATATGGGGTCAGCAATTTGAGCAAAATACAAGATAAAATCTGGTTACACTTTATATTAGGTGGCCTTAACTACTATGTACTTACAACAAAAAATAAGTACAATGTACTTATTGTGTTCATACTGTATTGCAAAACACTATTGCTGCTACTGAGGTGGGATACGGGTAAGGTTAGGGACAGGTTTGGTGGTATGGGTAGGTTTAAGGGTGGGTTAAGGTGTGAGGGATGGGTCAACAGTGTAATTATAAATGTAATTACAGAAATTAATTACAGATGTAAGTACATATAGGTATTTTTAAAAATATAAGTACAATGTAAAAACATGTATGTACACAATAAGTGCATTGTATCAAATCATTAATTTAAATGTAAGTACATAGTAGTTAAGGCCACCTAATATAAAGTGGGACCTAAAATCTCATATTATCTTGATATTTTAGATTATAAATTTTTACTGTAGTGAAGTTACAAAAGTTTGTGTATTTGCTTATACAAACTATGGGGAGAAATCCGCTCATAACTGAGATATAAATGACCTAAAAAAATCATTATATTGTCACTGCATGACTGTGAACAGCCAGTGTGGGTTAAAGAACTGCCCCCACCCATTTCATGCAATAGTAAGTTATTGAAGTCCAAAATAACATTGCACCCACTGCATTATACAAAGACATACCTTTGAGGACTTGCTCTGACAGTGCAATCAGTTACTGCCCTTAGAAGGTTTTTTTTTAGAGAGAGAGAATTTATTCAGAAATACAAATTACAGTATGACTAATGGTTAATTCACATTGTCCACAAAGGTAAAAGTTCCTTTCATCACAATATTATCTTTGATCTAGATGAAGGGAACAGATTTCGACTCATAGATTCCAAAATATTCAATATGCCAATTTATATGATCAATTGGACAGTCCATAATTTTGTCATTAATTACTCACCCTCGTGTCATTCCAAACCTGTAAGACCTTCGTTCATCTTCAGAACACAAATTAAGATATTTTTGCTGAAATCCGTGAGCTTTCTGACCCTCCATAGACAGCAACGTAACTACCACGTTGTTAAAAAAGTTATTTTTGTTTTCTATGCACACAAAAAGTATTCTCATAGCATCCAAAAATTAAGCTTGAACCACTGATGTCACATGGACTATTTTAATGATGTCCTTACTAACTTTCTGGGTCTTGAACGTGGTAATTGCGTTGCTGGGTGAACTAGTTGCTACGTTTTTGGGTGAAATATCCCTTTAAGTGTTCTGTAGCAGCTACCCACAGGTGTTCTTCCTCACTCGTGTTAGTAGATAACAGCAAAAAGCGCCAGTAAGGGTGTTTTCTGCGATAGTGCTTCACAATTGTTTGTCAAAATCACACACACATTCTCAAACAGCACCTAAAGCGGAGCTGTCACAACACCTTTTTCAGTGTGGTCTTGAGATCAGTAGACCAAGGAATCTGAAGCAGCTAGCCATTTCCAACGTTACATCATCAGCACTGCTATGTGAGCCTCGTTTTGTCTCTGTAAGCGCTTTTCTTTTCAGCCAGAAAGCATTCAGTTTCTCTTGCTGACATTCAGGGCCAAGGTGCTGATTGCGTGTCTATGGCTTGTCTAATCTTCAAATTGTATATGCTTTTATTATTATTACTGATTGCAGTGATGTCTTCAGTGAAGATGACGTGGGTGTGATGTTTAGTCAGTCTGAATGAGAGTCTGTCTGACAGGAAACCTGGTTTACAGCATAAGCACTTTTTAGCAGGTTTAGCAGCAACATGGATACAGTTTAAACATGAATCCAAAATGTGGCCAAACAGGTTTAAATGCAAAGTGAAGTTCTGCATCTGTAAGCATATCTGACTTTAATGGCACCTGTTGCAGCAGATTTCTTCATAATTGCAATGCATTCAATGACTCCTTTCGTGGGAAGAAAAGGGTTTTAGATGCCGTCATCTAATTACTATCTGCATCTGAAGTTCAAACACCAGTCTTTATCCTTCAGTAAAGCTACTTTTAACACAACCCAAGTAAACGGCAGGTTGCCTTTTAATGGCCTCTCCATTTAAAAATCACTTATTGTTGACTTTGCTGAAGTGCATTGATGTGTTTTTTTATTACTTAGGTTTTTCCTTTTTTCTTGCCAGAAAAAGATCAACAGCGCCTCTTAGTGGACATTCAGAATATTTCAGCAGGCCAGGTTAACCCATATTTTATATAAAATATGCTGGGAAATCTATACCTGTGAGTCCAGTTTGCCCCATCAATCATTTTCTAAATGATATTTTGTACACACTGGCAGTGAAACCATTGCCTTTCTAGTATATAATGACAGTAACTCCGAATACCTATCAATTTTCTTGACATCACAATAGGAGTCTTCACTTCTTCACTGACTAATAATCAATTAACTATTAACTTATGAAAATGAAATTGTTTCTGAATTAGAGAGAGAGAGAGAGAGAGAGAGAGGGAGAGATTGACAGGTGCTTGACTGTTATTGCAGTGCATTATTGATATATTGTATCACAAACAGATTACATTGCTATTTTTCAGACAAGGGACTTTCAAAGCGGGTCCAATGATCCCTATGAAGCCACAAGGTGGTGCTAGGGGGTCTGTGAAAGGTGTGTAAAATATATTCTATATCATATAACACTAATACTGTATTTAAACACGCATATCATTCTGTGAAAAATACACTATTTAGTTCTCATTTTTCATCTTTGTTTTTTTGCAGGGATCTCTTTCTAGGGATTTTTTTCCCCATTGGGGTGCATTAAACAGTTTGAAAACCCTTGATTCAGACAACTGTAGTGATAACGAAGGGGGGGAAATCATTTCAAAGTGGAGCTCTGTTACTTCCTAAGAGTTAGTTAGTCATCACGCTGTGACAGAAGCAGGAATTACAGCACTATACAGGAAATGCAAACCATCTGTCACGAACGACTGTCTGACAGTTTTGAACACACAGCAGAATGATGTGGTGAAGACAAACACTGAGAGAAAAATATCGAATGATCTATACTTCACTGATTGATATCTGATTTGGTTGTTTGTAATACTACTCAAGATGACTAGCTGACTGAATCTTCTGTTTGTTTCATTAATATTAAATTTTATATTATCTACAAGTAATACATTTGAGAATTGAAGTACACTGCAAATTAACATTTCACAAGAGGCATCTGGCAATTAACAATAAAATAGATGCTTAATACAATATATATTTTCTGTACATAATAAAAACAAAATTATGTTATATCGTCAAACATTAAGACATTTAGATAAATTAAGATATATTTTATATAATATGAATGTTCAAACAGCCAATGCTGTTGACACAGAGTGACCACAAGGGGACAGCGTTCCACCATAATTCACCATTTCTTGGCTAATAAACGAGTAATGGGTAAAATCATTTATTACAGTTTATTCTAATCTGTTTCTAGTAACGGATAATGCTTAACTGTGATTTAATTTTTGATAATCTAGATACTAGGAAGTAAACAGATTAAAGGGCAGACCTGAAACGTGGAGGCCTGTAGATTTTAGGCAAACACAATGTGAATATGGAGTACAGTAATCAGAAACTCACCCATATGCTCGCTGGGACGGCTTCCTGAGCTGACTCTCTGCCCGCTGTCTGATCCTTTCACAGGGGAACTCAATACCACATGTGTCCTGAGGGGAGAGAAAGAGAGAGGGAATCAATAGAGATCCAGATCATGTCCTAATGCCTGCCGCTAGCCAAAACTACAGTCACAGAGTTCAGTGGGGAATCTTTGCCCATCCTGATGGTTTATCTGCATCTGTACAGGCGAGCACACGCAGTGTCAGCTCGCACACATAGCCAGATGACAGAATGAAAGAAACCGACGCACCATCTTGGCAAGACAACAGTGACATTCTTATGAAATAATCAGCATCTGAGAGGAGGACAAGTTCTCTTATTACCTTGAATGTTTGGAACTTTGGCATGAAAGTGAAATTCGCTGTATTATACAAAATACATGCCAATAATAAAAGAATCAACAACGCTGTCTTGACATAATTATTTCATACATTATTTCTAAAGCCACTTTTTACATCATCCATGATCACAACCACAAAACCATTTCAAACTCAAGTCACCATATATGAGCACTCAGTTCTGCTTCCAGGTTTCTTGAGCTAATCATAAGAGTTGTATAAGTCTCGCTTTAGAGCCACAGGTGCTGATTGGCTGACGCCACCACAACTACGGCAAAATAAAAAATAAAAAAATAAAAAGTTCAAACTATTGTTCTCTACTGTTTGGGTTTTTTAAAGTCCTTTATACTCAGCAAGACTGCATTATTTGATTTACTCCTGTCTTCAGCGTCACATGATCCTTCAGAATTCATTCTTATATGCTGATTTCTCTCAAGAAACATTTATTATTATTATTATTATCAATGTTAAAAACAGCTGTGCTGCTTAATATTGTGGAAACTATGATTTTTTTTTTTTTTTTAGGATACTTTGATGAATTGAAAGATTAAAAACAGCACTAATTTGAACTATAAATCATTTATAGCAATATTAAATGTCTTTACTGTCACCTTTTATCAAAAAAAGAATGTTAGGATATAATTTTTTTTTTTTAGGATATAAATTAAAAAAAAGAAAATTGAGTTTATTTTGACAATTGCCATCAGTAGAGAAAAACAAATTATATACATATATATATATATAGTATTTTTTTAATTTTCCAAACTTACATTGCCTCAAAACTTTACAAGAATATTTTTGACAGCTCAGATTTCCTATACTTGATCCATGATCACAGTTGATTCTCTCAGCTAGCAGTGAATCAGCTGTGTATTAACCCCAGCAGAGGGACATGAATTTGGCAGTGCTAAAGGTCTTTGAATCTGTGGCAGGGAGCGTCACACTGGCTCTAGATCAGCAGTTATTTGACCTGATGTGGCCTTCAGCTCCGTGTGCATCCCCTGGGGTTGTTCAGCAGGAGGATGTGGTCAGCAGCATGGATGTGTTTGTAGAGTATTGAGTAGAGGTGAGCAGGGGTCACTTCCCTCTCTCCCCCAACACTGTGAACTGCATTAAGGGGAGAACAGATGGGAATGAGGTGAGCCAGTGTGTGTCACTGCCAAATAGCTAATACAGAACCCTGTGAATAACAGAGAGAGACACAGAAAAAGGAGGGAGAAAGTCAAATGTACTTCTTGAAGGTGAACACGTGCCTTGATTAGGTCATCTTGTTTAAAAGTTTAAAATGATCAGTTTCGAGGTTTAACCTTGTACATGCACACAAATACAAATATGGACACGCAAGGATGTAGATGTTACGTGTGGTGTTCTTCCAGGAGCACGAGGAGACGAAGGAGATGAAACTTAAATACTTTAATGAAGAACAAACGTTCAGGAATAACAGAAATAACTTTAAAGACGATATATCACTTCACACAACATAACTTTAAGACTTGACAAAGGGGAACACAAAACTGAAGGCTTATAAAGGAAACATGAACAAAAGAGCAAACAACATAATCAAACTCAGGTGGGGACAATCAGATGATAATTAACTAAATGAGGACCGGAACCAAAACCAAATAAGGAGAATGAGGGCTAGGACAGACAGACATGTAACAGTATCTCCCCCTCCCGGTAGGCACGTCCCGCGCCGTAATAGTTCCAACCGGGAGGGGGGGTGGGCGTCCTGGATGCCGGAGCCGGACGGAGACACAGGGCACTGAGGAGGCATCCAGGGCGGATCAGGAGGTTCCGGCGGCCATGGCGGGTCAGGGGACTCCGAGGGCCATGGCGGATCAGGGGACTCCGGCGGCCTTGGCGGATCAGGGGACTCCGGCGGCCTTGGCGGATCCACCTCCGATACCTCGGCCCCTGCCCCCGCCTCGGTCTCTACGGCTGGAGCCCTACTACCCCCCCCCAAAATTTTCTTGGGGAAGTTAACGGTGTTACCGGGCAGACAGTCAGGGGTAGCAGACTCTTGGGGGCGCGCGGACTCTTGGGGGCGCTCGGACAGCGCGGACTCTTGGGGGCACTCGGACAGCGCGGGTTCAGGACGGCGCTCTTGCAGCGCGGGCTCTGGTTTGCGCTCTTGCAGCGCGGATTCTAAGGGGCGCTCTTGCAGCGCGGAGACAGGGAGGCGCCTTCTTGGCGCAGGCACTGGACGGCGCTCTTGCAGCGCGGGCTCTGGTTTGCGCTCTTGCAGCGCGGATTCTAAGGGGCGCTCTTGCAGCGCGGAGACAGGGAGGCGCCTTCTTGGCGCAGGCACTGGACGGCGCTCTTGCAGCGCGGAGCTGGATGGGACCAGCGGAGGCGAAGGTGAGCTGGGCGGGACCAGCGGAGGCAAAGGTGAGCTGGACGGGACCAGCGGAGGCAAAGGTGGGCTGGACGGGACCAGCGGAGGCAAAGGTGGGCTGGACGGGACCAGCGGAGGCAAAGGTGGGCTGGACGGGACCAGCGGAGGCAAAGGTGGGCTGGACGGGACCAGCGGAGGCAAAGGTGGGCTGGACGGGACCAGCGGGCTTGCCGTATTCTCTGGCGGCGGTTCGGCCGCTCTTTCTCGCGGCGGGTTGGCCGCACTCTCACTCGGCGGCGGGTTGGCCGCACTCTCACTCGGCGGCGGGTTGGCCGCACTCTCTCGCGGCGGGTTTGTCGCGGCCGCGGACGGCGGCGGGAATTCGTGGGTTGCAGACGGTGGTTGATGAGGAGGAGTCGGGGATGATGGCTGAAGTGGGTGAGCAGCGGCAGGCAGGTTAGTTCCAATTTAATCCCGCGGTGTCTGGGAGGTCCATGGGACGGTGGTAAGTGGACCCGATCCGGAACATTCCGAGGATGGTGGAGTCCGGTAACGTCGCTGCCGCGGCCAGTTCGCAAAACTCAGAAGCGAACTGGTAAAAGGGTAGGTTCCGGAGGGTTAGGGTGGCGACTGCTTCCACGAATTCCATAACGGTTTAGGTCAAGTCTTCTGTTACGTGTGGTGTTCTTCCAGGAGCACGAGGAGACGAAGGAGATGAAACTTAAATACTTTAATGAAGAACAAACATTCAGGAATAACAGAAATAACTTTAAAGACGATATATCACTTCACACAACATAACTTTAAGACTTGACAAAGGGGAACACAAAACTGAAGGCTTATAAAGGAAACATGAACAAAAGAGCAAACAACATAATCAAACTTAGGTGGGGACAATCAGATGATAATTAACTAAATGAGGACCGGAACCAAAACCAAATAAGGAGAATGAGGGCTAGGACAGACAGACATGTAACAGTAGAACTGTTGGAAGGAAATGTTGGGCCTGAGTACCAGGCCACTCACTGCTTAAACATACAGTAAAACGATAAAAATGTAAAAATTCCCCTTGTCTGCCTGTTGTCTCCTCTACTTATGTCATTTTTACAGAAAAATGTAATTTTTACAGAAAAAAAGTGTAAAAATTCTACAGTAAACCTGTTAATTGGTGAACTTTGTTACCTTATACAGTGAAAAAAAACTACATTATGTAATTTTACTGTAAAATTGTGTCAAATGTTTGTTTTATGTTAAAAATGTGAATTACTGTATAACTGAAAGTAATTTAATAATTACCTACATTACGTAATGATTATATAATGAAATATAATGATTATATTTTATATAAATTCTTCTCATATTTGTTATCAGTAATGTACATTAGTGTTACATGCTTATTGCATTACAATAATTTTTTCTTGTAAAAAGGTCTTGGAATCAGCAACTGAAATAGTTTTAAAAAATTCTCGTTTTTTTTTTTTTGTTTGTTTGTTTTTAAAACAACACCAATGTCTATGGTAACAGGCTGAATTATAAAATGACTTTTAAAAACCTACAATTTTAACTATTTTACAGCTCAAATAATACAAGTTTTTGCAAATAAAAGTTTTATAAAATGACAATCCTTACATTTCACCCTAGTAAATTATGTAAGTTTTGTTTAATTAAAATGTACATGAAAATGAATTTAAAATCCATGAGTCCCTTTAAAGCACGAAGCCCACATTGCACTGTCCTTGCGACGGTTAGGTACGGTTCTGGCACCAATATACTATATCCCATACAATATCCCATAATACCTAAAACATTGTCATTGTATTGTTTTACAGTGAATTTCTGACAACCATTATTCTGCTGTTTTTGTACAGAAAATTTAAATAGTATTAAGGATACCGTTTTATTGGTACCATAAATGATATCAGCTGATAGTATATTTTTTTTTCTTTCTTTTTTTCCAATTCACTGTTATCAGTCCATTTTTCATAATGTATATAAATGTTATGATGCCTAAAATCACTTAAAATATTGTTTTGTCCTATCAGCCAGAAATGTTAATATTGTTGGTGCATCCCAGTTCTTCTCTTAAAAATAAAGGGGGTTTCCAAATGGAGGTTTTCTTGACTTTTCTTGACTTAAAGTGTTTGTTACAACTGACTGCAGGCTTTCTAGTCCAGTTTGTAATGTAAAGGTCAGTCAGTGGTGCAAAAGAGAACAACCTGTGATTTTTTTTTTGGTGAATCACATATATTTTGCAAGTATGCACCACCAAACAGGCAAAAAAATAAAAACAAAAATAAACTTAACCTTCCCTGCTGCTGTTACAAGTTCCTACATGACTCGAACCGGAAAGGATTTTCATAAACTCACCACACATTTGCACATGCACCCTTTCTTTTAAACTGAGATTACAGTGGATAAACATTTGCAACAAATGCCTTTCCCATAATGCACATGAGACCGTAACTGCTGTTTGATCAAGTTAATGTTACAGATTAAATAAGTACTCAGCAAACTGACATTTATATTAAAAAAAAAGCATGAAAACATTATCATACATCAATATGCTCTAAAAGAGATTCAAATGCCATAGTGAACAAGTGTGCATAGTTTAATTTCATTCTTTTGAGCATGCTGTAGCCTGTTGTGCTTTTCAGTGTCATTTCAGATGTTTGCGTTGTTTGTTTTTTTGGTTGCCCTGTATCAACACTTTTCATCAATTCAGTCGCTCTGTTGCATAACCATGAGCTGAAGGAGCAAGAAACAAGTATAGGATGGAGAGAAAGAAAAGAGAAACAGAAGGGCAAGGGTAAACATCAAGCTCTTTACAGGTTTATAAAGCACACAGACACAGGAGAAAATGAATAAATAACATCATGGACCCTCTATCAGCAGCACAAGAGGAACTTTTGACAAGCGGTTGCCTGTCAAGTGCAATACAGTTTAATGTGTGTCACCCCTTTCCACTTCCACAGTAGAACGCACCATTAACTCGCTTAATTCAATGCTAAACATCACCGCTTCACACATCTGATTACACTATGTGACTGATTTACTCAAAAGCAATCGAACCAGAGACTGTACAGTATAAGGCAGAGATGGTTCCCTCATACATTTATGAATGGGACAAATTGTTATATAGTCTGAAGTCCTGTTTTCCAGTTGAAATAGCACATTTTTATTAGAGATACCAAAGAGATACTCATCAAGGCTGCATTTATTTAATCAAAAATACCATAAAACAGTAGTATTGTGAAATAATAATACATTTTTAACTGTAGTAAAACGTAATTTATTCTTGTGATGTGCCTCCACGCCAGACAAGTAAGACCCAGCCCCAGACCCCATCAGAAAATATCTGTTTTGACTGGTACCAGAGCAACTCATCAGCAAAGTAGTCTAATACCCAAAACCTGTTAACAGTAAGGGCCCTATCATACACCCGGCGCAATGCGGTGCAAGTGTTTTTGCTAGTTTCAGCCTGACGCAGTTCTCATTTTCCCGTCCTGCGCTGCGTTGTTTAAATAGCAAATGCATTTGCGCCCATTTGTGCCCCCATGGGCGTGCTGGTCTGAAAACGAGGTGTGTTCAGGCGCATCGTTGGTGCATTGCTATTTTGAGGAACAGAAAATAGACTGCGCCATAGACCAACTCAAACTTGATCTAAAGTCAATGGCGCAATATATATATATATATATATATATATATATATATATTTGGATATTTAAAGAGCGTGTTAATGCGCCTCTGGGCAGGTTCACAACGCGCGTTCACTTTTTGCTAAAATAGGGCCCCAAGTCTTGTCTGGTATTAAGTCTTCTATCAGCCAAGAAGTTGACGGAGGAAAAAGCCAGAGAAGAGCAGGAGCAGGAGACGAAGTGGTGATGATAAAAAGGAGCAGAGTTTACTGGATAGTTTTAATTGCATTGTTTCAATGCTCAGACTTCGCCTGACCAACACAAATTCTACAAGTATTGTTATACCAAAACTGCTACAAAACAACATCCCATAAACCTTGAGTCTCCATAAACATTCCATCATATCTCATATTCATGAAGACAAAACAGCCCTTGAAACCACAGTCATAAGACTAAACAAAAATGGAAAAATATTATAAAAAACAACAATATAATATGATATAGATGACTAATCAATTACCGCATCAATGAAATGGGTATATAAATGACTACAATGATTACTATAAATGATTATAAGATTAAACTGAATAATAATACAATGATTAAAGATTATGAATGAATGAACATAAAGAAAGTAAAACACAACACAAATATATGGCTGCTCTCTTGAAGCAAAACACACAGTTTGCATTTGAGGATCCTCAGATTTGATAACTCCAATCTTCAGTATCACATGATCCTTTCAGAAATCATTCTAATATTCTGATTTGCTGCATTTCTTATTATTATCATCAATGTTGATGTTGTGCTGTTTAATATTTTTGTGAAAACCATGATGCATTTTTTTCAGGTTTGTGGATGAATAGTTATTTCAAATAGAAATCTTTTGTAATCATTACTGAGTAAAAGAGAGAGAAAGAAAGAAAGAAAGAAAGAAAGAAAGAAAGAAAGAAAGAAAGAAAGAAAGAAAGAAAGAAAGAAAGAAAGAAAGAAAGAAAGAAAGAAAGAAAGAAAGAAAGAAAGAAAGAAAGAAAGAAAGAAAGAAAGAAAGAAGACTTTATGGTACATTAGTTGGATGGGCCTGAAAAACACAGTTTGTTTATGATTTAGGCTTAATAAACAATTTATGATACAAAGAATACCTCAATATTAATAAGACAATTATTGTCCTGTTATGGCAAAAAAACAAGGTCAATAATACAATTCTATACTATTTTGTCCAAATAAATAAAATAAATAGTTTTAAAAGAGATGTAGTCTTCATAATGTTCTAACAATCATTACAAAACTAGTTATATTTATTTAGAATTTTGCTAATTACAATATACATAAGGGTTATTAGATTTTAGATTAAATGAGTGTTAGATGACAGAAAACAAAATCTAATTTAAAAAAAAAAACAGGGAAAATAAGCATTTATATAAAATATACAATATTGAATGATACAATAAAATAATATGTCTAATTTGGGAAGATAACTGAAATGGTATCAATATATTGTGCATCTCAAAATTTTATGTCAGATTTTATTCCTGATGTGAAATGTTATTGAAATATACTTTTCAAACTGATGTCTTTTATCAACAAAAAAAAAAATACGAGCAGCACTGACTTTGTATTAATATGTCATTCTTTTATGTGATCCAACATATAACATGAGAAAGACCTGTGGGGTAATAGATGAAAAACGATTCACATTAATGAAGAAAGCATCATTGCACAAGGACACAGATGTTTTAGAAAGAGTATCCTCTACACCATTCACATCCTTTGGAGGTCACAGCTGTAATAGATGGCACTGGACTCAAAGGCCGGAATGGCCCCATTAAAAGCCGGCCCTTGGGAGGTCCGAAGTATCATATCCCTCTTAACTGTCACTGTCCTTATGTAGGCCGGATGTGATCCCATCTAACGAGTGCTTATGCTGGGATTCCTGAGGTTCATGTTAACGCAGCTTGTTTTATGTTCGATCACCATCTGGCAGACCTGTAGAAATGCACATGCGGTTGAATGCACATGAGTGTAGTGCCTTATGAGGGATCACAGCCCACATACTGTAGATGGCATGACAAGACAGGATCGAATGCATGCATGCATGCGTGGGTGATATAGGAATTCTTAAATTATAAAAGATTCATTGCAGATATCAAAACAGAAATGCTGCTGCAGTTTTTGCAAACAGGAACTTGTGGAAAGAGATAAACCGAAAAGGGAGGGAAAGGAGAGGGAGGGTTTGCGTGCTTGTGGGTATTACACAAAACACCCACATCATGGCAGTCTGTGGAGACTCAACCCACAGTACAGATGAAGGAAAGATCGAGAGAGGAGAGACCAGAGAGATAATGCTTGCAACCTCCTGTTGCCCGTTAAAATACGAGCAGACCCTGGGCACTTAATACAATACATAAACAGCAAAAACACTGAGGGAAACATGGTCAAATGTGGTGAGTCACTATACTCATTTTATATTTATTGTGGGTTTTGGAGGATTTGAAATGTTGTTGTTGTTGTTGTTGTCTTCATTTTTCTGTTTCACTGTAAAAAAATCTACTTTTATTTATTAGTAGTAGTATTTTACCCTGTAAGCATTTCTCTGTTGGTTTTAAGCATAAATCTAACACGCTTAAATTGCCATTTGTGTAAAGAAACAATATAATTTAATTTAATAATAGTGCAAAAAAATATATTTAAGATATTCTATCTGGAAACGAGTCATATATAAAAAATGTGTTTTTTTTTTAGAATTTTATTTTATTTTTGCAGTGTAGGACAGTTGTTCAAAACTATGTGTGTAATAATAATTTGGGTAACACTTTAGTGTAGGGACCAATTCTCACTATATACTAGTTGCTTATTAGCATGCTTATTATTAACATATTGACTGTTTATTAGTACTTATAAAGCAGATATTCTGCATAACCATATTCTACAACCCTAATCCTACCCAATAACTAAACTTAACAACTACTTTACTATCAATAAGCAGCAAATTAGGAGTTTACTGAGGCAAAAGTCGTAGTTAATGGTTTGTTAATATTGAGAATTGGACCTTAAAATAATGTGTGACCATCATTTTTAATGACAACTTATTATTGCTGATCAAATTAAATGAGAGCCAATTGAACTTCCATGCATGTGACAATATGATCATATGAGTGTTTTTATGGGGAAAATTAAGCATAAGAGGACAAAATAGGATAAAAAAAAAAAAATCATAATATGATAGATAAAAAATGGTTCTTTGTGAGGAATATGAATAACTCACTGAGCTCATGAGCAAAACCTCCAGAGACAAAAATTAACATCATGCCACTGCTTGAAACAAACATGATCACAGTGACCACAGAGACTGCAATGATTTATGTTTAAAAATGCATACTTGCAAAGCAGTCTTATTTTTGTCTCAGTTAACCATGTTATGTATGCCCTTTTTATCTCCTTACACCATCAACTGTTATTGTTAGGTAACCATTTATCATAAATTACATTTTTACAGCTCAAACTTGCCTGTTAAAACATGCATAAAGATGTCATGAACCAATTGGCAATATCGTTTAACTTCGGCACATGTTAATTATAAAGTTAAAAGTCAGTGATGATGATGATAACTTGACATAAAAAAGGTAAAAGAGCATGTCTCATCCTGTCTCAGGGGTTTCAAAGAACCTGCAGACTGGGGGAAGGTAATGCTGTCTAAAGAGAATAACAATCTGAACACAAGAGCCTGTTACATGCCAAGACAAGTTCAGATAGTACACAAGTACTTGAAGACATGTGGGAGTGCAAGATCTTTGTACTTCAAACCAGGGTCCGGTTGCATAAAAGATTTAGACCACTTTTAAAAGTTAGTCATCTAATTTTGTTCTTTAAGTCTGGTCAAAAAATTTACAAATTCGGTTACATTAAAATGTAGATTAGTCTAAGCTGAATCCAAAATATAAGACTGATTACCCCTTGGTTAACTGCTAGTTGGTCAAACTAGTTCTTAAGACACTGTCTTAGTATAGAGGCTAAGTTTATGCAGCTGGCTCCAGTTCATTTATTAAAAGTCTTTGAGCTTAGAAAAGACAGGGAAACAGATACATAGATTTACTGTCGTTGGGTTTAACAGGACATCTGAACAGGCAAGTTTTAGAGAGTGGGTGTGTGAATGTGTGTAAAGATATGCGTTCATACACACACACACACACACACACACACACACACACACACAAACACACACACAACTCCAGTCCATCAAATAATGTCTTGTGAAGTGCAAAGCTCCGTATTTGTACGAAACAAATCCATCATTAAAATGTTTTTTTTTTTTTTTGTTTGTTTTTTTTACTTCAAACTGTTACTTATGGCTAAAATAGTCTATAATCCGCTATAACAATTCCTCCAATGCAGTTGTCTTATCTGAATCAGGAGAGAAATATGCACGGATCAAGTACAGTTTTAGAATTGAAAACATTCCAAAGTTCTAAACAAATATGTTTGTGGATTTTGTTGTGAGAGCAGATTAGGAAATGTTTATGGATTATGGACTCATATTTTGGCCAGAAGCAACAGTTTAAAGTTAAAATGCCTTTGTGACGGATTTGATTCATACAAACACATAGCACTGAATTATTGTGATATTTTTATCAGCTGTTTGCACTCTCATTCTGACGGCACCCATTCACTGCAGAAGACCCATTGGTGAGCAAGTGATGTAATGCTAAATTTCTCCAAATCTGATCTGGTGAAAAAAATAAACTCAAAGGGTAAATTTTCAAACTAAAATGTTAAAACTAGTCCTTTAAAATTTGAAAAATAAAAGCTCATCCAAAATATTAATAAAATGCTATAATAGTATATAAATAGTATTCTAAAATAACACTGTGAGGTAATACGACTGCCATGATATAATATCTGTCTCTTCAAATATCAGATAATGTGACATTGCAATGGCAAGGCAGGTTAGTTCCGATTGTAAAATATCATGTGGTGCAACTCCGCAAAAACATGATATTTCTGAATTAATAATTTATGAACTTTATGGCCCATGAGGCAGTGATAAACTGCCTTTATTTGGCCTTCCCCCTGACACACACACACACACACACACATAAACACAAGAGCTGTGTGAAACTTGAGACTGTATCCTAACCGTATAAACGAAGCTTCCTGTTTCCCTGCATTTTACACTCTCTCACTGTCTCTGCATGTGGGAGGAACAGTTGGTGTACGACTTCACCCTGAATAGACAAGTTTATCATCCATTTTTAACAGAGAGTCAGTTATTTTCCAGTTCGCTGGAAGTCCAAGACGTTTCACTCCCCTATCCTCATGCCAGACATTCAGCAAAAGGTCTTGTAAACACCTGTTTCCCTCCAAAAAGATCAATAACTCAAGATGGTGCACAGCTTTTCCCAGATAAACTGTTTTTGACAATCTTGTGTCTACTAGACAGACGGTTAGAACATATTATGACCTCATGGATGATGTTGTTCCAGTTTGGCACCTCTAAGTATTCAAAACATTCAGAGGTATTAGAGCTGGCCTTTCATATATACACAGTTAATCCTTTGAAGAGAGAGACATGTTCTTTCCTGCCTCCAGAAATTACTCATGTGTGCTTATGAAATCTTGTGTGGGTGAGAGATGCAGTCGGGTGTGGAGCACTGGCACTGAGCAAGGTGTCATGCAGTGACATTCTTTCAAGAGAAGAATTAAAGTGTTTTGGGATCAAAACACTGATCTTTGCAACATGAACACTTGTTTTGGTACCAGCACCTATTTTATCTAATGTACCTTGATACTTTTATGCTAAATACAGTCATTTTTACTTACATCTTACAATACTTCTGCCAAAAATGCATATATCCAATGTCTACACACTAGTCTACCCACTTCATTATTCAATGAATGTGTCATTTTAAATACGAGGTCCCCGGTTCAGATTTTTGATTTTGATAATATTTTTTTCTGAAAAAAGACAGGCATGTATAGTGATGAAAGCCAAAATATTAAATGTCATGGATGAATATTTACTGAGTAATCCACTATTTTGTAGAGGGGGGGGGTCAAAATGGCAATTTTCACCTGAGATCCAGAGCCAAATTACAAGGGGGTAAAAATGGCTTCAGAAAGATGGCAGCATGATAATGCTATTTTTACAGAGATTGGTAGGTGTATTAGTAAAATCTGTTCACTTTAGCAAATCTTTGTTGTATTACGTGCCAATGGTGACCATTTTTCCCCCGAAGTTTGCATGCCTGTAACTCAAGAAGTATAAAAGATATCTTAATGCCCTTTTAGATATTGGGTCTTAACAAACTTTACTTTTGGAATCTTCATTTTTAAGGTCCTATGTGGTTCGGTTCAAGAGATATTGGAATTTTACTTTTACTTACTTTACTTTTAGTCATTTAGCAGACGCTTTTATCCAAAGCGACTTACAAATAAGAAAAAGTAACTAAAAGTAACTAAAACTAAAAAATAAAGCTAAAAACAATTCAAAATATTAAAGGGGTGGTTTACTGCGATTTCACTTTTTTCATTTTAAATAGTGTGTAATGTTGCTGTTGGTGCGTGAACAGTATCTGCAAAGTTGGTGCGCTGAAAGTTCAACGTCTTTTAAAAATCAGGAAGTTTAATGCCTACAAATACGACTCATATGGGACTACAACGAGATACTTCCCGGGTTGCATACGAAATAAACCCATCAACCCCTCCCTCCGGAACATGCAGAAAAGGGGGCAAGACCATGTTCTGCGGCTTTGTCGCAGAGGAAGAGTTATAGTGGAGAGTTGTAGCCATGCCGTCGAAACGGTGTTATTTTCACCCAGCTGTCAGGTCTTCTGTGTTCGGGCTTCCTACGGACGCTGTAGTTCGTCAACAACGGTTAAAATTTATGTTTGATTATGTTCCTGACAATTACAATCCTAATTTAGCTCTCTGTGCTGCGCATTTTACGGAAGACAGCTTTCGGAATCTACACAAGTTCAATGCCGGATTCACACAGAAACTATTACTAAAACATGGAGCAGTTGTTGTTGGGCCACAACCTGTAAGTAAGATTTCATAATTTTAAATGTATTTGCATGTATAATTTCAGACGTAATGTTTTAGTTTTATCAAGGACGTAAACAAATGCCAACGCTGGCTTTAGTAGCCAGTTAGTTAAATGCTATTTCATGTGTCTATGACAAACGCGTACAAACATTTTGGACCCGAATTTGTAATTATGTACTAATTTCGTAAATGTATTTTCCATGTATACTTTATGACATAATTTTTCGATTTGATCAAAAACGTAAACACAAGCCAGCGCTGTTTGGTTAGTAGCCAGTTAGTTAGAAGCTGTTTTGTGTGTATAAGACAAACGTGTACTAACTTCAAATTGTATGTAATCGCAACAGCAATCTTCCATTCAGAAACGTTTGTAAGAGCCGTGCTTGCGGAAGTTCTGCTTGACTCTCTTCATTACCACTTTCTGGGTCTGATTCTGGCTCAAACTGATACGGCAATATTGGCACCATTATTTACATTTGACCGGAGCATGTGCAACTGTCGCCCGTGAAGGTAATGGGCGTGAAGTTTCCGGATAATGTGCAGTATGCGGTTTAGCCAATCACAACACACCGGCCCAACTAACCAATCTGAGCCCATCGCCTGTTTCTGAGGGAGTGGTTTCAGAGAATCAGGAAGTCAACCGGTCGTTCAAATGACAGAGGCAAATGACAACATTACTACAACTGTTACTAAAACTAAAATAAAAAACAAATACAAATCAAACTACATTAGTATATCAGTAATCCTTAAAAATAACACTGAGCCAAACACACATGCTAAAATAACAACAACAACTTATTTACACAGTTATAAAAACTGAAACAGAAGTGAAACAAGTAGTAGGAAAGAGGAGAAATAAAAAGCAATACTTGTATCCTTTGCCGGTGTCCTTTCCCGGTGGAGTCGCACGGTAGAGTCGTTGGTCTTTACACTCGTTGGTCTTCACACTAGCAGGATTTCACACAACGGCTGCCACGGTATAATAACCTTTTTTATACCCGTCTAACAAAATACTAACTCAATTCAGCTGAACACACTTTACTGTTAATCACAACAAATGGCCAAGCAAGCGCCCGACACTGACAAGAGACGCGATACAATACGATGAATGCAATGTGTGGTAAAACAACCACTTTTCACTATGAGATGTGGGATTTGATTAAAATATGTTACAATACTGTGTGTTTGAACTCTTGGTAGCTTCAGAAGCTGTTAAAATGAACAAAATCACTTCTTCCAAATATCCCTGAAACTGATTCAAATATAGAATCTTATGAATAGACTACTGAGAGAAAGATCATGTCCCTCAGCTTGACCATTTCAGTGCATTTTTTAGCACTCTGACAGGTATGCATGTTATTTTGATAGAGGGAAACAAGATGCATTCCTAGTTTCAACATTACTTATTCTTCAGACATTCTGCTTTAAACACACTAAGTATCAGCTGTATACAAAGTCACTAACATTTGCTTTTCAGCCACTAAAATAGGTAATATTCAACAATCAGAAAATGGAGCCTCATTGGGATGCCCCATATCTCTGGAACTGAATTATGTAGGGCCTTTAAAATGTAGATTCTAAAAGTAAAGTCCGTTTTTACCATTTTTGAATCCATTCAATCCAGCTACCGGGCACTACTTTCAGGCACTAATATCACTGCGCCTGCCGCGGCCATGTTAAGGCAGCAAAGTTCCTTGATTATTACGCCGGAATGAGAGTATAGTTCCTAATCATATCAGCCTAGAAAATCGCAACTTTTCATTTTCCACCGATCTTAGTACACGATATAACTACAGAAGAGTCAAGTTTTAAATAGGACAAATATCGAAACTCTTTGATCGTTTTTGAACGCGATGCTACTGGTCTAATTGGATTCAATGATCTATGCTAAGCTATGCTAAAAGTGCTCTCGCCAGACCCGGAGATCAGCTGAATGGATTCAAAAACGGTAAAACTCAACTTATTAACTCTGGGGGAGTTGGAGAATGAGCCTATTTCCAAAAAAAGTGGAGTGTTCCTTTAAGAGAAGATGACAGATTCATATTCAGGAGAAGAAGAAAAAAAAAACACTTGAGAGTGTGATTCCTTTGGTCCAGATTTATCTAGGATATGCGACATTACAGAATTCGTATCTGCACCCTATACAATTTCAAAATCTGAAAATTTCAAGAGATAGGTTGACAAAACAGAAAAAGTAGGGTCAGGAGTACAAGGGGCATAAACTGAAAGAAATACAATATTCCTATTATCCACTATTGTTTTTATGTGTTATTCTACCGTCTGTATCACAACCTTTATCTAAAATAGTAATATTTAACGTCTTCTGCACCAATATTAGGACACCCTTGGTTTTAGTATCCGAAGATGAGTGAGATACCACTTCATAAAACTTATTATTACACCTGTGTATATCCTCCTCTTTCAAATGGGATTCTTGAACTAACACTATATCAATCTTTCTTCTTTGCAAAAAATCCAGAAAACCTGTACGTCTGTGAGGGCCATATAGACCAAACACGATTTTAATATGGAATTTTAATATAGCTTCATGAGTAAATAGTTAAAATGTACATATTTTCAGTGGTCAAAAACCAAATGTGGGTCAAATTGCAAAAATGTGATACTTTTTATTTTAAAGAGGAATGTCTAAAGAACAAATAATGTTGAAACTAAAGATGTATCTCGTTACACAACTGCTTTGAACATATCTGTCTGAGTGCCATCATTTTTCCAAAGTTTGCATGCCTATAACTCAAGACATATTAAAGATATCGCAATAGGATTTTAGATTCTAGTTAATAAACTACATTATTCAATTCCACAGATATGGGGGTCTCAATGAGGCTCCATTTTCAGATTGTTGAATATTACCCATTTCAGCACTTGAAAACCAAATGCTGGTCACTTTGTATACAGCTGATACTTAGTGTGTTTAAAGCAGAATGTCTTCAGACTAGTTTCAACTAGCAATGCATATTGTTTCCCTCTATTAAAACAATTGTATAGGACATACCTGTTTGAGTGTCATAAATATTATTTTTCCAAAATGTGTGTGCCTGTAACTCAAGATGTATTAAAGTTGTCTTAATATGATTTTAGATTCTTGTTCCTAAGAAAGGTTTTGTTTTGTTTTGTTTTTTTGTTTTTTTTTGTTTTGTTTTTTGGGTTCATTCATAATTTTCATGGTTTAATCCTACATCTTAGTGCAGCCCTAATTGTCGTATCCTGCCCATTTTCACACCAAATGTGGTTTTGTGTTCATCTAGTCATCACTGCTGACAATGCAAATAATAAGAGTAACCCAGGAT
Organism: Acrossocheilus fasciatus; assembly: GCA_036784905.1. Classification (NCBI taxonomy): domain Eukaryota; kingdom Metazoa; phylum Chordata; class Actinopteri; order Cypriniformes; family Cyprinidae; genus Acrossocheilus; species Acrossocheilus fasciatus. The sequence continues at coordinate 19,755,705 of CM071945.1, forward strand.
TTAGGAATGTACAGTGTGACACATCAGATTATGAATGACCATGATTAATTGTTAACTCTAGGCAAAGTATGAACATTGTAAAATGTAAAATAAGATTACCCAGGATCCCATTTGGGTTTAGGTGAGAGACCTTAAATGTTTGAGGTACTGTCAGTGATTCTGCCAAATATGCCCTTTAGCATTATGACTATGCTCACACATAATATAACAATAAAAAAAGAAAAAAAATCTTGGTTCATTGAATGCAATGTGTGGTAAAACAACCACTTTTCACTATGAGATGTGGGATTTGATTAAAATATGTTACAATACTGTGTGTTTGAACTCTTGGTAGCTTCAGAAGCTGTTAAAATGAACAAAATCACTTCTTCCAAATATCCCTGAAACTGATTCAAATATAGAATCTTATGAATAGACTACTGAGAGAAAGATCATGTCCCTCAGCTTGACCATTTCAGTGCATTTTTTAGCACTCTGACAGGTATGCATGTTATTTTGATAGAGGGAAAACAAGATGCATTCCTAGTTTCAACATTACTTATTCTTCAGACATTCTGCTTTAAACACACTAAGTATCAGCTGTATACAAAGTCACTAACATTTGCTTTTCAGCCACTAAAATAGGTAATATTCAACAATCAGAAAATGGAGCCTCATTGGGATGCCCCATATCTCTGGAACTGAATTATGTAGGGCCTTTAAAATGTAGATTCTAAAAGTAAAGTCTATTAAGAACTAGAATATAAAATCATATTGGGATATCTTTAAAACTTCTTGAGTTATAGGCACGCAAACTTTGGAAAACGAATATTTATGGCACTCAGACAAGTATTTTCAATGCAGTTGCTTTGACAGAATACATGAGATACATTTCTAGTTTCAACATTATTTGTCCTTCAGATATTCCTCTTTAAAAGAAAATAAGAATCATATTTTTGAAAATTGACCCACATTTGGTTTTTGACCATTGAAAATATGTTTAACAATTTACTCTTGGATCCATATTGAAATTCCAGTATCTCTTGAACCGAACCATATAGGGCCTTAAAAATGAAGAAGCCACAAGTAAAGTTTGTTAAGACCCAATATCTAAAAGGGCATTAAGATATCTTTAATACTTTTTGAGTTACAGGCATTCAAACTTCGGAGAAAAAACTTGAAAAGTGCTCTTTCCCAATTTTTTTTTTTTTTTTTTGTTAACAACTTTTTATTACATTTTCTTCTGGGAACAGTAAAAAAAAACAAAAAGCAACTGTGCAAATTTAGAACCCACCCCCACCCACAATAAAATATTTTTTACAAGGATTTTAGAAAAGATGACACAACATTAAAAGCTGAATGCCATAAATTTGCAGTTTCCACATTAGATCCATGTATACGAGAAGTTGAGAGTTCCATCAAGATAATGTTCAACAAATACACCATCCAGGTTCGTCTGTCCATTGTGTGAGGAGGATTCCAACAGTTGACATTTTTTTTTTTTTTTTTGCTGCTGTGAGAGCAGCTAACAGTAAACATCTTTATTGGACGGACAAGGTGAAGTCCCAAAAGTCATTCATGAAAAAATGGCGCGGAGTCAAACATATCTCAGTACCCAACAAATATAACAAAAAGTCCAAAAAGGTGAGAGAAAGAGGCACTCCCAAAAAAACAATGCGAAAATGTGCCTAAAGATCCTTGCTAACAGAGATTACACTTAAAGGAACACTCCACTTTTTTTGGAAATAGGCTCATTCTCCAACTCCCCCAGAGTTAATAAGTTGAGTTTTACCGTTTTTGAATCCATTCAATCCAGCTACCGGGCACTACTTTCAGGCACTAATATCACTGCGCCTGCCGCGGCCATGTTAAGGCAACAAAGTTCCTTGATTATTACGCCGGAATGAGAGTATAGTTCCTAATCATATCAGCCTAGAAAATCGCAACTTTTCATTTTCCACCGATCTTAGTACACGATATAACTACAGAAGAGTCAAGTTTTAAATAGGACAAATATCGAAACTCTTTGATCGTTTTTGAACGCGATGCTACTGGTCTAATTGGATTCAATGATCTATGCTAAGCTATGCTAAAAGTGCTCTCGCCAGACCCGGAGATCGGCTGAATGGATTCAAAAACGGTAAAACTCAACTTATTAACTCTGGGGGAGTTGGAGAATGAGCCTATTTCCAAAAAAAGTGGAGTGTTCCTTTAAGAGAAGATGACAGATTCATATTCAGGAGAAGAAGAAAAAAAACACTTGAGAGTGTGATTCCTTTGGTCCAGATTTATCTAGGATATGCGACATTACAGAATTCGTATCTGCACCCTATACAATTTCAAAATCTGAAAATTTCAAGAGATAGGTTGACAAAACAGAGAAAAAGTAGGGTCAGGAGTACAAGGGGCATAAACTGAAAGAAATACAATATTCCTATTATCCACTATTGTTTTTATGTGTTATTCTACCGTCTGTATCACAACCTTTATCTAAAATAGTAATATTTAACGTCTTCTGCACCAATATTAGGACACCCTTGGTTTTAGTATCCGAAGATGAGTGAGATACCACTTCATAAAACTTATTATTACACCTGTGTATATCCTCCTCTTTCAAATGGGATTCTTGAACTAACACTATATCAATCTTTCTTCTTTGCAAAAAATCCAGAAAACCTGTACGTCTGTGAGGGCCATATAGGCCATTAACATCACAACTCAGAACATTAAAGTCAGTCATAGGTATCGAACAGAGTTACTGCATAATAAGACAAAATACAAGTTTGAAAATAAAACCACTTGAGTCTCCCATTAAACCACCCCCCACCCTTCCCGTCACTATTAAAAAAAATAAAAATAATAATAATTATATATATATATATATATATATATATATATATAGGTCTCAGATACACCAGCGATGGGGCCTAAGATCAGCTATTTCCACAAGTTCAAGAGGGTCACCACCAGAATCTTAAAAAAATATATATATATATCTAGAAATGGAAATGGTATTGTACTGTCTCTATCTGTCAGAGCTCGTTCACAGAGGAGAGCATATCAGTAAATATTTCATGAAAATGACAGAGCGTATATTTCCCAGATACACTGGGCTCTAAAACTTCTTTTGGACAGATTCCAGAGGCTTCTAAGCTTTCAGGGAGTCGTTGACGTACCAGGAGGCAGACAACAGAAATCAATCAGAGACAAGAGTCTAGATGCTTGATGACATCCGATCACTTTTCCAAAGACAATCCAAGCCTACCAAAGCAGAAATATGATAATAGAAATAAATGATTAATGCCCATCTTTGCATTCATCAAATCAAATAAGGCCATTTCTTTATCTTTTCTTACTCTTATTAGAAGTAGTAGTATGGAACTATTTTACTTCAGAAAAATTTAAGGTATCAGCAGGCCCGTGTGAAATCTGCTCCAAGAAAGCTAATTATTCGTCACCCAAGTGTGTCATCACATAATTTGATGACGATGCTAATTACATTATGCTCCCTTCCCTGTTTAATTGGACTGCTCTTTTTGACAATAAATCAAGGGGTCAAGGGTCAAGGGTCATCTGGTTACCATGTCTCTGTTAGCCCCTGCTGGTTGATATCATAACTACACCATCTGGCTGTAAAGAGCAGAATATGTATAGAAGACAAGCTCGCCCAGCATACTAATTAACACCAAAATACTAAAACCAAAGTCATTTTCTCTGAGTTTTCTTTCATATTGTACTCCACATTTATAGTTTCAGTTAGTTTCCCCTGATTTTGTTGTTTTATTTAGCTAAATGATTTTCAATTCCAGTTCTCAGTTCTCCAGTTCCTCTTTTGTAATGACTTTAGTTAATGATGATTCATCATTACAGCTCTGTTTCATTTTCAGAGCTGCTGCTGGCAGCAGTCTTGCGTTGTTTAATCAGCTGAGCTCGCTTTCACTCTATCCAACCTACACACCCTTCATTTCACTCCAGATTCAACTCCCCCTCCATCATTCCCTCCTCTGTCTTTATTCAGTCAGTCTCCTACACACCTTTATCCAAAACAGCTAAGGTCAAAGGCCACTGGTGGAGGTCTCTGATTTAACCCAACATCATTATTTTCCTTTCTCTGACACAACATGTGGTAAGACTGCTGGTACCTGCACCTGTTTTTTACTAATCGTTTTATAGCATTGTCATTGCTAAAATGTATTTGAATTTAGTTTGTTTTTCCCATTAAAATAAATACTTCTTATGACTCCAAAACTAATTTTAAAATAAAAATGCCACAAATTAATTTGAGTTTTTAATGCACGGTATATTATAAAATTTGAAAGTTTAAAGTTACCTGCATAAAACATGAAAATGCACTAGATAACAATACACTTGACTATGCTGAAAAATTATTTAACACTGTTAATCATTTTTAAATAAAAAATATTCCAAGATAGTCAATGAGACTAAATGATACATTAACTTTGGAAGCCCTAAAATGCAAAAAAATAAATAAATAAATAAATAAATATATATATATATATATATATATATATATATATATATATATATATATATATATATATATATATATATATATATATACACACACATAAATAAATAAAAATAATAAATAACAAAATGAAAACAAAACAATACTCTGGTAAAACTGGTAATTGTGACGTGGTGTAATAAAAATACTACACCCGTGGCATGAGATATTGAAAATGATATGCGATAGAACAGTACTACTGATAAGCTTATGTTCAATGATATGGAAATAAAACAGACAACAACTTAAAAGTACTTTGTGTAATGCTGATTCAGTGATTTCACAATATCTATGAGTTTTCTTCATTTGGGGGCTCAACAAATATTGCTGCATACAATCAAGTTCTTTTTTTTTTTTTTTGTATATAATTTGACAATACTATTAGACACAAAGTGTCTAAAGTCATTAGAACTAAGAGAAAGAGTAAGAGCTGTTTCTCATAGATAATGGCTGTGATTTATTACTCCTCTGCACAATTATACCCGAAATCTAACTTTCAAAGGAAGGCGTATCACTTAAGGCATCTAAGTGGTCGGCGTGCATACGAGAGTGGGTCAGAAAGTGCTGTGAGGGTGTTGGAGAGGACTCTGAGTGATGCTGGAGGAGGAGATGTCCTTCCTTTTGAATTATTCACTCCATCACTGTAATGCATCTCCCTTCACATTGAGAGTTCTTATTTCAAGAGTGCATTTACTCTCTACTGCTCCAGATGTGGCTGAGAGCTTGAGTTTGAAAAATATGACCAATGGGTTTCCCACATATATGTGTGTGTGTGTGTGTGTGTGTGTGTGTGTGTGTGTGTGTGTGTGTGTGTGTGTGTGTGTGTGTGTGTGTTGCTCTCAGTACAATTTAAGAATTAATATAAAAATCCTGCTAAAATGTTTCTCCTTCTGTAACCTACTTCATGTACAATTCGATTACTTCTCTCAGGACTCAGATCTCAGATCATCCAGCATGAGATAAGTGCACTGAGAAGGTAATGCCCGGAATTTGAAACCATGGTAACACTTTCTATGATGTATTTATAATATTTATAATACATTATAAGGGTATTTTTAAGGCATTATAATGAATGCATAATGCATTATAAAAAAAACCTTATAATATGTTATGTCATCTTATGAATATTCATAAGAACAGTTTTAATGTATTATAATATTTACTTATTAGTGGTTATAGCTTTTAAGAGTATGATGATTTATAATACACAGTGAACACGTTGCATCCACTTAAATTACAATGGATTATATTTCTCATGGTTATAATGTATTATAAGTCTCGTATCTTGCCACCTTTCTTATGCTACTTTACTTAAAGCCATCAGTGACCACTTATAAGTATAGTAATAATAATAGAAATATGTTTTTTTCTCTCTCAAACAGCCATAAGATCAGATATCAGATCAGATGAATGTGTAATTTGACACATTTGCTTTGAACAATTTTTTATTGTAATATCAGTTTGATTATTTTGATGGTACCCTTTAGAGTAGACAGCTGTTGATAAGTAACTCTGCAACTACATGTCAACTAGCAGTCATTGGAGTATTAGTAGTATGTCTGCTAAATACATGCTAGCACTTTATTTTGATGGTTCCCCAACAGACAAACTGACTACAAGTAACTTTGCAAGTATGTCAACATTCTTCCGACCTTAACCTAAGCCTACTAATACTCTAATGAGAGTTAGTTGACATGTAGTTGCAAAGTTGCTTATAGTCAACAGACTAAGGGGACAATCAAAATAAAATGTAACCTAACATATAAACATTGCATTTTTTTTCTTCCTCTTTTTTTTTATTAACTAGCTCATGTCAAAATTAATATTATCCTCACAGGGAACACTCAAATAACACTCCACACCTAACCACTTACAAGGTGTACTATAGTAAGATACTATGCAGATCTTAAATATGTCAAGATATATAGTTCATTATCAATGTAAAAGTAGATTTAATATGGTGTTCATTGTGTTATAAATAATCATAATCTTAAAAGTTATACCCACAAATGTGTAAGCATTATAATGTATTATAATTGTTGTTATGATTATTTATAAGACAATATAACATATTATTCATTATAATGCCTTAAGAATACCCTTATAATGTATTATAAATATGGGCTTCATAGAAAGTGTCACCGTCAATAATGGTCTACAAAAGCCATCATTTATTGTTGCCATGGAGACTCATGATGAATACATAATGCATTTTAGAAGTAAACTGTCCAATCCTAACAGATGTTCTGTATGGTAAATAAGGTCTTATTGGTGGATTTTTTTTTTTTAAGCTCAGCCTCCTCGGTTAGCTTGAGAAATTCCTCTAGAAATGGAATAGTGATATAATACTGTTTACTGAATACTGAAATAATAATGTTTGACATTGCAAAAAAAATGTATCTGCTGTTTTTTTTTTTTTTTTTGGTCACACTTTATTTTAAGGTCCAATTCTTGCTATTAACAAACCATTAACTACGACTTTTGCCTCAAAAAACTACTAATTTGCGGCTTATTATTAGTTAGTAATGTAGTTGTTATGTTTAGGTATTGGGCTGGATTAGGGATATAGAATATGTTCATGCAGAATATGTTCTTTATAAGTACTAATAATGCTAATAAGCAACTAGAATTAGTCACTAAAGTGTTACAAGTATTTCCTTTAAAAAAAAAAGTGAGCAAACATAAACTAACAATAAAAATATGGGTGTGCGATATGAAGATTTTTGATCGTGAACAATAAAAATGTCTCCACGATCTGCTTTTGAAGAAATATCGTAGTATCGTTCTTCAGCGCACATTCTATCAGTTACAGTTCTTATTCCTCCGTCTCAAGACACTGTACAACGCTACATACATTCACATCAGTGTTAACTCAGCGGTAGAGTTACTCTCACGGGACACGGCACTTATTCGCAGTCAAAAATGTACATTATTCGGATCTGCTTTTAAAGCCTTGCCGGTTAAATGTTTTATTCACTCGCTGGTCGGACGTGCACTTTTTCTGAGCCCGTACACCCAAAGCGCATGTGCTAAAGCTTGTCAAAAAGTGCCTGATTACTGAACTAAGTTATCTTTTGCACTAATACTGTCAAAACACACAAGGTTTATGTATAGACTCAGTTGGTTATGTCTAAAATGAAAGTAAACAGCTGAAAGAAAATGGATGCGTGCCTCTGTATAGATGCGTGCAGGTCTTAAAGGGGCAGTACTGAACATGCTGCCGACTGTCATTAAAGGGATAGTTCACCCTAAAATTTAATTTTTGCCATTATTTACTAACTCGCATGTTGTCCCAAACCTGTATTAACTTATTTCTTGTGCTGAACACAAAAGAAGATATTTTGAAGAATGTGGGAAACCAAACAGTAGCTGGTTCACATTGACTTTGATAGAAGGAAAAAAAATAAAAATACTATGGAATAAGTCACTGGGGACCAGCAACTATTTGTTTTTCCATGTTCCTCAAAATAGCATTTATGTTCAGCAGAAGAAACTCATTCAGGTTTAAAGCAACTTTTGAGTGAGTAAATGATGGTATAAATATAAAACACTTTTTATTCCTTTAATGTTAATAAAACACCAAAACACAAAGAGAAAAATCACTCACTACTCTTGACTGAAAAACGGTTGATTTAAAAAACTGTTGATTTAATAGGAATCAATCTATATAGTGTTTTATTTTTATATTTGTTGATTCAATTTCTTGAATGTTCCTGTTAAATACACCCATTGTAAAATAAAATATTGTTTTATTTGTATATTATGTGTATTTGTAATGTGTATCTTTGTTCTCATTTTTTAATAAAAGATATTTATCTTCGCCCACTTTGGCCTAAATATCCGCCATTCTTTTTTAATATTTTTGTTACCTTGAAAGGCTGTGTCTTTATAATAGGGAAATTAGTTTGGCTGTAATGCTCAGACAACTTGCAAAATACTAAAACCAACATGACAAATAATCGTGATAAAATCGTGAATCGTGATTTTTTTTTTTTTTAATTATCATGATATGATATTTTTGCCATATCACCCACCCCTATTTACAGCATTTATTCATTTAGGTTGATGTTAAAGGAACACTCCACTTTTTTTGGAAATGGGCTCATTCTCCAACTCCCCCAGAGTTAATAAGTTGAGTTTTACCGTTTTTGAATCCATTCAGCCGATCTCCGGGTCTGGCGATAGCACTTTTAGCATAGCTTAGCATAGATCATTGAATCCAATTAGACCAGTAGCATCGCGTTCAAAAACAATCAAAGAGTTTCGATAGTTTTCCTATTTAAAACTTGACTCTTCTGTAGTTATATCGTGTACTAAGACCGGCGGAAAATGAAAAGTTGCGATTTTCTAGTCAGATTTGGCTAGGAACTATACTCCCAGTCCGGCGTAATAATCAAGGAACTTTGCTGCCGTAACATGGCCGCAGCAGGCGTAGTGATATTACGCAGTACCTGAAAGTAGTCCCCAGCTATATTATAACTAGTTACCTAGCTGGGGACTACTTTCAGGCGCTCCTATCATACCTATCTAAGGGGACAGAAATGTTCAAGAAAGGTTTTTTTTTTAAACTTTTGTCTAATTGACAGCCCTTTTTCCTGATCTCTTTTAATTGGCTAAGAAAAGAAATACACTCCAAAATAAGGTATTTTGAAGAATGTTGGTAACCAAACAGTTGATTCTACTGTATGAAAAACATTTAGAAATGCCTAAAAACTATCTAATAGATACACATTTTGCTGCATTGTGGAGTAAAAAAAAACACATGAATATGTAAAACAGACTAAAAAAAACAACAACCCAAGTGCATTAAAACCAATTACTGATTACACACAAATTGCAAACTAATGAGAGAAAACATAATATATATATATATATATATATATATATATTTATGTGTAATGCTCAAGAAATATTACTTATTATTATCATAAATGTTGGAAACACACATGCGGCTTAATATTTTTGTGGAGAATTTATTGACCCCAAAGTTCTAAATGTGTTTGCATATATTTTTTTATGAATATAAAAATATATTTTATAAATATATTAAACATAATTACATAATTATGCATGTTTTATTTGCATTATTTATTAATGTTCGATTACAGCATTGCAGTCACTGATGCCTGTATACTGTGAGGTTTACCATTATCAAAGCTAGCTCAATAAAAAAACACACAAAAAAAGCAACAAATTCATAATGATAATTAAGAAAGTTTAAAAAAAAAAAAAAGGTTTGGAGCATGACACTCACTCACTGTAATTCAATAAAATAACACTAGACACAGTGGCACAATTCTGACATGTGATTTCCAGGAAACTGTGAAATATTATTACACTTTTAAGAACTGATCAAACCTGTCTACAGAGTTGTTCATGGCAGGTGTGAATATAGTATACTGGAGAGTAGCCAGGCCTCGGTGTCCCGTGGGAATAATGTTTCTCAGTCACACAATCGGCTTTGTGCCATAAGATCATTATATTGCTGCTTCCTCCCAGCACTCTGTATGAGCACATGTACTAATTAGCTAAACTAGAAACTTAATTTCACTATGACTTCATGCAGTTCATTTACACAATTTTGGATGATCTGTTACATCCAAAATTAGGCTCGGTTAAGTATACAGATAATTAATAAGCAGGTTTTGAGCTGAAATAATATTATTTATTTAGTTGTTTGTTTGTTGTTTGTCTCACTCACAATCTGACATTTATTCTCCATTTCAGTCTGTGTGTGTGTGTGTAATAAACTAATATCACCATGCATGTTTTAAAACATTAGATATGATGATGTTGTCTTGTGGATTCATCCATCATCTAGTCAGGGAGACTTAATCGGTGGTATATTGTGTGCAGCTGCTAAGGGTCTGTGGGGGACAGTCTTGTTAGGCCCCTCTCTCTCTGTCCCTGTCCACCAGCAGATGTGATCTTATCATTCCTAATCAAGAAAAAAACTGAGCACAATGACCATCTGGAGCAAAGCCCGTCACAGTGTCCCAAGCTTTACACATCAAACAATGTGCCCCTGTTAAATTATTATTATTTTAATCATATATCACAATACTGTTTTCACTGTATTTTATCAAATAAATTCAGCCTTGATGAGCATAAGAGACTTCATATAATATTTATAAATTTGTAAATATTTAAAAATCTTACCAACCACCATATTTTTTTCTATTTTTAAAATATGCGACAGCTTTGTCTCCTGAATAAAAGACCTAACCTGCAATATTCACTCTTAAAACTGTACTAAGGATTGACATTATACATTATGTTTATAGCTTTAGGTGCACCACACTGGGTACCAAAAACCCAAAACTATTTTTCTATAATTGTCGTACACATAAAAAAAAAAGACTTGATGGTTTACATTTCTGCATGAAATCTATAGTAGCCTCCTACCACACAAAAAGTAACACTCCAAAGTGACACAAAATGGTCATATGTAACATGAAAGGGACACATTAAAATAAAAATAAAAAAAGATTCTTAATAGTGCAGATGTAAGTCTATATGTGCCATCTGGCAGTCCCAGGTGTGGTAAAGTGCAGCAGTGTACGCTTTGTTTAGACTGCAGTAAATCTTCTACAGTACAACAGCCCGAACCGAGTCTTTATACATGCATGCAGTAATGGATTGGCCATGCGTTGGATAACGTCTGCTGGCCACACTTCTCATAGGACGTCTTTGTCCAGCATAGGTTGACAAACAAGTGGAACGTGTGAGGGGAACAAAACCACACACACATACACTCCCAAAAGAGGCCCACTGTCTGTGATAAAGGTCTTTCATGGCCAATTAAAGCAGCTCGACTTTCCACCTCAATAACATCTAAGCATCTATTAGCGGTATAAGCCCCTCCCGCACACACGCACGGCTGCTCTGTCGCGCTCCCGCTGAGCTTAGCTCATTGACTGTATGATTAGGTCATATCGTTCTCATCTGTCTCTGAGAACAATGAAACAACAGCCGAGAGCATGAAGAGCCAAAGTCTGCCTTACCTACTCCCCAGTCTCCAACAAACTGTAAATCATGTGTCCCACTGCTGGGTGATTACAATAGAGTCTAAACGAGCACCAGGGTTACAAAGGCCAAAATCTGAAAGTTGAGCTCAAAAGATCTAATCTAATAGGGCAAAGTGTCAGTTATTATATAGACATTAAATGTAATTCACAAACCATAAACTTCCAGTTGAACTCACAATAAAGGTTCTTTATTGGCATTTATGGTACCATGAAGAATAACCTTTAACATCCATGGAACCTTTTCATTGCAGAAACATTTTTACACTTTAAATAGAGGTTTCAAAAGGGTGTTTTCACAGTGATGCCACAGAAGAAGTAAACTGTGAACAGTCCTGAGTGAGAAGAAAATTTTAATAATCTGAAGAAAACATTTTTTCCAATATAAAGATCCTTTTCATAAATGGAAAGTTTCTGTGGATGTTGAAGGTTCTTCATGGATACAAAAAATACAATAAGAAGCCTTTATTTTTAAGTGTGTAGTGGAAAAAGGTTCTTTACTTAAATGGTCTTCACACTAAGAATAAGTGTTTATTTTAAGAACCAGAAATGTATCTTTTATGGCATCGCTGCAAAAAAAATAAAATAAATAAAAAAATAAAAACAGACCATAGTTGATAGATTATTATTAGAGGCCAAAAGTTGAGCAGAGCTGGAAACTGATTTGTAGTAAAATGTTCCAACTGAATTTGAAAGGGCTGCCATATTTTATTTATTTTATTTTTAAGTGCCTGTTTACTGAGATGGCACATAGGGCTGTAACGGTCAACGCAGTGGTTGATTGCCACCGGCGGTAATGCGTGTGACGTCACACACTCTATAAAGTTTTGGATACAAGTACAATAACAGTAACAGTTGCAATAGAATTAGGTATTTATAGCATTATACCATTTAGCTGTAAATTGCTTTATTTAGACTGTTAATTCACAAAATTCACGAATTACCTCAAAAGCTATGGCATTTCCTTTACATCGTGTCTACACCGGACGCTGCACGCCATGACAAAATACAATAGTCAATAGAACACAATACATTATAATTAGTGATGCTGTCTACACTGGATGCGGTGCAGCAGCACGACTGCCTCGTTTTATTTAAGACGTACTGACACAAAGTTCAGATGATTTTAATGTTCGCTTTGTCACATCCAGTGTAGACTATTTTCGCGTACCTAGACCTTCAGACTGACGGCTGAAGGTTTGGAATCTATGGTAGCTTTCATTGGCCAAGGCCCACCCATGAGGCCGTTTGACCGACATGTCAAACAACCAATCACAGTTTGTTTCGTTCAGCGTCACTTTTCGGGGCGTGGAAATGTCGCCACAATAACATACCGGTGTGTAAAACTCTCGGACGTATTTTAAAGATTCCATGCCGCGAACTTTAAATATTTCACATACTTTTGAAAATCCAGCATTTAGTTGATCCTGATAAGTGCTCGTCGTCACCATTGTAAATACGACGGCCTTCTTCTTTCATGAGGGGGTTTGGCGCGTTAAAGAACGCGACACACACGTCTCCCGGAAATCCTGTATAATTCGACCAATCCGACGACGACTTCGAAACTCCTGAAGTGTTTCCACTTTTGTGTGCCATATGCATCAGACGTTCAGCCAGCGGTCCATGGGCATGACATCTGAGGCTGAGACTAATGCTGCCTTCACGTGCTATCAGAAATTTCCAATTATATATCGCTGCAGCCCGGAGACCTCCAAGTGGGAGGAACTTACCTCAAAGTGGGAGGGACTTATGCCACAAGTAGGTTGGGACAGCATCAAGTGGGAGGGTATGTTTAGGGTTGGTTTTGGTGTAGGGCATATTAACAAGGCCCAACCCATTTGGAGCTGGCTCCAACCTCCATTTATCTCAAAATTTCCTATTTTCCACTTGTGAAGTCGTGATTACGAGCTTTCTGTATTCAAGTGCTTTAATGTCGGAAAGAATAAAGTGTAGCATCCCATTGGTTGACAATCATATGAACATTCACAGCGCTATACATGCAGTTTGCTGACAATTCTGGAATTTCGGTCAAATACATGCTTATTTCACTGCTTATAAAACATACAATATGCTTTGCATGATCGTTCATCTAGCCTTTATACACTACTTTAGCGACAAGACAAAGGGATGTAGTTGTTGTGAGAACAGCATTGACAGCAGCAATGGTTGTCCCCTCCACCATATTTATGACCAGCCCAACTCGGAAACTCTGGTATCAAAATTATTTCCGAATTTCCCAGTAGTTATACGATTTGAGAGGCCGGTTACATCCAATTTCCAATTAGGAAACTCGTATTTACGATAATTCCGATAGCACGTGAGGGCAGCATACGTGTAAACAGACTTCATCTGTTGTGATGCATGTTAAGTGTTAAATGGGCGAGCACTTCATATCTCAAGAGCTGTTTCCAGTTTCTATTTGCGAGAGGAGACCAGCGAAGACCTGCTTGCTTGGTGGTGGAATAATGAGGCAAGATACCTGGCCACGGTTGCTTAAAGCATTTGCGCAACAATCACACCATCTGAACGCGTGTTCAGTGCGGCTGGAAACATCATAACACCAATGAGGTCCTCCCTTAAACCGCACAATATCGACATATTTGTTTTTCTGTCAAAGACTTTTAAATCTAGCATTAGCCTATATAGAAGCCAAGGTAGGCTTAAGCATTAGTGTTTACATTCTAATTGTTATCAGGCCAACGCAGATTTTCCAGTATGCAACTGAAGTTGTTATGAATTATTTAGACTACCTTCTTATTTAACTGTATTATTTCTTTGATTGCCTAGTGTTGCAGGCTGTGTGTGGCCGTGTTCACTGACGGAAGTGCTAAAATAAACATGTACGTTTGTTAATAGATGTTTGAGTCGCGCCCGCATTTATTTATTTTTTGTTTCAAAATTTTATATATAAATATAAACACCACGTCGCCGGTAGTTGGTCCATTGCCACCACTGCCACCGTCACAGCCCTAACGCTTAAGAGTGGTACACTCTTTTTTTTTTTTATACACACATAAATGTGTGTGTGTGTGTGTATATATATATATATATATATATATATATATATACACATATATATACACACACACACACACACACACACACACATATACAGTCATGGCCAAAAATATCAGCACCCTTGGTAAATATGATCAAAGAATATATGAAAAACCAAAGAATATATTTCTGATGTGCAGCAAAAGATAATTGAGCTTCACAAATTAGTGAAGTGGCTTTAAGAAAAGAGCTAGAGCAGTGAAAATTCCCATTTCCACCATCAGGGCAATAATTAAGAATTTCCAATCAACGTAAAATGTTACGAAACTGCCTGGAAGAGGACGTGTGTCTATATCATCCTAATGCACAGTGACAAGGAGAGTTTGAGTGGCTAAAGAATCTCCAAGGACCACAGCTGGAGAATTGCAGAAAATAGTTGAATCTCGGGGTCAGAAAACCTTAAAAAATAAAAATTGTCAAACAGCACCTACATCACCAAGTTGTTTGGGAGGGTTTCAAGAAAAATTCTCCTAGCTCATCCAAAAACAAACTCCAGCATATTCAGTTATCAGACATGACTGGAACGTTAAATAGGACTGGCTTCTATGGTCAGATGAAACTAAAAAATGAGCTTATTAGCAGCAAACACTCAAGATGGGTTTGGTGAACACAGGGATAAAAAGTACCCCATGTGTACAATGAAATATACTGCTGTATTTTTTATGTTGTGGACCTATGTTTCTGCTGGAGGTCCTGGACATCTTGTTTAGACACATGGCATCATGGATTCGATCAAATACCAACAGAAAAAAAATCAATAAGTGACTGACTTATCACTTATAATCCAAACACAAACCTCAAAAACAACACAAAAATGGGTCACTGAGCACAAAACCAAGCTTCTGCTGGCCATTCCAGTCCTCTGACCTGAACCCTATAGAAAATGAGTGATGAACTGAAGAGAAGAAGCACCAACATGGAGCTGGGAATCTAAAGGGTCTGGAGTGATTCTGGATGAAGGAATGGTCTCTGATCTCTTGTCAAGTGTTCTCTAACCTCATCAGGCATTATAGGAGAAAATTTAGAGCTGTTAAACTGGCAAATGGAGATTTCAAAAAGTATTGAATAAAAGGGTGCCGTTAATTGTGTCCAATGTGTATTAGAGAAAAACATTTATTTCATAATGATATTTCCCCCCCATTTTAAATTCTTATTATCCAATGAAAGGTTAGATTCAAAAGGATTAACAATACAGATTAATTTCCATAGCCTTCTTTGATCATATTTACCAAGGGTGCCGACATTTTTGGCCATGACTATGTTTCAGTCAGCTAGAGATGTATTCGTTCACAGCAGTCATCTGGCACAAATGACATCAGTCGTTGCCTGATTGAGACTGAGAACTACATCCAACCGAAGATGTCATAAATCAAAAGTGGTACTACTCTGAAGTGGCCAATAAAGGCCTATGACATTATGCATATATGCATATCTCATTATTACACTGTTGCCCTCTCACTTTCATAGCCAGATACCATATTAAACAACAACTCCTCTGGGAACTCCTAGACACTTAAATCCACATTCATAATTCAAAGAAACGTATTCAACGTGCTGTCTGGGTGCCCTGTCCCAAGGGGCCACAGCCGTAGACTGGGCGACCTTT
This sequence comes from Acrossocheilus fasciatus, assembly GCA_036784905.1. Taxonomy (NCBI): domain Eukaryota; kingdom Metazoa; phylum Chordata; class Actinopteri; order Cypriniformes; family Cyprinidae; genus Acrossocheilus; species Acrossocheilus fasciatus. The sequence continues at coordinate 19,771,900 of CM071945.1, forward strand.
GATTCCTCACACACTTGCAAATGTGCCAGTCCATTGTCCACGGCTATGGCCTGTTTTTGCATATTGATTACATTGATCCCTCCACTAAGCACTTACAAAGAGCATCTGAAGAATCAATACCGTGCCTTCTGCTGCTGTCTTGCCAAATCAAACTTCACCCCCAAAATACCATCTTGTCGGAGTGCAATGAAATTAATACTCGGAAGGGATGTGGTGTGACAGAACCATGCAAATCCTTTCAAAAAAGCATTACGCCCCTCAAGATCAGCATGTAAAATTTTTACTAACTCCAAATGTAACGTTCCCTCCAAACACCACAACTCTTCCAACCTTGGTGTTTTGGACAAAGGGATGCATCCGCAGAGTTGGGATAGAGTTTCACAGCCAGACTGATTATCTGAAAGTCTGCCTTCTTTGTTCTGGTCCCCACGGTGCTGATTTTGCGCTTCAGATGAATGTACACAGATGCAGAAAAGTGGGTGCAGAGCAATAGCTGTGTAGTGGTTTTTATGACATTTTTAGTTTACTCTTAGATATTTTTATCATTTTCAGAGACACTTATGTGACGACTTTAGAACAAGAGTTTAGAACAATTGTTGGGAAAAACTGCTTATGATAATTTCTTGAAAATCTTTGAACAGTCACAAAAATAGTATCCAAATGTACACTCACAAACAGACTTAAAACAAATGTGCTGAATTGAATTTATATTGTACAAATCTATAATTAACATCTGAAGTGAATATTATTATAAAAAGCCTAAAAGCTTGGGTTTTTGTCCCCTTTTTTAAAGTAAAACACACATTTCTAAAACTAGATAAATTTACAAATATTGTAAATATACAGACCTATTTGCATCAATTATTTCTTATAAGATTTACTTTTCATAGATAGATAGATAGATAGATAGATAGATAGATAGATAGATAGATAGATAGATAGATAGATAGATAGATAGATAGAGACACATGAGTAAACATGTTTTCTGAAAAACAAAACACAAATACGATTATTAGAGTGTTATTACAGTGTCAGCAGCACTGACTACTTCTATAAGGCGAAGGGCCACTTGTGTTTGACTACTACAGTAAGAAAGTATCAAGAGGGTCATTTAAACATGTGTTCAACTGCTTTTGGAGGCTGTTAAAATATTTGACCGCTTTGGCATTTTAATGTTGATTTTTACAAACAGGAACATCTGCACAAAGACACCTTCTGCATTTTATGGCAGCACACTTGTTTTTGAGAGGTAGTTAGAGAGTCATTTATTTTATGGTGTAAATGTAGCACTCAGCCTAAATAAATGTTCGAGCTCACTGAACCTCACACAAAACAGGCACACTTCAGTGGACAAAGACACAGACGGAGGGAGGGAACATCAAGCTCTTCTTTCTTTTCCTGGAGGGGTGTTTGCTCAGAGTGGGTGCAGGGCAGTTTGGAGAGAAGGAGAGGGCGGCAAAGGGAGCCAACTGGGAAAAGTGTGTTTGTACTGAAAACAGTGAAAGAAAAAATGAGAGAGTCACAAAAGCTACTCAAACTTGTGCATATGTGTGTGTGTGTTATAATTGTGTTATTGTGTTAGTGTTGAGGTGTAAGAAAGAGCGGGAGAGAAAGTGAGTGTGACAGAGGGGGGCACACAGCTCATTGTAAGGAGCAGTGAGTTAATCTCTTTAGTGGCACACGTCTTATGTAAAGAGGTGTAATGGTCTCTGCCCCCTCCTTGCCCCAAGGGACCCCAGGGGACACTGGGGTCCCGTATCCCAGCAACATTTGCATGTCGGTTATTCCAAAAAAAGATATGAAGGGAAAAAAAAAAAAAAAACTGGTGAATGGTGATAAGGTCCGCCCCCTTTGCATGGTAGACTCTTGTCTACAGACAGACTATAGAGTAATCAGTGGTTCACTCAAGGACAAACACATTCTGACTCGCCACGGAGAGCATGCAAAGGAGATTTGATTCAGATTTCACAAACACTGTGTCTGTGGATTTATTTGTTTGGAGAGTAAGTGTCATTTTGTCATCTATTTTATTCCGGTAAGCCTTTGAACTTGATAATAAAGAGGTGATTTCGGGTTACAGATGCCAGACAGACATTGAGACGCTCCAGCTGAGATTGTTTACCTGCAGCACATGTTGGGAAGTGGTGTCTGTGCATGTGTCAAAGCACAATGCAATGTCTGACTTGAGTTTTGCTGATTGTTGTGCATCTTAAAAATGAACAAATAATGCAATAATAATAATATGCAGTGAACTAAACATTGCTTTTCATGAATGTTCAGGTTTGTTATTATTTAGCATACAAAATGAAAAGTGCAAACTCATCACAAAAAATACCCTCCGTGGGTTGACAAAAACAGTTTGCTTGTTCCAGTGATTTATGCGAGTTGCTTTGAATGTGTTTTGTTGCATTTTTAATTCATGACAACCATGTATTAGGTGTTGTAACAGAACGTGTGAATTGATGATAATGTCAAGCACTGCGATTAATTTGTAGTGCTGCATAAAAGAAGAGTATTAGCATTACATCATTGCTTGGCATGCCTCGAGGACAAAATATGTGTGACTCTCTTAAACAAAGACACTGATGAGATCGCTTTTCATTGGAAGGGACTGCCAAAGGGCTGCCTGAAGCCACTAAGTCCTTCTGCTGAAACAGATGTGTTTATTTATAAGAATGTAAAAGTAGCATTGAATAATCTTATTTAATTATTTGAAAACCACATGAAAGATAATTGAATTGTTTGTGGAATATAATCCTTCTAGCAATGGTAATGCAGTACAAGCAGTTGAATCAATGTTCAATGTTGTCATTAATGTATACCACCTCAATGTCTGTTTTATTTGATTTTGAAACAGCAACTTATGGAGAAGAGAGAGATTAGACACGAACACAGATGTGGTTGCGTTTTATGGTGAGCTTATCTAAAAGCAGATGCGAGGCATCAAAGTTACAACAAGATAAATAATATTTCTTTGGAATGCATGAATTCATAATGCAACGTTAATAATTAAGAAACAGCTGGCATATTTGCTGTGTTCTTTCTAGCTAATAAGCCTTTAACATATCAGCCATCACAATTAGGCCAGTCATACAAAGCCACATGTGATGATCGTGGCAGGTCTTTTGTTCGTAAAGCCCCTCACTATCTGCTCTGAAAGACAGATGGAAGGCATGATGTGTTGATTATGGATGTGTAATATATGCTTTAGGCATATATGAATCATAAAAGAAGACTGAGTAGCTGGTGACAGACCTTTGGTACTCTTGAACTGTTGTCAGGTGACTGACAGGTCCCATCTCCCTGGTGGGACCCAATACTATGTCCAACATATGGAGCCTTATATATGTACACTAATATGTACTATAAGCTTCTTTTTTTATTTTTTCTAAGTAATGCTTGTTTGATGTAATGAAATATGCAAAAACGTGAAATGTGTTTACATGCACCATTATGTTAAACTAAAGCTAAAGTCTGTCAAACTGTACATGGCAAACCAAATATTTTTAAAAATATTAAATATTTAATATATATTTGAAAGATTAAATAAACAATGTACAAGCACACAACACAGCGGCCAGCTGTAATGGATTGATGTGTGTACATGCCGGATGAAGCAAAGCTTCAATCACATTATTTGTGTAACTTCACAAAAATCTAATTGGTACATTGGACTGGACTAAAGCGTTTACATGACATTTTAAAAAGACATTGTTTTAGTCCGGCATAAATCAAACTCAAAGTTCATGTAAACATACTCATTGTTTTTGGTAGCCTGACAAGAAGAAAAAAAGTAATTGGCAGGTCTTTTGACCTACTGACCAAGTAATATGAATAGATGTTTGACCCAGTCACACTAATTTCAAGCTTGCATTTGCCTTTGTTTGTCAAAGAGGAGGGTGTTCTTGGTACTTGTTCAAAGCATGCGTTCAATATGGTCTCCATATTGTAAATCAGGGTATTCAGAGTAACTGCCATTAGGTCTACCCCATTGTATCCCATGTGGGCAAAGAGCCACCAAAAAAATAAATAAATACTGTAGTTCCTGGTTTTGTAGGACCTGTTTGCTGACCTAGTGAACATTAAATAAAGTAAACATTAAGAAAATTCTGCATAGACTATACTGCTTTAATGCTAACAGGAGTCATCTCACTACATTTCTTAAAATCCATGTTTTACCAGGTTTCCCAAATGGGAATAAGAAGGATCTCCACACAAGGCTATGAGTCCATCAGACCTTCCTCCATCATTAAAATTCTATAATTACACACCTGCCGCCACCAAGATCACCACCTGCTTTCTCCAGATGTCCCAGGAAACATGGGTAGTGTCAGCAGTTTGATATCAGGCCATAGCCTCCACAGCAAACACTGCAAAGCCTCTGAAAACAAAGTCAAAAAGGGGCTTCAGTCTAAGAAAACAGGCCGTAGCTTGGATGGCCTTCTGAAGTATGGCTTCTCTCAGGACCATTGCAGCACCAACAACAACTCAAAAGTCAGCTATCATTCAGGCAAAAATGACGACTTCTTTTACATCAAGGTCAGCAACAAGCCCCGAACTGCTAACAATGATACAGCTGAAGACAGTCAAGGAAGAACAACTGAGATGGACAATGAGATGGACAGGAGAGGAGGGCCACCAGAATTAGTTCCACTGTCTGGAAAACTAGAAAAGGTAACAGAACTAGAGTTAGTCAGAGAATAAACAAAGCAAGGCATGGGCTACAAAAAGTTCATTTTTATTTTCCAAAGCAACATATCATCAAGAGTTTAATTTATTCACAGCCTATATTGCTTTGTAGCGTTTCAGTCCTATAAAAACTCCAATTTAAAGCAGTACAACTTGTACACAAAGCAAAATGTCTGCTTAGGCACGTTCATTTCAGATTAAAGCAGCCAAAACCAAAATATGGCCCATCCCCCAGACATTGTTATCACACAAAATCAAACAAGTCAAGTATAGTTGGTGTTAAGTAATCCCCACCAGCCCCTGACACTTTCACTAAGAGCTTAGCGGTGTCTGCTCCATTTAATTAAACCTCCAGATTGACGAGGTAAGAATGCCTTGATCTCTCCAGAGATTCGGTCCAATGGCGGTGTGGCACTTGCAAGCAGGCAAGCACCTCTTTCCCTGAATAGCCTCATTTATGAAGAATCTAGCTAGGAAAATGAGCCTAGTTTCACTAGGTCAGGAAGTTAATGCTAAACCATGGGGTAAATATGCTACCATGAGTAAGAGGAAGTGACTGGGGAAAAGGAATAAGGGAGAGGAATAAGAAAAAAGGAAAGGATTCTTGAGATTGTCTTGTGGATCTATCATTTATGAAAAAATGTTTTGTTGTGATGCCCTGGCAGTTATGAGAGTAATTACTTTGAGAGCATCTGATCAAGGTTTTAAGATGGATTTGTGTCCTGCCATAAACATGAGTGAATGATCAATTGTTGTACTGCACTTCAAATCCCAAAAACACTCAACTATCTTTTTTGTCCTCTCTCTTTTAGAGTATAGAGAATGCTTTAATTCGACCCACCGCCTTCAAACCCGTTCTTCCTCGAAGCAGCAGTTCCTCGGTGGAGACTCATAACAACTTGAGCACTATCCTGGGCAAGAGATTTAGTCCTATAGACAAGCTAAAAGATCTTCAGGACCCCAAGCTGGAGACAAATTCTGGTACCTTCTCTGACTCTGGAAGGAACTCCATGTCCAGCCTGCCTACTCACAGCACCAGTGGCAGCAGCCAGATGGACAACCTAAGCACTTCAACTAACCACATGGCACGCCATGGAGGCCTTGCCCAAAACATGGACACATCTCAGAACCCACAGGGGGGTGTCGCAGGGATGAATGGAAACTCTGGATCCAGTTGGATGTGTGGTGGGACTAACGGTGGAAACGGTTGGGCCAATGGATTTTGTGAAACAAACAGAAACAGTGAGTCGACGAATGGCAATACAAGATCTATTGGTGTCCTAAGCGAAAGTGTGGCGGCAGCAATAAGTATGAACAGAGAAATAACTGCTGCAGCGCTGACCGTTTCATCCACCGAGCCAAAGATGGATTTCTCTGGAAACCAAGAACTTCTTCTAGAACATAGATTTACAATTTCAGAGCAAAGCCCAACAAAACCATCATCTTCTGGGGGCTGTGTCCGATCACCGATTTCAATGGATGAATCACTGATACAGCAGCTGGAGCGGAAACTTCTAGATCGTGAAACTGAGCTGGTGGAGTTACAAACAAGCCTTGATGAGAAGGAGTCAGACACATGCCATCTATTTGAGGAGAAGCAACGGTACTGTGCTGAGGAGATGGAGGGGTTGAAACAACGTTGTTCTACAAAACTCCGTCAAGTAAGTTGCTTACAATATTCATAGGTTTGAAAGGAATATGAATATATAAAGTTTAGTGTAACTCCAAAACCAATAAGATTACCTTATCTTACCTTGATGATCAACCAAGTACACTATTCACCTTTATCCAGGCAGATCTTAATGATGGTTTTTGTAACCTGCAGGTGTCTCAGAGGGCTTTGAGAGCCCAACAGTTATTGCAGCTTCAGGTGATACAACTTCAACAGGACAAGGAACGTCTGCAGGAGGAGGTGGACCAGCTTAATCGTGACCGGGACACTGCAGAAAGCCGTCTCCGAATCTATGAGAGCCAGAAAAACCTTGCACCCACTCTAGAAGAGACTCAGTGGGAGGTTAGTCTATAAGATTTTATCGTTGTGTAATGACAAATGTGGATACAATGAAAATCTGATGCGCTCTGTGTTTGAAAAAGAGGTCAATTTAAAAGCTAAACAGTTGGGATAATAAGGGAAAAAGATCAAAATTGTTACAAAAGCACATTCACGTTTTTTGTTATTTTTGTAGGTGTGCCAGAAGACAGGTGAGATTTCTCTGCTAAAGCAGCAGCTTAGGGACTCCCAGGCTGATGTCGGAAACAAACTCAGTGAGATTGTCAGTCTCAAAGCCTCTCTGAAGGAGTCCAGATGCAAGATGGATGAACTGGAAAAGAAGATCAAGGAGTACGAGGAAGCGCTTCACCAGCGTAGCGCTGAGGTTGAGGTCAGTGTTAGCTGATATTAGATTAACTTACAGTTGTTACTACATGCTGTACCATCACATTTGCCTGACTATAATATCTCTTTTTAAAAAAGGTATCTAAAAATGAGTTTCAAAGAAAGAAGAATGAAGCTGACCTCCTGAGGGAGAAGGTGAACATGCTGGAAACGGACATCAAGGGCATGAAGCAGGATTTAGCAATGGCCAAAGAGGAGCAACAGCAGCTAATGACCATGAGAGCCAAAGTTGAGGAGCAACAGCTGCAACTGCAGATAAGCCAAGCCCGGATGGAGGCCTTTGGGACTGGTCAAGCCAAATCGAAAGCCCAGGATGGAACAAGTGCCAGTAAAACACTGAATCATAATGGAGGGACTGCAGACTTGGATGCCCTACAGAAGGAGGTAGAGAGGCTGAGAGCGGAACTGAAGGAAGAGAAGCAAAAGAAGCATAAGATGATGAATAGCTTCCAGCAGGAGAGACAAACGTGGAATAAAGAGAAAGACAAAGTAATCAGATACCAAAAGCAGTTGCAGTACAATTACCTACAGATGTACAGAAAGAACAAGGACCTGGAGAAGATTCTGAGGGAGCTAACGGCTGAGATGGACAGTCGGACAGAGATGGACATGGACAGCCATAGCTCTGACCTGAACTTTGAAAAAATTGTAGCCACAGAGATATGAGGTCAGAGGATGAATGTTTTCACAATTAACCGAATGGTCTTAAAAGAGTGAATGTACTAGTGGGCGGAAATCACAAAGCAAAATTTAAAGGGAAGAAACATGATGTCACGGGAGATTTTAAGATGTCAGGAGATGCTCGAAACTCAAGAGTATAGCATCACTTGTACATATCACCAAAAGCTTTCTCCTTTTAGATCTACCACTTAACTTAAAATCTTAGGATGTCATCTATGTGCATTTCTGAATAAGTTCCTATTAAAGGTGCAGTAAGCAATTTTGTTTATTAGAATTACACTCTTACTTGAGATATCTCATTGAATTAATGTTACATCAGTAACCATCACATCTGTCTCTGTGGCAGCCGTAAATTCTGTAAACTCCAAATAATTGACCACGGTCAGATTCTTTGTTTAGCCATTTAAGCATTTTCTGCCTGTCAGTCATTTTGTGCATTCATAGGGCAGCCAGTGAATAGGAAGCAGGTGTCTTGGAGTGTGGCAGTTGAAGGCTTGAATAATTTAACTTAAATAATTCCAGTTAAGAACCATATTGAGTTTCATAAGCAGTTGACAGTTGATGGTTCGTCATTGCAAGGATACTACTTTGTTAGCATTTAGCTTGGCAACAATGTGATGTGCTACTGTTTTCCTGCTAATCTCTGATTACAATGGTCAGGGTTACAGAAAGTGTGTGCAAGTCTAATTTAGAGATTATTTTTGCAGAAGTTTCAGAATGGCTCACATTGCTTACAGCACCTTTAATCTGTGCACATCCAACTAAATGCTTACCTCCCTCTAATCCAAACAATCCAGCGCTTCATGCCTAAACCTCAAGCAGTTGTACAGTCTCACTACAGGGTGACAAAGTGATATGAATGTTTTATTTGCTGTAATTGCTAGTTTTGCACTCTCTCTTCCTTTTTATATGACAAGAATCTTTATCACCAGTGTCTTGGCAGACAGGCTCATAGAAACAATCTGTGTACAGGAATATAGTAGCTCATACAGTGAGATTATTTCATGTTGAATGCAAATGCACTGTTCACAAATGTCCAGATACATATTTCATTGTTAATCTAAAGTATTTCACAATTCCGTCGCAACTTTTTAACAGTACTATACTATCAACTTTGAAGCCTAGACATTGTACAGTTTTTTGTTAGAATTTTAAAAGTACAGTCAAGTCACTTTCACTCGCAGACAGTTGTGGGACAACAAGGGTTAATTTAAAAAAAAACACACACACACACACACACACACATATTTGTACTACAGGAATATATCATTTTGAAATGAAACTCACTCTTTTGAACCAAAATATTATTTATCTCTATTTTATCTTTTCGTCTAAAAGACTTAATGTCCTAGCTTTGTTTTCCATTCAAGAAAAGTGGATGTTTTTTTTACTGCCAAACCACAAAAGTTGTTCACTTGTATATTCCTTGTGTCAAATCTCTCAAATCACAGTTGTGTTTTTTTTTTTTTCTCCCCTCGAACTTGTCCTGGCAGGATTGTTCATGTGACATGACAGCCAATGCTGTTGGCCTTCATGATGACAAACATTGCACAATTCGTCAAAGGATGACATTTTCTTCTAATTGAAAATAAGCATGAATGAGACATGAGAGATTTGTAAGGGAAGATTATCAGTGAATAAAGGCTTAAATCTCGGTCTATTTTTCAAGCAAAACAACTGTATGACTTGTAAAGACCTAGTTATGTGGACTACTTTTATGTTTTTTGGAAAATAATGCTTGGTTAGAAAAATAAGAGTGAGTACATGATGACAAAATGCTAATTTTTGGATCAGTTCTGGAATTGTCTGAATGAATTGCCTTCCTGGGGAAAAAGATAGGTCTTAAAACTGACTGAACAAACACTTTACTCTCCAGTACGAGTACTGAATTTTAATTAGTTATCACTACAAAAACGCTATCTACAAAAAGATTTATCTAGATAGAAGACGCCTGATGGTACAACTATATGTTATACAGAGCTGAACCAAGTTTTTTTTTTTTTTTTTTTTTTTTGCATCTACTGCAGAAAAACAGGTGATGAAACAAGGTGGCGATAACAGAGTAGTGTGTTCTCCTTTAGCACTTAGATGTAACACAATACTATACTTAACCGTTCACAGGACAACTTTTCCTAGCAATATGGCTTAAAATGGCAAACAGAAAGATTGAGGTGGGCAGCACTGAGACTGTTTCCTTTTTTTCATTGCACAAATTTGTTACCCAATGTTTCATCATGCAAAAGCTCCCAAAAAGCTGCCTTGTAAGTTATCATCCCTGGAGCTTCCAGAAGTTTTGATTTGATAACAACAAACTGATAATCATATTTTTGATGGTGCAGGGTGGTTGTGGGGTGTAAGGCTGTCTCTAGATGCATTTGAATGCATGTATGTTGTATATTTCTTATTTATTTTAATTAAATAAATTAAGATTTTTTCTGAATACTGTTTCAGTTGGTTTTCAGTTAGTTATTGTATAGTTCATCGAGTGACATCCCTGCTGGAAAAAAAAACAAAAAAACAATAGAACCCTGCCCAAAACACAATAGAAAATGTAATGGATTTAATGGTTTTAATGGGAACTGTACTGACCTTAAAGGAAACTATAATGGTGTCTACTGTTATGTGATGGATTCAATTGGTGGGATGTTAAATCCTATTTGAAAAATGCCCAAAACACACTACAAAAAGGAATTTTGTAATGGTTTTACTGGAAAAAAGCTAATGCTCATAATGGTATTTTAATGGAAACCACTAGAATTTCTGTGATGGTTTCTATTGGGCTTCTATTGTTTGTTTGTTTTTTTTTAGCAGGGATATGGCACAATACCTAAACAATATTCAAAATCAAAGTTGGTAAAGGCAATGCAACTGCTAGAGCCAGTGATGACATCAATCTGCAACACAGGTGCGTACGTCAGTCAAGACAAATAACCTACTCTGTTGTGTTTTTTTTTTTGCATTTGATATTGTTCTTAGCATTCCTGTGCTACCAGAGAGAATAAAGGGAAATGCAATTAGGTTGTAACATCTCATAAAGCAGCTAAATGTAGAAACAGTTTCTAACCATTTTCAACGCTATTCATCATCAACAGCACACAAAATAAGCATAAAATAAATTGTACAACTAGAATTATGAGTTATAATGAATTAGTTGATGTTAATGAGAATTTTGTCTAATGCCCACAGCATTGATACTGTGCTGTCGCCCTCTTGTGGCAAACTTCTATTATTACACAGGCCCTAGAATCTTATTGTATAAAATGTATTTTTTGCTCCATCTCCAAAGTGCTGTTCAACATTGTCATCTGTCTGATTCATGGCAAGAGACATGATGAAAACACAAGATCTGTAAACTACAATTCTGCCCAATGCCATATGTATGTAAACCTCTTTGAATGCAACCAATGGCCAAAATCAAAGAAAGGAATTCCAAGATCCTTTTTTTATCTGATTCTCTGACTTACGTCTTCATCTGTATGAGTAACGTTACATGATATTTCAAATAAACACGATTAGCGTCTCTGAAGTGATTGCTTACCGTTGATTTGGAGGCGTTTCCTCCCGTTCCTCCACGAGGAGGTCACGTTTACTGTCCTCTCTTCAACTGACAAGCGGAATTCAAATATGCCGCCTAATCAAAGGCAGGAAGCTTTTATGCAAATATTGCTTGCGCTTCTGTAAATTGTCAAAATATAAGTAGCTACTATCATGACTTTTATGAATGATCTGTCCTGTAGCCGACTGGGGGTAAAAATGTTATGTAAAACACAAGAAATTAATAAAAATGCATCAAAATGTATTATTATTGTTGTTGTTGTTGTTGTTTTTGTTGTAGCTATTATTTGCTTAATTTTATTATCATTATTAGTAGTAGTAGTAGTATTATAGGTATTTGCTCAAATTTACTCACAATATATTAGTGTATTTTAAGTGGTCGTTTGTTTAAGATTTGTATTTCTAGTATTCTGTGTTTCTAGGGTTAGTGTATTTTCATAAAGTGCGCATGTAAGTAACATGTTTATCAATGTTAAAATTGTTTTTGTACCAAAGGTGAAAAATACTTTAGTCTTATTTGGAAAGTTCTTTTCATTGAGGTGCTTCTTCCAGGTCTAACTCTTCCACTAGAGGGAGCACTAATCCACTCACATTCTCTATGTGTGAAAACTCAGAAATGTATGTCTGTCTCTCTCTCTCTCTCTCTCTCTCTCTCTCTCTCTCTCTCTCTCTCTCTCTGTGTGTGTGTGTGTGTGTGTGTGTGTGTGTGTGTGTGTGTGTGTGTGTGTGTGTGTGTGTGTGTGTGTGTGTGTGTGTGTGTGTGTGTGTGTGCCATTTTAGGCAACTGACAGAATAAGCCTTTCAGAAGTATGTCATAAGTAATCGGATAAGTGTGGCTTTTGACGAATATACAAGCAATGATTGCATAAATACGAATGAATTCCAACAACAGCATCTAGTTGTTGCCCTCTAGTGGAAGAGAGAATAGAAACGAAGCGGGATCCCCTCAGACATACAGTATTAATGAAAATACACTATATTAAAGTATTTAAGACCCCTGTAACTGAAGACCCCTGATTTAAAATACAGGCACATTCAATTTTAAATGTCCAATTTCAACAAACATTTGGAACTTTGTTTTTAATTGTCTAATATTTTAAGTCCTTGTTTGCATAGTTTATATTTTTATCTTTATCCATAGAAATTCACTATATTATAAATATATGGTGTACAGTAGTGGTCTTTTTACACACACATAGAGAACAGCACTGTTCAGAGCTGCATGCACTATATATATTTAAAGCAATACTGTGGCTCACACAAGTCCTCCTCTGTACACTAGGCTACCATGTGGTTAAGCGTGCTAGAGATGTTGGGTAATCCTGTAGTGATCGGTGATGGGGTCACATGTTGCGGTGTGTGTGTGTGCGTGTGTGTGTTTATGTGTGTGTGCTGAAAGAGATTAGCCATGGCTGGCACTAATTAAATACTTAAGACTCAGCCATAAGCAGTGAACATGCTGACTAAAACCTCAGCAACACTTTGAGACTCCATGAAGAAAACAGCAACACAATAGCTATGAAATCATGTCCCATTCAAATATTAACATTAGTTTATTTGTATATTACGCAAATTCATGTGGGTGGGACAACAAGAGAATTCCCAACAAAGTATTTGCATGTATTTCGAATGAAGTATTTTATTGTACATAAAGTTATGCTTTTACATTTCAAGATATAGTTTAATTATTAAACCTCTCCAAATACCAAACAAACAAGCATTATCATTAAATACAATAAATCCAAGCTGCAAACAAGGCATTGACAGGGAAGAATATATATATATATATATATATATATATATATATATATATATATATATATATATATATATATATATATATATATATATACATACATAGTATTTATGCATACAATGTATATACACCAACTCTTTAAAAAGTTTAAAAGGTTAAAAAAAAAAGATAAAAAAATCCTTTTTTAGCTGCTTTAAGGATTTAAATAAAAATCTGACATTTTGAAATGCCACAAAACTTGGAGCAACTCAGAAATCTACATTTTTCTAAATAAATCTTTTTTTGTTTGTTTGTTTGTTTTGCATAAAAACACCTTAACAATTTGATATTCCAGAGCATGTCTTACATTTTTCATAATTAACCATACGCTCTGTCCCAAAACAATCATTTAATTAGAAGAGATGTTCTTAAAATTCCAAATCTTTTGATAAAATATTTCACAACCTTTAATTATTACTAACTTATTACTTATCCAAACATTACTTATCCATGTTTATTCTTTAAAATTCACCACATCAATAAATATCATTTTTAGATTTTTTTTAAAGTTGCTCTTTTCCATAGACTGAAGGTGAATGGCAACCAAAACAAATCTTTTAGTGAATTACTGTCTTCTGACTTCAGAAATTCAAAATTGCTAATATGTTACTTTATAATGTGTTTTATGATGCTTTTAGTTGCTGGTCCTGGCCCTGGTCCCCATCTACTTTCATTGTATGGAAAAGAACAGCACAAACACGCTGCTAAATATCTCTTTTGCTATTCCAGGGTGGAAAGAAAGTCTTGTTTGGACTGACATGAAGGCAAGTAAATGCTGACAGCATATTCATCTTGGGGTGACCCTTTGAGATAAAACCCAAATGGAGACAACATCGACACTAGCTGCACACAGAACTGTACTAACCGTATGCAACCAGCGAGGATTAATGTCTTAAATTCACAATGTTGGTACCATATGTTTATGTTCCGCTCTAATTACATTTGTCCACTGCAGGCCCTTAAGTGTGTGAATTAGATAGAATGAGTGCTATGAGTGGGGCAGACAAATCAGGCACATAAATTCACACAGCCAAGCACCGCTTACCCACAATCCTATTATGACATATAAATCTCCAGAAGATCTGGCTAGTTGTAGAGAGCCACTTGGCAATGTGCAGTGGCCTTTTACCACCTCTCATACATGTCAAATTAGGCCATACGGCCAGATAAATCTGTATTGATCCAAGATGGCCCCCAATACCACCTGCTCACACTGCACACGGTCAGCGTTTATGTCTTATTCACAAAAGAACATATGGATAAAGGACAATTTGAAAAGATTATACTACTGTGTCTTGTATGGAGAACTGAAATCTGAACAAACTGATCAAATGTATTTTTAAACCATGTTCTGGTTTCAAATAACAGGAAGTAGATATGATGTGTATCAAGTCATAATTTTCATGGCATTTATATTTCATGTAAAACTGTTAATGCTTTTACTAAAACTGTGTAAAAAAAAAAAAAAAAGTGTGACTGAAAATGATCTCTTTTTATACTGGGGTCTCTGAGTTTGCTGAGAGTCTGGGTGGGGGTCACTGGATCTCTAAAGATTGAAAACTCCTGCTTAGCTGCATCTCTATTTGTGAAATTGTTGTTATAGTGATGGTGATATGCTGTGCTGATATGGGCTTCCCCTAGAGAGAAGGTCAGAGTGGACTGTGTTTCCACCAGAGCAGTTTCATCAACAGGTGTCAGAAGAAAGAAAATGGCACACAGAGAGAGAGAAAGATCACTTTCAGAGCAGCTCTGCTGAACAAAACCAAATCACAAAAAAACCTAATCATACCATTGGTAAAATGAAAGTGCAATTCAAAGGAACCTGGAATGTTACTGGGAAACTAAACAGAAGGTTTGATTTATCACAATCAGAGACAGATCCTCATAGGAAAAGCCAAACACAAGAAACATGGCTTCAGAATGGAAGAGTGTGACACTGGTGGTGTTGCAAAAGTCCAACTTTGTTGTTATAAAGTTAGAGATATAAGAGAGAAAAAATCTGGAAAAAATCTCTGTTTTTAGAAACTGTCACAACTCAAATGCAGGTAATGTAGAGGAGGGCATTTGTGCATAATTTCATATTAACAATTAATTGTTATTTATATTTTGTTCATTGTCTGTTAACGTTCATTAATGTCTTGCTGAAAATGTATTTATTTATTTATTTATTATTACTACTATTATTATTTTGCTGTTTTTAATAATCATCATCAGCATCATTATTATTATTATTATTATTGGCAGGCCTACTCTCTTTTATTGTATTGTATTGTATTGTTTTGGTATTGATGCTTTGGTAATTTTGTATGTAGTAAACTTTGTGTCATTTGAGTACTTCGAAATTAAATTGATTTAAATAAAATAATAACAATATAAATAACTAATAATTAAAAATAAATAAATGTTCTTTAATAATAAATAAAGCAAATTAAACTAATAAATACATACATTTCCTTTAATAAAACGAATGTTCACTAATAAATAAAGCAATTTTCACAAATAAATAAATGTTTTGAATAAAATGAATGATCACTAAATAAAGCAATGTTCACAAATAAACACATTTTATTTAATAAAATAATGATTTAAATAAACAATAATCAAACAAAGATATAATCAATCACTGTTGCTTCAGTAAATCGGTGAATCGCTACAAACAGACACAGATCGTCGGCTTTAACAGTTAACGTGATGCCGAATCGTTTCAGTTCTGATGTCATCCTCGTGTCACGGAGGAAGGTAATCCACTGACTCCCGGTCAGTTCTCGAGGGCTCCCGTGTTTCACGCCGGGACTGGACCAAGAGAGAGGTGGAGTCTTTGGGCTTTGAGCTCTAACTCACCCCATGCCAATCCCCCTCTCCACACTTTCTGCCTCCTTTCTCGCACCGTACTCGGACGGGATACACAGCCGCGCAATGGAGTCGGAAGGCAGCCAAAGTAACCTGTCCTCCTCGGACTCTCCGCACGACCCCTGGTAAAAAGAAAAAAACCTTCCTCCGATCTCAAAACTTACATATGAGAGCGTCAGATCGAAATCAATTAAAAAGTAACTCAACAAAGAGGGAAACGTGTTTTGGCGGTGTCCAGCGCACCTCTCATCCACTCGGATGTGTTTCTCTGAGAATCACTGCCGTTATTTGAGTCTCGGAAGATCTTGACGCGGCTCTTCTGTGTCTTTTCAGTCCTTATGATTTATACGCAAACGCGCAGCACTTGTTGATCACTTGTTTGTATTGTTTTCACAGTAAAATGTTCATCGGTGGTCTGAGCTGGCAGACTACGCAAGGTGAGTAACACTTTACTAGCCTAAATATCTGCACATGTCAGCTAAAGAGATAGATCTGATTCATATAAAACACCGAATTACTACGTAATTACGGTCTAAATAAATCTCAATAGCCTTTTCGAGCAGCTACAAAGTCAACAGTAAAATTACAACCTGCAAATTCAATGCAATTTAATTCTATAAGAAAATCTCTGAAATTGCTTAAAGTGGAGTGGAAATGTAAGAACTTAATGCAAACAACTGAAGAAGATTAAAGATAGTAGAAAGATGAAAACATTTTATAATGCACTGTGTTTCACCGGATGCATGCAACTAATAAGCAAGTAGCTCTGGATGAGAGAGAAAAAGAAGGAAAAAAAACTCCACTGGGTTGCTCTGTAATTTGGCTTGATCCTTTGTGCAAAGCCTATACAACAGGTTTAGCTGAGTGAATGGAGAAAGTTTCACCAACTGCTGTCATGCTGTAGGCTGTCCTCAGTATGTAGGACACATTGTTGTTTTGAATTACGCTGAGGTATTGTTCACGGCACAGAACTCTTAATAGCCTTCCTGTCATCTGATTCTGTCAGCTATTATGATCATTTAATAGATGAACATTTTCATTAGGCTTTATCCGCTTGGCAGGCACCTACTTTCCACCAAAGTCAGTAACTAAGAATCATATTTGTAGCTAATATCTATATGTTAGCCTAAATTTGAGTGTTTTTAAAACAATTTTAGATTTAGAAATAATAATAATAAAAAAAAGCATCATTAAAGAGTAGATTGTATATTTCACTAGCTACATGATGATGACCTCACCTTGTATTTCACATCAGGCTTCTTAGATCATCTCCATTGATGATGTCATTCATTCACTGTTGATGCCATTAATGAATAATCTTGGTTTTCAATAGTCTTGTTTGGTTTCTCACCTTTAATGTTCTGAAATTATTCATCTTCTCCTGCTTTCTCAGAGGGTTTGAAGGACTACTTCTGCAAGTTTGGTGAAGTGAAAGAGAGTATGGTGATGAGAGATCCAGTTACAAAACGCTCGAGGTAAGGGAACAGCCAACCTGACTGGGAAGCGACAACAAACATACAAAGGCTTTTATTATTGACCGTATTGTCCGTTTTGCACAAATGGGTGGAGGTGTTGTAATTTTGATCTCTCTTTCCACTAGGGGTTTCGGATTTGTCACATTTGTTGACCAAGCTGGTGTGGACAAAGTCCTGGCCCAGTCCAGACATGAGCTGGACTCAAAAACTGTGAGTTTTTATCATCATTTAACTGCTGCGCTAACAGTCTCCTGTGTTGCTTTAACTAAAACCACTTCAGATACACATTTTTTTTATTTAGCTTTAATGAGTTTTAGTGCAGTATCTGACTGACTGAAATGCCAATTGTTCAGTCACAGATGCTGTGTATGCTTGTGAGGTTTCATGCCTCTTCACTTTGGGTTTTGGTCAAACAATTTGGGGAAGATTTGGAGAGAGAGAGCGAGAAAAAGTTCCCATCTCAGCCGTTCTTCAATGAGGTTGTCAGGGAAGCATTCCTATTCTGTGTCAATTGCTATGGTAACTAGGGGACCCGAACAGGGTATGCTGGGAGTTGCTGGGAAGCTTTTGTGGTGCCTTGTCTCAAGAGTGCTCACCAAACACATTAGACTCAAGCGGAATTCAGATTTTCCCCCTGTGGAAACTAGTCCTTGAATCCTGTGATGCTTCAGTGGTGTTTTTCTAACAGGTGTACAAGGATTTTTAGGCCTTGTTTATGAATGGCATTCATTGGATGAATAAAATAACCATGATTTTGCAACAAAACGGATTAGTAGATTCAGTAAGAGTGCTAGAAATAGGAAACTTTGACGCAAGGTTTTGTGTTGCGGTGCATCTATTTGTGAGAGTCTTTGTCGCTGTGCAGAGCAGGCGGGTCCTGGGACAATGGTGCCCGTTGGTTACCATGACGACAGTGGAGTCACCCCCCAGGGGGTCAGTGGGGAGGGAGCATGAGGCCCGAAGGAGAAGAAAAAAACTTTCTCATCTCATCTCACTCTCTTTCTCTCTCCCTCTTCTGAAAGTTTGCACCAGTTCCTCATTTGAGTGAAAAACCGCCTCGCACTATGGCAACAGGTAGTACACGGCAAACCAAAACGAAACTGTGTGTTTCTGTGCTTCGGAAATCCTCAACACTTCAGGTAATTTGTTCAGAATTACACAGAGATTTTACACCGAAACAGGCAACTGAAGGAAAGGGACTGGAAAAGCCCATCGGACTCTTAAATAAAACTACAGCAAGCGTTTAGAAAGTGTCTCTCAGCTCCAGTCTTCCACAGCCTGGCCTCTTGTGCTGTTTTCTAAGTGCCTCCCCCTGAGAGAGAGGCAGGCAGAGCCAGGGGAACATGGAGGCCTTTGTCCTGCTTTACCTCTATGACTGTGCCCCTGTGAAGGTGCCTTATGGCTGCTCGCCTGGGCCGACTTTAAACTGGAGATTAGCTTAACGAGCTCAGCGATGGGGCGGTGGAGGAGGGGAGGTCAGGAAAGAGAGAGAAACGTGTGCGGCGCAACTCATAAAAATCACAATTTTAAGTCAGTGGTCTTGGGACGCACTGTTGAGCGTTCTTGTGGACGGAGCGGCCGTTTGGTTTCTTGTGTGTTTGTCTGTATGTGATTGATACACACCGCTAGGGTTCTGGCAATTGACCCTAAAGGATTGACCTGGTTAGATAAGTCCATTGACTTAAAATAGTTTTGACAGGGATGGCAATTTTGGCCTTTAAGCACACGTTGTGGTCAGATGCTATTTAGATATATACTTTTTATTGTATTTCAGAAATTATGTGAGTATGTGTTTTCATGTTAAAGAAAGCTGTGTCACTGGATGTGTTTGTGTTTTCCCAAGATGGAAAATTTGTGAATCAAAGGGTAATGTTATTCCCTGAGCCACGGAGAAGTATTGACAGCATCTGAAAACACCCTTAAAGTAAACACACAAATCAGAATATCCATACAAAGTGTGCATCTGTTGTGCACACTTTAATACTGAAGTGTATTAGCGCTGGGAGTCGAACTCAGAAAGAGGTTTTCACTGTAATATCGAACTTTGGGAGAAGTGAGAATACAAAAAGAGCACATAAGAGTTTCGAAGATAAAACAAAAAAAAAAAGTTTTAAAACGCATCAGGGTCTTAGAACAGGTCTTGCTGTTCATTTTGGTTTCAGATGGTTTTAAAATACTTTTATTTAATGTAAGTTTAACATAAGTTTTAAAAATTAAAATGTTTGCCCCAGTTAAGAAAATATTTTTAAAGTATATTCCTTACACCTTGAATACATGTGAACAAATCTTAATCAGTATTAAAAAAAAAAAAAAAGTAAAAATTGTTTTTATTTAATTTTTTTTACGTTTTTGTTAAAAAAAATAATATATATATATTTTTTTTAATTTTGGTCACACCACATTTTTTTTTTAAATTTAGTGGGCCATTTATAAGCGGTGAAGCAGATTTCTTATAGTAATAATAGTAACAATAATGAAAGTAAAATAGTATTTGAAGAATTGCTTTCTTTTTTCTATTTTTTTTTCTTCATTATGATATCAGGACAGGTTTATCACCCCGCTATATTATTTTCTTTACATTTTTGACTTAATGCTTAATGCTAAATGGTCTAGTAATTCTATGAATCACATTTTACTATGTTTAATATACATTAAAAAAAAAAAAGACTGAAAAAGTGTAAAAATTGAAGAGTTGAAACCTCATGTCTAAAACTAATGTAAATTTAGTGAAAGTCTATAGTGGTTACACTTAAAATCCCTTGTATGTAAATTAGTTAAAATATTGTATTCATTATAAGTATTTTATATAATAATTAATAGACAAATGGCAACTGTCAATTAATTGAACCATTGCGTGATAAAATGCAAGTTTAAGATTGACCACTAATGTGAATGTATTGAATGTCTTTGGTGGTTAATCATACAAGCCCCTACCGAATCCATTACTTTTCAGTGTCTCTCCACTCTCCACCTGGTCAAAACCAACTCTAATGACAATAATCTGTTTTATGTGACCATACATTTTATCCTCAGCTTTCCTCTCATGTGCGTCGGTGGCTGTATGTTGATTTTGTTTGTTTGTGTGTGTGTCTGTTTGTTTGTTTTTGATTGTGCACAGGAGTGGTGCGGCCTCAGCAATGTTGTGGACCGGAGGTGACTATCAGAGTAGTCTAGAAACTATAGACATACTGTAAACCGTAGCCTCTGCATCAGATCTCTGTTCAGATTAGCTTAGCCTCTTCATTTTACTCTCTAGATTCACAAAGAAACTCTGTTACTCGTAGTCTGTTGTATGAAAACAAACGGGCGACTCTGGTAAACTGCTGTAGTTTACCTCAGAGCTGCTAGCTCTTTAGCGTAGCTCTATTCGAACCCTCTCTCGGACAGACTAATCATTATTGCTGCTAGCGCTGTACTGCCTTCACTGTCTTCTAGAATTTAACCTCAGTACAGCATGACGTAGACTAGCATTTGGTAAATAGATGGACTAGACTATAGACTAATATAGAGTATCTTGAGTATCTGTAATCTAGTTTGTCTACTGTGGCAATGGGTGCTAAATCAACATCAAATTTTCTGCACGTGGTTAAGAAATAAAAAAATCTAATGGTATATCAAAATGTTGTTGCTACATTTACACAAATGTAGCTTTTTAGCAACTTTAACTCTGTTTTAATACATTTAAGTAGTTTCAAGGAGCTGGATACTATAAGTTAATGTTTCACAGCTCTTTTTCCAGATTTAGACACCAATAAATAATATTCAGATTTTTAGAAAGAAAGAAAAGAAATAGAAAGACATGCAAAAACAAACAAACACAAACAAACAAAATATTTTGTTTGGCTGTCAAAAGAGTGTGTGGGTCAAGGATGCTTTTCTGCTTGAGTTTCTGTGCCTTCTTTTGTTTTCCAACCACTCTTCTTCCAAGGAAACATGGTTGTGGTGTTTCCCTGAGTGTTTTTCATGTCGTCCAGTGATGTTTACAGGAAAGCTGACCCTTCTCTTGTCCAGTCACAGGTGGCCATGACAGCCTCTTCTGTCTAGTCATACTCATCCATTTCCATTTGCCTCTCATAGAAACCTGTAAACTTTTCTCCCTGTTTCTGTCGTCTGTGAACGTTACACTCTCTGATGATGAGCGGCAGTGACCACTGGCGATGAAGACAGTCTAGCACACTATCATTTTTTGAAGGAAATTTATACTGTTTTTGAGGAAAGACACATTAAATTGATGAAAAGGGACAGTAAAGACATTTACAACCTTACAAAAGATTTCTATTTCAAATAAATGCTGTTTTTTTTAAACTTTCTGTTCAACAAAGAATCCTAAAAAAAATGAATTACTGTTTATACTAAAATATTAAGCAGCACTACTGTTTTTAAAATCAATAATAAGAAAGAATGATTATAATGTAATAATAATAATAATACTAAAATCATTTAATAAATAATTTTAGAATGATTTCTGAAGGATCGTGTGACACTGAGTTATGATTTCTGTTTTGCCATCATAGGAATAAATTGCATTTTTAAATATTCAAATAGAAAGCAGTTATTTTAAATTGCAATAATATTTCATAATATTACTATATTTTTGCAAGTACATGCAGCCTTGGCGAGAGACTTCTTAAGTCTTAAAAGACTTCTTTTAAAAACATTACAAAATCATACCAAATCCAAATTGTAATACGATAGTTTATTTAAGGATATAATTATCAAAATTATTAATTTTATATTCATTATACATTATATTCTTTTTTTTTTCTGAAACAAACTGAACAATGAATTATAAAAATAGTCTTTTTTTTCTTCAGTCAATTTATTCCAATTAATTGTTCAGCCCTAAGAACACACACTGTAACAATAGAAAAATAATACATATTCAGTCTATTTCATGTTAATGCTGCATATAGTATTACTAGGTCTACACAGGTCTTTTTTTTAAATAGAGTCTTATTTACTTACTTATCTGTAATCAGATGTCCAAAAACTACGGCCAATTACGCAGCCCACCAGTAATATTAGGAACATCTTCAAGCGACCAATACAACAACCTGGCTACATCTAGCAATAAAATCACTGTCAGTGTGAATGGAGCATTATTCTCTTCTTAATAGATTCTCACTGTCAACCATGTTCTCTCTTTAGATGAATCTACATTTCTTTTTCATTTCTCATCACTCTTGTCCTTCCCTGAACTCTGCATGTATGAATGTACCATCATTCTCAGACAGTAAAGTTAATGCAGGGTGCAGTCAGAGCCTTTAAAACACACAGGCAGATGTCCCTGCGAGGGCAGAGAGACACCAACTGAAACCAGAGCTCAGAGGATGTGAGCTTCTCTGATGTTCTCATTTATAGTCCTGGGTGTGTTGGTGTCAGTCTTCCTCTTTCTCCAGAATTTCTAAACTAGACCTTCTCCTCTCAAACTCTCCTCTAGATTGACCCGAAAGTTGCCTTTCCGCGGCGAGCCCAGCCTAAGGTATGTGCCTGACTGGTCCACATGGTCAAGATACTTGATAATATCCAGCTTTTTGGTGTTTTTGAAGATCTTCATCTCTCCACCCTATCTCTATTTTTCAGTTGGTGACTCGGACAAAGAAAATCTTTGTTGGAGGTCTGTCGGTGAACACTACTATTGAAGATGTAAAGCAGTACTTTGACCAGTTCGGAAAGGTAAGTCGTCTGTGTTACAGTGATTTTACTATGGGTAAATGATGTTCTTAGGCTTGGAAAAAGGAATATGACTAATACAATAAATATGAATACAATAAAATATAATATGATAATAATCAGTAACGCATATTAATTACTGTACATGATCATTCAAAACGTTGGGGTCAGTAAGATTTTTAATACTTTTAAAAGAAAGCCCTTTTGCTCACCAAGGCTGCATTTATTTGATAAAAAGTACAGCAATATTGTGAAATATTATTACAATTTAAAATAACTGTTTTCTATTTTATTACATTTGAAAATGTAATTTATTCCTGTGATGTAAAGCTGAATTTTCAGCATCATTACCCCAGTCTTCAGTGTCACATGACCCTTCAGAAACCATTGTAATATGCTGATTTGCTGCTCAATAAATATTTATTATTATTATCAATGCTGAAATTAGTTGTTCTGCTTAATATTCTTTGGAAACCATGATACATTTTTCAGGAATATTTGATGAACAGAAAGTTATAGAAAAAAATAGAAGTTAAATAAAGATGTGTGTTACTATCACTTTTGATCTATTTAATGCATCCTTGCTGTATATAAGTATTAATTTCTTTAAAAAAAAATAAAAACATTATCGACCCCAAAGTTTTGAACAGTAGTGTTTAATGTACAGTCACAGGTGTTTTTCTTTCTTCCTTTTTTCAAACAGCGTCAAAAATGACTCAGCCGTCGTCAGTTTAAATAAACTTGAAATAAAATAACATGAACTAATAATTCTGAAGGTTATACAGTGGTGTACTGAGTGAAATATGAGCCAGGTTGGTGAGGAAGCATGAAAGAAGGAACAAGAAAGGCGCAGAGAGACTTAGAGAAAGAGTTGGGGTAGAGTTTGAGAGTTTGAAGGGGTGAGTTTTGTTTGCAGGGGAAGGTGGGGGAGATTACTTGAATCTGAATTAATTTGATGGAACAGCTGCTCCTGTCCTCAGCCCCCCTCCTACCCGGTTACCACGGTGACCCTGCCCATCCATTGTCCCCAAGTAATTTAGCGGGCAAAAGGTTTTGTGTTTGGGGGGTGTGTGTGTAGGAGAGAAAACGAGGGAGAGACTGTGTGTTTAGGGGGAGGACGAATGTTCATAACTGAAGTAACAAAACAATACATCTCAAAATCTGACGGGCGTCTGTAATAGATCATCTAACGTTTCTTTGCATCACACTTCAGTCACACATTGTCAGTGCAAAACATGGGCAGAAAATAATTCATCATTCTTGAGCCATACTTGAGTGTGGAATGCAGACAGAGAGAGAAAAAGAGAGAGAGATGATAGTCGCAGCCACCCGGGGAAGTTGCAGATTAGTTTGCCTCACTGGTCACTTTGTGTTCTGGCCTGGTTTGAACAAGGGATGGAGAGAGGGAGCGATGGAGAGAGAAAAACAGACACCATGATAAGAAGCACACAGAACAAGAAGGGACTCGATTTGTAACTCTATTAAAAAAAGATTCTAGCAAAGATTGGAAAATTTGAAAGGTTATTAAATACAAATGTGTGGAAAGTGTGAAAAGCTCTCCGATTTCTACTTGATCTGACCTTTAAAGGTGCACTCAGGAATTTCCCTCATGTAGGCAGTTGTTTTTGAAAATATTAACAGATTTGACAATGTGATAAATCATGTATGCTCACATGAGATGAATGCTTTTTTTAAGGGGGCTGCCTTATTTGTCTCACAAGGCCAGACACATTCTTACTTTATCGCCGTAACTCTCATCACAATTAGGTAGCCACTTCAATCCAAAGCAACTTGCGTTGCATTCAAGGTAAACATTTTATCAGCGCTTGCTCTCCCCAGGAATCAAAGCTTTGTCCTTGGCATTGCTGCCGTCTGAACTACAGGAATTCTGTTCTGTTGTTCAAGAGCTTGGGTGACTTAAACTGCTGATTTTTCTTTATGTGCTGCCATATAGGCAAATATAACATAATATAATTATAAATGACAGAAAATTAAATTTGCATAAAATTCACCAATGCTATTGTAGAAAATCACATTTCTACAATAATATTGGTAACTTAAACTGTTGATTTTTGTTTATGTTCAAGACTGCCATATAGGCAGGCAACCTGATAATAATGCTGAATGACAGAAAATTAAATGTACATAAAATTGATGAAACTAAATGAAGACTTATTTTAAAAAATATTTAATTCAAATTCACATTTCTATGATAATATTGGTAACTTAAGCTGTTGTTTTATCTTTATGTCCAAGACTACCATAACAACAGGGGTGAGTGACAGAAAATGAAATGTGCATTTCACTAGAGTAGCAATATTTAGATGATAGAGTGGCAACTTTTATTACCACTGGTTCTAATTTATCTCCTGTGAACACATTACCCAAATTTAATTACTGAAACTTTGTTTTCTGTTCTGGTTTTCAATATTTTTGGTACATCACTAACTTTTGTTTATTATCCATTGATAAAAATGGAATCAATGCTGCTAATCTCAAAATTAACCAAATATCAGCCAATTAATTACTAGTAATATTAAACCCTATACTACACTATTAGACGGGTTCTTTTTCCAGGCACACACATTAAAAGATGAGTAAAAGGAAATGGAGAAGGAACACAGAGAGTGTTATTGGTCTTTTAGTTAGTCTTCACCAAGAGACTGTGAGCGTGTGCACACATCAAGTGTTGATTGGTCAGGCTGTCCACTTGTGTGTTTCATATTCTAGATTGAATATGAAACAGTTTTTCATCCTCTCTTTCTTGTTCACACAAAGACCTCGAAGTTTGACCTTCACCTTTGACCTTTAGGTTGAAGCTGTTGGTATTCTCACAGTGACGCAGTTTTTTGCACACACATACAGATGCTAAAACACAAGACAAATACTCTTTCTCCCTTCTTACTTCTAACGGAAACCCTATGATATTGTAGTTAGCATTTCAACTAATTAACTAGTTGGCAATGTTTTAAATGTGCACTTGCAGTGTACTTCAAATCTTAAAAGTATATTTTGTAAAAAAAAAAAAAAAAAAAAAAAAAAAAAATTGTACTTGGGGATAATGTTACAGAAATACAAGGCCACTTAAGTGTACTTTAAGAGAGACTTTCCTGGCTATTTTTTTTTAACACACTTAAAGGGATAGTTCACCGAAAAATGAAACTTTTGTCATCATTTACTCAAGTTGTTCCAAACCTGTATGAGTTTCTTCTTTTGAATACAAAA
This sequence comes from Acrossocheilus fasciatus, assembly GCA_036784905.1. Lineage (NCBI taxonomy): Eukaryota > Metazoa > Chordata > Actinopteri > Cypriniformes > Cyprinidae > Acrossocheilus > Acrossocheilus fasciatus. The sequence continues at coordinate 19,798,238 of CM071945.1, forward strand.
AAAAGCTATTTTGACGAATGTTGGTAGCTTCCATAGTATTTATTTTCCACACTATGGAAGACAGTGGCTACCGTCAGCTGTTAAATGCTAAATTGATCAACTGTGGTGACCTTTAAAGACTCCCTTAAAAGTTGACTTCTCATATTTTTATCCAATTAAATGTCCCTAATATCAACTGAAACAGACCATCTTTTAGCATATTATGGTTTATGACGTAGTTAAGCCTATTGGCCATTTACAAAAAAAAGAGACATGCCCTTTTTTGGTCCCCTCAAGCATCCTGTTTCAGTAGGATATGCGTCATCACAAGATTGAAAACTGTGACTAATGCTATAGATAACCAATAATCTCTTTCTCTTCCTGTCCTTCAGGTGGATGACGCCATGCTTATGTTTGACAAAACCACCAACAGGCACAGAGGTAAATTTCCCTTTCTCTTTATTTCATAAAAAAAAAACATGTGCATGTCAATGGCAGCCGTATTCCCGTTTGCTCCTTCCTTCCTAAACCTGCTCCAATCTGTCTCCGTCTCTTCTCCATGGCCCTCCATCCTGTACTCTGTAGGATAAGCGGTAGGTGAGGAGGGAGATTGAGTAATTAGTGTGTTCGTTAATCAGGATTTAGGCTAAAACCTCGTTAAGCGCCCTTCCCTCCCCCTCGCCGGTTCGACAGCACATCGATTATGACAGCTTGCATGGCCTTTCAACCCAGCGGAGAGGTGGAGGAGATGAGACACATGGAGAGACAGACAGGAGACCAGAGCAGAAACTTGAGAAGAGAGAAGCAAGTTTTGATGGAAAAAACAAAAACATAGTAGTTCTTTTTGTTGAGAAGATCTAGCACTGTTTACGGAGACGGAGTGGACATGTGTATGACTTCAAAGGTTTAAAAAAGAAAAGAGGTCACAGGAAATCTGTGTAATTACAGTATTAAGGGTGAACCTTAAGGACACCGGGACATTCACAAATATTTAACTTCAAAATGGGGAGGTAACTGGCACAAGGAAAAAGCATATCAAATTAGTTTATACAGATACTTGGGGGAGTCCAAATGCCTGAGACCACAATCTGGGATGATTTAAATATAAATAGAAAAAGTGATTTTTTGACATTTTTTTTGAAACAAGGAAATGTTATGATACCGCCCTAAATAAAGTGACAATGATATTGTGATTTTTTTTTTTGTGACATAGACATAGCTATTCTGTAATTTATGTACACTACCATTCAAAACTTCAGGGGTCAGTATATAAAGAAAAATAAATTAATACTTTTATTCAGTAAGAATTTTAATTCTTTTTATTATTTTTAATAATTAAAAATTAATTTGTTACAAAAATATATTTCCAATAAATGCCTTTTTTAAAACTTTCCCATTCATCAATAAATTCTGGAAAAAAATAAAATAAAATAATTATATATATATATATATATATATATATATATATATATATAGCAGATTACACCAAAAATTCATAAACTGTTTTCAACACTAAAAAAATGTTTCTTGAGCAGCACATAATATTTATGGATCATGTGACACTGAGGACTGGAGTAATGATGCTAAAAATTCAGCATCACAGGAACAAAATACGTTTTACAATAGATTAAAATGGGAAACAATTATTTTAAATGGTAATATTACTGTTTTTATTGTATTTTTGATCAAATAAATATAGCCTTGGTGAGAATAAGAGACTTCTTGCAAAAACATAGTGGTGTACTATATAAACAGAAAGGAAAATTGTTATGCTGATAACATCATTTTGTAACAGAAGCATTTTCATTAACGTCTCTAAATAAAAAGTATGGTGGTGGTACTATGGTACAGTGATTATATCAGATGGTACTTTTATGTTTACCATGGTGCATGTCCCCAAAAATTAAAAAAAAAAAAATGGTAGTATCATCATATTTTTAGTGATGCCACAATCATTCTGGTATTGATTTAACAAGGTCTGTGAGAAGCGAAGTAGAATTTGTCGGTAGTTTCATCTGACCTTCTCACCTGAAGTTGAACTGAAGTACATGAACTTTAGACATTGTTTATAATGATGGCTGAAGTGGAAATCCAAATGTAAACTGTGGTCTGAGCGTCTGGACTCTTTCTTGCCTCAGGGTTTGGATTTGTGACCTTTGAGAATGAAGATGTGGTGGAGAAAGTCTGTGAAATCCACTTCCACGAAATCAACAACAAGATGGTGAGAATTCTTATTCTGAGACACTGTTTCCTTTCAGACGCACTGCTACAACTTGTGTTTGACTGATATCTTCCCTTTCCACTCACAGGTGGAGTGTAAGAAGGCCCAGCCCAAGGAAGTGATGTCACCCACAGGCTCTTCAAGAGGTCGTGCTCGAGTCATGCCCTATGGGATGGACGCCTTCATGCTCGGCATAGGAATGCTGGGTAAGAGTGTAGATTGCAAGGATGATTAGAGTTTAAAGCATAGAATGGACTCTTCTGCCCTCTGCTGTTCAGAGTGAAAAATGCAGTCTGGAAAAGTCATAAAATTCATACCGAATAAACTTTCATTCTGCTATATTGACTAATATTAATTTGAGTTATCATGTAACTGTTCATAATATTAAAATGATTAATAATATTCAAATCAAATATTATTTTACTCATATAATTGGTTAACAAAATATTACGTAGTTTTGTTATTTACTCACAACCCTTTATGAAAAGACATTAATTGGTGTCATATTTTCTTCCCAGGTTACCCAGGGTTCCAGGCAGCAACATATGCGGGTCGCAGCTATACTAGTCTCACACCAGGATACACATATCAGTTCCCTGGTAAGACTCCATGTCCAGCTCATGCATTCTGTAGGCCTTTTCATACATTGATTCACAGGAAGTAACTCTTTTTTGGGATAAGTCTTTACAAACACTCAGGAATGTTATTAAATATTGGGCTTTTGAATCAGGAAGGGATTGTTTATCAGTTTATAAATAAGCAATATCATATTAGTAGCCGTACGATATTGCTGTATATCGGCACTACATTCATCCTACATGAATACTAAAAAATTACAACTACATTCATGCCTTAAAAATCGTAAAACTACATTCCGTGACACAAAAACAGTATTATTTATAAAATTATAGTGGATTTGGGCAGCCGCCATGACACTCGCTATGAGAAATATTGCAAACGGAGTGATACAAACGAGAAACGTGAAATGGTTGGAGTTCTGTTATCACGGCAATATTGCACTCCTCTCAACCAATCAGATTCGAGGACCAGAAAGAACTGTTGTATAATTGCATATAACCAATTCAGTGACCATATTGTAATGGCTGTCAGATAAAAATTGCCAACATGTAGTTGCTAATTATGCATTTGAACATTATCTGGCAGTCTTGGTGAAACATTTGATGTCACCCAATTTTCATATGCACAAAGTTATATATTAATAGTCATTAATATGAATAGTCATCAATTGAAATTGTAATTTTGTGATTAGATTTTATGTGTAAAACCACATATCGAGGGGTGAGAACCATAGGGGCGTAAGTGACATTTTTGGTGAACTGGAGATATATATATCAAATGAAAGCTCTTAATGAGTTCTTTCTACTGGCAAAAGTACAGTCATCCATGAGTGTACAAATTTGTATTATAAACAATTGAAATCAGTACACAAAGTCAGATCAAACAATGGTAACATTTTAGTTTTTGCTCTCCTGTAAAATTGGTGAAATGTCACGTACGCCCTTCTGGTTCTCACCCCTCGATATGTGATACAATACATTGTATGGTCAAAATGATCATTTTTTCTTTTATGCCAAAAGATCATGTTCCATGAAGATATTTAACATTACATTACTGGAAAGCTTATTTATTAAAAAAAAGCTGACCCTTATGACTGGTTTTGTGGTACAGGGTCACATATATAAGATTATAGTGTATGTACAGTATCGTTTGGGGTCGGTAAGATTTTCAAAAATGCTTTTGATGGAAGTCTTTAATGTGCACCAAGGCTGCATTTATTTGATCAAAAACGCATTCAAAACAGTAACAATGTGAAATATTATTACCATTTAAAAAGTAATTTATTCCTGTGATGGCAAAGCTGAATTTTCACACAATCCTTCAGAAATTATTCTAATATGCTGATTTGCTGCTCAATTAAGATTTCTTATTACTGTCAATACTGAAAACAGTTGTGCTGCATATTATTTTTATGAAAACCAGTCATTTACACAAAAACCCATAGAGACCCATGGCTGCTTGTAAATCTCAGAGAGGCGGTCTTTCTGTGTTTCTTGCCATTCATAGGCCCTGTAGTGCTTGTCCATGTGTGAACAGCACTTGTGTGTATGTTTAAACAGCTTTCTGTGTTTATCTCTATTCTAGAATTCCACTTAGAGAGGACCCCCCTTCTGACATCACCCCACCCCCCTGAGCTCACAGGTTAGTTCCTCTATGAGCTTTACAAGCAGCTATTGCACACGGCCAACACACAGCATAGAGTGATCTGAATGCTGTAAGCTTACGTTATGAGTGTGACAACAGCACCCAGGAAATCCTGCATAACAGGCGTTACCACACATTATCAGAGCATCGTTTCTTACTCAGTATGATGCAAGCACTTTTCCCACTGCTGTTGTATTGTTTGATACTGATTAAGTTCTCTTTCCTGTTTTTTTGCTTGTTCTACGTGTATGCGGATGTTTTCGTAGCCATTCCTCTAACGGCATACAACCCCATGGCGGCAGCCGCAGCAGCAGCAGCTGTGGTCAGAGGTGCGAGAATTATGTTTTTTCTACATCCCACACACGACCCATGCTCATGAAATAAGAGCTCACAGCCCAATGGATGGCCTATATAGCTTTAAAATTTAGCGCTAAAGAAAAGTGATTGAGATGTTGTGGAATTTCATGTTGATTTGTTCTGTAGGCTCAACTCCTTCTCGCTCAGCTGGGTTTTTAGGTACCAGCAGTCCTGGGCCGATGGCAGACCTGTATGGAACGGCCAATCAGGACTCAACTGTCAGTAGCTATATCAGCGCTGCAAGTCCCGCACCCAGCACTGGATTCAGCCACAGCCTCGGGGTGAGTCAGTGACATGCAGTGTTGCTAGTGTTAACTAAAACTAAAAACTATTAAAAACATTGAAATAAAGCTGGAAGAAAGGACACTTAACAAATAGAAATGTTGCTTTGGCAAATAACTAAAAAAAACTTTTACACTAAAGTACTAAAATTACGAAAACTAAAACTTAAAAAGAAAAAAATCAAATAGAAGTATTTAAAAAACTAATAATCACAAAAACACATGGCAAAATTACTAATACGTAAACTACATTTAAAATGAAAACTGAAAATGGGTAGCTGACAAATAAAAATTGAACTGTGTCCTATGGTGTGACATAGCAAAAATTTAGAAAAAAAAAACTTAACATACAAATAACATGAGAAAAATGTATCTTCATTCTTAGAGTTACAAACAGCATGAGAGAGGTTTATCTTCAATGTTAGAGTTTTTTTCATCACACCATAGGACACATTGATACGTCAACAACCCAAATATAAAAATTAAAGCTAACTCAAAACATTAACAAGTAGTACTATAATAGTATATAAATAATGATAAAATAACACTGACGACAAAGTGAAAAAGAAATTTAGAAATGTACTCTTTGTATTCATACTGGTTAATACTGGTTCCATAAGGTTTAAAAAACACGTTTCAACCATTTTCAAAAAACATTACATAAATTGAATGACACTAAAAACATCCTGTGGTGTAACCATCAACTAAAAATACATAAATAAATAAAAAATATATTTACAACCTCAACTAGCCTTGCCATGTTATGAAAGGTTAAATTATTTACCCTGACACACAGACATGAGTATCTACAGGGCATATTTTCAAATATTAGAAGTAGTTAGTAGCTGTAATATTTCTAGGTAATAATAATTACTATTATTTATTATAAATAATTCACCAAAAAGTAATTAAAAATATGATTTTCATATAAGAATTGTATTTGAGTCTGAATTGCATTTTAGTGTATTTTTAATTTAAAAAATCATTGATCAATAAAATCTGATGAACTTCACTGTAAAAGTGATAAGTTGACTTAACTTAAAAAAATTGAGGAAACCTGCTGCCTTAAAATCTTTAAGTAAATGATAATTTAAAAAAATAAGTTAAGTGAATTGTCAAGTTCACTTAACTTTTTTTTATTATTATTATTATTATGTACTTAATAATTTTAAGGCAACGTGTTTCCTCAATTTTTTTAAGTTAAGTCAACTTATCACTTTTTACAGTGTATGAATTTGTTAACTGAACTTTAAGTAAAAATAAGCAAGTTATTCCTGTGGATTCCTTTATGCTGCATTAAAATTCATGCCGTATTTTTATCTTTACAGGGCCCTCTGATTGCCACAGCATTCACTAACGGCTATCACTGAAATGAGTGGCAGGTACAATAGTATTCACGGTTCTGACGTCTTCCCAACATCATAAGGAAGGATTTCTGAAGTATATGGTGATTTCAATCGAATATAACGGATGCACTCTATGTGCCGCAAGGTTTTGTTATTTTCTCAAGTTCTCTGTTTTTAAATAGTTTTGGATGAGATGAATCAACCCTAAACTGATGGAATGTCGGCTGCAACACTATTAATGTGATGTGACATATTTCCTGTTTTATGAATTACTGTCATATCAATCTCTAAACTAACCTCCTGCTCCTCTTATCTAGAGCTAAACCTGTAAATAACTAGTTCATTTCTCAGTTTAAAACGCTAACAACTTAAGTGTATTTTGTCTTAGTTTTATTTTTTCTCTCTCAGTTCTTGTTCAAAGTTTTGTCTTTTTTGTGATGACATTATGTACATGTAGGGTTGTAACTGTAGAAAAGCCTTTTCATTTTAACAGCATAAGAGCAATAATCTGTGTCAAAACTGTTTGGATCTTTGTAGCGTATCTAAAAGACTAAATCGCTTTCAGACACATTTGGTACATTTTCTACTGAAGAATATAGTGTGATGGGATGTCAAAATGTATATTTTGGTAGTTTTGCAACTGGATTTATTACATTGATCATGAAAATAGCAGTAATTATAAGGAGAACATATTTCTCAGACTTAGATTCGACCTTGTTTGTGTAAAATATTGTACATACTATCTTTTTGATCTGGTGAGATCTGTTGGCGTGATTAAGAGAGTTTTTTACACTCAAGAACACAAACACATGATATTCTGTGTCCAAAAATGCTTTTTTTTTCATGATTTGATGAACTTGAAATTTTTGTTTTATTTTGTTCAGTGTTTTTTTTTTTGTGACAGAAGGCAATGTGAATGATGCTACTGTTGGGTGAGTGTGTGTCTGTGTGTGTTTGAGAGTGAAAGCATGTCTGGTGCTGTCATGATCTAATGTATTATCTTCAGTAAGATGTTTTAAAATGTGAATTGTAACCCCTATTTCCATGCTGTTATGTTGCTTTTACCAAGTTTATATCCATAACACAATTCCTTTAATCTCTTTTAGAGGTTTAAAGTGTTGTAATAATTGGAATATAAATATGCTTCAATTAACTGAAGATTCTGGTACTGGTGAAAAAAAAAAAAAGTAGCAACACTAATAAACACTTTTTATGAAGTAAACAGGATGGCTGTTATTAATTGAAAGTTTTAATGTTTCTTGTTTGAAGCTTGACCCTTACTGAAAAAAAGAAATAAAAAAAGTTTAAAGCAAATTTGGAAATACCGATTCAATTATTTCAAATTTCAAAACTCCTACATGATTTAAAACTGCATGACTCACTTTACACCAGACATTGCCTGTTAATTTTGTTAGTCTTGTTTTATTCACCTGTGGCTTCAGAGCATGTCAAATCGCCTACAGTATGTTACTGATTCTGTCTTCTGAAAGCATGCACTGAACCCTCCCACACAAAAATCTGTATTCACGGGACATTTGTGAAAATATATTGAAACTAACGATTTTGCTCAGGATGAAACAGCGTTATCTTGTTGTTGAAGCACGTCATATGACTAGGGCTTTTACCGTTAAAGCGCTAAATGGGGTTGCGTAGGCGGTAACACGTATTAGTATTTTTTGATAAACACCTCTGTTCTGTTCATTAAACAGTTTTTTTCTTGTCATCTTCTTGTATAATGCTTATTGCTACAAAATGTGCTATCAACACCGTAAAAAGTGGTAACCTGCAATTGTTAACTTGAGCTATTTCTGCCTGATTTACCCCATAAAAACTTAAATCAGTCAATTTAGTTGTTAACATTTGCAGACAATTGCAGACTAATTCCTACATAAAATAATTTTTAAAGTTTCTTTTCAGTGCACTTATAGTCTTAAAAATAAAAGCACTGTAGGATAAACCACTGGCAAAACATAATTTTGCCATTCCATTAGGCTGCGTATCAGTTTGGCGCTCACCTTTTAAACAATGCAATAAAAATAAGTTCAAGCGTCACTACTTTACCCTAACCTGATCATTCAAAACACACAAAAAATCTTTGAAATGATTTTATCTTAAATAGCACAATACAACTTAAAATAGACTTAAATCTGAGCCACAGCATTTAACAATTCATGAACACTGCATGAAGAAACACAAACAACTGAAAACTATGTAAACGTATTTACAGAAAAACCTTCACAAAGCTGGGCCAAACAGGACCAGAAGCTTGAAGTGCCATTAAAACACTGTCAATGACATGCTGTCTCATATGCAAGGTTAAAAAGATAAGAGCCTTAACCAAATAATGCTTAACCTTCATCCTTTGGTCCTTTCTTTATGTGGACCTCAGAGTATGTCACTGATTCCTCGGTGCAGGTCACTGAAGTGGGTGTCGGAGCTGGACAGTTCTGAAAAACAAGTCATAATACGTGGTTACATCTAAAATGCAAGTGCAAAAGACAACAAAACAGTACACTTGCTTTCTGAATTGTTAACATGTAACTTTTAACTAAGCATCACTTGAATAATACAGACTACCAAAGGCTCTTAATAGGCACTATTTACCTCATTTCTTGATTTCACACTGTCTCGAGGAATGTTTAATGCTGCATAAACAATAGTTTCACGAGTGTCCGTGCAGTGCAATCCACGGGTAGCATCAACCTGAGAGTGAAATAATAACTTATTTGAAAAGTACTATATTACTTTTCTGAAAGACCATCAGCTCTGCCAATATTCACAATCAAATGGAAAAAATAAAGAAATCAACAAACTTCACTCACCAGGGCTTCTTTTGCTTTAGGTTCTATTTGGCAGTGTCCTAAATAAATAAATAAATAAATACATTGATTGTGCTTCAAATCGCAAGCACATTGTGATAAACCCATAAACATTAAAGTTTAAAAGAAATACACAATTTTAAAATCACATTTTTTCTTACCTTTATAGCGTATGTGAATAATACAGGCAATACAGGTGATCAGCAAAACAAAACCCAAGCCTGAAAGCACTGACCACATCACTATGTCTGAATTATAGGGGATTTGTGGAACTGCCAGAGTCACAAGTGTGTCTACAATTACTGTGAGAGATAAGTATAAATGTCTGTCATTTGGATTGTTCATTAGACTACCAAAAAGTGTAGAGTGCATTGACTGTTGCATTAAAAAAAAAGTGTATTGTATTCTCAGTCCTTTAACAGAAGAATAGAATCAAAATTATAAAATGCGTAAAAAATAAAGCTTACCCACATAAACATGCGTCCCATTTCCATATTCAATAGTTCCAAGTCCAGGTAAATGCACACGTGCTGTGCAGTAATACATGCCACTATGATTTAGACGTATTGACTGCAGGTGCAGCGTTGTGTTAATAAACACACATCCATTCACAGGCGATGGATCGATGGAGGACACATCAACCGATTCACTCTTAATTGTAGTTTGATTATCTTGCAACCACTTAACCATGATTCCTTTCACGCGTGAATCAGCTTTAATATGACAGGTGAGGATTACATTTGTGCCTTCTTTTGTTGTCATCTCAGGTATTTGCCACACAGATATGTTCCGAGATGCATCTCCAGAGACGAGACCTGTGAGAAAGTAGCAAAAAAAGAAAAGAAAAGTAAAGTAAAGTAATTAATTCATTTAATTTTTATAAATCTAACAGCATTTTGATATTAAATTGTGCTACCGAGAAGGAAAAAGGACGATAATACCTGAGAACCAGATGGTTACGAAGAGAGCAGAGAGACTGGTGTGTGTCATTTTATTTAACCTGCAGAGATAGCGGGTTTCTCACGTTAGCAGAGGCAGCTGTTTTTCATTTTTCCTGTGTGGTGAATCCTGCCGCTTGAAACAAAGCATGGCCTTATCTGCATAAACTCACGCTATGGTGACACCCACAGACAAGCCTTTTTTTTTTTCTTTTTTTCTCAAATGTACATTATTCATTTAGCAAATATATTCATTTAATCACAAAATACATTGAAATACAATTCATACAAACAATGCATCCTTTATACAATGAAAATGCTTTTAGTTTCTGTATTAAAATGTATATTGAGATTTTTTTGGGGTGCAAATAGCCAAAAAAAATTAAACAGCTGTCATTATATCATAATGAACAAAAAATCAAAAATGAAAGAGTGAAATTATTGAAAAGAAAAAAATACAAATACTTTAACCTTGAAAACATATTTAAAACCTTTTTTTAAACAATATACAGGTGCATCTCAATAACTTAGAATGTTGTGGAAAAGTTCATTTATTTCAGTAATTCAACTCAAATTGTGAAACTGGTGTATTAAATACAAACCCGATTCCAAAAAAGTTGGGACACTGTACAAATTGTGAATAAAAAAGGAATGCAATAATTTACAAATCTCATAAACTTATATTTTATTCACAATAGAATATAGATAACATATCAAATGTTGAAAGTGAGACATTTTGAAATGTCATGCCAAATATTGGCTCATTTTGGATTTCATGAGAGCTACACATTCCAAAAAAGTTGGGACAGGTAGCAATAAGAGGCCGGAAAAGTTAAATGTACATGTAAGGAACAGCTGGAGGACTAATTTGCAACTTATTAGGTCAATTGGCAACATGACTGGGTATAAAAAGAGCCTCTCAGAGTGGCAGTGTCTCTCAGAAGTCAAGATGGGAAGAGGATCACCAATTCCCCCAATGCTGCTGCGAAAAATAGTGGAGCAATATCAGAAAGGAGTTTCTCAGAGAAGAATTGCACAGAGTTTGAAGTTATCATCATCTACAGTGCATAATATCATCCAAAGATTCAGATAATCTGGAACAATCTCTGTGTGTAAGGGACAAGGCCTAAGACCTTTGTTGAATGCCCATGGTCTTCGGGCCCTCAGACGACACTGCATCACTCATCGGCATGATTCTGTCATTGACATTACTAAATGGGCCCAGGAATACTTCCAGAAACCACTGTCGGTAAACACAATCCGCCATGCCATCTGCAGATGCCAACTAAAGCTCTATCATGCAAAAAGGAAGCCATATCTAAACATGATCCAGAAGCGCAGGCGTTTTCTCTGGGCCAAGGCTCATTTAAATTGGACTGTTTCAAAGTGGAAAACTGTTCTATGGTCAGATGAATCAAAATTTGAAGTTCTTTTTGGAAAACTGGGACGCCATGTCATCCGGACTAAAGAGGACAAGGACAACCCAAGTTGTTATCAGCGCTCAGTTCAGAAGCCTGCATCTCTGATGGTATGGGGTTGCATGAGTGCGTGTGGCATGGGCAGCTTACACATCTGGAAAGGCACCATCAATGCTGAAAGGTATATCCAAGTTCTAGAACAACATATGCTCCCATCCAGACATCGTCTCTTTCAGGAAGACCTTGCATTTTCCAACGTGATAATGCCAGACCACATACTGCATCAATTACAACATCATGGCTGCGTAGAAGAAGGATCCGGGTACTGAAATGGCCAGTCTGCAGTACAGATCTTTCACCCATAGAAAAAATTTGGCGCATCATAAAGAGGAAGATGCGACAAAGAAGACCTAAGACAGTTGAGCAACTAGAAACCTGTATTAGACAAGAATGGGACAACATTCCTATTCCTAAACTTAAGCAACTTGTCTCCTCAGTCCCCAGACGTTTGCAGACTGTTATAAAAGAAAGAGGGGATGCCACACAGTGGTAAACATGGCCTTGTCCCAACTTTTTTGAGACGTGTTGATGCCATGAAATTTAAAATCAACTTATTTTTCCCTTAAAATGATACATTTTCTCAGTTTAAACATTTGATATGTCAGCTATGTTGTATTCTGAATAAAATATTGAAATTTGAAACTTCCACATCATTGCATTCTGTTTTTATTCACAATTTGTACAGTGTCCCAACTTTTTTGGAATCGGGTTTGTAAATTCAATGCACACAGACTGAAGTAGTCTTTGGTTCTTTTAATTGTAATAATTTTGGCTCAGATTTAACAAAAACCCACCAATTCACTATCTCAACAAATTAGAATACTTCATAAGACCAATAAAAAAAAAAACATCTTTTGTGAATTGTTGGCCTTCTGGAAAGTATGTTCATTTACTGTATATGTACTCAATACTTGGTAGGGGCTCCTTTTGCTTTAATTACTGCCTCAATTCTGCGTGGCATGGAGGTGATCAGTTTGTGGCACTGCTGAGGTGGTATGGAAGTCCAGGTTTCTTTGACAATGGCCTTCAGCTCATCTGCATTTTTTGGTCTCTTGTTTCCAGTGGTGGGCCGTCAGGGGAAGCAGGACCTTCTCTGCTGGCCCTATAAAAAATAAAATTGTGTGAAAAATGTTTTTATTGATTATTTAGGTATCATTTTCATTTGCGTAATGTCCAAAAAATTGCCTATGATTAATTTAGTTGAGGTTGAACTGGAATATTCTACATAATAAAGTCTGCGACCAGCACTACAGATAGTGCTACCCTTTTGTTGAAAGACGTCACATCTGATTTTTTACGAGCATTAGTGACAGAATCATCAGCCAATCAAATTTTGATGTTCAATGACAGCCCGCCCTCTGGGTCTAGCTACGTGCCCGGTGCTACCCCCAGCGTGAGACGGCCCTTCCAGGGATTTCCAAGGAACGAAAGTGAAACTCAACGTAGGTGGCGGAAATGCACCTTAAACTGGTTTGCCAAATGCCATTAAACGCAAAAGAAGAAGAAGAAGAAGAAACTCAACGAAAAGAAAATGACAGCCGCAGTCATCGGCGCCTACACCAGACGCTTTTTTCAAGGCGCTCTTTTGCAGACAACAGAGAATAACTGATAAAGGAAGACCAACACCCAAACTGAATTCACTAACAAAGGCCAGCAAAGTTTTTATGCGCCATTTCAATGATTGCCACTATGAGTGCTATGAGTGGCTAACAGCTAGCAGCAAGCACAAGTTAATTTGTTGGCCGTGTTTACTTTTTAATACAAGTAAAGGGACGGAATGACAGACCCATAGACTTTATTTACAAGTGACGGGTGAGTGCTTTATTATTTGATGAGTATTGTATCATGCACATTGTTATGGAGGTGTACGTGGTGCGTTGATAATACTGTGGTGCGGTGTGTGGATGTCCAGCATTAGTACAGTTTTGTTTTGGGCCCGTCATCATTAGAGTGACGTGAATGTGCATGGCGGATTACTTTTACTGATCCATGGAGGGAAATTTACTCTGCATTTAACCCACCCTAATCTAGCCTACTGTTGAAATTGTTGATCAGCCGTCATTGTTGTTGAGAGCCTGTGTGCGGCATAATATGTGCATTATATGCATATGGCTGTGTTAGCTGTAACAGAGATGTATAAGATGTGTACATATAGTTTACAGTTGCTTACTGAAGGCCCTGACTGAAGCCCCACGGTATGCCACTGCTTGTTTCTCATTTTCCTCTGGACAATACCCCATAGATGCTCTATGGGGTTCAGGTCTGGTGAGTTTGCTGGCCAGTCAAGCACACCAACACCATGGTCATTTAACCAACTTTTGGTGCTTTTGGCAGTGTGGCCAGGTGCCAAATCCTGCTGGAAAATGAAATCAGCATCTTTAAAAAGCTGGTCAGCAGAAGGAAGCATGAAGTGCTCCAAAATTTCTTGGTAAACGGGTGCAGTGACTTTGGTTTTCAAAAAAACACAATGGACCAACACCAGCAGATGACATTGCACCCCAAATCATCACAGACTGTGGAAAATTAACACTGGACTTCAAGCAACTTGGGCTATGAGCTTCTCCACCCTTCCTCCAGACTCTAGGATCTTAGTTTCCAAATGAAATACAAAACTTGTTCTCATCTGAAAAGAGCACTTTGGACCACTGGGCAACAGTCCAGTTCTTCTTCTCCTTAGTCCAGGTAAGACGCCTCTGACATTGTCTGTGGTTCAGGAGTGGCTTAACAAGAGGAATACGACAACTGTAGCCAAATTCCTCGACACGTCTGTGTGTGGTGGCTGTTGATGCCTTGACCCCAGCCTCAGTCCATTCCTTGTGAAGTTCACCCAAATTCTTGTATTGATTTTGCTTGACAATCCTCATATGGCTGCGGTTCTCTCGGTTGGTTGTGCATCTTTTTCTTCCACACTTTTTCCTTCCACTCAACTTTCTGTTAACATGCTTGGATACAGCACTCTGTGAACAGCCAGCTTCTTTGGCAATGAATGTTTGTAGCTTACCCTCTTTGTGAAGGGTGTCAATGATTGTCTTCTGGACAACTGTCAGATCAGTCTTCCCCATGATTGTGTAGCCTAGTGAACCAAACTGAGAGACCATTTTGAAAGCTCAGGAAACCTTTGCAGGTGTTTTGAATTGATTATCTGATTGGCATGTCACCATATTCTAATTTGTTGAGAGTGAATTGGTGGGTTTTTGTTAAATGTGAGCCAAAATCATCACAATTAAAAGAACCAAAGACTTAAACTACTTCAGACTGTGTGCATTGAATTTATTTTATACACGAGTTTCACAATTTGAGTTGAATTACTAAAAAAAAAATGAACTTTTCCCACGACATTCTAATTTGAGATGCACCTGTATGAACATACATAGAACATGTGATTACTCTTTATTTTAAGATATCCTTGTTACAGTGCTTGAATATTAATTAACAATATGTCCTTACTAGAAAATTATGGTTAAATGTAATTATGCATAATTTACTGTTTTTTTTACTATAGTACATACATTAGACATGTGTAATAAGAACATTGTAAAATAAAGTGTTACCAAATATTTTTCCAAACTGTATCATCCAGTGCACTATTGTATAACTGTAAAATGCGATACAGCTTTTGTACTCTATGCTGCGCTGTTTGCGCCCTCTTCACTTACAGTACTATGCAAAAACCGTGGGAAAATTGCCAGTGTGCATTTCTTGGCAGCCTTGTAATGTGATTTTGGGGCCATTATCCATATGGCTGTATCAGTTGTAACTTTAACACTCCCTTCTCCCTTTGACAGATAATGGTAATATGGGCAAGTAGACAGACTTTTTTTTCTCCGCTTGCCTCTCCTCTTACATCTTACATCTTGCATTGCTTCAGCGTCCTGCACACATTCTCTCTCTCTCCCTCTCTGAAGTGGGATAGTGTTCAGCCCGGGTGGTAATTAGGTCATAAGCCATCTCTGACTCACTCAACATCTCATCCATCGCCTTTCACACTTACCCAATCATCTGACATCCCCATGAGTGTCTTCATGAGCTCTTGCCTTCTTGTTTCTCCTCCGGTCTTCCATTCAGTTTCCTGATCCTCTCCGCACGGCTCTAGTAAATGTTCTCACCATCTTCTGATCCTTCCTAAATCACACTGCCTGTTACTCCTGCATCATGAGTCCTGGTCTTCAGCGGTCGGATGAAAAGACAAACCGCTCTATCGATGGCAGTTCGGACCACAGTATTGGAAGGTGTGCTGAGGAGCATGGGGCACCACCACTGAAAAATTATATTTTTTTGACTATTTTCACTTGCTTTTGTCCGGCATGGCCTATTAACATTGTGGCGTTGGTTTTTTCTCTAATGGTGAGTAGAAAAGACTATTGTTTTTTTTATATTATGGAGTGTATCTACGTGGACAGTTGCATGTTCATATGCTGCTTTTTTAAAAGGACAGTTCACCAAAAATTAAAATTCTGTCATAATTTGTGGAACAATAAAAATATATTTTGAGAATTTTTCTGTCCGCACAATGGAAGTCAGTGATAACCCACATTCTTCAAAACATCTTTTTTTGTGTTTCACAGAAGAAAGAAAGTCACACACTACAGGACATGAGAGTAAACAATGACAGAATTTTTATTTTTGGGGGAACTATCGTTTTAAATCACATTCTTATCTGAGAATATCATAATGTACAGTTTATCTTTGGTTTTATCGGGTGTTTTTCTGCAGAGTTGCTTTTGTGCGTTTATAGATTTGCTCTTGGCACTGTGTTATACATGCGGCTTTGAAATCTGACTAAACCTAATGTTCTTATGGTCCAGATAGACATATAAGTGTTATAAATAGACAGGCCTCAAGTATCTGTGCAGTTCACTTTTGTAGCACTCCCACACTTGCAAGCAAGACTGCATACATTCTCACACACACACACACACACACACACACACACACACACACACACACACACACACACACCCTTTCCCCTGCTCAAACATTCACACGGCAGCCTGCAGATGTGCTCATTTGCACAAGGCACGTGAAAGGTGGATGCTGTGATGATGAACTTTCACAGGCTGTTGTTCTCTATACTGTAGATGAACAGGAAGGTTTTTTTCAGTGGTTTTCTACCTGACTTTTCACACCTTGACCTCAGAACGAGAGACACAGTCTTACATTCTGGCCACTAACACGTAATTCACTTTCTTTTTAATTTCAATAAAAAAAGAAAGTTACTTTTGCTATGAATTTATTATATATTAAAAAAGCAGTGTTTCTCATTCTTTTTTGTCTTATAGTATCTTAAGACCATGACCTCATCAATACGGCTCAATATTAATATTATATATTATATATTATATACATCATGTATTAATTGTAAATGTTACCTGAGGCCTGTGTATTATTGAAGTCACCAATATTATTAATTTTATAATTAATATTAATATATAGTACACTTAAATAATTGTAAATGATAAATTAAAAAGTATTAAAAATAATAATTATATATAATGCAAATGTTAGAAAATGATGTATATATAGTGCATATAATATTTAAATAATTGTATAAAATATATATGAAATAATTAATAAATTAAAAAGTATTTCAAAGTAAATAATTTTACATAATATGAATTTTATAATTGAAATGTATTATAAATGTACACACACACACACACACATTTAAATTAGTTTTTAAATAATATTATTTAAAGATTTTTAATCAATAATAATTGCTACTGTGAGTGAAAAACTGAACTGAAAAACATTAAGTTAATGCTTAGTTTTTGTTGTTGTTTTTTTTATTAGTGTAATAACAAATTTAATATTTTCACAGGTTTAAGCACTGCGCCATAGGAATAAAGAAAAATTAATCAGTGATGTACAGTATAATGAATCAGGGGGTGCGGATCAAGACAAAAGGGGTATAAATGTAGCATATGTTCATTTGTATATTTTTGTAAGGTACAGTGATTCATGGCATAAATATGATTCATCCGCATGATAAAAATGAATCATTTTCACCAGCTGCCCATTCCTGTCATACTTTCCCCCTGCATTCAGCAATCAAATCTGTGCTTTCAAATGCCACCACCATACTAGAGACTCCGAATGGGGTAAAGTGCAGGGGCTTGCCGTGGAGAGCAACACCTCCAGTTTCAAATTGACTCTACCGCTGCTACACATTAAAACTTTAGGGCTCACTGACTACAGCAGCTGCAGACGCCACCACACTGCCTCCGAGAAACTAGATGAGCATCACAAATCATCACGCAACCCAACTTAATGCCCTCTGACACACTGGGGGGGTTTATGCATCCTGTATCATTGTCCAAAGTGGTTAACACAATCTTTATCTTCACAAGAGCAGTGATTTAATCCTTTTTCTCACTAAACTTAATGCTCATTCATCAAAAAAAACAACAACTTTGTAATCAGTTGTGTTAAAAAAATATTTAAATATCCTTAAAACAAGATTTACTTGAGTTTTACTTCCACATTTACTTAAAATGCATAAAATATTAAAAGTGTTTTTTTGTAGTAACATGTAATAACATGTAATAACATGTAGTGATGTTTACCACTAATAAAGAGTTTAGACCACCTGTTTTATCTCAAATGTAATCAAAACCTGGAAATTCTGGTTTTAATATGCGAATCAGCTTAGTGAAGTCAGATCATCTTTGTCATCCCAGTAAATGTGATTTAGTGCGAGTGGGCTGTATGTCCAAGTCTCAGTTTGCTGTCTGATCTTATTAAGAGAGCCGGAATGAGGCTGGCATCTTCACTATGCCCCTCAGTGCTGTCTGCTTTATGGGCCACGTACTGAGGTCTAGTTTTCACTTGGAGACCTGTCACTGATGCTGCTATCCAAATGTATTTTTACAATGAGCATAATTTCTGTATTGCTTCATTTAAATGAATGTCTTTACGTTTCTCCATCCTCAGATGATCTATTTTGTGAAATTGTGTTTAGTCATGGTTATGATTTCTCTCTCATTCAGTCTCAAAGCAGTTATGATGCAGAAGACTATGAAGGAGCTCAGCGGTTGGGGAGAAAGGCTCTTCACATGGGAATTGCTTCCTTAGTCATTGGCCTTGTGATCATAACGGTCTTCTCTGTTGTACACTTCACCACGGTACTCATTTGCACAAATATATTATAAATATGGTTTGTTTAAAGAATAGTTCACATAAAAAGGAAAATTCAGTCATTATTCACTCACGTCTCAGTTTTGCCAAACCCGTATAAACTTTTGGAGAAAATCCTAGCCACTCTTTTCAGTATAATGAAAGTGAAGGACTTGCCAAAAATACAAAAACACCATAAAAGTATTCTAAAAGTAGTTCTTATGACTCATGCGCTATATTTCAAGTTTTCTGAAATTACAAGATAGTTTTATATGAGAAGCAAACTGAAATTTAACTCATTAATCACTGAAAGTCTTGGAGTAATCATTAAAGAAGCAGCAATGCTTAATTTGTGAACAAAGTGTTCCTTTAATAAGTTGAATATTCTATATGAATCAATTGATTCTACTCACAAAATCAGTGTAAATGGTTTGATAACAAATTAGACTGATCTGGTTTTCAAAGTCACTCACAGACTTTATGATCCAATTGCAGTGGTTAAAATTCTACTGGAGGAGATCGGTGAACTTAATTTTAGTCTGTTGATCACACAAAGCCTTTATGTGGCTTCAGATAACTAAAAGAGATGTACTCACTACATTTAAGGAGCTTTTTAATCTTTTTTGAGACTTGAAAACTCTTATTCCTATTTATTCACCCGATTTTCTCCTTTTTACAAGGGAAAACTGTGTTTGGAACAACATGAGGATTACTAACTCGAGCATTTATTTTTCCGTGAACTATTCCTTTAAATTATCAGATGCACATTATATTCTTACTGGCATATCCTGTTAAGTAACATGATTTATTTATTGTGTTCTCATTTAGTAAGAACATATTTTCTACTTTTTCTATCAACTAAACAGAATGCAATCTGATCATGGAGAAACCAGTTCGACAGGAAGACTCCACTGTAAATTGGTGGCGATCAGTTCCAGTGAATGCAGGAGGACACTGTGTGCTAAACCCAGAACGTGGTTTCACTGTGGTGGCACCATGAGCTTGAACCATCCGAGTTTATAAGTAATCAATATTTTCAAATGGAATGTATAAGTGGGTCTGATTTGCTCAAAGCATGGCCAAGCATCCAAACTACAGGAAATCTTACACTAAATGTCATTTAATATTCATAGCATCTCAGAATGATGTTGTTTATTTCCGCAGGCAGTACAACTGCATTTGTACGTCTGTATTTGCTGAGTATGATGACACATCAAATATTGTAAATGTGTAGTTTAGAGGTACATTTTATTTGTCCTAAAGCATACTAAAAGGATGCTTGAACCCAAATAGCTGATGCTTTTACGGAACAAAAACCAGTGTATGTTTTTGGATGAATGTAAAATTACAAGAAGTATGATCATTTTTTATGAATATGAATAAATGTGCAATTTATGAAATGACGCAATACACTAAATGCACTCTAAATGTCTGTAACAGTTATTTAATGGATTATAGCGGCACAAGACACTCCCACTCCACTTTTTTACACCCAATGCAATCTGCAGCGTTTGGAGTATCCTGTATTTTGATATGTAATATTATAGCCAGCTAAGGTTAAATATAGCAAAAATCTGTCTCAAGTCTTGGCAATCACAGCAAACAAGCTAAATATGCTATGATATACTAGTGGTAGTATTTACTTTAAGTGTTTCATTGACAAGATTTCAGTGTACTTCAACGTACGGGTGATTATAGTAATAGTAATCAGTGTGTCACTACCATCAATCTCACTTGAGTTACTAACTAATGTTTTTCCAAGATGTGCTGGTGGTCCGTCTCATTACTGTTGCCACCCATGTCTGTGTTGTTTATTGAAGTGTGCTTCACGGATACGGTTCCACTTATCCCAGTACCTCATTGCCAGTCATGTCATGACACTGCGAAACTGAACAGCCGTGAGAATGTCTTCTGATGAACAAGTGTGTGGACACTCAAACACAGCTGTCTCACTCCATCACAGGACACACCCACTTGCATTGCCCCTAAAAAAATAAAAATAAATAAATATTTTTAAAATGAAATAACTATGAAATATAAATTAAAATTACTTCAAAATATATTTTTAAAAAATTGCTAATAAAATATTTTAAATAAAATATACAAATATTAAAAACAGTATGTGCTGTTTGAACTCAAATACTTCCTTTATTATTTGAAATGCACCACATTTCATATAATGCTCAAAATGGAATAAAGCTGATGGTAAGTGGTCTTCATTTGATTACTATAATAAACTCATACATAACATCAAAAATGTTTCTATTAGTGTAACAACCCGTAGGTATGTAGTCAAAACTGCACTTTTTACGCAGTTTATGAATAAGTAGCAGATTACACTGCATTAATTAAGTAGCGAAATGTGTTACAACGCTCCCCGTCTTCCACCGGTTTAACTTTAAGCAGAGCTCGCTGGTTATTTGCCTTGCCCCGAACAGCGGGCGGAAGAGGTGTGCTTAACATTTAACCTTTTTTGTGAGGCAATGTGAAAATGGCGTTATGAAAAGTGACATAGTCGCGGGCTACAGGCAAATAAAGTTTTCAGAGGTAAGATATTAATTCATGAGGGAAATCACCAGAGTCCGAGATGAAACTGAGATACAATGTGGTCGTTTCTGTAGGTGAGACTTAGCCTACACGCAAGAACAGGAACAAAGAAAAAACGATGTCAAAATATGACCAAAGAAACAACAACCCAGTTTTGACTTCCTTGGTATTTCTTGGTTAGCCTATTCAACTGTTGAATCGGCTGTGTAGCTCCAAACTGCACAAAAACGCCGTGTAGGTAGGCTATAAAATGTGGTGATTTCCAAAACAATGTAAACAGCGGTCGAAGGCTAGGTTACTTCTTTAATCGCTCGTGTTGCATTGTTTGTGAGCCGTGTGCGTAACGTTATTTTAACAACATTTTAGGAAACATACATCTGTCAAATTACTTATCCTAATGTAAATAGCCTATAACGCGCCTCTGGCACGTTTTGGCTAAACGTCGATTATCTGAAAAAGCAAAATAGTAAGGGTTTTGCCATATTTGTCGTATGATCAGTAAATCTTTAATAAATTGAAAATAATTACATTATTGTTCTTGTTGTCGACTTACCATCTGATATTAATCGTGAGCATCCGTACGGTTGTTATGGTTACCACATGAACTACTTTGGTCGCTACCAATTTGTGACCCTGGACCACAAAACCTGTCTTAAGTAGCACGGGTATTTGTAGCAATAGCCAACAATACATTGTGTGGGTCAAAATGATCGATTTCCTTTTATGCTAAAAAATCATTAGGATATTATTTTCCAGGAATTTTTGATTAGTAATATGCATTGCTAAAAACTTCATTTGGACAACTTTAAAGGCGATTTTCTCAATATTTAGATTTTTTTTCACCCTCAGATTCCAGATTTTCAATAGTTATATCTGAGCCAAATATTGTCCTATCCTAACAAACCATACATCAACGGAAAATTTATTTATACAGCTTTCAGATTTCGTAAAAATCTCAATTTCAAAAAACTGACCCGACTGGTTTTGGGGTCCAGGGTCACATTTTATAGTTACTTAGACTTTGAAAACTCCTGTACTTTGGAAATTATTGTATGAAAAGAACATTATTACACTACATTAAACATTAAAGGGATAATTCACCCAAAAATGTTTGTCATCATTTAGGCTACTCACCCTAAAGTTCTTTCATTGGTGACCAAACAATTGACAATAACCATTGACTTTAATAGTATTGTTTCCATACTATGTAAGTCAATGGCTACCGTCAACTGTTTGGTGACCAACATTCTTCAAAATATCTTCTTTTGTGTTTAACAGAGGAAAGAAACTCATACGGAGCAACTTGAGGGTGAGTAAATCATGACAGAATTTTCATTTTTAGGTTAACTATCACCTTAAAAATGTACTTTTAAGACCCCCAAGTGAATAGTGTTTTGAGTGAGATGAATTGTGAAGAATGCTCTTGTTCAAAATTGGAAGTCTCATTAAAATGTATGTAAATAAGGAACAGCATGGGCAACACCAGCAGTGAGAGAAGCGGAGCGGAGAAGACACAAAGGCGAGAGAGCCGTGGTGGCAAAGATGGCGCTCGACCTAAAATCCTAATGGACAGTGCAGAGGACGGAGACATCTTCCAAACAGATGATGCCAAGGTGGTGTGGTTACAGTGAAACATTAACCTTGAAAACATGTTCCTTAACTCATTTATTGCAGCACTATCTGACTGTTCTGCTTCTATTAGCTGTACACACCTCATCCATCTTTCTCTCTGACTTACTAGGAGTTTCTGGCCTGGCGACAAGATCAGGAATCAGATACTAAAGCCCCGCCAGAGGAAAGGCCCACTGTGTTCCGCTGGAACGGTCCAGGGAAAGAGATCTACTTGTCTGGCTCCTTCAACAACTGGTCCAACAAAATCCCCCTGACTAAAAGGTGAGTGCTGACAGATCATTAGATCATTAGCATGACACAGTAGACTATGTTAGCACAAGAAACACAGCAGGAGGTATTTGCATCATCTTAAAAATTATAGCGCTAAACGTTCTACAAGGTGCTTCTGGTCCTCAATAGTGGGTTTGTTCAGACAGAGTCAAGGGACAGCAGGGGAAAATGAGAAGCTAAATTCAAATAGTAAAATGCATGTGAAGGAGTAATCCATATTTAATACATTTTAAGCTCAACTGACAGCTTTTGTGGCAAGGTTGATTTGCACAAACATGAATTTCAATGAGACATCGTAATGCCTAAAACCATAAATTGACTAAAATGATTTGAAAAAGAAGTTTTACATATGAATTCATGTACACTTCTGTTCAAAAATGTTATGGTCATACTTTTATTCTGGAAGGAGACATTAAATTAATCAAACATGACAATAAAGCCTTTCACACTGTAAACATTTCTATTTGAAATAAATGCTGTTTACTTTGTATTCATCAAGGAATGCTGAAAAAATTAATGGTTTCCACAGAAATATGAAACAACACCACTGTTTTCAACACTGATAATAAGAAAAAATGTTTCTTGAGCAGCAAATCAGCATATTAGAATGATTTCTGAAGGATCATGTGACACTGTAGACTGGAGTAATGGCGTTTTATGGATTGAAATGGAGTTTTAATAAAATATATTAAAAAATAAAGAGTTCACAATGTTACAAAATTTCACAATATAAGCTTTTACTGTAATTTCTGATCAAATAAATGCAGCCTTAGTGAGCATAATAGACTTTCAAACCCATTATAGAAAATCTTACTGATTTTAAACTTTAGAACAGTAGTTCACATAAAATAATTTTTCTTCACATTTCTAATTTTAAATTCTCTCACTTTTAAATTCTCTCTCACAAACTAACTTTGTGCCACAAATGCTGTTAATTGAGCTGAACTCCAAATCCAGAACATTCCTTCAACTACGTTATTGTACATAATTGTCTAGCTTCACACATTTCAAAAGTGAAAAGGAAACACTTCCTTATGTTCATGTAGCATTAGAACACTCTATCTCTCTGATACTGTAGTTTTGACCTTAATTACTAAAACTGGGAAATTAAGACAGCACGTGCTGTGCTTTTACATGCTCAACACTAGGAGTCACTGTTCACTTACAAGAAAGAAACTAAAAAACAACAACAAAAGAGGACACTGGTGATCTCATGCTGAAAGCCAAAAGGCATCTTCCAGAATGTGCCACTCATTCACTGTCATCATGAGTAGAAAGAGGAAAGAACCTTCCACTTGCTTTTCCTAACTGTTTTGTTCTCTCTCTTTTTAACAGTCATAATAATTTTGTGGCCATAATTGACCTGCCAGAAGGCGAGCACCAGTATAAGTTCTATGTGGATGGACACTGGATATTAGACCCCAAAGGGGTGGGAAAGAGTTTCTTATAGTGTTTGATTATCTGATAATCCTCATTCAGCAATATATTTTGAAACCTGTTCTTGCATTAAGTTTAATTAATTCTATTTACTTTTAGGCTGTTGTGACTAGTAAGTCAGGTGTGGTGAATAATGTCATTAAAGTGAGGAAAACAGACTTTGAGGTTTTTGATGCATTGAAGACAGACTCTGAGAAATGTGCCGACATGTCAGGTAAATATAAATCAATATAAATCTATTCACTGTTAAGCAATTGAAATATGCTAGAGGTTCTGATCTTCTGCTTTTTTCTGTCAGACTTATCCAGCTCCCCACCTGGACCGTACCATCAGGATCCCTACTTAACCAAATCAGAAGACAGACTGCGCTCTCCTCCCATACTCCCGCCACACCTGCTGCAGGTGCTCCTCAACAAAGACACTGGAATCTCTGTAAGTACTGCTGTACTACATCCTCACCCTATGACAGCAGCTGCTCACTGTCTTTTTTTTTTTTTTTTAAAGAAGTCTCTTATGCTCACCAAGGATGCATTAATTTGATCAAAAATACAGAAAAAACAGCAATATTGTGAAATGTTTTCTATTTTAATATTCTTTAAAATAAAATGTATTCCTGTGATGCAAAGCTGAATTTTCATCAGACATTACTCCAGTCTTCAGTGTCACATGATCCTTCAGAAATCAATCTAATATGCTGATTTATTATCAATGCTTGAAACGTCTCGGTTACGTATGTAACCCTTGTTTCCTGAAGGAGACGTTATGCCATAGTGACTGACGTAAATGGGATCTCGCCCAAGATCACCCAATCGCAACTATTGCCACCCAATTGCCACTATTGCTGACCCCCTCCAGTGCCCTGTGGAAGCCGGCAAGTCCCCCCACACCAGTTGGGATGGAAGATAGGACAGGGATTAGGCAGAGATGAGAGCCACTGCTGTTCCGTACAGTGGGTATGGATAACACTGGGTAAGCATACCCAAGTAGGGGAACGCTACGGAAGCCACATCCTGCGTAAAGGAGGTACCATGTGGAGATTACACATATGGACTGGCTAATGGCAGTACTACATATGGAAGTCTCTGAGGTAGACTCAGCCAGCCTGGGGTGAAATCAATACACAGCAGAGACGGCAGAATGTCTCTGCCAGGGAAAGACACGGGCTCACTGTGGGGGGAGCCGTACCGTGGAAAAATACACATGTGGATCACCCAAAGGGGAATCACTACACACGGGCACTTAGCCCAGAACAAGGGCTGACCTTGGGCAAAAACACAAGTGTTGGACCTGGCGTCTGGCACTCCGCCATTCCTGACTGCCGAGGGTTGGAACTTCAACAGGGTTCGCCAAGGGGAACTGAACTGAGAAGTAGTAAAAGCGCACGTATCCGGTCCGTAGAGGGGAATGGCGCAGCAAGAGTGATCGACACCGAGCGGGTCCAGTGTTACTGGCCACCTGAGGTGAATACACAGGAAGACACAGGCTCTACACGGAGATTATAGAATCTCACATACGTGTTAGGTGTCACCTAGCCAGCAGCTCTACAGATGTCTGCTATCGAGGCGCCCCACGCCAATGCCCAAGAAGAAGCAACGCCTCTCATAAAGTGTGCTCTTACTCCGAGGGGACACGGCAAGCGTTGGGCCTGGTAAGCTCGGACTATAGCCTCCAGTGGGCAAGTCTTTGTTTGGAGACAGCCTTTCCCTTCTGCTGTCCTCCGAAGCAGACAAAGAGCTGGTCTGAAGCTCTGCGTGAGGTTCACGTAAACGCACAAAGCGTGGACAGGACAGAGCAGAGCAATGGCTGGGTCTGCCTCCTCCCGGGCCAGTGTTTGCAAGTTCACCACCTGATCCCTAAAAGGCGTGGTGGGAACTTTGGGCACATATCCAGGCTGGGGTCTCAGGACAACATGAGAGTTACCTGTTCCGAATTCTAGGCACGAATCATCAAACAAAAATGCCTGCAGGTCCCCTACCCTCTTGACCGAGGATGACCAAGTCGTGCTTTCCCATGGACTTGCTGTCTACTGCATCGTGATGTGCGGCAATAGCGGCAACTGGGGGTGTGCGATATGACGATTTTTGATTGTGGACGATAAAAATCTCTCCATGATCTGCTTTTGAAGAAATATCGTAGTATCATGCTACAGCGCACATTCTATCAGTTACAGTTCTGGCGCCTCTGTCTCTATATACTGTACAACACGACATACATTACTCTGATAGGACACTGCACTTATTCACAATCGCAAAAGTACATTATTTGCATACAAGCCTTGCCGGTTAAATGTTTCATTCGTGCGCTGGTCTGATGTCCACTTTTTCTGAGAGCATACACAAGCACGCACAAGCACGCACACTAAAACCCTTTCAAACAGCGCCTGATTACTGAACTCAGGTTTAAAACAACTTTTGAGTAAATGATGGTATAACAATAAAACACTGACAGAATTGACAGACAGTTGACAGAATTTTTACCTTTTACCTATAACTGTTCCTTTAAAGGAACACTCCACTTTTTTTGGAAATAGGCTCATTCTCCAACTCCCCCAGAGTTAATAAGTTGAGTTGTACCGTTTTTGAATCCATTCAGCTGATCTTTGGATCTGGCGATAGCACTTTTAGCATAGCTTAGCATAGATCATTGAATCCGATTAGACCAGTAGCATCGCATTCAAAAATGACCAAAGAGTTTCGATATTTGTCCTATTTAAAACTTGACTCTTCTGTAGTTATATCGTGTACTAAGACCGGCGGAAAATGAAAAGTTGCGATTTTCTAGGCTGATATGATTAAGAACTATACTCTCATTCCGGCGTAATAATCAAGGAACTTTGCTGCTGTACCATGGCCGCAGCAGGTGCAGTGATTTTACGCAGCGCCTGAAAGTAGTCCCCAGCTAGGTAACTAGTTATAATATAGCTGGGGACTACTTTCAGGCGCTACGTAATATCACTGCGCCATGGTACGGCAGCAAAGTTCCTTGATTATTACGCCGGAATGAGAGTATAGTTCTTAATCATATCAGCCTAGAAAATCGCAACTTTTCATTTTCCGCCGGTCTTAGTACACGATATAACTACAGAAGAGTCAAGTTTTAAATAGGACAAATATCGAAACTCTTTGGTCATTTTTGAACGCGATGCTACTGGTCTAATCGGATTCAATGATCTATGCTAAGCTATGCTAAAAGTGCTATCGCCAGATCCAAAGATCAGCTGAATGGATTCAAAAACGGTAAAACTCAACTTATTAACTCTGGGGGAGTTGGAGAATGAGCCTATTTCCAAAAAAATTGGAGTGTTCCTTTAACGTTAATAAAACAACAAAACACAAAGAGAAAAATCACTCACTACTCTTGACTGAAAAACTTTAATACAGTTGCTTTAGGAATCAGGCTATATAGTTTTTTATTTTTATGTTTATTAATTCAATTTCTTGAATGCTTCTGCTAAATGCACCTATTGTACCTGAAAATAAAGCACTCTTTTGTTTTATTTGTATATTATGTGTATTTGTAATGTGTATCTTTGTTCTTATTTTTTAATAAGAAAGATAAAATAATAAGGCTTTTTTTTTATCTTCGCCCACTTTGGCCTAAATATCTGCCATCCTTTTTTGTTTTTTGTTACCTTGAAAGGCTTTGTCTTTATAATAGGGAAATAAGTTTGGCTGTAATGCTCAGACAACTTGCAAAATAGTAAAACCAACATGTCAAAGAATCGTGATAAAATCGTGAATCGTGATATTTCTAAAAAAAATCATGTGATGATATTTTTTCCATATCGCCCACTCCTAGCAGCAACATACACTTTGAGGGTAGAGGGAGACAGCCTTTGCTCCAACCCATCTTGCAGGAAAGACAGCACGACCGCGATCGGGCATCTACGGGGGTCTTCCCGGCGGGAAGAACACCAATCGACGAACAGGTTCCACTTCAGCCTGTAAGCGTGTCTTGTAGATGGGGCTCTATCTGAAGTGATGGTGTTTACTACCACTGGAGATAGCCCACCTAGAATCTCCGTGTCCCGTCCAGGGACCACATGTGGAGATTCCACAAGTTTGCACGAGGGTGCCTCCTCTCTGAGAAAAGAGATCCCTTCTCAGAGGAATTTGCCAAGGAGGGGCTGTTGCGAGGAGCATCAGTTCTGGGAACCAAGTCGGATTGGGCCAGTATGGCACCACCAAAAGGACTTGCTCCTCGTCCTCCCTGACCTTGCACAGTCTATGCGAGAAGGCTCACTGGGGGAACCGCATATTTGCGTAGGCCCCGAGGCCAGCTGTGTGCCAGCGCGTCCCCTCGGACAGGGAGTAATACAGCTGGCAGTGGGACGTGTCCGGGGAGGCAAACAGGTCTACCTGGGTGTCCCCGAAGTGTCTCCAAATCAGCTGGACTGTCTTGGAGTGGAGTTGCCATTCTCCCGGAAGGGCGGGCTGACGTGAGAGCTCGTAGAATACACGATACTTTAAAAAAGTTTAAAGAAGGTACCAAATAACAAAATTCATCAGAATTTTTTAAATAGTAGTTCAGTGAGCATGAGGAATCATTTCCATGTATGAATTGATCACCAGTCCTGAGCTTAACTCTACTGAACGTCTTGAGGATGTGCTGGAGGCGACTTTACAGAGTGGCTGGACTCTCCCATTGTCAATACAAGATCCAGGCCAAAAATAAATGCAACTCTTGATGGAAACAAATGTTGTGATATTGCATAATATTGTTTAAACAATGCCACAACACAGCACAATGTTAAATATTAGAGTGTGCAACTCCTTTTTGGACAGGCTATTTTAAGTCGACTCCAGCACATCCTAAAGACTTTCAATAGGAATTAGGTCAGGACTTTGTGGTGGATAATCTTTCACAGTTTGAGCCTGATGAACCTTGACATTGTTATCCTGGAATATAGACATGGGTACGACTTCCAACCTAGTTGTTTGAGAAATAAAAGGCTACACACTGCATCAGTTAGGGCTAAAAGAACATGCCAGAAACATATTAATCACTTAAAGTAATGAGTCAGTCCTTAAATATCAAATATTTACTCATTTAAATCCAAACAGTAACCTTTTTTGGCCTGGCAGTATAAAATAAGAATTAAATGTATAGCCAGTTATTTTGTACTATACTACCTTAAGGAGAAGAGAATTCTGATGGAACTGGACACAGCCAAGCTTAAAAACATGAGCACTCATGTTCCAGGACAGTCAAATGGCTTGACATCACTTGTACTGCATTTAAAAAATGTTTTTAAAAAAATTAAACATTGAGTATATTTTACAAGAAAACACCATTTCAGTATTTTACTTCAAAATGTCATATTTTTTAAAATTTATTAATCGATCTTTCTTTGTAATTATTTATACTTAAACTTTACTCTGCATTGCCATAATTTGTAACAGCTGCAGATGTGCTATTATTTCTCAAATGAACTGTAGAGAATAAGCTTGTTAAGATAATTTTGAATTCAGTGTACTTAAATCTTTAAGTTGACTGAACTTGTAAAACAGTTACCAATACTCAGGTTTTCATACTAACTTCTAGTTACCTCTACTAAAAGATAGTAAGTTTGATCAAATCATTAAAGAGCTAATTTGCTGCATACTACACACACATGGGCAAAACGAGACTGCGATGCCAATAAGAAAATTGACATAACTATCAATGTAAATATATCCATAAGACATTTATAATGTAAAAAGAGCAGGTTGACATACACTTACCACATATTCTTTAATGAGTATTTCCATGTATTTTTGAGGTAGATACTTCCTCAGGATGTAATTGCAGTTGATATTAATCTTCATTCTCAAACATGCAGAACAAGGAGATCCCAAAAACACAACATTAGTCATTGATTTACTCAGACATAAAGCTAAAGCTGAGTTAAAAATCTTGCACAACTAATGCTGTAACTATACAATAAACCCTGTCAACTGATACATTAGTATATTAGAGTGATTTGCAAAGAAATATTTAAATTGCACGCAAGGCTGTTTTTATATTATTATTTTTTAATAATATTTCTAATTATATAATTTTTCTTCTCCAGTTTGCTGAAATACAAACATTTAAACAGTGGCTTTTCTGTGACATTGTTTACAAGCTGTTTCTTTGACGTCTTGAAACTCTGACTGAGCGATTACATGAGATGTGATTCATTCCAGTAGGATGTTCTGTTTCTTTCAATACCTTTTGATGATCGTCAAGATACTTTAAAAATGTTTAAAGAAAGTTAAAGGAACTTTATTCAGCATGGATGTGTTAAATGGATAAAATTGATAGTAAAGACTTATATTGTTAGAAAAGCTTTCTATTTTGAATAAATGCTGTTATTTTTAACTTCTTATTAATCAAAGAATCAAAGAAAAAAGTAACAGGTTCCAAAAAAAAATAAAAAATTAAGCAGCACAACAGTTTCACTGTTGTAAAACAGCATATTAGATCAGCAACACATAATAATTCAGCATATCAGAATGGTTTCTGAAGGATCATGGGACACTGAAGACTGGAGTAATGATGCTGAAAATTCAGCTTTGCTTCACAGGAATGAATGATATTTTAAAGTATAGGTATTAAAATAGGAAGCCAATATTAGAAATTGCAATATTTCACAATATCACTGTTTTTCTGTATTTTTTAAATAAATACAGCCTTGATGAGCAAGAGACTCCATTAATAAACCAAGGTCAATTAATTTTTAGGTTTATAATATAGGCTTAACATAATATCAAAACAAACTATTTAAACTGATAGAATAGAAAACAAACTGTTAAATTATAGTTAAATATAAAAAAGTGAACATATGAATTCTTCTATAGCTGTCTAAACATCCCTATGAAGTAGTTTGCACAATACACCTGTGTGTGACTTTAGCTAAACGTGTCGGAGTTTTGTTACCGTTCTGTGCCCATCCTCCGCTATTTCCAGCACTTAATGAAGACACTCTTCTTTAATACATGATGTTTATTTCACATGTCATTGCATTTGCATTTGTTCTCATGTTGAGCGCATTGCAACCATTGAAATGTTCAGTTTCTACAGCAACTTAAACTCATTTGGTGCACATCAATCTCTTTCGATGAAACCTGTAAACCGCACATTATTTAGAGGGAACATTGACCTGTGATACTTTTCATGATTCTTTGATGAATGAAAAGTTAAAAGGAACAGCATTTTTATTATTTTTATTAATTTTTTTTTTAAAACAAATATTTTCTAACTGTATAAATTTTTACAATCACTTTTTATCAAATTAAAGGGGTCATATAATGCTATATGCACTTTTACAAGTTTTACAAGAACTGAAATGTGTGTTGGCAGTGTGTGTACACAACCACCCTATAATGATAAAAATCCATCCAGTGTTCTTTTTTTTTTAATCTACTAAAATCTTTACTCCTTTCTCAAATCGAGCCGATCTCAGAAGCCTGTCTGTGTGACGTCACACAGACGGAGGCCCCTCCCATGATAGTTTGATTGACAGTAGCTTTTCAGCACAGACTGCACTGATGTCTTACCTCAGACCCGCCCTGAGTGAGCTGTCATCAGTCGTTTCACCGCTGGAGCAGATGTAGACAAGAATGACTCCTAAGCGACTGAGGTGTTTTGTTGTTGGATGTAATAATGAACATAGTTAACATCTGAGCCTCTGAAGAGGATTAGGTTTTGTTCTGAAGGGAATGCGCCCTCCATCTACCTAAATGCGTCTATGTTCATGCTAATCATTCGTGATCCAGTTTCATCTACGGAAGAAGTGAGTACAAGGTTTTTTAAATGAATCTTTGCAAATCGCCTTTCCTAATAATGTGCTAATTAGCAAGTTTCACGATGAATGCAGCTAAGGTAAACAGTCCCTCAGAGAGCAGCTCTGAAGAGAGGGGCGGAGTCAGCAGAGCTCTGCAACATTTAAAGGAGAATGACACAAAACTGCTTGCTCTGAAAAGAGCTGTTTTTGACAGGGTCAAAAAAGGTGTTTTTTACACTACCAATGAGAAATTTTAACCAAACTGTTACAGACGTTTCATTAAGACTCTAAAGAAGTATATCAACTTGTGGAAGATGGGAATTGTATGACCCCTTTAATGCATCCTTTCTGAATAAAAATATTAATTTATATCGATAAACAGAAAGGAAAAAAATACTGACCCCAAACTTTTGAAAGGTAGTGTATATTGATACAAAAGAATTCTATTTTAAATCAATTCTGTTCTTTTTTATTTTTATTTACCAAACAATCCTGAAAAAAAGTATCTCAGGTTCCAAAAAAAAAATATATATATATATATATATATATATATTCATTATTTAATTATTCATAATTCTTGGTAAATATGATCAAAGGTGTCTGTGAAAAATAAATCTGTATCATTAATCCGTTTGTTCTTTTATTTAAAAATTTACAAAAATTTAACCTTTGATTGGTGAATAAGAATTTAAAATGGGAGAGAAATCTCATTATGAAATAACTGTTTTTCTCTAATACACATTGGCCACAATTAATCATACCCTTTTATTCAATACCTTTTGCAACCTCCTTTTGCCAAGATAACAGCTCTAAATCTTCCCCTATAATGCCTGATAAGTTTGGAGAACATGTGACAAGAGATCAGAGACCATTCCTTCATCCAGAATCACTCCAGACCCTTTAGATTCACAGCTCCATGTTGGTGCTTCTTCTCTTCAGTTCACCCCACTCATTTCCTACAGGGTTCAGGTCAGAGGACTGGAATGGCCAGCAGAAGCTTGGTTTTGTGCTCAGTGACCCATTTTTGTTTTGGTTTTAATGTTTGTTTGTGGATCATTGTCCTGTTGGAAGATCCAACCACAGCCCATTATAAGATTTCTGATTGATTTTTTTTTATCTGTTGGTATTTAATTGAATCCATGATGCCATATATCTGAACAAGATATCCAGTAGCTCCAGCAGAAAAATAGGTCCACAACATCAAAAATACAGCAGTATATTTACTTTACTGTACTGTACAGTACTTTTTATCCCTGTGTTCACCAAACCCATCTTGAGTGTTTGCTGCTAAAAAGCTGACCATAGAAGCCAGTCCCATTTGAAGTTCCAGTCGTGTCTGATAACTGAATATGCTGGAGTTTGTTTTTGGATAAGCGAGGAGAATTTTTCTTGAAACCCTCTCGAGCAACATGTGGTGATGTAGGGGCTGTTTGATGATTTTTTTTTTTTTTGAGGCTTTCTGACCCCAAGACTCAACTAATCTCTACAATTCTCCAGCTGTGATCCTTGGAGAGTCACAGTCACTTCCTAAATTTGTGAAGTTCAACAATCTTTTGCTGCACATCAGAAATATATTCTTTGATTTTACTCCTTGTGATCAATGATCAAGGTAATGTGTTCATCATATTTATAAACCAAGGCTGGACAATTTCATGTTCCTAGTCACCCTGGTGTGATAAAAATACAAATATGAATGGGAATATACTTCAGAGATATTTTAATCATAAGAATTTCTAGGGGTACCAATAATTGTGGCCATTGTGTACTAGAGAAAAATATTTATTTCCGGATGTGATTTTCCCAAAATATTTGCTTTTTTCTTTTCTTTTTTTTTTCTTTTTTTTAACTTCAATTAAAGGTTAGATTTTTTTTTACATTTTTGAATGAAAGATCAAATGGATATACAATGCAGACTTACTTTCACAGCCTTCTCTGACCATATTTACCAATATGAATATTTTTGTGCACAACTGTGTGTGTGTGTGTGTGTGTTTGTGTGTGTACATATATGTACATATATATATATATATATATATATATATATATATATATATATATATAGCAGCACTACTGTTTCCAACATTGATAATAAATCAGTATATTAGAATGATTTCTGAAGGATCATGTGACTCTGAATACTGGAGTAATGACTGATGATAAATTCAGT
Organism: Acrossocheilus fasciatus; assembly: GCA_036784905.1. Taxonomy (NCBI): domain Eukaryota; kingdom Metazoa; phylum Chordata; class Actinopteri; order Cypriniformes; family Cyprinidae; genus Acrossocheilus; species Acrossocheilus fasciatus. The sequence continues at coordinate 19,832,793 of CM071945.1, forward strand.
TTTGGATCACATAAAATGTTTTTCTATTATAATATACTTTACTTTTTTTCTATTGCAATAATATTTCACAATATAACTTTTTTTCTGTACTTTTGATCAAATAAATTTAGGTTTTTCTTAAGCACAAAATTGCACGGCAAAGCATATGGCAAAATTTTTAAAGTTGTAGTAATTTTAGAAAAGTAATATTAAAAGTGCATTCATAATATTAAATAAATAATGTAATAGTATTTAAAAGAAAGCTAGCTAGCTTTCTGAAACATTAAACTATTTCCATTACTTAAACACAAATCGATATCAAAGCTTTTAATTTGGGTTTTCTAACACACATTAAATCTTATGGAAACCAAGCAGGTGATTTGAGATGAGGTCGATTCTTTGTAAATACAGTGTTACAGTTAAAGCGGTTCCTTTTTGGGCTTAAAGAGATAAGAAAAGATAAAGAGCCTATGTTTGGAAATTGTTGAGTGTGGGTAAATTTAGAAAGCTGAGACTCTCCCTAACTTGTTCCCATGTCTGCTTTTAACAGTGTGACCCAACCCTGCTGCCTGAACCAAACCATGTGATGCTCAACCACCTGTACGCCCTTTCCATCAAGGTTTGGCAGCAAACTACCCACACACTTTAGAAAGACACTCACGCAAGAAATTCTTGGTAACACTTTACAATAAGGTGTCATTTGTTAACATTGGTTAATGTATTAACTAACATGAACAAACAATGAACAATGCGTTTATTACACTATTTATTAATCATTGTTAATGTTAATTAATGAAAATATAGTTGTTCATTGTTTATTAATGCCCACACCCTCAGCGATAGTTCACCCAAAAATGAAACTTTTATTTAATATCACTAATTTGTCAAAAACTGACTTTTTTCCTCAGTGTAACACAATAGTAGGTGTTTAACAGAATAACAGGGCTGCTGTCCAAAAATAACAAAAGCACCATAAAAGTATCATTACTTTAATAGATATGAGTGAGTAATGAGTTATTGAGTAAATTAGTTATTATTTTCAGGTGAACTATCCCTTTAATCATTTTAATTTTGCATATGGTAGAGGTAACCAGCATTTTCAGTTGATATCACACACTGATGTGCATCTGTTTGTTCTCCTCACACAGGATGGTGTGATGGTCCTTAGTGCGACACACCGCTACAAAAAGAAGTATGTGACCACACTGCTGTACAAGCCCATATGATCTCAATCCACCAACACTATTCTCTCCGGTTTCTGTCTTGTACTGCTAAATGTTATTCATTGAAGAAAGGGTCCATACCTATCAAATGTCACCAAATGCATGCATCTCTGTGAGATTATATTTGTGTGTTTCTGAATGTCAGCGTCCGATCCATAAATCAATATCTACAATGTTTGCACAATAATGTAATGCCTTTGTCAAATGTAAAAATATCAGCTTGCAGATGTGTTTTGTATGGCTTTTCAGTTTATGAATTTCAAAATACTCCTAGATCATTCAAAGGACATCTGTGACATTCCTGATGGGAAAATTCCTTGTTTGTTACTAAAAGACTTTTGACATTTAATGTGAATATTCCCATCATGTTGCTCTGGATTTAGAAATATCTGCAAATAAAATAACTGTTGATGAATGGACCATTGTGCTAATAAAATGCACACTAAAACATTATTTGTGTATTGTTTGTTCACAAGAAGCAAGAACACACTGAATACTGATAGTGTCTTTTGTTGGATAAGCTATATTTTTTTTGCCACATTTTGCACAAAGGTAATTGAAGGTTCTCTTGCAGATAAATATGGTTTCTGTAAGCAAGTCTATATTATTGAAATCCCTTCACAGTTATCATGGCAACAGTTTTGGTCAGTGCTAAAATATGATTAGGGTTGGCAGTTGTGTGTGTTTTTTGTTGTGATGTTACCAGGCTACAATGTTGAAAGTCCTGCTATACTGAATGAAATATTTATGGTGTTTTTAGTTTGCAGGAAATCTCTGATCTGCAACACACCAGCCTGGCATGAGCCTTGAAAACAAGACTAGTGTGTAACTGTTTCGTAATTTGGAATCCATCTTGAAAGATCACACAGGAAAGATTTTAAAGAGTTTCACCAAAACAAAAAACTAGATCTTTAGAGAACAGTTCTCAATAAGACTGTTACGATTTAACATTACGTAATTACACAATATCCAACAAGACATTAAAAATTCATATTTGATCTGTGTGATCCTTTGCCATTACACTAAAAAAAAAAAAAAAAAAACATTGTTCCAAAAAGTTGTTTCGACTTAAAATTAATTTTAAGTTACTCAATGTTAATTTAAGGGACAACTGGAATATTATAGTTGAATAAACTAAAAACTAAAAGTTAGCGGGGTAACAAATTATTTTAAGTTTCTTTTTTTTTTTTACAGTGTATGGTACAAATTCCAATAGGAATGTCAAGTGGGAACAAAATTGAAATACGTTATGAATGCATTTAAATTCAGCTGATAACAGTTTCAAATGTAACTTCAGTTTTTATATCAAAAGCAGAGCATATGGGCAGAGAAAGGAAAATGCCACCTGTTACTGAAAGGATTTGGCAAAATCGGCCGATAAATTTACCAGGGGCTTGCTTTAATCTCTCTTGTTTTGAGATGTGAAGTTAAGTTTAAGTCTTTTTTCTCTGTCATAAAGGTATGTGACGGGTTTAATGAACAATGCAAAGAATGTAATGCACCAAACTAGTCGACAGACTGGTTGACTTGAATAACAAGCTGCTCACATGTACACATAATAAAAAAAAAATGACTGTCTACAAAAGGAAGGCTGTCAATTAAGAGAAGGGACAGTGATAAGGTGCAAGTCATTGGCATAACACTTTAGCTCGCTATAACACTGGAAAATTACAGAGTTTAGTGCTTAAATCATTTAACCAGAGAGGAAGCCTTTGGATATTTGAGGTAAGATGAAAGTTAAATAGTCATTGTTTTATTGACTTTATATTTTCTTTATTATATTGACTTTTCCGTTACAAACATTATGATTAAATGGTAGAATGCAAAGGTGTCACATAAAATAGTCAGAAATACATCTGCGATGTTATTGAGAGTAATGCACTAACTACAGTAAGATCATAAGCTACAATTATCCCACATATTAATTTAGTCATTTATAATAAATAAAATTAAGTTAGAGGAAAGAGTGTTGTTATCTGTGATTGAAAAGGAATTTAAGCCCTTTTAGAATTCATACAACCCTGCTCTCTATATAGCTATATTTGGATTTCTTAACAGATAGTCATACACTATTTATAAATAGATAAAATACACAGTTATTGGAGCAGTGGTGTGAAATATGTATTTGTTTAAAGCAGGTTGAATATTTATGCTCCTGGGGTCTTAATCTGTGTTTTGTGTCATTTAGCTTAGGTAGTTTGTCTCATGAGAATTTTTATGTAACAGTGTTTTACTGCATCAAGAGAAGAAAGGTGTGGTGTTTTAGTTGACATGTGAAGCCAAGTCACACCCAACCAGCCTCAGTTCTCCAACATGCCTTTATTTATTAAGAAGACACTTATACACGATGACAAGTGAGGAATAAAACTGTACAGCACAAGCATTGTGCTCAAGAATGATTCAAATGAAAGTAAATCCTTATTTGATTCATTGGAATTATTCATTTTTGATAGGTAGAACACAGATAGTTTAAGTTAATCAGACATTCGAATTCAATTGTTACTTATTCAGGAGTGCCTCAGGGGTGTGTGAGTTCACCTTTTCTTTTTTGTATACAGATGATTGTAAATCTGACAGTGTAAACATACATATTGAAGTTCTTGGAGGATGACACCATGTTAATGTCTTTATTGGGGAGTGAAGATGATCCCAGTCTGCATCAGTATTGTTCAGACACATTAGTGGAGTGGTGTGAAAGGAATTCACTTGTTGTAAATGAAAAGAAGACAAAGTTAATTATCTTTGGACTTCCAGAGAACATGTATCAAACACAAGTGACTATACATGATACACCAATTGAAATAGTGTCTGCATATAAATACTTAGGTGTCTATGTGGACGCTGCTTTATCATGGAGTGTACATATAGAGTATGTTTGTTGTAAAGTACAACAGCATATTTATTTCCTCAGGAGACTGAGGTCTTTTGGAGCAAACAAACAGATTTTGCTCATGTTTTTTCCAATCTGTAATACAGAGTGTAGTACAATATGGAATATGTGCTTGGGATAGCTGTCTCTCTGTTCAACTCAAAGCTGGACTGTCAAGATTGATATCTAAATGTTGTAAGATTGTGGGTCAAATGCTTGAGCCAAGTTTTCATGAGTTGTACAAGAAGAAAATGTTGTCCCTGACAGGTAAAATTATGTCTGATTCTTCCCATATTTTGTATGAGGAATATTATTAAAATTAATTAATCAGAATAGGGGGTCTAAGCAGGCAGCAAGATTCTGAGGAATGGAAGGTACTTAATCTTTTTGCACAGCAGATGGATGTGTACCAATGTATACTTTTGTGTGTGTGTATTCTATTGTGTCATGTGTACTGCTGTGAATTAATGTTAGACAGTAAACGCTATGGGATGCGAGACAATTTGGGAAGAAATTCCAACAATAAAGTGAAAATTGAATTGAAGAAGAGCCTCTGTGCCTATAGTTAGAGGTAAAATATTGTAAGGGGTGTGAAGTTTAGAACAATGTTGCACAACACAGCTTGTAAAAAGAGAGTTTGGGTTTTCATGTAATGTTTTTCTTTTAACCAAAGCAATATGCACATTCTCTAAACTGATCCCCATGGCCTTTTTGAACATGGTTATAAGCTCCAGGGGCCTCATTTATCAACAGTGCATAGAAAAGGTTCTATATTTTGTCCTCATATTTACACACATTCAAGTTTCTTAAATCACATGCTTTACATAAAACTGTGCTTACACACTCATTACGCACACATCTGTGTACGCACTGTTGATAAATGGGCGCCCAGGATGTCTGCTGCAAATCCCCAACAGTAAAATGCATTGATCTACAATAATATATACAATATGAAATGATTTGCTTCTTCCAGTGGTATGGCTGTCTATCTCACACTCTTGATCCTTACTGTGACTCTACCAACATGTAAGTATTGTTAACCTTATTATTAGCCCAAACATACTTAACAATGAAATACTGATTCATTCAAATTTTCCTAATTTTATGTGAACTGATTTAAACAAAATTGACACATTTAATCAATATAATGCATCATTGCTGAAAAAAGTATTAAACCTTACAGACCCCAAACTTTTGAATGGTAGTGTAAATAATGCAACAGATTCGAACATGCTAGCAGTTTGTTCCTGTCAGTAGATTTGTTTTATTACTCAATCTGATTCAAAACATTTGCGTTTACCAATAATATCTTCTCTGTAGCTCATCTGAACAGCATAAAAAACTTGCTGGATTTCAAGGACATGATTAAGTGTACAATACCGGACAGTACACCACTGCTGGACTTTGCAGACTATGGCTGTTTTTGCGGTTTAGGTGGTACAGGGACACCTGTTGACCAGCTCGACCAGTTTGTTTATTTTATTTGTTAGTGTCACACTGGTTTTTCAGTGTAATTTTGTATTATTAATGAAATTTCTCTGATGACCTGGTAGGTGTTGTTTTACCCACGACGCCTGCTATGGCACAGCAAATACCCTTCAGTCCTGTTCATCAGTGTTGGACAATCCCTACACAAATACATATGACTACAAGTGTGATAAGAATACCAAAACGGTCACGTGTCTGGGTGAGTGAAAATGCGGGGTCGCCAACATGAAGAATATATATATATATATATATATGTATATTGTTTCAAGACAAGCCACAGCTGAATTAGCCTAACTGTTGCATGTCTGTGAACAAGTGGCATTTCTTTTCTGACTGAATCAGTGTTGCTGAATGAATCGGTTGAGTGAATGAATCAACGACTCACTCAAAATTCCTGACTGAATCAGTGTTGTTGAATGAATTGGTTGGTTCAATGGCATAATCGTAAAGGTAACGTAGGTTATAATTCCCCACAACTAATACAAAAACTGACGGTCTATTTTAAACAATCAGACAAATGTAGTATACAACCAGTGGAACACAACTAATTGTTGTATAAGTTCACATTTGTAACCTGATTAAAATAGAATTCTGAGCATTTTTTTTAAAGAGTACAGAAAAATATAACTATAAATGTTTCAGATAAATTATTGCATGTTAATTGAATGAAATGAAAATGTATTAAAATTCAAACTCTTATTAAATGCAATTAGTTGACCCTTATTTTTTTTGAGCCACTAAGGTAGGACATATACATGTAATTTAATAATTACGCTACTTCGGTTACTTTATTTTAAGGTGTCCTAATTACAGTGTAATTATGCATTTAAGTACTGAGTATTACTATATGGTTAAGATTAGGGTTACTTGCGTGTAATTATGCAAAATGTATTGTTATTCTAATAGTAAGTACATGTAACGTGTAACAAGGATACCATAAAATAAAGTGAAAATGTGTACTTTTGAATGACAAGCATTTATGGTAAAGTACAGTCGTGGCCAAAAGTTTTGAGAATAACATAAATATTAGTTTTCACAAAGTTTGCTGCTAAACTGCTTTTAGATATTGGTTTCAGTTGTTTCTGTGATGTACTGAAATATAATTACAAGCACTTCATACGTTTCAAAGGCTTTTATCGACAATTACATGACATTTATACAAAGAGTCAGTATTTGCAGTGTTGGCCGTTCTTTTTCAGGACCTCTGCAATTCAACTGGGCATGCTCTCAATCAACTTCTGGGCCAAATCCTGACTGATAGCAACCCATTCTTTCATAATCACTTCTTGGAGTTTGTCAGAATTAGTGGGTTTTTGTTTGTCCACCCGCCTCTTGAGGATTGACTGCAAGTTCTCAATGGGATTAAGATCTGGGGTGTTTCCAGGCCATGGACCCAAAATTTCAACGTTCTGGTCCCCGAGCCACTTAGTTATCACTTTTGCGTTATGGCACGGTGCTCCATCGTGCTGGAAAATGCATTGTTCTTCACCAAACTGTTGTTGGATTGTTGGAAGAAGTTGCTGTTGGAGGGTGTTTTGGTACCATTCTTTATTCATGGCTGTGTTTTTGGGCAGAATTGTGAGTGAGCCCACTCCCTTGGATGAGAAGCAACCCCACACATGAATGGTCTCAGGATGCTTTACTGTTGGCATGACACAGGACTGATGGTAGCGCTCACCTTTTCTTCTCCTGACAAGCCTTTTTCCAGATGCCCCAAACAATCGGAAAGGGGCTTCATCGGAGAATATGACTTTGCCCCAGTCCTCAGCAGTCCATTCACGATACTTTCTGCAGAAGATCAATCTGTCCCTGATGTTTTTTTTGGAGAGAAGTGGCTTCTTTGCTGGCCTTCTTGACACCAGGCCATCCTCCAAAAGTCTTGGCCTCACTGTGCGTGCAGATGCACTCACACCTGCCCGCTGCCATTCCTGAGCAAGCTCTGCACTGGAGGTGCCCTGATCCCACAGCTGAATCAACTTTAGGAGACCAAAGTTTTGAGAATGACACAAAAACATCCTCCGAGAGCAACTTCTCCCAACCATCCAAGAACAGTTTGGTGACAAACAATGCCTTTTCCAGCATGATGGAGCACCTTGCCATAAGGCAAAAGTGATAAGTAAGTGGCCTGGGGAACAAAACATTGACATTTTGGGTCCATGACCAGGAAACTCCCCAGAACTTAATCCCATTGAGAACTTGCAGTCAATCCTCAAGAGGCGGGTGGACAAACAAAAACCCACAAATTCTGACAAACTCCCAGCATTGATTATGTAAGAATGGGCTGCCATCAGTCAGGATGTAGCCCAGTAGTTGATTGACATTATGCCAGGACGAATTGCAGAGGTCTTGAAAAAGAAGGGTCAACACTGCAAATATTGAGTCTTTGCTTAAACTTAATGTAATTGTCAATGAAAGCCATTGGCACTTATGAAATGCTTGTAATTTTACTTCAGTATACCATAGTAACATCTGACAAAAAGATCTAAAAACACTGAAGCAGCAGACTTTGTGAAAATTAATATTTATGACATTCTCAAAACTTTTGGCCACGACTGTATATTTGAAGAGTTCATTTGCAAAAACAGATAACTCAAAAATTCAAAAATTGTTGAAAATTAATTAGTTATTTTAATTAGGTTAAAAAAAATACTAAAAATACAACACAATAAAAAACATGATTTTTGAAAAATGTAAAAAATATAAGACGTGTAACGATGAAGTTTTAGTTTAGTAAAATGTTAACTTTAATATTAAATAAAACACTACAGACAAATTATAATCAAGTACTTTAAATGTGTTATTCAACACATCAACATAAGTGTGCTTTAAATCACAACAAAAATCTTTAAAATGCATCACAATTTAAGTGTACATAAGTGTGTTATTAAACACTCTATAAAGTGTACTCTCTTTGAATACATTTAAGTGGCCTTATATTATAGTTACATTATCTGCAAGTAAGAGCTGAAGGGCATATTTATTCAAATTAAACACACTCCTTAATACAACCTCTCTTTTTCTCTTTCAGACAGTAATGATGAGTGTGAAATGTTCATCTGCAAGTGTGACAAGGCTGCAGCGGAGTGTTTTGCTCAATCCCCTTATAATGCCTCCAATAATCACCTGTCCTCGAGTGTTTGCAGCTCAGCTTCCAGAGAGATCAGCAGCTTTCTTACCACTCTCACTGCATTCACAGTCACTCTCACACTCCTATACCACAACAAAATACCCTGCAATACGTGAAATGTGCATGCGCTGAACATATATGTGTTATTTGTTGTCATTTTGGTCATTTAAAACCTTCTGTGTGCTGAAAGCTGTTTTGCATGTACTCAAGCATGTTGTAACTTTTTCCAAGCCTTATGAAATTCTCATGCTTTTTCGAGAAAACTGTGTTTTTCTTGTAGCAGCTGTGCAAATTGCAAACACATGCTGACGTTCCCAAAGATGAAAACACACACACACACACACACACACACACACACACACACACACACACACACACACACACACACACACACACACACACACACATTTACTTAGCTATCTAAATGGGGACATTCCATAGGCATAATGGTTTTTTATACTGTACAAACTGTATATTCTACCAACCATACACCTAATCCTACCCCTTACAGAACTGTTTATTTTTATACTAGTTTATACTAGTTATACAAATGAGGACATCTGCAAAAGGAGGTTTTTGGAGACTTTGTCAGGTTTAGCTCATACAAATTTGGGTACATCATAAAAAAATATGGTTAAGTACACGTTGATAACACATTAACACACTCAAATTGCACAAAACTGTAACAATCTTAGCAACTTTCCTCTTGGGTGCTTGTGTGTGTGCATGCACATTTCTTAGCATATCTTATGTTTATAATTTACAAAGTTAGCTTATCAATGTGCACTTCCCATCAAGGTTATATAAATAAGTTTTAGACCTATAAATAAATGGCGACTAACCCTTATTCATCTAGTCTTCACCATGAACACCTTCCTGTTTGTTGTGGTCCTGAGTGTGAGTCTGCCCACCTGTGAGTACACTTAATATATGTTCCACTATTCAGCTCCTTATTGTTTTATTTTATTATTTATGCAAACCAAAAATATAACTTATAGAGATATTAAATATCATTTGCTAAACAGCATTTATTTATTAGTCAGCCCAATAACTGAACTGATAACTAGTTTGTTGTTCATTTATTAGATCAAATATTTTATAAGAATGCTGTAACAGAACTTAAAGGGATACTCCACCCCAAAGTAAGAAGGTTGGTTACAACATGAGGGTGCAAAATGACAAAATTTTCATTTTTGGGAGTAGTATTTCTATTAAACAAGAACCTAAAGTCAGAAAGCTGTGCATGCTAAAAAGATTGTAGAGTGAAATGAGCTTTGGGAAGTGCGGAGAGTGCTGCAACACATTTTGTTTCAATGTCTGTAACTTATGTTGTTTTGCACTGTGTCTTAAACGTTAATATAATATTCCCATATTAAATTTAACTTATTTTGAAAACTACATCTTGTCCCTAAACTGTTTTAAAAAAGAAAGAAAGTGCAGTGACTACCAAGGTGGAAACATGGATGCCCATTTAAATTATTTTATATTTTATATGTACATTTTGTTCTCTGATAATCAAATTTTAATTCTGTAAATAATTAGTTTAAAATACTTAAAGTAATTAGTCATAATAACTAGCTGTGTTACAACAGACCTTCTTAGTCTCTACAAGGTCCATGGAACACTGGATGAAGCACAAACCAGTCTTTTAATTGCTATATATCTCTCATAAGTATTTTGTAAGGCAGATGGTGAATTACAGTTTTTACAAGATGCGCGTGTGTGTGTGTGTGTGTGTGTGTGTGTGTGTGTGTGTGTGTGTGCAAAAAAAATCATAAATATATGATAAAAATGGTTCATGTGTACTGCATTTAGCCTGAAATTTAAAAGTACACTAAAAAACGACTGTGATTTTAACGGTAAAAAACTGTTAAATGGTTAACGGTAAGTTCCTGTAAAATTTACGTAAACTGACGTTCCCAGAATTCCCTGCGTTGCATTTCAAATTTTGTTTTAATTTGATGTTTTTTCATTGAAATAATTATGTTTCTTCCAACCCAATCTCATAAAAATACGTACCTCTGCGCACTTTTTGTGCGACACCGTTTTATGTACCTTGCTGCAGGTTTCGCCGCAGTTTCAAATAGAAATGTCCACTGAGTGGCGCTAAAACACAGGTTCAATATGTGAACCCTGGCACGTTTTTATTACGTAGATATTGGTACATATTGCTGTTTTTTATTACGTTGCTTCAGATACGTATTGTGGCGGTTCAGAATTCAATTATCCGGGGACTGTCGCTAAAGGTTAATGCTCTATCGTGTTGGAAATATGCCCTACACCAAATCCAGCCCTAAACCTACCCGATAGTGTTAACAAATGCAAAACTGATATAAAAAACGTATTAGCTGATGCAACTGTGCCATTTGAACTTCCTTTTACGCAGATTTTAACTGCTTTGTCGAACCGTAGTTACACGGGTTTCGAACCGGTGCTTCTCGTCTCCTAAGTCCGTCTCCATACTCCGTGAGCTACCGACCAAACTTATCATCTATGAAAACCCATAGATATGAAGCTGGATGTGTGCGATGCTAACGTTCAAAAGCATCAGTTTTCAAATCTCCCAGCATATTAATATTGTTTTTAAGTCATAGTATGATATTCTTCAAGTAATTGTGCGGCAATAACGCTTTATTAATTGCAACTCTGTAAATTTGTGTGAAAATGTTCATTTATTTTGGAAACTGCAGTGATATGTACTTATTGGTACGTATTTCATGTCATGCTAAAAAGTGCACCCAGGTACGTAAATGCCATGAGACCAGGTAGGTTTCTTCTTAGTTTTTTCTTATCAGTTATGTTTATTAGGGTTGTATGTTACATCTAATGCTGTTAAATTAATGTTTATTGCATATTTCAGTTTATTGAGTCTCACCATGATGGTGTTTAGTGCTTGTGTGAATGACACTGTGCACCTTCTATATATGTTATTATTTAAAAGCTGATTGTGATGGGCTTTGGTTCATCATGTGACTTTCTCATCACCACCTGCATTTGGTGGGTATCAGTGTATTTCAAAGGTACAAAACAGATTTCAGTACTTTAATAGGTTGGCATATTAACATTATATTAGTTAATGAAATTACGGCATTTAACTGTAAATTTAAGTTAAAACCGTAAAATCTAAAATGTTGATACCGTATTTTTTACAGTAGAATAACGGCAACCACAGCTGCCGTTTTTTTACCGTAAATTTTACGCAATTTTTTTACAGTGTATTTTTGTCTTTTTTTTAGACAGTTTGGTAAGTATAGAACAGCTGATAATTAAAAATGCAGTGTGTTGTTTACATAACATTTGAATTTTATTGAATAATTAGATTGCTAATCAGTATAAACACTGATAAACTGTTCAACAGTGGTGGCACCTCTGGACTACCGCGCAGTGTGGCAGTTCAGGGATATGATCAAATGTAACAACCCTAATAGCTGGCCTGTACTGGATTACGTAGACTACGGATGCTACTGTGGACTAGGAGGCTCAGGCAACCCGGTGGATGAACTGGACAGGTCAGATTTAAACATCAGGTTATATGAAGTGACACTGAATTAATCAGCTGAATCAGTTTTGTCAGTCACACTTCGACCTTCTCAGGCTGAGACGTTTAGTGCATAGTTTATAAATGTTCAAATCTTGCACAAATTTATTTATTTTTGTAGGCAGCATGCATTGCAAAAAAAAAAAAAAAAAAAAAAAAAGAAATAAATTGGCACAACAGTAAACCTTATCAGCCTGTCTCACGAATATTAATTAGGTAATGTAATGTTTGCCCATAAAGAGTCTGGCTACATTTTTTCTTCTTCTTCCCAGCAGCCAAGCAACACGTATATCTTTTCTTACTTCATTGGTAAATTTTTAAGCATAATTCTAAATAAAATGTTCTGAGGTTTGTGCTCAAATTAAGAAAAAAGAGTTTGCTTCAACTTCAAATTCAAGGTATTTCTTCTAATACTGTTAAGTCTTTCTATTTTTGTTATGAACATTTAATGACAAGAATGTGTTACAGTCAAGCAAATTCAAATATTACCTTAATGAAATTTTAAGAAACAAAATTCAGATTTTGGCACAATAGTAATGTGAATATTAATTAAGTGGCTCATGAATATTAATGATGTATCACTATACCATTTCTCCATGAAGAAACTGGCTACATTTTTTGTTTCTTTTCCACAGCAGCCAAGTAACACAAATATCCTAAAACAGAATAATTATTGATAAAAAAAATTAATAAATAAATAAATTTTAAATGAAGGCAACAAACTTCTCTGTCCCTCTAGGTGCTGTAAGGTGCATGATCAGTGTTATTCTGACTCATGGCAACATGATGACTGCCTGGGTATTTTAGACAACCCCTACACTGAAGTCTACTCATTCTCATGTGACAAAGCGACAAAGAAAGTCACCTGCAATGGTAAGATGCTACACTCAAGTCTATCTGCAAGCTCTGTTAGTAATTGAGACCTAAACTGCATCTGGTTTGTGGCACACATTTGGACTGTTGATCTTTTGTTTCTTGCAGCTAACGAGAATCGCCCCTGTGAGATGTTCATCTGTGAATGTGACAGGAAAGCAGCCGAATGCTTTGCAAAATCGGATTACCACCCAGAATACGAGCAATATCCTAATAACAACTGCAAATGAACTGATAAAGGTTTAAGATTGCCCCTAAAGTCTCATTAAAGATCACAATGGTATATCACGTAACAGATTATTTCTTTAATGGTATACTGGCGATTAAAATTATTAAAATGTATTATATATATATATATATATATATATGTATATATATATATATATATATATATATATATATATATATATATATATATATATATATATATATATAGTTTTATTTTATTTTTTTAAGTAAATATGTCTATGTTAGATATGAAGTAGGTTATAATATATTAAGCCTTGGATTTCATGTGAAGGGAAACATCTATTAACGTTTAATGTTCAGTTATGTTTTATATTTGAAAGAGTTTGTGTTACATTGAAGTTTCCATTGTGCAGAAGAGTAGAGCTTATGGTTATGGATGCTAGCCTTGTTCAAGGAGAAGTAGCTTTGCTAGTGCAGTACTTTCCAGTATTTCTCAAGTATTTTCCTACTTGTGCTGTTTGGCTGTATACAGTCTTTTAAATGTACAAAAGTCAAATACAAACAGGCCTCACTCAAAATCACAGACTTTTGAGAATCAACTTAAAATAAATGAGCACATTTCACAAATTATATTAAATTCATTGTGTCATAGATTAATTAATTTAAGAGATTTTACATGATTTACTCAGGTAGATTCCATTAAAAATACAAGCCTTAAAAACTACTCAGAAATATTAAGTGTAATTTTTTTAAGTAAATAGCCCGTTCCATTTTGTTACAGACATTTATGTGCAATTATTGACACAGAATTGTATATAGCCTCTTATAAAATAAGCAAACATACTTAGAGTATTTAAAATAAATATTTAAATAAATAAAATAAAATTAGCTGTAATGGAATAATGTTTCCTGCATAGTCTGTCACATTCATTTATGAAATAATAATAGGCCTACTTTATGTAGTACACACTGTGTCTTGTTTTCTAATGTACAGGTGATATGTGCAAAATTTGAGTGACACGTTCACTTTTTTCATAAAAGCATGGTACACTTGTACAGTTTGTGGCCCTGAACATTTTCAGAAATTGAGATATTGTGAAAACGCAGAGTGTAGGCCAATGTTATGAATGTTATGAAAACGAATACGTAATTGTGAATACGTATGTAGGCCTATGTTATGAATTTTCAAATCTACCTATAGCTTCCTGCTTATGTGACCCGATGGTGTCACACCAACCGTAATATCTTCACACATACCTGTCACACATCATACATGATTTGGATTTTGGAAATATGATTCTGTGAATTTTTAAAGATTTTTTTATATAGGCCTATACAAATCCATATAACTTCCTGGTCATGTGACCCGATGATGTCACACCATTTGTAATATCTTCACACAATCCTGACACACATCATACACAACTTGGACTTTGGAAACATGATTTTGTTTATTTTTGGTGAATGTTTGAAATATTCACATCTATATAACTCCTTGGTCATGTGACCTGATGATGTCACCCCAGTTGTAATATTTTCACACAATCCTGACACACATCATACCTTAAAATAAACTGTATAGAGAACTGTATCACTAAGCCCTAATCTAATCTAATTTTATTTTTTCCAAACTATGTGGTTTAAGTTTCTTATTAATGTGTAGCATTATGAAAATCCCTATCAAATTATCCCTTTTTCATTGGCAAATGTTGTTAGCTTGATCCCTCATTTTTAAACCCAATTTTACACCTTATTATTATCTAATCTGGAATAATAAGAATCTATACTGGAAGCACAATTCTCTTTTCTTTGATAATTGGTTTAAAAATTGTATATCATATTTGTAAACGCAAATTTTCTAAATGCAAACCTCTTTTTTAAGATTCAAACTTAAAATGAAACTGTATTTTGAATCTTTTGAGTTCTCTACAAACTTAAAAGCAATAAGAACAATGGCTTTGTTGGAGGACTTGGCACTTCATCTGGACTGAAGGACCCTGGATTGTTATTATTGTTGTCCTGACATACAAATGAAATATGATTTTGTGTATTCTTGGTGAATTTTTCAAATATTCAAATATAACTTCCTGAGCATGTGACCTCATGTTGCCACACCCACTGTATTATATTCATAATCATCTTTCACACATTCATATTTTTTTCTTTTGAGAATATAGTTGTTATTTTTGTTTTTAGACAATTATTTGATTTATTGAAAACTTTTTTTTTTTTACTCGTTGGTCATGTGACCTGATATTGTTACACAAGGCTGGCTCATATTCATTTCTCATACAAAAGTATTTACTAGTGATTTTTACAATCCTTGTGTAATTTGGTGTGCCAGGCTTCAATGGAATTTTCTGGGAAATTCACAAAATAGGAACAATCATAATATGGTTAGGGTTTTTCTTTATTTTTAGAAGCATTGAGTGTATGCAGGAACAACAGTGGGATAATAAAATCAGGATGTGATTCCAATCCGTCTTGAACTTGGGTCTCCATAAGCCAACAGGCCTCAAATATCCTATAGTGCTTTGTCCACTGTACCATTCATTCCTACAGCTAATAACTCAGCTTGTCTGTATAAGAGCATTTTCAAATTATATTATGTGCAAGTAAGAGCTGAAGTACACTACAAGAGCATATTCAATTAAGCACACTTCTTTTTTTACAACCGTCTCTTTTAGACATGTAATGAGTGTGAAATCTGCCAGTATGACAAGACTGCAGCGAAGCATTTTGCTCAATCCCCTTACAATGCCTCCAATCATCATCTGCCCTCGAGTGTTTGCAGCTTGCATACCCTGCAGTAAGTAAAATGTGCATGCACTGAGCATAATTGTGTTATTTGTTGTCATTTTGGTCACTTAAAAAACCCTTTTGTGGGCTGACGGCTGTTTGTATTCAAGTGTTTTGCAACTTTTTCCAAGCCTTCTTTTCTTTTTTTTGAGAAAACTGAATTCTTCTTGTACCAGCTGTGCAAATGGCAAACATATGCTGATGTTCCCAAAGATCAAAGCGCGCGCGCACACACACACACACTTGCACAACTTGCACAAAACTGTAACAAGCAACTGTACATTTGGGCACTTGTGTGTGTGCATGCACATATATTATCTTACGTGTATAATTCACACTTATCAATGTGCTCCGCCCATCAAGGTTATATAAATATGTTATAGACCTATAAATGAATGGCGGCTAACACCTGTTCATCTAGTCTTCACCATGAACACCTTCCTGTCTTTTGTGATCCTGAGTGTGAGTCTGCCCACCTGTGAGTACACTTAATATATGTTCCACTATTAAACTCCAGCTTATTGTTTTATTTAATTATATTTTATTATGTCCAAGCAAATATTTAACATATATTGAATATAATTTGAAAAACAAACTATTTATTAGTGAGTCCAATCAATGAACTATTAACTAGTTTTGTTGTTTGATTATTAGATAAAATATTTTATGGGAATGCTATAAAGGATATTCCACCAAAAAATAAAAATATAAATCTGCAATCATTTACCCCCTAATGTTGTTTAAGCCTTTATTTTTTCTCCACACAGTTGAAGGCAATGGACTCCTTGTGTGTTTTGTAAAAAAATAAAGAATGTCACACAGGATTGGAATGACATGAGTGTGAGAAAATTATGACAGAATTTTTATTTTAGGGTGTAGTATTTCTTTAAACATTTTTGATGCGGTCACGACGCGAAGCGGAGTGGTCGTTACACCTCAGGTGTGCATTATTTTTCTATTAATTCAACAGACCGAAGTCAATTATTCCACTTATACTATGGTTGCCACACCTCAAGACATCGATCACATGATATATTTAATGGCATTCGTCCGGTATTTCTACTTAAATCGCTATTGTGAGTAGGATTATTTCTTCAGCATCTCATCCAGCGCCTCCGTTGCTAATTCCAAAACGTCATTTTAAACCTAGTAACGGAGGCTTGAGCCCTTGATAGCAGACTAATAATGCAGTTAATACAGTTAACAACTAAGTTGAGAGAGAGAGAGAGAGAGAGAGAGAGAGAGAGAGAGAGAGAGAGAGAGAGAGAGATACCTCTGTGCGTCTCTCAGTAGTGTTCGACAGCAATGTCTCTAGTTATAGTGAAACTTAGTTCCTTTTGTTCACAAACAGCGCCGTTGTTGTTACCTCGCTTGTGAGAAATCATGTAGTTTTTAAGTTGTTTACTGATAAAATCGTCAGAGTAGCGCTAACAACATTAGTACGATGTATGTTAGTGTGTGCAAACTGTAACTGTTATGTATGTGCGGTCTGTGTGGGAGGGAGAGCGGGAGAGATAGAGTATGTGCTTTCCGTACAATAAAGCGTAATTTTGTGGCAAAAACATGGACATGATCTGTCGTTTTTATCATATTGTTTACTATATTTATTTATTTGGCCAGTGTCGTTGTGGGTTTTGGTTATTTTGGTTATTTATTGGTTATTTTGCTGTAAGAAATAACAGAAATCATTTGGCGAAGTGATATGGTCATGCAAGAGCTGCCTGGAACTACGTTCGCCGTGCGTTTCCCTGAAAATAATTACACATCTTAGAACATTCGGCAGCCAATCAGATTCAAGCATTCAACGGCCCCGTAATGTATGTATATATATATATAAAATAAGTTAGGTTTAATAAATAATTACTATATACGTTTAAGTATATATATATATATATATATATATATATATATATATATATATATATATATATATATATATATATATATATATATATATGTGTGTGTGTGTGTGTGTGTGTGTGTGTGTGTGTGTGTGTGTGTGTGTGTGTGTACTTAAAAGTATATAGTAATTATTTATTAAACCTAACTGGTTAAATCAGTTGTGTTGCAAATGACCATGAGCTCCGTGATTCACCAGTATGCTAATAAGGCAAATGGTGAATTAAAGATTTTATGAGATTCGTTTTGGTCATAAACATATAGTATATGCTGCTTCTATTTGCATTATGAATGATGTCGACACAAATTGGCCAATTTAAAGGGACAGCTGACCCAAAATTTAAATAATGTCATCATTCATTACTCTGAACACCCTCAATGCCATTTTAAACCCATATGACATTGAACTGTATGACTATCTGCCTGCTGTGGAACAGTGGATTTATTTATTTAAGAATATCCTGGCCACTCTTTCCATATAATGACATACTGTAAGCTGTCAAGTTTCAAAAGGATGCACAAAATCATTATTATAAAATAAAAGTGGTTCATGTGTACTATGTTCCAAATCTTCTGAAGCAAAATGATAGCTTTGTGGGAAAAGCCTAAAATTTAAAAGCATTTAGTCTTTTTTAGACAGTTTGGTAACAGAACATTGTTGATTAAGAAATACAGTTGTTTAGATTTTATTGCACCATTAGATTGCTAATCAGTATGAAGCACTGATAAACTATATCTGTTCAACAGTGCTGGCAACTCTAGATTACCGATCGCTGTGGCAGTTCAGGGCTATGATCCTCTGTACCATCCCTGATAGCTGGCCTTTACTGGACTACGCAGACTACGGATGCTACTGTGGAAAAGGAGGCTCGGGCACCCCGGTGGATGAACTGGACAGGTCAGATTTAAACCACTTACAGAGACACTGAATTATTCATTTGAATCAGTTTTGTCAATCAAACTTTAGCCTTATCAGGCTGAGAGGTTTAGTGCATAGTTTTTGTTCAAAACTGCATGTTATACAAATTAATTTATTTTTGTAGGCAGCATGCATTGACAGTCAAACAATTTTAAACCTTAACTTTTTAAAATATAATGATTATTGATGAAAAAGTGAAGGCTGCAAACTTTGAAATCATCCCTCTAGGTGCTGTGAGGTGCATGATCAGTGTTATTCTGACTCATGGCAACAAGAAGACTGCTGGGGTATTATGGACAACCCCTACACTGAAGTCTACTCATTCTCATGTGACAAAGGGGCAAAGAAAGTCACCTGCAATGGTAAGATGCTACACTCAGTAAGACAGACTGTACTATCTGAAAGCTCTGTTAGTAATTGAGACCTGGACCCGTATTCACAAAATGGCTAAAAGTAGCTCCTAACGTGCCGATTTAAGAGAAAATCTTAAAAATAGTGGACGTGTCGGTCCTAAATTTAGGACTCCTAAATTTTTGCTCTAAGAGTATTTCATAAAGTGTTTTAGCGCTAAAACTAGCTCCTAAATCTGTGAAATGTTAGGAGTAGTGAAGAGGACTCCTAAGTCACTAAGACCAAACCACAAACTATCCTAAAATGGCTGTTGCCAGAAATCAGCCTCAGAATATAAACATTTTAGAAACATTTGATGATAATGAGCTTTTAAAAAGGTATGACTTTTAGGTTTTGGAGGTTATCCCAACTCCAAATTTTCCTTTGATTAAATCCTTTTCATTAACCAGTTGGGCAAGAAGTAACAGCTGTTCTTGCATCCAGTTTGGTTTTCTTTTACGTTTGCATGTCTTACTATCAGCCATGATTATTCTACTCTGTTAATTAAAAGGCTTTTTATATGCATATTCGCTATTTTTACGAGAAGCATACAGGCTGACAACTACCTGAACATAAACATATATTATATTGTTTAATTAGTGACACTTAGCCTGCATTTTAAAGGGGTGGTTTACTGCTTTTTTTGTTTGCTTGATTGTGTTTATGGGGTGCAATATAACATGTCTTCGTGTTTCGCTTGTTTAAAAACGCCTTATTTTTCATATATTTCACCTTTATTGTAAGCCGCTTTCTCCTCTGTCATTTGAATGACCGGTTGACTTCCTGATTCTCTGAAACCACTCCCTCAGAAACAGGCGATGGGCTCAGATTGGTTAGTTGGGCCGGTGTGTTGTGATTGGCTAAACTGCGTACTGCACATTGTCCGGAAACTTCACGCCCATTACCTTCACGGGCGACAGTTGCACGTGCTCCGGTCAAATGTAAATAATGGTGTCAATATTGCCGTATCAGTTTGAGCCAGAATCAGACCCAGAAAGCGGTAATGAAGAGAGTCAAGCAGAACTTCCGCAAGCACGGCTCTTACAAACATTTCTGAATGGAAGTTTGCTGTTGCGATTACATACAATTTTTTGAAGTTTGTACACGTTTGTCTTATACACACGAAATAGCATCGAACTAACTGGCTACTAACCAAACCGCGTTGGCTTGTGTTTACGTTCTTGATCAAATCGAAAAATTACGTCATAAATACATGGAAAATACATTTACAAAATTAGTACATAATTACAAATTCGGGTCCAAAATGTTTGTATGCGTTTGTCAAAGACACACGAAATAGCATTTAACTAACTGGCTACTAAAGCCAGCGTTGGCATTTGTTTACGTCCTTGATAAAACTAAAACATTACGTCTGAAATTATACATGCAAATACATTTAAAATTATGAAATCTTACTTACAGGTTGTGGCCCAACAACTGCTGTCTCTGGTTTTAAAGCTGGAACTGCTCCATGTTTTAGTAATAGTTTCTGTGTGAATCCGGCATTGAACTTGTGTAGATTCTGGAAGCTGTCTT